>CM039674.1:17150755-18350755 GCA_022496015.1 Hordeum marinum | reverse complement strand
GCAAGGCACACACAAGGTGCGGTACACAGCATGGCATACTATATAGATCCTACGGCTAAGGCATAGGGGACGACCTTCGTCCTTTCTCTTTCTTATGCCGTGGTCGAGCTTTGAGTCTTACTCAACTTCACACCTTATAAATCAGGCAAGAACTCCTTCTTTGACTAATCCATTTCGAACTCTTTCAAAATCTTGTCAAGGTATGTACTCATTGAAAGTCTTATCAGGCGTCTTGATCTATCTCTATAGATCTTGGTGCCCGATATTAAGTAGCATTATCTAGGTCTTCCTTTGAAAAACTCCTTTCAAACAACCCTTTATGCTTTCCAGAAATTCTACATTATTTCCGATCAACAATATGTCATCCACATATACTTATCAGAAATTCGATAGTGCTCCCACTCACTTTCTTGTAAAAAAAGTTTCTTATATACTTTGTATAAACCCAAAAGCTTTGATTACCTCATCAAAGCATATATTTTAACTCCGAGATGCTTGCTCCAGTCCATAGAAGGATCGTTGGAGCTTGCATACCTTTTAGCATCCTTAGGACTGACAAAACCTTCTGGTTGTATCACATACAACCTTTCCTCACGGAAACCGTTAAGGACACTCTGTTTTGACATCCATGTGCTAGATTTCATAATCAAAAAATGCAGCAACTACTAACATAATTCCAACAGACTTTAGCATCGCTACGGGTGACGGTGTCCTGGACTAGGGGGTACTCACCACGTCGTCTCCCGACCAGTGGGTTGGGCCGAGGACCCCCCATGATGATTTACTAGTGGGCCACTTCGGAAAACCCATGCCGAATATAAGGAGGATTCCACAAGACTTGGCGCACAAGACAATGACTCCTCTAAACCCTAGGCCTACGGTGCATATATAAACGGAGGCAAGGCTAGTCAATAGATCATTATATTCATTACTACAATCTCGTGGTAGATACCTTACTATGTACTATCCGCCATATCAATACAATGAAAAGCAGGACGTAGGGTATTATCTCCTCGACAGAGCCCGAACCTGGGTAAAATCTTGTGTCCATGTTACCATCGCTCCAAGACGCCTTGCTTAGGACCCCTACTACAAGATATGCCGGTTTTAACACTGACATTGGTGCTTTCATTGAGATCCCTCTGGGTGTTCATCATGGATTGATGGGAATCAAAATCAACGATCAGGTGAAAAAATTTCAGTCAGATTTGTTTTATACAACTTTTCTCTCTTGCAAAATCGTTCTTGCCGTGTTGTGCTATCTGTTCGCAATCAGATTGAGATTAAGAAAATTCGAGCGGCCCTATGTGCCGCAGGAACCTGATCGGCGGCGTTCCGATCGAGGCATCCCGGCGAGGCGTTCCAGATGATTCGCAGCATAGCTGTGCAGAGAAAAAGACGTGGTGTGTCCGGTGGTGTTCTAGCCGAGGACAACGCAAGGCTAATACCAGCGCACGTGGACCGGAGAGTTGATAATTTTTCTGCCGGTCACCGGCGACATTACAGTTCGGTGAACACCATGGTCGTAACTCAGATTGTCATGTAGACTCCATCAGAGCATTATCATGTCACGCTGACAATTTGTCTCGACATCGACCTCCGCGACAGGCTACCTATCTTCAATAATTTGCTTTGCACAAATTCATTATGCAAAGATTCTGTTTAATATACATATTATTATTATTATTATTTGTTATTACTTTTGGCTTGCAGTCTTACGGGAGAATCAACGAGTTGCGGCGATGTTGGCCAGCTGCGGCGCCCATGTTCGTCCATGTCTCGACTGTCTCGATTCGATCGGACGGGATCGGTGCCTACCAGATCGGTTGTTTCTGCTAGTTCGGCAAACCATCACGTAAAAGCTGAAGCCAACCACGGGCATGAAGACAAAACGCCCCTGGCCGAGGCAGCCGATGTGCGTGTTGTGCGCAAGAGACCCGGACATAGATCAGCACAGGGGCGAGATGGCAGCATGAGTTCGGACATAGATCAGCACAGGAGCGCTGAGGATTCATCGCCCCGGCCTACCTGAGCTACTCAGGCACAGGAAGTTATTCCAGCCTTTCCCCTATGTATTATTTTATTTAGCATGTCGTAGCTTCTTGCTAGTTCTCTCTCTTCCGTGCATGCGTCACGTTATGGATTCAGTGATCCTAGCGATGAGAAGTAGCATTCCTGTGACGTGTCAATCCGATTACTAATTGCATCATCTGCTAACTCGGACAAACGGTGCATCTGGAACTCGGACCGCCTGCGAATTCGGGCTTTCTCGCGCCTTCGCTGCGGCACGCCGACGCCCTGCATCGAAATCGACTTTGACATTCAGGCCATATTTTTTAAATTATATATTTTGCATAAGTAAATTATATAAATGAATTTTTTTTATTATTTCCTTCTTGCCCTGCTTTATGTATGCAGGAAAATTAACAGTGGTCGTGTAATGCCACCACTTTGGCAAGCCGATGACGTCGTCTCATCCGACGTAAACGGCTCGCGGTGGTCCAATTGCCATGGCAACCTATTCCTCACATCGGTGGCATCGAGGGCTTCGGCATCGCCAGATCAAATTGCCCAGGGATCAGCCAGCATTTTCCCACCCGTGCCGACCAAGTGGTGTCATCACCGCGGCACGCGCCCCGTCGGGCCGACCTCGACACTCATACCTTATTTCTTTAATTATTTACTTCACTTAAATTAATTAAGTGGCATTTTTTTAATTATTATATTTCTTTGATATTATTGTTGGAGTTGCACTATTTTACGGGTGCAGGTAATCGAGTTCGGCTGCGTCACGCGGTTACCTCGGCGTCACCTTGCCGACCTACTCCACCACCTCGGTTGGACCAGGGGCTTCGCCTCGCCATATCAGCCGAGCTAGCTGTGACACTACTTCGGAGTGCCGAACTCCTCGTTCGGTCACATCGGGACGGGCTTGGGGGCTAGGACCTCGGTCATGCCAAAGACTACACACCGGACCTGTCATAGTTTGATGGGCGTCCTCGCCCCGCCACAAGCTCGGATCGCGTCATCGACACCGAGCACATTAACCAGCTAAGTCGCTTTCATGCTCAAAAACTTTCAGTTTAAATGTTGTTCGGTTCGACCAAGCATTATATTTTTTTGACAAAAAGTTGTTTGCGAAAAACTTTCGTTGTTACAAACAAATTGTAACAACAAATTCAAATATCACATTTACTTGGGGGCTTCCTTTACGAAGCCATTCATCTTGCATATGATTATTAATGTATCGCACCCTTTCTTATTCGTGCTTATGCCAATCTATGCATCATGTTGACTTAAGTGTTCCACAAAGCTGGGTTGCCTAGCTCCTGTGCTTACCCCTATGTTCCCTATTGATCGGCTAGGGAGTAAAGGGAGCACCTCTGTGATTGTTACGATCGGCTCATCCGAACTCGTACGTCAGACATGTGAAGCCGAAAGCTAGCGCTCTTATAGTTTTCAACTATGGTCGGCACACGACGAAACTCACGCGTACACAAATCTATTGCACAAGTCTCATAGTAATCATGAGCGACCAAAGAAAGGTACCGTTGGGACACTATTTTCTTTGAAGATGCTTCTTACGTTACATAAGTAATATAGCATAAGTTTCCTGGGCGCGCTTTGTCTGTTACAGCCTCATGGCCTGATTGCCTGGTTATCCGAAATGCCGTCAATATTCTCGGTAGGCGGAGTAGATAACACTTTTCGGCCCTTGGCTGAAGAGGGAGAAGCCGACGGTCGGTTAAGACGCGTTCAAAGTTCAGGCGAACACAAATATTACATAAGTACCTCAGTACATACAATCATCATACATAAAATTCTTTTACCCAAGTCACTTGGAGGCTCTTAAATTAATATGAGCCGTTTTATAATAGATGTTTTCTTCTTAGTCGTTGCAAAGTCTTTTTCTACCACTCCTTTCTCGACTCAAGTGTATGATCAATAGCCGGCAGCCTGGTTTCTCTCTAAAGCCGCTCGCGTTTAGTTCGCTAAACTAGCCTGAGAAACACTCCGCCTTTGGGATAGGGAGGTTGAAGCCGAAGGCTGACCCACTTGGAGTCTAGAGATCGGATGTGTCATGTCAAAGCGTGACGGAAGCACAAGTTTAAAGACCAATTTCGTGTTGGCACCAAAAAAACTAGATTCAATCTAGAGATAAAGTTTTTTACGCAAGTTTTTTGGTCTTTTGAGCTTATAACATCTTTCACCTATTTTATGTTTTCCTTTCAGAAAGTGGGACATTCTCTTGGTTGAGGTGTTCGGCGTGATGGTCTTTCTAGGAAACTCTTTTCAAAACTACAGTTCGGCATCTTTCCTGCTGAACTCCACCTCGGTGTTGTCAAAACATACATGGCGGTTGAACTAGTTCTCGAGGAGGTATGATCGTAGGGTCGACCATGTTGCTCAACCCAAGTATCGGGGGCTACTGCATTGACAATTCAATGCAGAAAATTTAAGTGTAATACAGTTTCCGAGGAGATTATGATCCTCAGGTTGGTTGGGCGCACTCAACCTGAGTCTCGAGGTCTGTGCACACTGATTTTGTGTTCCTAAGTATGCTGCCAAGCTAGAAGTTGATCCTCAGGCCGATTTCGCGAATCGACTTGAGTCTCAGGGGCTACTGGGATCAGCGGACTTATGCCATCCTTTAGGTGCATCTTGGATTTTAGACCGACACACACCCTAAGGGCTACTGGCTATATATCTCGGCAGAGAATAAATTGCATCAATCGAAAATATTCATAAAAAATCAGCCCACGGTCGGGGTGGTGCACCACCTCGAAAGCAGTCCGACATAAAGCTCGGGCGCAAGTGGCTGGCTCCATAGAGAGCATTTCCGACATTAAGCTCGGATGAGTTCCTTTAATTTTAAAGGTCCAAGGTAGTTTATGATACCTCGGATGCTGATCATCATTGGAGTTCAGATGCAGTCCGGCGTTGGAGCTCGGAAGCAGTCCGGCATAAGGCTCAAGATCAGAGATGCCTCAGAAGCACTCCGGCATAAAGCTTGGATGTGAATGGCTAGCTCCATAAAAGACTATTCCGACATTTAAGCTCGGATGAAGTCCTCCAAAACTTTCCAAGACTGAGGTAATCTATGACACTTCAGATGCCGTACAACATTGGACTTCGGCTACAAAAAGACACCTCGGATGCAGTCCGACATCAAGCTCGGACGCGAGTGGTTGTCTCCCTAGAGGGCTTTTTTGGCATTATGTTCGGTTGAACTCCTCCAAACTTTTCATGACCGAGGTAGTCTATGACACCTCGGATGCCGACCAGCGTTGGATCTCGGCTAAAAATACACCTCGGATGCAGTCCGGCGTTGGAGCTCGGACGCAAGAGGACACCTTGAATGTCGAATAGTGTTGGAGCTCGGCTGTGAAAAGGCGCCTTGGATGTAGTTCGGCGTTGGAGCTCAGAAGCAAGAGGATGCTACCGCACGGGAAACACTTCAAACCCCAGGTGTGGCATAAAAAAATACAAGGCATTGATTAAGGCCGATAACTTAAGGGGGATCCTCGGATGCCCGACATGTAAACTCTTCAGATTCAGCTCGGCGATCCTCAAGATCGAACATGGTAAGATCTGTTAAACCAGTTTTCAAGATCGACGATCGAAGATGAAGAATTATTCGGAAGAACCGAGGAGCGTCCCCAACTTGAAGACTGGTTCAGGGGGCTACTGGCGGTGTCCTGGACTAGGGGGTACTCACCACGTCGTGTCCCAACCAGTGGGTCGGGCCGAGGACCCCCATGATGATTCACTAATGGGCCACTTCGGGCAGCCCATGCCGAATAGAAGGAGGATTCCACAAGACTTGGCACACAAGACAAGGACTCCTCTAAACCCTAGGCCTACGGTGCATATATAAACTGAGGCCAGGCTATTCAATAGATCATTATATTCATTACTACAATCTCGTGGTAGATACATGTACTATGTACTATCCCCCATATCAATACAATGAAAAGCAGGACATAGGGTATTATCTCCTCGAGAGAGCCCGAACCTGGGTAAAATCATGTGTCCATGTTACCATCGCTCCAAAACGCCTAGCTTAGGACCCCTACAACGAGATATGCCGATTTTGACACCGACAACGGGTGAGAAAGTCTCATCGTAGTCAACTCCTTGAACTTTTCGGAAACCTCTTTGCGACAAGTCGAGCTTTATGAATGGTGGCAGTTACCGTCAGCGTATGTGTTCTTCTTAAAGATCCATTTGTACTTAATGGCCTGTCGTTCATCAGGCAACTCTACCAAAGTCCATACTTGGTTTTCATACATGGATCCTATCTCGGATTTCATGGCTCCTAGCCATTAGTTGGAATCCCGCCCCACCATCGCTTCTTCATAGCTCGTAGGTTCACTGTTGTCTGACAAAATGACCTCCAAGACAGGATCACCGCATCGCTCGGGGCAGTATGTGTCCTTGTCGACCTACAAGGTTCGGTAGTAACTTGATCCGAAGCTTCATGATCATCATAATTTGCTTCCTCTTCACTTGGTGTAGGTGCCGCAGAAACATCTTTGTGCGTCGGGCTATACTCTCCAACTGAAGTGACGGTTCAACAACCTCATCAAGTTCTACTTTCCTCCCTCTCAATTCTTTCGAGAGAAATTCTTTCTAGAGAAAGGGCCCGTTTTTAGCAACAAACACTTTGCCCTCGGATCTGAGATAGAAGGTATACCCAACTGTTTCCTTAGAGTATCCTATGAAGATTCACCTTTCCTCTTTGGGTTTGAGCTTATCATACATATGTGTCGCAATCCCAAACTCTAAGAAATGACAGCTTAGGTTTCTGCCAAACCATAATTCATACGATGTCATCTCAACAGATTTAGATGGTGCCCTATTTAATGTGAATGTAGTTGTCTCTAATGCATAACCCCAAAATTATAGTGGCAAGACGATAAGAAACATCATAGTACTCACCATATCTAGCACGACTACAACGTTCTGACACACCATCACACTATGGTGTTCCAGGTGGCGTGAGTTGTGAAACAATTTCCACATTGTCTTAAGTTGCATGACAAACTCGTAACTCACATATTAACCTCCACAGTCATATCGTAGACATTTTATCTTCTTCTCATGATGATCTTAAACTCCACTCTGGAATTGCTTGAACTTTTCAAACGTTTTAGACTTGTGTTTCATTAAGTAAATATACACATATCTACTCGAACCATCAGTGCACGTAAGAAAATAACGATATCCACCGCACGCTTCAGCACTCATTGGACCGCATAGATCAACATGTATTATTTCCAATAAGTCACTTGCCGCTCCATCATATCTAAAACGGGGTCTAAGTCATATTGCCCGTGAGGCATGGTACGCATGTCTCAGTCGATTCGAACCCAAGTGAGTCCAAAGATCCATCAGCATGGCGTTTCTCCATGCGCTTTACACCAATATGACCTTAGCGCCAGTGCCACATGTATGTGGTACTATGATTATTAACTTTGCATCTTTTTGGCATCAATATTATGAACATGTGTATCAATACGATCGAGATTCAATAAACCATTCACATTGGGTGCATACCCATTGAAGGTTTTATTCATGTAAACAGAATAATCGTTATTCTCCGACTTAAATGAATAACTATATTGCGATAAACACGATCTAATCATGTTCATGCTCTATGAAAACACCAGATAACATTTATTCAGGTTTAACACTAATTCTGAAGGTAGAGGGGCGTGTCTTGATAACCCACAAGTATAGGGGATCGCAACAGTTTTCGAGGGTAGAGTATCAAGCCAAATTTATTGATTCGACACAAGGGGAGTCAAAGAATATTCTTGAGTATTAGCAGCTGAGTTGTCAGTTCAACCACACCTGAAAGACTTAATATCCGCAGCAAAGTGTTTAGTAGCAAAGTAGTATGGAAGTAACGGTAACGATGGCAAAAGTGACAGTAGCAGTTTTGTAGTGATTGTAACAGCAGCAACAGAAAAGTAACTTAGCAAAGATCAATATGTGAAAATCTCATATGCAATGGATCGGTGATGGATAATTATGTCGGATGGCATTCATCAGGCAACTGTTATAACATAGCTAGGGTGACACAGAACTAGCTCCAATTCATCAATGTAATGGAGGCATGTATTCCATATATAGTCATACGTGCTTATGGAAAAGAACTTGAATGACATCTTTTGTCCTACCCTCCCGTGGCAGCGGGGTCCTAATGGAAACTAAGGGATATTAAGGCCTCCTTTTAATAGAGAATCGGACCAAAGCATTAGCACTTAGTGAATACATGAACTCCTCAAACTACGGTAATCACCGGAAAGAATCCCAGTTATTGTCACCCTGGAGGATTGCAACTTGCAAGATAGGATCAAGGACACATATATATTCATGAAAACATAATAGATTCAGATCTGAAATCATGGCACTTGGGCCCTAGTGGCAAGCATTAAGCATAACCAAGTTATAGCAACATCAATCTCAAAACATAGTGGATACTAGGGATCAAACCCTAACCAAACTAACTCGGTTACATGGTAAATCTCATCCAACCCATCACCGTCCAGCAAGCCTATGATGGGATTACTCACGAACGGCGGAAAGCATCATGGAATTGGTGATGAAGGATGGTTGGTGATGACGATGGCGTCGATTTCCCCTCTCCGGAGCCCAAAACGGACTCCAGATCTGGCCTCCAAGGAAGAACAAGAGGTGGCGGCGGCTTTGTATTGTGGAACGCGATGAACTCTTCTCTCTAATTTTTTTTCCGCGGATGTGAATATATGGAGTTGGAATTGAGGTCGATGGAGCTCTAGGGGGGCCACAAGCCTGCCAAGCGCGGCCAAGGGGTGGCCGCGCCCCCTGGCTTGTGGCCTGTGGGTGGCCCCCCTCCGGTTGATTCTTTCGCCAGTATTTTTATTAATTCCAAAAATAATCTCTCTAAATTTTCAGGTCAATTCGAGAACTTTTATTTCTACATAAAAATAACACCAAAGCAACTCTACTGAAAATAGCTCAGTCCGGGTTAGTTCCATTCAAATCATGCATATTAGAGTCCAAAACAAGGGCAAAAAAGTTTGGAAAAGTGGATACGATGGAGATGTATCAACTCCCCCAAGCTTAACCCATTGCTTTGTTGGGAGACGTAGTAGTAAATCAAAAAATTTCCTACGATCACCAAGATCTATCCATGGAGAAACTAGCAACGAGTGAGGAGAGATTGCATCACATACCTTTGAAGATCGCTAAGCAGAAGCGTTACAAGAACGCGGTTGATGGAGTCGTACTCGCAGTGATTCAGATCGTGGTGGATTCCGATCTTAGCGCCGAACAACGGCGCCTCCGCATTCAACACACATGCAGCCTGGTGACGTCTCCTACGCCTTGCTCCAGCAAGGAGGAAGGAAAGGTTGAGGGAGAGCTCCGGCAGCACGACAGCATGGTGACGGTGGAGCTACGTGAACTCCGGCAGGGCTACGCCAAGCACTATGGAGAACGAGGAAGAGGAAGGGTAGGGCTGCACCGAGAGAGAAAGAAGTCGTGTCTCAAAACAGCCCAAACCCTTGCATATATATAGGAGGAGGGAGAGGGAGGGCTGCCTTGGACCCTCCTCCAAAGAGGAGAGGTTTGGCTGACCCTAGGGAGGAGTCCATCTCCCACAAGGGAGGTGGATCTCTTCCTTTTGAATCCTTTTCAGCCCTATCTCTTATCTCCAGCCACATGGGCCTTTCTAGAAGGTCTTGGCCAGCCCACAAAGGGCTAACACACCTCCTCTAAGGGTCCACGAAGTCCTTTGGTCGTCACACCCCTCCCGGGGGTCCTCCGGCACCCTCCCGACACTCCCGGTACAATACCAATGAGCCCGAAAACTTTCTGGTGACCAAAACTGGACTTCCTATATATCAATCTTTACCTCCGGACCATTCCGGAGCTCCTCGTGACGTCCGGGATCTCATCCGGGACTCCAAACAACTTTTAGTAATCACGTTTACCATTTCCCTATAAACCTAGCGTCATCGAACCTTAAGTGTGTAGACCCTATGGGTTCGGGAGACACGTGGACATGACCGAGACACTTCTCCGGCCAATAACCAACAGCGGGATCTGGATACCCATGTTGGCTCCCACATGCTCCACGATGATCTCATCGGATGAACCACGATGTCGAGGATTCAATCAATCCCGTATTCAATTCCCTTTGTCTATCGGTATGCTACTTGCCCGAGATTCGATCGTCGGTATCTCTATACCTTGTTCAATCTCGTTACCGGCAAGTCTCTTTACTCATTCCGTAATACATCATCCCGTGACTAACTCCTTGGTCACATTGAGCTCATTATGATGATGTCTTACCAAGTGGGCCCAAAGATACCTCTCCGTCACACGGAGTGACAAATCCCTGTCTCGATTCGTGCCAACCCAATAGACACTTTTGGAGATACCCGTAGTGCACCTTTATAGCCACCCAGTTACGTTGTGACGTTTGGCACACCCAAAGCATTCCTACGGTATCCGGGAGTTGCACAATCTCATGGTCTAAGGAAACGATACTTGACATTGAAAAGCTTTAGCAAACGAACTACACGATCTTGTGCTATGCTTAGGATTGGGTCTTGTCCATCACATCATTCTCCTAATGATGTGATCCCGTTATCAACGACATCCAATGTCCATGGTCATGAAACCATGACCATCTATTGATCTACGAGCTAGTCAATTAGAGGCTCACTAGGGACATGTTGTGGTCTATGTATTCACGCATGTATTACGGTTTCCGGTTAACACAATTTTAGCATGAACAATAGGCAATTATTATGAACCAGGAAATACAATAATAACTATTTTATTATTGCCTCTAGGGCATCTTTCCAACAGTCTCCCACTTGCACTAGAGTCAATAATCTAGTTACATTGTGATGAATCGAACACCCATAGCATTCTGGTGTTGATCATGTTTTGCTCGTGAGAGAGGTTTAGTCAACGGATCTGCGACATTCAGATCCGTATGCACTTTACAAATATCTATATCTCCTTCCTGAACGTAATCACAGATGGAGTTGAAGCGGCGCTTGATGTGTCTCGTCTTCTTGTGAAACCTGGGCTCCTTCGCAAGGGCAATAGCTCCAGTGTTGTCACAGAATAGAGTCATCGGGCCCGACGCACTTGGAATTACTCCTAGGTCGGTGATGAACTCCTTCATCCAGACTCCTTCCTTTGCTGCTTCCGAAGCAGCTATGTACTCCGCTTCACATGTAGATGCCGCCACGACGCTTTGCTTGCTGTTGCACCAGCTTACTGCCCCTCCGTTCAAAATATACACGTATCCGGTTTGTGACTTGGAGTCGTCCGGATCTGTGTCGAAGCTAGCATCGACGTAACCCTTTACGACGAGCTCTCCGGCACCTCCATATACGAGAAACATGTCCTTCGTCCTTTTAAGGTACTTCAGGATGTTCTTGACCGCTGTCCAGTGTTCCGCTCCGGGATCACTTTGGTACCTCCCTACCAAACTTTTGGCAAGGTTCACATCAGGTCTGGTACACAGCATGGCATACATAATAGAGCCTATGGCTGAAGCATAGGGGATGACACTCATCTCTTCTCTATCCTTTGCCGTGGTCGGGCATTGAGTCGTACTCAATCTCACACCTTTTAACACAGGCAAGAACCCCTTCTTGGACTGATCCATATTGAACTTCTTCAATATCTTTTCAAGGTATGTGCTTTGTGAAATACCTATGAGGCGTCTCGATCTATCTCTATAGATCTTAATACCTAATATGTAAGCAGCTTCTCCAAGGTCCTTCATTGAAAAACACTTATTCAAGTAGGCCTTTACACTTTCCAAGAGTTCTATATCATTTCCCATTATCAGTATGTCATCCACATATAATACGAGAAATGCTACAGAGCTCCCACTCACTTTCTTGTAAATACAGGGTTCTCCATAAACCTGTACAAACCCAAACACTTTAATCACTTCATTAAAGCGAATGTTCCAACTCCGAGATGCTTGCACCAGCCCATAGATGGAGCGCTGGAGCTTGCATACCTTGTTAGCATCTTTAGGATCGACAAAACCTTCCGGCTGCATCATATACAGTTCTTCCTTAAGGAAGCCATTAAGGAATGCCGTTTTGACGTCCATTTGCCAGATCTCATAATCATAAAATGCGGCAATTGCTAACATGATTCGGACAGACTTCAGCATCGCTACGGGTGATAAAGTCTCATCGTAGTCAACTCCTTGAACTTGTCGATAACCCTTAGTGACAAGCCGAGCCTTATAGACGGTCACATTACCATCCGCGTCAGTCTTCTTCTTAAAGATCCATTTATTTTCAATGGCTCGCTTATCATCAGGCAAGTCCACCAAAGTGCATACTTTGTTCTCATACATGGATCCTATCTCGGATTTCATGGCCTCAAGCCATTTGTTGGAATCCGGGTCCGCCATCGCTTCTTCATAGTTATGGTTCACTGTTGTCTAACAACATGATCTCTAGGACAGGGTTGTCGTACCACTCTGGTGTGGAACATGTCCTAGTGGACCTTCGATGTTCAATAGTAACTTGACCTGAAGTTTCATGATCATCATCATTAACTTCCTCTCCAGCCGGTGTAGGCTCCACAGAAACAACTTCCTGTGCTGCGCTACTCTCTGGTTCGAGTGGGGGTACAATTACCTCATCAAGTTCTGTTTTCCTCCCACTTACTTCTTTCGAGAGAAACTCTTTCTCAAGAAAGGATCCATTCTTGGCAACAAAGACTTTGCCCTCGGATCGTAGGTAGAAGGTATACCCAATAGTCTCTTTGGGATATCCTATGAAGACACACCTTTCCGCTTTGGGTTCGAGCTTCTCAGGTTGAAGTTTGTTCACATAAGCATTGCATCCCCAAACTTTTAGAAACGACAGCTTAGGTTTCTTTCCAAACCATAATTCATACGGTGTCGTCTCAACGGATTTTGATGGTGCCCTATTTAAAGTGAATGCGGCAGTCTCTAATGCATATCCCCAAAATGATAGCGGTAAGTCGGTAAGAGACATCATAGATCGTACCATATCTAATAGAGAGCGATTACGACATTCAGACACACCATTTCGCTGAGGTGTGCTAGGCGGCGTGAGTTGTGAAACAATTCCACATTTCCTTAGGTGCGTGCCAAACTCGTGACTTAAATATTCTCCGCCACGATCAGATCGTAGGCACTTTATTTTCCTGTCACGTTGATTCTCTACCTCACTCTGAAATTCCTTGAACTTTTCAAAAGTTTCAGACTTATGTTTCATTAAGTAGACATACCCATATCTACTCAAGTCATCAGTGAGGGTGAGAACATAACGGTAGCCACCACGAGCCTCGACACTCATTGGACCGCATACATCGGTATGTATTATTTCCAACAAGTCAGTTGCTCGCTCCATTGTTCCGGAGAACGGAGTCTTGGTCATCTTGCCCATGAGGCATGGTTCGCACGTGTCAAATGATTCGAAATCAAGAGACTCCAAAAGTCCATCAGTATGGAGCTTCTTCATACGTTTGACACCAATATGACCAAGGCGGCAGTGCCACATGTAAGTGGGACTATCGTTATCAACCTTCCACTTTTTGGTACTCACACTATGGACATGTGTAACATCACATTCTAGATTCATCAAAAATAAACCATTGACCAACGGGGCATGACCATAAAACATTTCTCTCATATAAATAGAACAACCATTATTCTCAGATTTAAATGAGTAGCCATCTCGCATCAAGCGAGATCCAGATACAATGTTCATGCTCAAAGCTGGTACTAAATAACAATTATTAAGGTTTAACACTAATCCCGAAGGTAGATGTAGAGGTAGCGTGCCGACGGCGATCACATCGACCTTGGAACCATTCCCGACGCGCATCGTCACCTCGTCCTTTGCCAGCCTTCATTTATTCCGCAGCTTCTGCTTGGAGTTACAAATGTGAGCAACTGCACCGGTATCAAATACCCAGGAGCTACTACGAGCGCTGGTTAGGTACACATCAATAACAAGTATATCACATATACCTTTAATGTTGCCGTCCTTCTTATCCGCTAAGTACTAGGGGCAGTTCCGCTTCCAGTGACCAGCACCCTTGCAGTAAAACCACTTAGTCTCAGGCTTGGGTCCATGCTTGTTCTTCTTCTTCCCGGCAACTTGCTTACTGGGCGCGGCAACAGCTTTGCCGTCCTTCTTGAAGTTCTTCTTACCCTTGCCTTTCTTGAAACTAGTGGTCTTATTTACCATCAACACTTGATGCTCCTTTCTAATCTCGACCTCTGCTGATTTCAGCATCGAGTACAACTCAGGAATGGACTTCTCCATCCCTTGCATGTTGTAGTTCATCACAAAGCTCTTGTAGCTAGGTGGAAGCGACTGGAGGATTCTGTCAATGACCGTGTCATCTGGGAGATTAACTCCCAGCTGAGTCAAGCGGTTGTGTAGCCCAGACATCTTGAGGATGTGCTCACTGACATAACTATTCTCCTCCATCTTACAGCTGAAGAACTTGTCGGAGACATCATATCTCTCAACCCGGGCATGAGCTTGGAAAACCAGTTTCAGCTCTTGGAACATCTCATATGCTCCGTGTTGCTCAAAACGCTTTTGGAGCCCCGGTTCTAAACTATAAAGCATGCCACACTGAACAATGGAGTAATCATCGCAGCGAGAATGCCAAGCGTTCGCAACGTCTTGCTCTGCTGGGAGAAGGGGTGGGTCACCTTGTGGTGCATCAAGGACATACAATTTCTTGGAAGCTATGAGGATGATCCTCAAGCCATGGACCCAGTCCGCATAGTTGCTTCCATCATCTTTCAGCTTGGTTTTCTATAGGAACGCGTTGAAATTGAGGGTGACATTCGCGTTGGCCATTGGATCTACAATATAGATTGTAAAGATAATTTTAGACTAAGTTCATGACAATTAAGTTCACATAATCAAATTATTTAATGAACTCCCACTTAGATAGACATCTCTCTAGTCATCCAAGTGACACATGATCCATGTCAAGTAGCCCGTGTCCGATCATCACGTGAGACGGACTAGTCATCCATGGTGAACATCTCCATGTTGATCGTATCTTCCATACGACTCATGTTCGACCTTTCAGTCTTCCGTGTTTCGAGGCCATGTCTGTACATGCTAGGCTCGTCAAGTCAACCTAAGTGTTTCGCGTGTGTAAATCTGGCTTACACCCATTGTATGCGAACGTTAGAACCTATCACACCCGATCATCACGATGTGCTTCGGAACAACGATCCTTAGCAACGGTGCACAGTTAGGGTGAACACTTTTCTTGAAATTTTAGTGAGAGATCATCTTATTTACTACCGTCGTTCTAGGCAAATAAGATGTAAACATGATAAACATCACATGCAATCAATATAGTGACATGATATGGCCATTATCATCTTGCTCCTTTGATCTCCATCTTCGGGGCACCATGATCATCACTGTCACCGGCACGACACCATGATCTCCATCATCATGATCTCCATCACTGTGTCTTCATGAAGTTGTCTCGCCAACTATTACTTCTACCACTATGGCTAACGTTTAGCAATAAAGTAAAGTAATTACATGGTGTTTATGATTGACACGCAGGTCATACAATAAAATAAGACAACTCCTATGGCTCCTACCGGTTGTCATACTCATCGACATGCAAGTCGTGAATCCTATTACAAGAACATGATCAAACTCATACATCACAATGCATCACATCACATCCTTTGGCCATATCACATCACAAGGCATATGCTGCAAAAACAAGTTGGACGTCCTCTAATTTGTAGTTGCAAGTTTTTACGTGGCTGCTATAGGTTACTAGCAAGAACTTTTCTTACCTACGCCAAAACCACAACGTGATATGCCAATTGCTATTTACCCTTCATAAGGACCCTTTTCATCGAATCCAATCCGACTAAGGTGGGAGAGACAGACACCCGCTAGCCACCTTATGCAACAAGTGCATGTCAGGCGGTGGAACCAGTCTCACGTAAGCGTACGTGTAAAGTCGGTCCGGGCCGCTTCATCCCACAATACCGCCAAATCAAGATAAGACTAGTAGTGGTAAGCATATTAACAAAATCGACGCCCACAACTGCTTTGTGTTCTACTCGTGCATAGATTCTACGTATAGACCTAGCTCATGATGCCACTTTTGGGAGACGTAGTAGTAAATCAAAAAATTTCCTACGATCACCAAGATCTATCCATGGAGAAACCAGCAACGAGTGGGGAGAGATTGCATCTTCATACCTTTGGAGATCGCTAAGCGGAAGCGTTACAAGAACGTGGTTGATGGAGTCGTACTCGCAGCGATTCAGATCGCGATGGATTCCGATCTTAGTGCCGAAGAACGGCGCCTCCGTGTTCAACACACGTGCAGCCCGGTGACATCTCCTACGCCTTGATCCAGCAAAGAGGAAGGAGAGGTTGAGGGAGAGCTCTGGCAGCACGACAGCATGGTGACGGTGGAGCTACGTGAACTCCGGCAGGGCTACGCTAAGCACTACGGAGAACGAGGAAGAGGAAGGGTAGGGCTGCACCGAGAGAGAAAGAAGTCGTGTCTCAAAACAGCCCAAACCCTTGCATATATATAGGAGGAGGGAGAGGGAGGTCTGCCTTGTCCCCTCCTCCAAAGAGGAGAGGTTCAGCTGACCCTAGGGAGGAGTCCACCTCCCACAAGGGAGGTGGATCTCTTCCTTTTGAATCCTTTTCAGCTCTATCTCTTATCTCCAGCCACATGGGACTTTCTAGAAGGTCTTGGCCAGCCCACAAAGGGCTGGAACACCTCCTCTAAGGGTCCATGAAGTCCTTTGGTCGTCACACCCCTCCCGGGGGTCCTCCGGCACCCTCCCGACACTCCCGGTACAATACCGATGAGCCCGAAAACTTTCCGGTGACCAAAACTGGACTTCCTATATATCAATCCTTACCTCCGGACTATTCCGGAGCTCCTCGTGACATCCGGGATCTCATCCGAAACTCCGAACAACTTTCGTTAATCACGTATACCATTTCCCTATAACCCTAGCGTCATCGAACCTTAAGTGTGTAGACCCTACGGGTTCGGGAGACACGTGGGCATGACCGAGACACTTCTCCGGCCAATAACCAACAGCGGGATCTGGATACCCATGTTGGCTCCCACATGCTCCACGATGATCTCATCGGATAAACCACGATGTTGGGGATTCAATCAATCCCGTATTCGATTCCCTTTGTCTATCAGTATGCTACTGGCCCGAGATTCGATCGTCGGTATCTCTATACCTTGTTCAATCTCGCTACAGGCAAGTCTCTTTACTAGTTCCGTAATACATCATCCCGTGACTAACTCCTTGGTCACATTGAGCTCATTATGATGATGTCTTACCGAGTGGGCCCAGAGATACCTCTCCGTCACACGGAGTGACAAATCCCTGTCTCGATACGTGCCAACCCAATAGACACTTTCGGAGATACCCGTAGTGCACCTTTATAGCCACCCAGTTACGTTGTGACGTTTGGCACACCCAAAGCATTCCTGCGGTATCCGAGAGTTGCACAATCTCATGGTCTAAGGAAACGATACTTGACATTGAAAAGCTTTAGCAAACGAACTACACGATCTTGTGCTATGCTTAGGATTGGGTCTTGTCCATCACATCATTCTCCTAATGATGTGATCCCATTATCAACAACGTCCAATGTCCATGGTCATGAAACCGTGACCATCTATTGGTCAACTAGCTAGTCAACTAGAGGCTCACTAGGGACATGTTGTGGTCTATGTATTCACACATGTATTACGGTTTCCGGTTAACACAATTTTAGCATGAACAATAGACAATTATCATGAACCAGGAAATACAATAATAACTATTTTATTATTGCCTCTAGGGCATATTTCGTCCTCAAGCAATTCAGTTGATAAACTGAGACTGATAAAGAAAAACTTTTACAAACTCTGTTTGATCTTGTTGTTGTAAATATGTCTAACTGATGTTCAGATTTTCAGCAAAGATTATAGACTAACCATGTTCACAATAAAATTTAGGTCTCACATTTACTCATATCAATGGCATAATCAACTAGCGAGCAATAATAATAACTCTCAGATGACAACACTTTTACCAAAACAATCATGATACAATATGATATAATGGTATTTCACTAGCCCTTTCTGAGACCGCAAAACATAAATGCAGAGCACTCCTGAAGACCAAGGACTGACTGGACATTGTAATTCATGGTAAAAGAGATCCATTCACACTCATACTCAATATCAATTAATAGCAAATCATACAAATGATGGTGGTACGCCCTAACTGGTGCTTTTTATAAGAGGAGGATGACTCAACAGTAAAGTAAAATAGATAGGCCCTTCATAGAGGGAAGCATTGATTTGCAGAGGTGCCAGAGCTCGAGCTTTTAAAACATGGATGAATAACAATTTTGAGCGGTATGCTTTATTTTCATCATAACGACCAAGATATTTCACCATCTTCCATGCTAGCTATATTATAAGCGGTTCCCAAACAGAATGATAAAGTTTTTACTCCCCTCCACCAATCAAACACACTCCACAGCTGTCCGAATCCATGGGTACCGTCCATGCAAACAACAGTCCTGAGGGAGTTTGTTTCATTATATTTTGATTTCATTTTTGAGCATGGAACTAGGCATCCCGAATACCAGCCACTTTCTCGTGAATGATAGTGAATCAACACATATCGTGACAATAACACACCTAGCATGGAAGATACTGACCACCCCCGGTCGCTACATGAGCAATTCGGGCATACAAAACAGAACATTATTTGAAGGTTTAGAGTTTGGCACATGCAAATTTACTTGGAACGGCAGGTAGATACCGCATATAGGTAGGTATGGTGGACTCATATGGAACAACTTTGTGTTTAAGGAAGTGGATGCACAAGCAATATTCCCGCTTAGTACAAGTGAAGGCTAGCAAAAGACTGGTGAGCGGCCAACTAGAGAGCGACAACAATCATCAACATGCTTTGAGATTAACCAACATTGAATGCAAGCATAAGTAGGATATAAATCACTATGAACATAAATAACTAGTGGAGACTATGTTGCTTTTGTTTCAACTACATGCGTGAACACGTGCCAAGTCAAGCAACTTGAGTCATTCAAAGTAGGATACCATCCTATCACACTACATCACAACCATTTTAATATGCATGTTGGTACTCAAGACAAACCATTATCCATTCTTAGCTAATTAAGCATGGCATGAGTAACTATAATCTCTAGTTGTCATTGCAAATATGTTTCATCCATAATGAGTTGAATTTGGAACGATGAGCTAATCATATTTACAGAAACAAAATAGGTCGAGTTCGTACTAGCTTTTCTCCATCTCAATATTTTCATCATATGTCATCATTATTGCCTTTCACTTGCACGACCGAATGGTGCGAATAATAATAAGAGTGCACGTGCATTGGAATAAGCTGGAATCTGTAAACAATAACTCAAAGGAGCAGGCAAGGTAATATGGGCTCCCTGATAGATAAACAATAATGCATATAAGAGCCACTCATCATTTTCATTATGGTCTTCTCCTTACGACCCAAAAAATATTCAGAACAAGAACGAGCAAAAGCTCCCAACAAGCAAAATAAGAACGAGAAATCTTCTTGGGTTTTCTTTTAATGCTACAACTAAACAGACTAGAAGGTAAAGGTAGAACTATTTTTTTTTTGGATTTTCTCAAGGTTAATTAAACACACAAGGAGAAAGCGGAAAGAAGAAATAAACTACCATGGATAGTACAATGAAAAAGTATGAGCACCAACTACTAAGATCAGTGTGTGAACATGAATGTAATGTCGGTGAAAAATGCATACTCCCACGAGCTTAGGATTTTGGCCGAAGTTGGTCTAGTGCCATGGTTGGCTCGGATAAAATCCAAAGTCATAGTTGGGGTTGTACTAGGCTGCGGCAGCTACCGCTTGAACGGCTGCAACATGGAGGTGAGCGGCTTCCGCCTTTCTCTCATACTCGTTTGCCTCCTCTCTGGTTATAAAGTGTCTCCATTTTTTCCTAAAAGTTAAAGAAGGCAGGAGCAGGAAGGGTAATATGGACAGCATGCTGTCTATCAAAAATTAGTCAGTACAGGAGGGACTGTTCGTTCCCCTCAAGAAACTGGTAGTGCACCAAAGTCTCATAATCAAGAAAAGAAGGTGGTAACTCAATATCATTCCCCCTTATGGGTACCCCAAGATAGTTAGCTACACGAGTGGCATAAATCATGCCAAAGAAATCTCCATCCTTACCATTCTTATGTAGCCTCCTAGCAATAATAGCCCCTAAGTTATATCGTCTATCACCCATTACTGCACTCTTAAGAATACTAAGATCAGGTACACGAAGGTGGCTATGCTCATTTTTACCGTTAATACATCTACCTATGAAAAGAGCAAAATAATGTATAGCAGGAAAGTGAATGCTCCCCAAGGTAGCTTGAGTAATATTTCTAGTTTCTCCCACAGTGGTTGCGGCAATAAAGTCCTCCATGTCTCTAGGACATGGTTCACTAATGCTGCCCTCATAAGGTATTTTGCAAACATTGCAAAAAGCGTAAAGTGTCATCTTCTTGGGAAAATCATACAAGTAAAACTCTACCATGGGAGGATCCTGTTGGAAATATGCCCTAGAGGCAATAATAAATTGGTTATTATCATATTTCCTTGTTCATGATAATCGTTTATTATCCATGCAATAATTGTATTGATCGGAAACTCAGATACATGTGTGGATACATAGACAACACCATGTCCCTAGTATGCCTCTAATAGACTAGCTCGTTGATCAAAGATGGCTATGGTTTCCTAGTCATGGACATGAGATGTCATTTGATAACGGGATCATGTCATTAGGAGAATGATGTGATGGACATGACCCAAACTACAAACGTAGCATATGATCGTGTCAGTTTATTACTACTGTTTTCTGCATGTCAAGTATTTGTTACTATGACCATGAGATCATGCAACTCACTGACACCGGCGGAGTACCTTGTGTGTATCAAACGTCGCAATATAACTGGGTGACTATAAAGGTGCTCTACAGGTATCTTCGAGGGTGTCTGTTGGGTTGCCATGGATCAAGACTAGGATTTGTTACTCCGTGTGACGGAGAGGTATCTCAGGGCCCACTCGGTAATACAACATCACAATAAGCCTTGCAAGCAATGTGACTAAGTGTTACTCACGAGATCTTGTATTACAGAACGAGTAAAGAGACTTGCCAGTAACGAGGTTGAACTAGGTATGGAGATACCGACGATCGAATCTCGGGCAAGTAACATACGAAAGATCAAAGGGAACATCATACGGGATTAACTGAATCCTTGACATAGAGGTTCGACTGATACAGATCTTTGTAGAATATGTAGGAACCAATATGGGCATCTAGGTCCCGCCATTGGTTATTGACCGTAGAGTTGTCTCGGTCATGTCTACATAGTTCTCGAACTCGCAGGGTCTGCACACTTAAGGTTCGGTGACGTTTCGGTAGTATAGAGTTATGTATGGTGGTGACCGAAGGTTGTTTGGAGTCTCGGATGAGATCTGGACGTCACGAGGATCTCCGGAATGGTCCGGAGGTAAATATTGATATATAGGAAGTCCTGATTTGGTCGCCGGATAAGTTTCGGGCTCATCGGTAGTGTACCGGGAGTGCCGGTAGTGTACCGGGGGACCATCGGGAGAGGTATTTCGACCCAAGAGGCTACATGGGCTGTGGGAAGAGGTAAACCAGCCCCTGGTGGGCTGGCCCAAGCCTCCTCTAAGGGCCCATGCGGCTGGAGTGGTTTGAAAAGGAAAAAATCCAAAGGTGGAGAGGTGGAAAGAGTTTCCAAGTGGAAAGGAGGAATCCTACTCCTAATAGGATTGGAGTAGGACTCCTCCACCTCCAATTTCGACCAAAACTTGAGGGTTTAAGGCTGCCTCCTCCCCTCCCTCCCTCCTATATATACTAGAGGATTTAGAGGAACAAGCTAAACCTAATAGCCACGTGCTACCTCTCCTCTAGATCGCAGTTTCTCCTCTAGATCGGTTTTCAGCGGTGCTTAGGCGAAGCCCTACTGGAATAGCTCCACCACCATCACCGCAATGTCATTGCGCTGCCGGAGAAATCATCTACCTCTCCGCTCCCTCTTGTTGGATCAAGAAGGCGGAGATCGTCATCGAGCTGTACGTGTGGTGAACGCGGAGGTGCCGTCCTTTGGGCGCTAGATCGGAAGGACCATGATCAAGATCGCGAGACGGATCATGATGAGATCGTGGGATGGATCATGATTAGTTCGCGGGATGGATCATGATTGGATTGCGGGACGGATCGTGATGAGATCGTGGGATGCTCGGCAATTTGGATCGCGAAGACGTTCGACTACACCAACCGCGTTTCTTAACTCTCCCCGCTTAGCGATCTACAAGGGTATGTAGATCCACTCCCCCTCTCATAGATGCTCATCACCATGGATAGATCTTGTGTGTGTGTAGGAAATTTTTTGTTTCCCTTGCAATGTTCCGCAACAGTGGCATCATGAGCTAGGTCTATGTGTAGATGAGATCTCGAGTAGAACACAAAGAGTTTGTGGGTGTTGATGCTTAGATTGCTTCCTTCCTTCGTCGTGTTTTGGTTCAGCGGTATCGTGGGATGAAGCGGCCTGGACCAACCTTACTCATACGCTTACGAGAGACCGGTTCCAACGACTAACGTGTAACTTCGTTGCACAAAGATGGCTGGCGGGTGTCTGTTTCTCCTACTTTAGTTGGATCGGATTCGACAAAGGCGGTCCTTGAGAAGGTTGAAAAGCAACTTATGTATCACCGTTGTGGTTTATGTGTAGGTGAGAATTGTTCTTGCTAGATACACGTAGCAGCCACGTAAAACATGCAACAACAATTAGGGGACGTATAACTTGTTTTTGCAGGATATGTTATGATGTGATATGACCAATTATGAAATCTGGCAGATGGATGACAAAACATCGTTTCCTTAACAGTTTACTTGAGGAAAAGTTGTATGTGATACAGCCAGAAGGTTTTGTCAGTCCTAAGGATGCTAGAATGTGTGCGAGCTCCAGCAATCCTTCTAAGAGATGGAGAAATCATCTCAGAGTTGGAATATACGCTTTGATGAGGTGATCAAAGTTTTTTTGAGTTTATACAAAGTTTATGAGAAACTTGTATTTACAATAAAGTGAGTATGAGCACTATAGAGTTTCTTATAAGCATATGTGGATGACATATTGTTGATCGGAAATGATGTAGAATCTCTAGAAAGCATAAAGGGTTGTTTGAAAAGAGTTTTTCAACGGAAGACCTGGATAAAGCTACTTAATTATTGGGCGTCGCGATCTATAGAGATAGATCAAGACGTCTAATAAGACTTTCAATGAGTACATACCTTGACAAGATTTTGAAATAGTTCAAAATAGATCAGTTAAAGAAAGAGTTCTTGCCTGATTTGTAAGGTGTGAAGTTGAGTGAGACTCAAAGCTCGACCACGGCAGAAGAAAGAGAAAGGACGAACATCGTCCCGTATGTCTTGGCCGTAGACTCTATATATTATGCCATGCTATGTACCGAACCTGTGTGTGCCTTGCCATGAGAATGTCTAGGGGTACAAGAGTGATCTAGGAGTGGATCACTGGACAGCGGTCAAGATTATCCTTAATAACTAAAGGACTAAGGAAATGTTTCTCGATTATGGAGGTGATGAAGAGTTCGTCGTAAAGAGTTACGTCGATGCAAGCTTTAACACTGATCCGAATGGCTCTTAGTAGCAATGCGGATACGTATAGTGGAGCAGCCATTTGGAATATTTCCAAGTGGAGTGTGGTAGCAGTATTTACAGTATGACATAGAGACTTGCAAAGTACACATGGATCTGAATGTCGCAGACCCGTTGACTAAAAGACCTCTCTCTCACATGCAAAGCATGATCAAGCCCCAGAACTCATTGGGTGTTAGATTCATAACAATGCGAATCACATGGTGATGTGAACTAGATTATTGACTCTAGTGCAAGTGGGAGACTGTTGGAAATATGCCCTAGAGGCAATAATAAATTGGTTATTATCATATTTCCTTGTTCATGATAATCGTTTCTTATCCATGCTATAATTGTATTGATCGGAACCTCAGATACATGTGTGGATACATAGACAACACTATGTCCCTAGTATGCCTCTAATAGACTAGCTCGTTGATCAAATATGGCTATGGTTTCCTAGTCATGGACGTGAGATGTCATTTGATAACGGGATCACGTCATTAGGAGAATGATGTGATGGACAAGACCCAAACTACAAACGTAGCATATGATCGTGTCAGTTTATTGCCACTGTTTTCTGCATGTCAAGTATTTGTTCCTATGACCATGAGATCATGCAACTCACTAACACTGGAGCATTACCTTGTATGTATAAAACATCGCAACATAACTGGGTGACTATAAAGGTGCTCTACAGGTATCTCCAAGGGTGTCTGTTGGGTTGGCATTGATCAAGACAGGGATTTGTTACTCCGTGTGATGGAGAGGTATCTCAGGGCCCACTCGGTAATACAACATCACAATAAGCCTTGCAAGCAATGTGACTAAGTGTTAGTCACGGGATCTTGTATTACGGAATGAGTAAAGAGACTTGCCGGTAACGAGGTTGAACTAGGTATGGAGATACCGACGATCGAATCTCGGGAAAGTAACATACCGAAGATCAAAGGGAACATCATACGGGATTAACTGAATCCTTGACATAGAGGTTTGACTGATACAGATCATTGTAGAATATGTAGGAACCAATATGGGCATCCAGGTCCCGCTATTGGTTATTGACCGTAGAGGTGTCTCGGTCATGTCTACATAGTTCTCGAACCCGCAGGGTCTGCACACTTAAGGTTCGGTGACGTTTCGGTAGTATAGAGTTATGTATGGTGGTGACCGAATGTTGTTTGGAGTCCCGTATGAGATCCTGGAAGTAACGAGGAGCTCCGAAATGGTCCGGAGGTAAATATTGATATATAGGAAGTCCCGTTTTGGTCGCTGGAAAAGTTTCGGGCTCACCAGTAGTGTACCGGGAGTGCCGATAGTGTACCGGGGGACCATCGGGAGAGGTATTTCGACCCAAGAGGCTACATGGGCTGTGGGAGGAGGTAAACCAGCCCCTGGTGGGCTGGCCGAAACCTCTTCTAAGGGCCCATGCGGCTGGAGTGGTTTGAGAAGGAAAAAATCCAAAGGTGGAGTGGTGAAAAGAGTTTCCAAGTGGAAAGGAGAAATTCTACTCCTAATAGGATTGGAGTAGGACTCCTCCGCCTCCAATTTCGACCAAACCTTGAGGGTTTAAGGCTGCCTCCTCCCCTCCCTCCCTCCTATATATACTAGAGGATTTAGAGGAACAAGCTAAACCTAATAGCCACGTGCTACCTCTCCTCTAGATCGCAGTTTCTCCTCTAGATCGGTTTTCAGCGGTGCTTAGGTGAAGCCCTGCTGGAATAGCTCCACCACCATCGCCGCAATGCCATTGCGCTGCCGGAGAAATCATCTACCTCTCCGCTCCCTCTTGCTGGATCAAGAAGGCGGAGATCATCATCGAGCTGTACGTGTGCTGAACGCGGAGGTGCCGTCCGTTCGGCGCTAGATCGGAAGGACCATGATCAAGATAGCGAGACGGATCATGATGAGATTGTGGGACGGATCGTGATGAGTTCGTGGGATGGATCATGATTGGATCGCGGGACGGATCGTGATGAGATCGGGGGATGCTTGGCGATTTGGATCGCGAAGACGTTCGACTACACCAACCGCGTTTCTTAACGCTCCCCGCTTAGCGATCTACAAGGGTATGTAGATCCACTCTCCCTCTCATAGATGCTCATCACCATGGATAGATCTTGTGTGTGTAGGAAAATTTTGTTTCCCTTGCAACGTTCCGCAACAGTGGCATCATGAGTTAGGTCTATGTGTAGATGAGATCTCGAGTAGAACACAAAGAGTTTGTGGGTGTTGATGCTTAGATTGCTTCCTTCTTTCGTCGTGTTTTGGTTCAGCGGTATTGTGGGATGAAGCGGCCTGGACCAACCTTACTCATACGCTTACGAGAGACCGGTTCCAACGACTAACGTGTAACTTCGTTGCACAAAGATGGCTGGCGGGTGTCTGTTTCTCCTACTTTAGTTGGATCGGATTCGACAAAGGCGGTCCTTGAGAAGGTTGAAAAGCAACTTATGTATCACCGTTGTGGTTTATGTGTAGGTGAGAATTGTTCTTGCTAGATACACGTAGCAGCCACGTAAAACATGCAACAACAATTAGGGGACGTATAACTTGTTTTTGCAGGATATGTTATGATGTGATATGACCAATTATGAAATCTGCCAGATGGATGACAAAACATCGTTTCCTTAACAGTTTACTTGAGGAAAAGTTGTATGTGATACAGCCAGAAGGTTTTGTCAGTCCTAAGGATGCTAGAATGTGTGAGAGCTCTAGCAATCCTTCTAAGAGATGGAGAAATCATCTCAGAGTTGGAATATACGCTTTGATGAGGTGATCAAAGTTTTTTTGAGTTTATACAAAGTTTATGAGAAACTTGTATTTACAATAAAGTGAGTATGAGCACTATAGAGTTTCTTATAAGCATATGTGGATGACATATTGTTGATCGGAAATGATGTAGAATCTCTAGAAAGCATAAAGGGTTGTTTGAAAAGAGTTTTTCAACGGAAGACCTGGATAAAGCTACTTAATTATTGGGCGTCGCGATCTATAGAGATAGATCAAGACGTCTAATAAGACTTTCAATGAGTACATACCTTGACAAGATTTTGAAATAGTTCAAAATAGATCAGTTAAAGAAAGAGTTCTTGCCTGATTTGTAAGGTGTGAAGTTGAGTGAGACTCAAAGCTCGACCACGGCAGAAGAAAGAGAAAGGACGAACGTCGTCCCCTATGTCTTGGCCATAGACTCTATATATTATGCCATGCTATGTACCGCACCTGTGTGTGCCTTGCCATGAGAATGTCTAGGGTTACAAGAGTGATCTAGGAGTGGATCACTGGACAACGGTCAAGATTATCCTTAATAACTAAAGGACTAAGGAAATGTTTCTCGATTATGGAGGTGATGAAGAGTTCGTCGTAAAGAGTTACGTCGATGCAAGCTTTAACACTGATCCGAATGGCTCTTAGTAGCAATGCGGATACGTATAGTGGAGCAGCCATTTGGAATATTTCCAAGTGGAGTGTGGTAGCAGTATTTACAGTATGACATAGAGACTTGCAAAGTACACATGGATCTGAATGTCGCAGACCCGTTGACTAAAAGACCTCTCTCTCACATGCAAAGCATGATCAAGCCCCAGAACTCATTGGGTGTTAGATTCATAACAATGCGAATCACATGGTGATGTGAACTAGATTATTGACTCTAGTGCAAGTGGGAGACTGTTGGAAATATGCCCTAGAGGCAATAATAAATTGGTTATTATCATATTTCCTTGTTCATGATAATCGTTTCTTATCCATGCTATAATTGTATTGATCGGAACCTCAGATACATGTGTGGATACATAGACAACACTATGTCCCTAGTATGCCTCTAATAGACTAGCTCGTTGATAAAATATGGCTATGGTTTCCTAGTCATGGACGTGAGATGTCATTTGATAACGGGATCACGTCATTAGGAGAATGATGTGATGGACAAGACCCAAACTACAAACGTAGCATATGATCGTGTCAGTTTATTGCCACTGTTTTCTGCATGTCAAGTATTTGTTCCTATGACCATGAGATCATGCAACTCACTAACACCGGAGCATTACCTTGTATGTATAAAACATCGCAACATAACTGGGTGACTATAAAGGTGCTGTACAGGTATCTCCAAGGGTGTCTGTTGGGTTGGCATTGATCAAGACAGGGATTTGTTACTCCGTGTGATGGAGAGGTATCTCAGGGCCCACTCGGTAATACAACATCACAATAAGCCTTGCAAGCAATGTGACTAAGTGTTAGTCACGGGATCTTGTATTACGGAATGAGTAAAGAGACTTGCCGGTAACGAGGTTGAACTAGGTATGGAGATACCGACGATCGAATCTCGGGAAAGTAACATACCGAAGATCAAAGGGAACATCATACGGGATTAACTGAATCCTTGACATAGAGGTTTGACTGATACAGATCATTGTAGAATATGTAGGAACCAATATGGGCATCCAGGTCCCGCTATTGGTTATTGACCGTAGAGGTGTCTCGGTCATGTCTACATAGTTCTCGAACCCGCAGGGTCTGCACACTTAAGGTTCGGTGACGTTTCGGTAGTATAGAGTTATGTATGGTGGTGACCGAATGTTGTTTGGAGTCCCGTATGAGATCCTGGAAGTAACGAGGAGCTCCGAAATGGTTCGGAGGTAAATATTGATATATAGGAAGTCCCGTTTTGGTCGCTGGAAAAGTTTCGGGCTCACCAGTAGTGTACCGGGAGTGCCGATAGTGTACCGAGGGACCATCGGGAGAGGTATTTCGACCCAAGAGGCTACATGGGCTGTGGGAGGAGGTAAACCAGCCCCTGGTGGGCTGGCCGAAACCTCTTCTAAGGGCCCATGCGGCTGGAGTGGTTTGAGAAGGAAAAAATCCAAAGGTGGAGTGGTGAAAAGAGTTTCCAAGTGGAAAGGAGAAATCCTACTCCTAATAGGATTGGAGTAGGACTCCTCCGCCTCCAATTTCGACCAAACCTTGAGGGTTTAAGGATGCCTCCTCCCCTCCCTCCCTCCTATATATACTAGAGGATTTAGAGGAACAAGCTAAACCTAATAGCCACGTGCTACCTCTCCTCTAGATCGCAGTTTCTCCTCTAGATCGGTTTTCAGCGGTGCTTAGGCGAAGCCCTGCTGGAATAGCTCCACCACCATCGCCGCAATGCCATTGCGCTGCCGGAGAAATCATCTACCTCTCCGCTCCCTCTTGCTGGATCAAGAAGGCGGAGATCATCATCGAGCTGTACGTGTGCTGGACGCGGAGGTGCCGTCCGTTCGGCGCTAGATCGGAAGGACCATGATCAAGATAGCGAGACGGATCATGATGAGATTGTGGGACGGATCGTGATGAGTTCGTGGGATGGATCATGATTGGATCGCGGGACGGATCGTGATGAGATCGGGGGATGCTTGGCGATTTGGATCGCGAAGACGTTCGACTACACCAACCGCGTTTCTTAACGCTCCCCGCTTAGCAATCTACAAGGGTATGTAGATCCACTCTCCCTCTCATAGATGCTCATCACCATGGATAGATCTTGTGTGTGTAGGAAAATTTTGTTTCCCTTGCAATGTTCCGCAACAGTGGCATCATGAGTTAGGTCTATGTGTAGATGAGATCTCGAGTAGAACACAAAGAGTTTGTGGGCGTTGATGCTTAGATTGCTTCCTTCCTTGGTCATGTTTTGGTTCAGCGGTATTGTGGGATGAAGCGTCCCGGACCAACCTTACTCGTATGCTTACGAGAGACCGGTTCCAAAGACTGACATGTAACTTCGTTGCACAAAGATGGCTGGCGGGTGTCTGTTTCTCCTACTTTACTTGGATCAGATTCGACAAAGGCTGTCCTTGAGAAGGTTGAAAAGCAACTTATGTATCACCGTTGTTGTTTATGCGTAGGTGAGAATTGTTCTTGCTAGATACACGTAGCAGCCACGTAAAACATGCAACAACAATTAGAGGACGTCTAACTTGTTTTTGCAGGATATGTTGTGATGTGATATGACCAATTACATGATGAGATATATGTGATGTATGAGATGATCCTGAGATGATCGTGATGAGTTCGCGGGACGGATCGTTATTGGATCGCGGGACAGGTTGTGATGAGATCGCGGGATGCTCGGCGATTTGGATCGCGAAGATGTTCAACTACACCAACCGCGTTTCATAACGCTTCCCGCCTAGAGATCTACAAGGGTATGTAGATCCACTCTCCCTCTCATAGATGCTCATCACCATGAATAGATCTTGTGTGTGCGGAGGAAATTTTTTGTTTCCCATGCAACGTTCCCCAACAGATCCTCCCTATGATAAAAGTGAAAGTTTTGCACAAAGATATTAGTGAGTAAGAGGTATTGGTCACACTTATCGTTGAGGAAGTCGGCGATGCCTGCATTCTCTGCCAAATGATAGAAATCTTCATAAATTCCGTCCGCCCTCAAGAATGCATCACTTGGCCATTCACATGGTCGAACTTCAACGACGTGAGGAAGATTGTATTTGGACTTCTTCACCCCATTTTCCTCTTCTTTAGAGCCTTGACTTGAACAGCCTCTTAGCAATCTCCTCATCATTTCTTTCTCTGAAAAATTTCTAAAAATTTTAGTGACTCAAAATAAAGGTGAACAAAACTCAACAAAACGTATAGCGACTACTCCCACAAGTGCCTAGAGGCTTTATCATTCAACAAAACTACTTGGGACCATACAAATTTGACATGCAAGCTCAAGAATAAGGTCACCACAGCAATAAAAATTTGCAATAAATAAAGCACTAGAACAAAAACTAATTGGACCATTGGAGGAGTCACATACCGAAGATCAATCCCCCAAAGCAGTTTTGTGAATGTTGCTTTGCACAAGGAGATCGAAAATGGCAGCAAAATGAGCTGGAACGCGGTTTGAGCAATGGTGGGATTTTTCTGGAGGAAGACGAAGTGGATGGGTGCTGGAATTAGTGAAGAGAGCCTACGTGGGACCCACGAGCCAGCTGGGCGCGGCCAAGGGGTGGCTGCACCCTATGGGCTTGTGACCCACTGGTGCAGCCCCCTCGTATGTACTCAGTGCGAGATGTTCTTAAATATTCCAGAAAAGATCATACTACATTTTTAGGGCATTTGAAGAACTTTTATTTTCAGGTCATTTTTCTATTGTACGGAAAACCCAGAAAACAGAATAATAATAGCATTTTTACTTTATTTAATCTAGCTAACAGAAAGTAAAAGTTGGGTACAGAAGGTTGTGCTTTCTAGATACATCCATCTCATGCTCATCAAAAGGAATTCATTAACAAGGTTTATCAAGTCTTATTAACAAACTTCTTTTGAGTAACATGAAACCGGATAATTTTCGAATAACACTAAGTTGCCTCAATTGGGATATGCATATCCCAAACAATGAGTATATCATATTTCTTCTTGACATTAGGAAGAGGGAATTCAAAATCTCCAATAATAATCGTTGAAATTTGTTCAATGGAATTGATACTATGAACTTGAGGTTGTTTCTTCGGAAAGTGTACCGTATGCTCATTACCATTAACATGAAAAGTGACATTGCCCTTGTTGCAATCAATAAAATCCCGTGCAGTATTCACAAAAGGTCTACCAAGGATGATCGACTTACTGTCATCCTTCGGAATATCAAGAATAACAAAGTATGTTAGGATAGTAACATTTGCAACTACGATAGGCACATCCTCACAAATACCGATGGGCAAAGCAGTTGATTTATCAGCCATTTGCAACGAGATTTCAGTAGGTGTCAACTTATTCAAATCAAGTCTACAATATAAAGACAAAGGTATAACACTAACACTAGCTCCAAGATCACATAAAGCAGTTTTAACATAGTTTCTCTTAATAGAGCATGCTATAGTTAGTATTCTTAGATCTCCTAATTTCTTTGGTACTCCACCCTTAAAAGTATAATTATCAAGCATGGTGGAAATCTCAACTTCCGGTATCTTTCTTTAATTTGTCACAATATCTTTCATATACTTAGCATAAGGAGACATTTTCAGAATATCGGTCAAGCGCATACGCAAAAAGACAGGTCTAAGCATTTCAACAAGGCGCTCAAAATCCTCATCATCCTTTTTCTTGGATGATTTAGGAGGAAAGGGCGTGGGTTTCTGAACTCATGGTTCTCTTTCTTTACCATGCTTCCTAGCAACAAAGTCTCTTTTGTCATATCTTTTATTCTTAGGTTGTGGGTTATCAAGATCAACATTTGGTTCAAACTCCACATCATTATCATTACTAGGTTGAGCATCAACATGAACATCATCATTAATATTATCACTAAGCTCCTATTCATCACCAGATTGTGTCTCAGCATCAGAAACAGAAATATCATTTGGGTTTTCAGGTGTATTTATAATAGGTTCACTAGCAGCATGCAAAGTTCCATCATCATTCTTTTTCTTTTTATTACTGGAATGACTAGGTGTGCCAGTATTAATTCCCTGAGAATCTTGCTCAATACTCTTAGGATGGCCCTCAGGACACATAGGTTCCTGAGTCATTTTACCACCTCTAGTCACAACTCTAACAGAATGATCATTGTTCTTACTATTCATCTCATTAAGCAAATCATTTTGTGCCTTGAGTACTTGTTCTACTTGAGTAGTTTCCATGGAAGCATGTTTACTAATAAGCTTAAGATCATTAATAGTTCTACTCATATAATCACCCAAGTGATCAAGCATGTAAGCATTATGTTTCAGTTGTCTACTAACATAAGCATTGAAATTTTCTTGCTTAACAATAAAGTTATCAAACTCATCCAAGCATTGGCTAGCAGACTTATTATAAGGAATATCACCTTCATCAAATCTACGGAGAGAATTTACCTCTACTACCCGTGTCGGGTTATCAAGACCATGTATTTCTTTAATAGGTGGTAGATTCTTAACATCTTCAGCTTTAATGCCTTTATATTTCATAGATTTCTTTGCCTCTTGCATATCTTTAGGACTGAGAAATAGAATACCTCTTTTCTTTGGAGTTGGCTTTGGAGGTGGTTCGGGAATAGTCCAATCATTATCATTTCTCAATATGTTATTCAATAGTAGTTCATCTTATTCAACAGTTCGTTCCTTGGAAACAAAACCAGCACAACTATCTAGGTGGTTCCTAGAAGCATCGGTTAGTCCATTATAAAAGGTATCATGTATTCCGTTTTTCTTGAGAGGATTATCAGCCAAAGCATTAAGTAATTGGAGAAGCCTCCCCCAAGCTTGTGGGGGACTCTCTTCTTCAATTTGCAAAAATTTAAATATTTCTTGCAAGGCAGCTGGTTTCTTATGGGCAGGAAAATATTTTTCAGAGAAGTAGTATATCATATCCTGGGGACTATGCACACAACCATGAGCAAGAGAATTAAACCATATCTTGGCATCACCCTTTAATGAGAAAGGAACAACTTAAGAATTTAGTAATACCGGATTTTTTTTCCTCATGAGTAAATAGGGTGGCTATATCATTCAATTTAGTAAGATGTGCCACAATAGTTTCAGATTCATAACCATGGAAAGGATCAGATTCAACCAAAGTAATTAACTTGGGATTGACAGAGAATTCATAATCCTTATCAGTAACAAAGAGAGGTGAAGTAGCAAACTTAGGATCATATTACATTCTAGCATTCAGAGATTTTTCCTTCCACTTGCATAGCAATTTCTTAAGATAACCTCTATCCTTACAAGCAAGAAAGTCCCTAGCTGCCTCTCCTTCCATAACATAACCCTTAGGTATATTACACAATTCATATCTAGGAGAGCTAGGTCTAGCAAGTGTCTCATAGTGTTCAGTTCCAATAATTTCATCAGTTTCAGAAATATCATCAGTTTCAGCATTGAATCTAGCAATTTTTTCATCAAGGAATTCACCCAGTGGTACAGTATTATCAAGCAAAGTATTATCATAAGCATCATATATAGCTGAAGTGGCATCATCAATTACTTGTGACATATCAGAATCAATAGTAGGTGGTGGTGTCGAAAATTTACTCATAACAAAAGGTGAATCAAGTGCAGAGCTAGATGACCGTTCCTTACCTCCCCTCGTAGTATAGGTATAGATCTTGGTTTTGTTCTTTTAGATTCTTCATAGTGATCAACAGATATAAATCCCAAGTGACTCAGAGAATAGAGCTATGCTCCCTGGCAACGGCGCCAGAAAAAGGTCTTCATAACCAACAAGTACAGGGGATCGCAACAGTTTTCGAGGGTAGAGTATTCAACCCAAATTTATTGATTCGACACAAGGGGAGCCAAAGAATATTCTCGAGTATTAGCAGCTGAGTTGTCAGTTCAACCACACCTGAAAGACTTAATATCTGCAACAATGTGTTTAGTAGCAAAGTAGTATGGAAGTAGCGGTAAGGATGGCAAAAGTGACACTAGCAGTTTTGTAGTGATTGTAACAGCAGCAACGGAAAAGTAACTTAGCAAAGATCAATAGTCAAAATCTCATAGCCAATGGATTGGTCATGGATAATTATATTGGATGGCATTCATCATGCAACAGTTATAACATAGGGTGACACAGAACTAGCTCCAATTCATCACTGTAATGTAGTCATGTATTCCATATATAGTCATACGTGCTTATGCAAAAGAACTTGCATGACATCTTTTGTCCTACCCTCTCGTGGAAGCGGGGTCCTAATGGAAACTAGAGGATATTAAGGCCTCCTTTTAATAAAGAACCGGACCAAAGCATTAGCACTTAGTGAATACATGAACTCCTCAAATTACGGTAATCATCGGAAACAATCCCAGTTATTGTCACCCTTGGGGATGCGGATCATAACTCGTAACAGGTGTCTACAACTTGCAAGATAGGATCAATAACACATATATATTCATGAAAACATAATAAGTTCATATCTGAAATCATGGCACTCGGGCCCTAGTGAGAAGCATTAAGCATAGCAAAGTCAGAGCAACATAAATCTCAGAACATAGTGGATACTAGGGATCAAACCCTAACCAAACTAACTCAATTACATGGTAAATCTCATCCAACCCATCACCGGCCAGCAAGCCTACGATGGGATTACTCACGAACGGCAAAAAGTATCATGGAATTGGTGATGAAGGATGGTTGGTGATGACGATGGCGTCGATTTCCCCTCTCTAGAGCCCAAAACGGACTCCAGATCTGGCCTCCCGAGGAAGAACAGGAGGTGGCGGCGGCTCCGTATTGTGGAACATGATGAACTCTTCTCTTTTATTTTTTCTCCGCGGATGTGAATATATGGAGTGGGAATTGAGGTCGATGGAGCTCCAAGGGGCCCACAAGCCTGCCAGGCACGACCCGGGGGGGTTGTCGCGCCCCCTGGCTTGTGGCCTGTGGGTGGCCCCCCCCCTCCAGTTGATTCTTTCGCTAGTATTTATTATTAATTCCAAAAATAATCTCCGTAAATTTTCAGGTCAATCCGAGAACTTTTATTTCTGCACAAAAATAACACCAAGGCAATTCTGCTGAAAACAGTGTCAGTCCGGGTTAGTTCCATTCAAATCATGCAAATTAGAGTCCAAAACAAGGGCAAAAAAGTTTGGAAAAGTGGATACGATGGAGACGTATCAGTGTGCGATAGTGATCACATCAACCTTGGAAACACTTCCAAGACACATCGTCACCTCGCCCTAGCTAGTATCCGTTTATTCCGTAGCTTTTATTTCGAGTTACTAACATTAGCAACTGAACCGGTATCTAATACCCAGGTGCTGCTAGGAGTACTAGTAAGGTACACATCAATAACACGTGTATCAAATATAGTTTTGTTGACGTTGCCAGCCTTCTTATCTACCAAGTATCTAGGGCAGTTCCACTTTAGTGGTCGTTCTCCTCATAATAGAAGCACTTAGCCTTGGGTTTGGGTCCAACCTTGGGTTTCTTTATTAGAACAGCAACTGGCTTGCCATTCCTCAAGTTTCCCTTCTTTCCCTTGCCCTTCTCAAAACTAGTGGTTTTACTAACCATCAACATTTGATGCTCCTTTTTGACTTCTACCTTCGCGGTGTCAAACATCGCGAATAGCTCAGAGATCATCTTCTCCATCCCTGGCATGTCATAGTTAATCCTGAAGCTCTAGTAGCTTGGTGGCAGTGACTTGGAGATCTGTGTTAATCACTATATTATCTGTAAGATTAACTACCAGTTGATTCAAGCAATTGTAGTACCAAGACAATCTAAGCACATGCTCACCTATTGAGCTATTCTCCTTCATCTTGCAGGCAAAGAATCTTGCTGGAGGTCTCATACCTCTCAACACGGGACGAGCCTGAAATCTCAATTTCAGTTCATGGAACATCTCATATGCTATGTGAAATTCAAAACGTCTTTGGACCTCAATTCTAAGCCATAATGCATGATGCACTGAACTATCAAGTATCATTAGAACGTGCTTATCAAACGTTCACAACATCCATAGACGACGCTAGAGGGGGTGGCGCACCGATCAGCGCATCAAGGACATAAGACTTCTGTGCAATAATGAGCACAATCTTAGATCATGGACCCAGTCCGCAAAATTGCTACCATCATCTTTCAACTTACTTTTTCTCTAGGAACATATCAAAATTAAGGGGAGCTACAACACGAGCTATTGATCTATAACATAATTTGCAAAGAAAATTTGACTATGTTCATGATAATGAGTTCAATTAATCATATTACTTAAGAACTCCCAGTCAAATCAACATCCCTCAGGTTGTCTAAGTGTGACATGATCCAAAACCACCAACCCAAGTCCGATCATCACGTGAGATGAGGTGGTTTCAATGGTGAACATCTCCATGTTGATCATATCTACTATATGACTCATGTTCGACATCTCAGTCTCCTCTATTCCGAGGCCATGTCTGTACATGCTAGGCTCGTCAAGTTTAATCCGAGTGTTCCGCATGTGCAAAACTGCCTTGCACCCGTTGTATGTGAACGTAGAGTCTATCACACCCGATCATCACGTGGTGCTTCGAAACGACAAACTTTTGCAATGATGCACACTCGAGGAGAACACAATTTTATCTTGAAATTTTAGTTAGGGATCACCTTATAATGCTACCATTGTGCTAAGCAAAATAAGATGCATAAAAGGATTAACATCACATGCAAATCATAAGTGACATGATATGGCCATGAACTTGTGCTTTTGATCTCCATCTCCAAAGCACCGGAATGATCTCCATCATCACCGGCATGACACCATGATATCCATCATCATGATCTCCATCATTGTGTTGCCATCGGGGTTGTCGCGCCAACCATGCTTCTACTACTATAGCTACCGTTTAGCGATAAAGTAAAGCATTACATAGCACTTAATAATTAACACGCATGTCATACAATAATTGAAGATAACCCTATGGCTCCTGTCGGTTGCCGTACTCATCGACATGCAAGTCGTGATAACTATTACAAAACATGATCATCTCATACTTCAACATATATCAAATCACGTCTTGACCATATCACATCACAACATGCCCTACAAAAACAAGTTAGACGTGCTCTACTTTGTTGTTGCAAGTTTTACGTGGCTGCTATGGGAAACTAGTAAGAACTGTTCTTACCTACACAAAGCCACAACGATGATAATCAAGTTTCCTTTTAACCTTCTACAAGGACCGCCCCTATAGAATCCTCTTCAACTAAAGTGGGAGAGACAGACACCCGCCAGCCATCTTTATGCAACAAGTTGCATGTCAGTCGAAGGAACCGGTCTCTCGTATGTGGACGAGTAAGGTTGGTCCGAGCCGCTTCATCCCATAATACCGCCGAATCAAGATAAGACTAAGGAGGTAAGAAATCTGAACATCAATGCCCACAAACTCTTTTGTGTTCTACTCATGCATGTTATCTACGCATATACATAACTCGTGATGCCACTAGTGGGGAACGTTGCATGGGAAACAAAAAAATTCCTACGAACACCCAAGATCTATCTATGGAGATCAACAGCTACGAGAGAAAGAGTGGATTTGCATACCCTTGTAGATTGCTAAGCAGGAAGCATTAAGAAACGCGGTTGATGTAGTCGAACATCTTCGCGATCCAAATCGCAATCCGTCCCGTGATCCAATCACGATCCGTCCCGATCTAGCGCTGAACGGACGGCACCTCCGTGTTCAGCACACGTACAGCTCGATGACGTCTCCGCCTCCTTGATCCAGCGAGCGAGGTCGGGGCAGTAGATGAGTTCTCTGACAACACGACGACATGGTGACGATGGTGGTGGCGCTATCCCGGCAGGGCTACGCCTAGCGCTACCGAAACTGTGAACGGAGGAGAAAACGATCTAGGGAGAGAGAGGAGCGCCAAGGGCTTCATGTGTGCTCTTGGGGCGCCCCTCCCTTATATATATATATATGTGTGTGTGTGTGTGTGTGTGTGTGTGTATATGTATATATATATGTATATATATACATACATATATATATACATATATATATATATGTGTGGAGGGGCGTGGAGATCAGCCCCGCCAAGCCCTAGGGTGCAGCCAATGGGGAGCAGTTGGACTCCTAGTCCAATTCCCTCCCTTTCCATAAATAGGTGGACTTTCCACCTCTCCCAAGCCACATGGGCCTTGAGGGACTTGTGTGCCTGGCCCAATAAGGCTAGGGCACCTCCCCTCAGCCATGCAAAACCTTGGGACATGGTGGAATCCTTGGTGGACTTCCTGACTCCTTCGGAAGTTCCCGGAACCTTCTAGAAGCTTCCTAGTACAATACCGAAAAAACCCGAAACTTTTCCGATAGCCAAAATATGACTTCCCATATATAAATCTTTACCTCCGAACCATTACAGAACTCCTAGTGGCGTCCGGGATCTCATCTAGGACACCGAACAACCTTCGGTCACCAACATACATAACTCAACAATACCAAATCGTTATCGAACGGTAAGTGTGCAGACCCTGCGGGTTCGAGAACTATGTAGACATGACCGATACAACTCTACGGTCAATAACCAATAGATGGACCTAGATGCCCATATTGGTTCCTACATATTCTACACAGATCATTATCGGTCAAAGCACGATGTCAAGGATGTAAACAATCCCGTATGCAGTTCCCTTTGTCCATCGGTATGTTACTTGCCCGAGATTCGATCGTCGGTATCTCCATACCTAGTTCAGTCTCGTTACCGGCAAGTCTCTTTACTCGTTCTGTAAAACAAGATCCGGTGACTAAATCCTTAGTCACATTGCTTGCAAGCTTCTTGTGATATTGTATTACCGAGTGGGCCTAGAGATACCTCTTCGTGAAAAATCCGAGTCTTGATCCATGCCAACCCAACAGACACCCTTGGAGATACCTATAGAACACCTTTATAGCCACCCAGTTATGTTGTGACATTTGATACACACAAGGTACTCCTTCGGTGTCATTGAGTTGCATGAACTCATGGTCATAGGAACATATACTTCACATGCAAAAAACAATAGCAATAAACTGACATGGTCATATGCTACGTTCACAGTTTGGGTCTTGTCCATCACATAATTCTCCTAATGATGTGATCTCGTTATCAAATGACAACTCATGTCTATGGCTAGGAAGCTCTGACCATCTTTGATCAACGATCTAGTCTATTAGAGGCTCACTAGGGACACAGTGTTGTCCATGTACCCACACATGTATTTGAATTTCCGATCAATACAATTCAAGCATGGATAATAGACGTTTATCATGAACAAGGAAATATGATAATAACTAATTTATTATTGCCTCTAGGGCATATTTCCAACATGTCCGCAAACCCTCATATACATCTCAAATGTAGAAAGTATATGAGTATCATACTATACATGTGGGTTGTCCGCAAACCCTCATATACATCTCAAATGTAGAAAGGATATGAGGGCTCGCGGACGCATCCGGATGCGCTCGGTCAGTCCACCATCTATGATGCCGCCCCACCCAGATAACCTTTTCTTTTTCTTTATTCATCCATTTATTTCTCTCTCTTCATCTCCACCAATCACATGTAAGTGACCGGACATATGAGGAAAAAAAATGAAGATTGTGGTTGTTTAGATGGACAAATAGTGGCTCAAAACGAACACGCACTATCAATGACCGAGCGCGTCCTCGAACTTTTGAGGGGTTGTATTAGAGGTATGTGGTTGTAGATGCTCTTAGATCATCTACAATGAAAGTTGGCAAATTCACCCCCTATACGTCCACGAACATGCTCGGGCGCATCCGGACGACCCCTCAAATCCGGATTCTCAAATACATTCAAATTCATACACATCCATCATATACGCCAATGTCGCACATAAATAACAAATGCTTGGTAGCAAATATACATAGTTCTTACATAAACTCTATTTAAAGTGCAGAACTCAATCATCAGTTCTTTGATTTCTATTATGTGTCCACATATGATCCATGATTGAGTAGTTGTGCATGCACCTAATGATCTCGAAGATTCTGATGCATCTGCAAAAAGTTCATAAGTTGATTTGCATCTCGATCTTCTGTGATTAGAACTTGTTCTCCAGACGGTTCAAAATCATTGGTTTGGCAGCACAATCACACTCATCCTCGACAATCATGTTGTGCAAAATAACACAACATGTCATCATTTGTAACAAAGTTTTTGATTCTCACATAATTGCAGCTCCACGAACAATTTCCCAATGAGCTTGAAGCATTCTGAATGATCTCTTCACATCCTTGCTAGCTGCTTCTTTTGTTGTGAAATGCTTTTGTTTGTTGCCATGTGGTTTGGAAATGGTCTTGACAAACGCCATCCACTGAGGATAGATGCCATTAGCAAGATAGTATCCCATGTTGTAGTCATGGCCGTTGATAGTGCCGTTGCACGACAGCGAGTCCCCATTGCACGGAGGAGACTGTTGGAGCACATTGATGTCGTTGTGAGAACCCGACACTCCGAAGAAAGCATTGCAAATCTGTCATGCGATGCTACTCCTTTCAGTATGATGGTGGCCTCTTTGGTGTGACCTTGACACATTCCTCACAAACCTTTCAGGTAGTTCTTCCATTGCCAATACAAACACTCAATTGATCTGAGCATTGGTGTAAATCCTCTGCCCTCTCCAATAGCCAACTACTTTTTTGCGTTATGCACATTTGGTTCTCTCAAATGCTCTGCTCCAAATAACGGCACGATGATGCGGACAAACTTGACAGTTGTCTTCAGGCATGTGCTCCCCACCGTATGTTATGTGTTCAAGCAAGAGAGAAGACTCTACTGAAAACTATGGTCCTCGTGTCTACTTAATCATATTGCTAAAAACGTAAACACCTTGCTGCAATTTATTTACTTTGTTTTTTACTTTACTTTTATTATAACCATAATATCAGAATTAATCCTTGCAAGTAACGAGTTCAAGGGGATTGGCAACCCTCTTGCCCGTGTTGTGTGCAAGTGTTTGGTTTTGTGTGTGTGGTTTCTGAAGACGGAAGTTTGTGTGGTTTTCCTATTGGTTCGATAACCTTGGTTCTCACTGATGGAAATACTTATCAGTTGCCATATTGTTTCACATTCCTCTTTGGGGGAAAACCCAACGTAACTCACAAATATAAGATGACACCGAGACCATGGTGCCGCCTGAGTCTTCCGAGCGAATGATGCGAGTGTAGTTTCATGGACCTAGTTATGTACAGTGCACTGTTCGAAAAATCTTCCGATTTAACGATTTATCATCCAATTTATCACTACTCATGGGGTGAGCGATAAGATTATGACTTATTGATAACCCACAAGTATAGGGGGTCAATTGTAGCTTTTCTCGATAACTAAGAGTGTCGTACCCAATGAGGAGCTAAAGATAGAATAAATATTCCCTCAAGTTCTATCGACCACCGATACAACTCTACGCACGCTTAACGTTCGCGTTACCTAGAACAAGTATGAGACTAGAAGTACTTTGTAGGTGTGATGGGATAGGTTTGCAAGATAATAAAGAACATGTAAATAAAAACTAGGGGCTGCTAAGATAAAGAAACAACTAAATTTGTTTAACGGGTGTGGAAAAGTGGTGGTAGGAGTTGCGGAATTGTCCCTAGGCAATCGATAACTAGATCGGTCATCATTATTGCAATTTTATATGAGGGAGAGGCATAAGATAACATATTTTCTCTACTTGGATCATATGCACTCATGATTAGAACTCTAACAAGCATCCGCAACTACTAAAGATCATTAAGGTAAAACCCAGCCATAGCATTATAAGGTATCAGGTCCTCTTTACTCCCATATGCAACAACCCACCTACTCGAGTTTATGCTTCTGTGACTCAAGCAACCCACCATAGGCAAATCATGAACACATTGCAACACCGTACAACGAGGATCCCTCACGCTTGTGCGACACGGAGAGCACCATATGACATAACCAATAATAAAACATGCAACTCAAACCAAACATGATCATCAATCAACCCATAGGACAACAAAAATCTACTCAGACATCATAGGATGGCAACACATCATTGGATAATAATATGAAGCATAAATCACCACGTTCAAGTAGAGGGTACAGCGGGTTGTGGGAGAGTGAACCGTTGTAGATAGATGGGGGAAGGTGATGGAGGTGTTGATGAAGATGACGGAGTTGTTGGAGTAGATCATCGTCATGATGATGGCCCCGGCGGCGTTCCAATGCCACCGGGAGAGAGGAGGAGAGAGCCACCCTCCTCCTTCTTCTTCTTTGGCCTCCCCCCTATATGGCAGGAGGGTTTTCCCTATGGTCCTTGGCCTCCATGGCGGCGTAGGGGCGGGAGCCCCTCCGAGATTGGATCTCTCTCTCTATTTCCTTTTGTTTCCGCATTCCCAGATTCTGGCATTTCACCGTTTCTTATATTCCTGGAGATCCGTAACTCCGATCGAGCTGAAATGTTGAGGGGATATTTATCCAAAAATTAGCTTTCTTGCGGATAAAGAAGGGCACCAACCACCTTAAGGGGTGGTCACAAGGGCCTAGGGCGCGTCCAAGGGGTAGGCCGCGCCTGGCAGGCTTGTGACGTACTCGGGCATCGTCCCGCGTTGATTCTTTTCCCAAAAAACACATATATTTCAAAAAAATCTCGATAAGTTTTTATTGCGTTTGGACTTTGTTTGATATGGATTTTCTGCAAAATAAAAAACATGCAACAAACAGGAACTGACACTAGGCACTGGATCAATATGTTAGTCCCAAAAATAGTATAAAAAGTTGCCAAAAGTATATGAAACTTGTAGAATATTGGCATGAAACAATCAAAAATTATAGATACTACGGAGATGTATCACTTATCTTACCTTTTATATTCTGGGACGATTTATCACTCTGACAAGCGATTTATTGGGAATCTAGCGATAAATTAGGCCTATTCCTAGCACTATGTTTGCAAAAACTATGTTTTTTTGTTTTTTTGTCGACCTTGTTATCGAATATGTACTATTGTCATATTTTTTGTCATTATACGAGGATTCAAGGGCTAGGAATCAAGGTAACACATCTATCCAATATTTTTTGGGTGTTGAATTAATATAGCATATTTCAGTGTTGGGAACATGGGATTTGCAAAAAATGGCCGATTAACAGTCGACCGATAAAATCAATTAATCGGCCGATTTACGATTAATCTCGTATCCCTAGTTGACCGAGATGCTAAAGATAAGTGATATCCTCAACATTGGTACAATGTATATAATTTTCATTGCGTGTGAGAAACGGACTCCCGTGTCGGCCCCATGAACGAGCCAAGAGAAATCCTAGCCATGTTCCCCCTGCGGGCGGCCCGGGAGATAATCTAGCCATATTGCCCCTGCGGACAGCCCGGGAGAAAACCCAGTCATGTTGCCCCTGGAGATTGCCCGGGAGAAAACCTATCCGCCAATGGAGGAACCTCTCCTCCCATCCATTCTTCCCTCGCCACCGATAGAGGAGCATCCAGGCATTGCCTCTACCGCGTTGTTGGTGGCTGGGGTTCTTTCATTCCTCATGAGGAGAGATGACACAATCGTCGTTCCTCAAGAAGGAGACCCCGTTGCCGATATTCCTCCCCGGTGGTTCTCATGCGGAGGTGGAGTGCCGTGATTTGATCCGTGCGGATGAACTACCACTAGTAGAAAAAGGCCCATTTGTCTCGGTTTGTAAGGCCCATTTGTCCCGGTTCCGGAACCGGGACTAAAGTGTCCGGACTAAATCCCAAAACCTTTAGTCCCGGTTCTCTTACGAACCGGGAAAGAAGGGGCTCCACGTGGCCTCTACGGGGAGCCCTGGCAGGAGGACCTTTAGTCCTGGTTTGTAACACCAACCGGGACCAAAAGGCATCCACGCGTCAGCATCTGGCAGTTGCTTGTTTTTTTGAAAGGGTGGGGGGTTTTGGACAGTTAATTTAGGGGTTTTATATTGTTATAGCTATCTAATTGATAGAGAGAAGTGTCCTCTCTTTCTCCGTGCTTGGTCGACGCTAGCTACTATAGAGAGAACTCGACACGCTAGCTAGTAAGCAAATGAAGGAACCATTAAGTAGAGAAGATCGTCATGAACATATAGAGATAGAAGTAATCAACCTCTCTTTCTCCGAGAGATTGGTCGTATAACAAGTTTTCGTATATATATCCGACCCGACGCTACTAGCTACATAGATACAATATAAGATCTCTTACAATCCCTAAGATCTAATCTCCAATTCCAGATGGTATTCTCCGGCTTTATTTATGACGTGGTCAAGAAAGAATCCCGCCAATTCTTCTTGAATTGCTCGTATGCGATCATGTGGTAGGAGTTCGTCCCGCATCTTCCACATATAATTTGAAGAAGGGGGTCAATACATATATATGGTAATAAAATAAAATTGTGAATATTATTGCTTACGCACTTGAAATTGTTTTTCAGAGTAGCCCCGCTGAGGGGTCGTCACGTTGTAGATGAACTGGCAAACATAGTATCCACATAAATTATTCCCTTTTTCCTACCACAAGCACTTTATGAGAAATAGAGTTCAATCAAAACGATAATCAAGCATGATAAATGGTATTGATGAAACTAGAATCAATGAGAGATGCGCGGAACTAGCTAGTAGTACTTACTTTCGGGTGTGTAAATCGAAGCTCCCCCGGCAGTGCCGAAACAATTGTTGTGAACTCTTTCCAAACCCTGCCAGACAAAGAAAATAATTACTTGATATCAGGAAATGAACAAAGTTGCCGATATGATGCGATAATGATCGATTGAACTTACTTCTGGAGAATTTTAGTCATGTTTGCATATTCCTAGGGATCTTTTTGTTTCGAGTCTAAGATGGTTACTACTCCCCGCTCAAGCTGAATCTCTAGCATAATAAAGTGGAAACTGCGTACGCATGCATAACTCATCAATTACATTACTATAAACCTCGAGTAACAAGGGAAACCGAATATGCACAATACAGTAACACTCACTTGAAATTGTAAGGAAAGAGTATTGTCCCTTTGTTTTGATTTTTAAGCAACAATTCTAGCAAGTTCTACTCGGTTTGTGTGGGATAATTTTTAAAATTATGCTCATGTATGACATTTGGGTTAATGAACCCAATGTCATACATTTGTGCTTTTCTGCATTGGATGATCTTCAATATGCATAATATAGTAGTGAGGATAATTATATATACATGCAATGAAAGAGCTGAGCTATATACATAGAGAGACTTAATTATAGAAGTAGTACTTACAGACAGTAGCAAGTCACAATTGTTTTGTCGATGGCCTTCTGATTGTATAACTGAATATCTCCTCAAATTCAATTTTCAACATTTCCATTCCAACGAGGTCGTGCTCCTCTTTAACTGATAGTACCAAAGAATCCTTCCCAGACTCGCGGCAGGTTTGCATGTACCATTCATGGAATTTTCGCATCATCGTTGTTAGAGGAGGAGGATCAGGTTTGACGAGAGGCTGCCCGTACTGGTATTTGAATTCGTCCACCTCCAATTGCTCAAACAGTACATCATCGCTCAGGTAATCACCAGGTTTGGTACCGGGGACCATCCCTGGATGATTAGCGACGATATCGCTAGAAACCTTGAGCGGGGGGCACTATTGGTTCGCCTGTTCGCCGAGCTGGGGAATTTTTTTCCACTTCTTCGTTTTGCTAACTTGGCATCACTGGAAGTACTTCCTGACCGCCGCGCATCTTGATATGTCTTTTTAAGACTGCGAAAATAGTTGGAATCCAGCAGAGGCGGTGGTGGTCACTTCAGGGCATCGATAGTGCGCATCGCTTTCACTAGATCTATCTTCTCCTTTGGAGCTGGAATTTTCTTTGCAAAATGGTCCCTCACTTCGGCCTGACTTATCTCCTTGTTTTCAGACTCGGTCCTCTCATATGGTAACTTTTCCTGAGGCTTGAGAGATGGACCGTATCTGTATTCCCTCCTGCCTATGCTTGTACTGCTAGCCGCCGGAGCGGTGGCGGCTCCCTTCCGTCGTTGCTTACTAGGCGCCAGAGGAGCCGGAGCGGCGGCGTCTGCCTTTTGCCGTTGCCGACGAGGCTGAGGAGGAGGCGTACTGCTCCGACGTGCCAGAGTAGGCGAAGGAGGAGGCGGACTGCCCTCACGCATCGGAGGAGCTGGAGAAGGAGACGGAGTGCCCTCACACGTCGGAGGAGCCGGAGAAGGAGGCGGAGTGCCCTGATCACTCACCGGAGGAGGAGGAGGAGGAGGAGGAGCCAAAGTGCCCTGATTCGCCTGAAGAGGAGGAGGAGGTGGAGGCATCCACTTTGGAAGCTTGATGTACTCCTTCTGCCATAGACATGTACTCCTTAGGGCACGAACCAGCTTATTCTCTCCTTCACCTGTACAGTGGTCAAGCTTGAGCTCCTCAAATTCCGTCATTACTTCATCCACCATCACAACAGCATAGCCATGTGGAATCAGACGGCAGTGAAAAGTTTCGTTGGGTTGAGGAGGTGCAACAGTGCCGACAGCCGCCTTGAAAGTGAGGTTCCGGCATTTTGTCATAAGCTCGCAATGTTGAGCCTCCGTGATAGTATCCACGGGGTAGCTAGGAGACGTGAAGTCGGGCTGAATGGGCTCCTTGGAAGCGATGCTGCTTCTCCGCTGAGATGGCGGGGTAGTAGCTTCTGGGGTAGCTTCGTGCCACTGAGATGGTTGGCCGGCAGCTCGCTGGCTCTCAGCTTCCTCTAACTTTTGTAGTCTTGCATTGAGCTTCTGAATTTCGCTCAGCTCCGCTTTCGTCTTTCTCTCCTGGCTTCTGTAACCGCATGTGTCGGGAAACCCAACCTTCCACGGAACGGAGCCTGGTGTGCCCCGTATTCGTCCAGGGTGCTCAGCATTCCCTAGGGCCTCAGTCAACTCGTCCTTCTCTCTGTCGGGAATGAACGTCCCTTGCTGCGCTGCGGTGATATAGTCCTGAAGCTTGTTCACGGGTATTGCAAGTTGGTCGTCCGTCCAATGGCACTTCCCTGTTTCAGGGTCCAAAGTTCCCCCTACCCCGAAGAACCAGGTCCTTAAACGGTCTGTCCAGTTCAATGTCTATGGTACGACCCCTTTAGCAATCAGGTCATTCTCAACTTTGTCCCACAACGGCCGGGCTTTAAGGTAGCCACCTAACCCCATGTGATGGTGATACTGCTTCTTTGCAACATTGTTCTTGTTTGTCTCTGACATTTTCTTACTCTTCTCCGATGTCTTGTAGGCCACAAATGCGGGCCAATGATCTCCTATCTTCTCAAATCGGCCGATAAATTCTGGAGTCTTCCCTTTGTCGACAAACTTTGATTTCAACTCATTCTTCCACCTCCTGGATAGATCTGCCATCTTCTTAAGAGCACACGCCTTGACCAGTGGCTCTATAACTGGCTTATTCAGAACCTCCTTTGGCGGTAGGGTGAAATTTGCCTTCAGCACGGTCCAAAGATCTTCTTTCTGTCTATTGGTGACATAATCACCATCAGGGGCGCCGTCCTTAGGCTTATTCCATTGCTTGATGCTAATCGGGATGTTGTCCCTAATAATAGCTCCGCACTGAGCAGAAAATGCGTTCTTGGTCCGCTTGGGTTCAATCGGATGGCCATCATTCGCGAGTGTTGTGATCGTGAACTTTTCATCCTTGCGCAACCTCTTCTTCGGGCCTCGTCTCGTTACCGAAGTTGGCTCGATCCGGAGGGCTATAAACGAAGAAATAAGAGTTAACTAATATATGTACATACCAAAACAATTAATGCATCAATTAGCTAGTTAGCACAGGCTTAATTAATATATATACCTCGCCGGGCTTTGCAACAGCTCCCTCCTCCGATCGGTCAACGGAGCCGTCATCATGGTCTCCTTCTTCCTCCGGCATTCGGTCACCGGAGCCATCATGATCATGTCCTTCCTCTTCCATTGTTCGATCACCCGAGCCGTCATAATCCTCTCCTTCCAGACCATCGGTGTCATTGAGAAATGACAAGATATCACGTCCGCCGTGGATTATGTCCCCCAACAACTGTTCTTGTTCTTTGTCTCTCGGATCCATAGTTTCTACAAATATTACAACATGCCAATTAATATACAAACATGAATGTCTGATGTCCGGACCACCTCTCTCATGAATGTCCGACGTCCGGACCGCCTCTCTTATTAATTGGATCAACTTGTGCACATCCATAATGGGGGCATTTCTTGATAAATCTATGTTACCAGAGTTTTCTTCATTTAACTTGGTAAATTTGGGTGGCCTCGACAACGCTTCTAGGGTTTGGGGTGGCCTTAACAACACTTCTAGGGTTTGGGGTTGCCTCGACAACGCTTTTTCAGTCCCGGTTTGGGTGGCCTCGAGAGTTTATCGGGTAGGGACGGGGTAGATCAACAACGACGGTCTTTCTTCTAGGGTTTGGGTGGCCTCGATAGTTGGTTAGGTGAGCCGACCGCCTCTCTCTCATACATGTCCGACGTCCCCTCTCATGTCGAAGTTATCGGGGAGGGGGTAGATCGACAAACGACGCTCTTTATTCTAGGGTTTGGGTGGCCTCGATAGTTGGTCAGGTGAGCGGACCGCCTCTCTCACTCACGCATGTCCGACGTCCCTCGGCCCGTCATGTCGAAGTTATCAGGAGGGTGGCCTCGATAGTTGGTCGGGTGAGCGGTTTTCTTTTCCTTCTTCATTTTTTACTTTGGTTTTTTCTTATATGTTTGTTTTCGTTTTCACTCTACATTTTCGTACATATGAAAAACAACGAAGACTTTTCATTGTATAAAATACATGAAATGCATATACATGAAAAAACATATACATAAACATATATATACATGAACATATACACACATATCCATATACAAACATATACACACATATACATGAACATATACACACATATACATGATATATATACATGAACATATATACACACATATATACACACATATATATACACGGGGAGCAGGGCCGGGGGGCTCACTGGGGGCGGCGACGGGGACGGCAGCGGCGGGGACGACGGCGACGGGGAGGCGACGGGGGACGGCGGCGATGGGGGGTGACGGGGACGGCGGCGACGGGGAGGCGACGGGGACGGCAGCGACTTGGAGGCGATGGTAAGGGCGGCGACAGGGAGACGACGAGGACAGTAGTGACGGGGAGGCGACGGGGACGAGGACGGCGGTGACGGGGAGGCGACAAGAACGAGGATGGAGGCGATGGGGACGAGGACGGCGGCGACGGGAAGGCGACGAGGACGGGGCCGGCGACGGGGAGGCGATGAGGACGGCGGCTCGAGGAGGTGACGGGGACGATGACGGCGGCGAGGGGCAACTGGTAGATGAAACCTGCAAAATTTCCGATGTTCTACTTATATACCCAGAGCGTTGGTCCCGGTTGGTGGCACCAACCGAGACTAATGCCCCCTTTAGTCCCGGTTGGTGCCACCAACCGGGACCAAAGGTCTCTTTTCGGCAGCCCAAAGGGCGGGAAGCAGAGACCATTGGTCCCGGTTGGTGGCACCAACCGGGACTAAAGGGGGTCATTGGTCCCGGTTGGTGCCACCAACCGGGACCAAAAGGTGGTGCTGCCCGGGGACAAATGTTTAGTCCCACCTCGCTAGCCGAGAGGGCTCGAGAGTGGTTTATAAGCGCTGTTGCGCCAACCCTCTCAAGGTAGTCTTACGGGCCTAATTGCACTCTCCTCTGCCTGTGGGCCTACTGGTCCTTCTGCGGGCCTGAATCCTGGCCCAACTAGCTGTTGGGTTTCTAGTTGTATTCAGGTTGTGGTGGCCCGGTAGGCGGCATTTAAAAAAATCATGTTTTTTGTTTTGTTTTTTGCTTTATTTATTTTCTTTTGTTTCTACTTATAGATTTTCAGTGATTCTTTTTGCTTTTAGGTCACAAAAATCATAAACTTTCTGTTAGTGCCATTAGTTTTCAAATTTGAATTCTTTGAAATTTGTGTGAGTCACTAGTTTGTGTATAACTTTACAATAAAAATAGAATTTTGAGTGATTCTTTTTCTTGCTATTTAATATTACTTTGTTTTAACATTATATTCAATTTGGTAATTTTTAGGTTATTTTAAATGGTTGTTTAAATCAAAAACATATTTTTTGAGCTAAATGACCCTGAAATTGAAAAGCACTACAAATGAACTCTAAAAAGGCTGAAAGTTGCCATGGTATCATCATTTCACCCACATAGCATGTGCTAAAAAGTTGAGTGGGTTACGACAAAAACTGGATGCACTTCGTGTACAAATTTGGACAATCTATTTCGAAGTACCACGGTTTTAGAAGAAAACTCATCTGTTACAAAGGGATTTCATTTTTTTGAACACATTTGAACTCCAGACTTTTTGTGTGTTCAAAATGCACCATTCAAAGTCACATCATCAATTTTCAACCCTTTCTAACTTAATTTGGTATTTTTCATGCACTTACTGTTTTTTGAGCTAAATGACCCTGAAATTGAAAAGCACTTCAAATGAACTCTGAAAAGGTTGAAAGTTGGCATGGTATCATCATTTCACCCACATAGCATGTCATAAAAAGTTGAGAGGGTTACGGCAAAAACTGGATGCACTTCGTGTACAAAACGGAAAATCTCTTTCGAAGTATTAGGGTTTCGGACGAAAACTCATGTGTTACAAAAGGCATTTCATTTCTTCACATGTCACTGCAATGATATAATTGTGGAGAGAAAGTCTTCACTTTTTCTTCGCTTGTGTCCTTTGCTTATTGCGCCGTAACCATGGATAATTTTCATCGTTTAACAGGGTGCTTGGGTCAGCCTTGACTTTGAAGGGAGGAATTTCATGAAACTTTTCATAATCTTCAGACATGTCTATCTTGCCCTCCAATCCCACGATGTATCTTTTTCCTGAAAGAACTATGTGGCGCTTTGGCTCATCGTGTGATGTATTCGCTTCCTTATCTTTTCTTTTTCTCGATATGGTAGACATGTCCTTCACATAGAAAATCTGTGCCACATCATTGGCTAGGACGAATGGTTCGTGTGTGTACCCAAGATTGTTCAAATCCACTATTGTCATCCCATACTGTGGGTCTTCCTGTACCCTGCCTCTTGACAGGTTGACCCATTTGCACTGAAACAAAGGGACCTTGAAATCATGTCCATAGTCAAGTTCCCATATGTCCACTATGTAACCATAATATGTGTCCTTTCCCCTCTTGGTTGCTGCATCAAAGCGGACACCGCTGTTTTGGTTGGTGCTCTTTTCCTCTTGGGCGATCGTGTAAAATGTATTCCCATTTATCTCGTACCCTTTGTAAGTCAATACAGTCGAAGATGGTCCCCTAGCCAATGAGTACAGCTCATCAGAAACAGTGTTGTCACCCATGAGACGTGTTTGCAACCAACTGTCGAAAGTTCTGATGTGTTCATATGTAATCCAGTCGTCACACTGCTCCGAGTGTTTGGAGCGTAGAATATTCTTGTGTTCATCGACATACGGTGTCACCAAGGTGGAATTCTGTAGAACTTTGTAGTGTGATTGAGACCAAGAATGCCCGTCCCTACATATTATTGAGTCCGCTCCTAGCATGCCTTTTCCAGTCAGTCTCCCCTCATACCGTGATTGAGGGAGACCAATCTTCTTAAGGTCAGGAATGAAGTCAACACAAAACCCACTGACATCCTCTGTTTGATGGCCCATGGAGATGCTTGCTTCTGGACTAGCGCGGTTACGAACATATTTCTTTAAGACTCCCATTAACCTCTCAAAGGGGAACATATTGTGTGGAAATACAGGGCCCGGAACGGCAATCTCGTCGACTAGATGAACTAGGACGTGCGTCATGATATTGAAGAAGGACGGTGGGAACACCAGCTCAAAACTAACAAGACATTGCACCAAATCACTCCTTAACCTTGGAAGGATTTATGGATCGATCACCTTCTGAGAGATTGCATTGAGGAATGCACATAGCTTCACAATGGATAATCGAACGTTTTCCGGTAGAAGCCCCCTCAATGCAACCGGCAGCAGTTGTGTCATAATCACGTGGCAGTCATGAGACTTTAGGTTCTAGAACTTTTTCTCTGCCATATTTATTATTCCCTTTATTTTCGACGAGAAGCCAGACGGGACCTTCATACAGAGTAGGCATTCAAAGAAGATTTCCTCCTCTTCTTTGGTAAGAGCATAGCTGGTAGGACCTTCATACTGCTTTGGATGCATGCCGTCTTTTTCTTGCACATGTTGCTATTCCTCCCGTGCCCCCGGTGTATATTTTGTCTTCCCATACACTCCCAAGAAGCCTAGCAGGTTCACCCAAAGATTCTTCGTCACGTGCATCACGTCGATTGCAGAGCGGACCTCTAGGTCTTTCCAATAGGGTAGGTCCCAAAATATAGATTTCTTCTTCCACATGGGTGCGCGTTTGTCAGCGTCATTCGGAACAAATTGTGCGCCAGGACCGTTTCCAAATATTACTTGTAAATCATTGACCATATCAAGTATGTGATCACCAGTACGGAGGGCGGGATTCTTCTAGTGATCTGCCTCACCTTTGAAATGCTTTCCTTTCTTTCGACATTGATGGTTGGTCGAAAGAAATCGACGATGCCCCAGGTACACATTCTTCCTGCATTTGTCCAAATAAATATTGTCGGTGTCATCTAAACAGTGTGTGCATGCGTGGTATCCCTTGTTTGTCTGTCCTGAAAGGTTACTGAGAGCAGGCCAATCATTGATGGTTACAAATAGCAATGCATGTAGGTCAAATTCCTCCTGTTCGTTCTCATCCCACACACGTACACCTCTTCCATTACATAGCTGTAAAAGTTCATACACTAATGGCCTTAGGTACACATCAATGTCATTGCCGGGTTGCTTAGGGCCTTGGATGAGCACTGGCATCATAATGAACTTCCGCTTCATGCACAACCAAAGATGAAGGTTATACATACATAGAGTCACAGGCCATGTCCTATGCTTGCTGCTTTGCTCCCCAAAAGGATTAACGCCATCTGCACTTAAACCAAACCATACATTCCTCGGGACACCTGTAAAGTAGCTCCACTTTCTCTCGATCTTTCTCCACTGCGACCCCTCAGCGGGTGCTCTCAACTTCCCGTCTTTCTTACGGTCTTTTTTGTGCCATTCCATCAACTAGGCATGCTTTTTGTTTCTGAACAGACTTTTCAACTATGGTATTATAGGAGCATACCACATCACCTTGGCAGGAACCCTCTTCCCGGTGCGCTGGCCCTCAACATCACCAGGGTCATCTCTTATGGTCTTATACCGCAATGCACCGCATACCGGGCATGCGTTGAAATCCTCGTCCGCACCACGGTAGAGGATGCAGTCATTAGGGCATGCATGTATCTTCTACACCTCCAATCCTAGAGGGTATAGAACCTTCTTTGCTTCGTACGTATTGTCGGTCAATTCATTATCCTTTGGAAGCTTCTTCTTCATTATTTTCAGTAGCGAACTAAATCCCTTGTCAGATACACCATTGTCTGCCTTCCATTGCAGCAATTCCAGTGTGGTACCGAGCTTTTTGTTGTCATCTTCGCAATTTGGGTAGAACCCTTTTTTGTGATCCTCTAACATGCAATCGAACTTCAAATTCTCCCTTTCCCTTTCGCATTCTCTCTGTGCATCAACAATGACCCGACGAAGATCATCATCGGGCACATCATCTGGTTCCTCTTGATCTTTAGCTTCCCCCATTGCAGCATCACCGTATTCAGGGGGAGGGTAGTTGTCGTCATCCTCTTCTTCTTCGTTGTCTTCCATCATAACCCCTCTTTCTCCGGGCTTGGTCCAAACATTATAGTGTGGCATAAAACCCTTCTGAAGCAGGTGGAAGTGAAGGGTTTTAGAGTTTGAGAAAGACTTCGTATTCTCACAAACAGTACATGGACAAGGCATAAAACCATTATGCTTGTTTGCCTCAGCCGCTTCGAGAAAATTATGCAGGCCCATAATATACTCGAAGGCTCGTCGGTCACCGTATATCCATTGCCGGTTCATCTGTGTGCGTTATATAATAAAGTGTTTTAAAAACCATTACAACATATCATGAGTAGAGAAGTGACCAAATTAATAGAAATTCGTCATCGCATTAAAGCCAAAGTACAATAATGACCAAAATAAATACGTAGAGTTCATACATAGTTGTCATTATTAAACAACATATAACTCTCTAGAGCATCTAATTAAAACATACAGCGAAACTATGTAAAACATTTAAATGCAACAACAAATGCAATCATAACCAATACTAAGGTACCAATTCATCCAATGGCATAATGATACCAAGCCTCAGTATGAATGTCATATTTTCTAATCTTTCTAAGCTTTAAGCGCATTGCATCCATCTTGGTCTTGTGATCGTCGACGATACCGGGAACATGCAACTCCAATCCCATCTTGTCATCTTCAGTTCTTTTCAATTTTTCTTTCAAATGATTGATTTCTTTTTCAGCTTTAGTTAACTTGTCGAGCAGAATTGCATAGTCGGTATCCATTTCTGTTTCAACTACTTCCTATAGATAAAAACATCTACATCAGTTGGTGGCATAATTAATTGTCATGTACATTAGATGTGTGAAATAGTTATATAAAAGATAATATACCACATCTGAATCATAGACTAGACGAGGGCCGACGTGGGCGGATACCATAACCATGGCACTATATAATAACAAACAATAATAAAAGTAAGAAAATCATATGAGTAAGTATATTTTCTTTTAGTAAGAAGATAAGATCAAGAGGCTCACCACGCGTGGGCGTTCGATGGCGGTTTCAGGACGGCGACGGGACAAGACGGACCGCCAAACCTAGACAAATCTTGACAAAAATGGAGTTTGGACAAATAGCTTTGAGAGGAAAAAGCTTAAGTTTGGCTTGGGCACTTCATCAAACACCTCATGTGCATAGGAGGTGAGCTAGATCACCACAAAGCTCTCCCCTTGCCGGCCTGAAAAACAGAGCAATGTGGAGTGCTCTGCTCGCTGGCGAGGGGGTATATATAGGCATCTCATTGGTCCCGGTTCGTGGCTGGACCCAGGACTAAAGGACCCCCTTTGGTCCTGGTTCCAGCCACGAACCGAGACCAATGGTTGTGGGCCAGGAGCGAGGCCCATTGGTCCCGGTTCGTGTCTGGAACCGAGACCAAAGGTTCCAAACAAACCGGGGCCAATGCCCCACGTGGCCCGCCCGGCCCTCTGGCCTCACGAACCGGGACCGTTGCCCCCATTGGTCCCGGTTCGTGACTGAACCGGGACTAATGGGCTGGCCCGGCCTGGACCAAAGCCATGTTTTCTACTAGTGATCAAACGTTGCAACATAATTGGGTGACTATAAAGGTGCTCTACAGGTATCTCCGAGGGTGTCTGTTGAGTTGGCATGGATCAACACTGGGATTTGTTACTCCGTGTGACGAAGAGTTATCTCAGGGCCCACTCGGTAATACAACATCACAATAAGCCTTGCAAGCAATGTGACTAAGTGTTAGCCACGGGATCTTGTATTACGTAAATGAGTAAAGATACTTGTCGGTAACGAGGTTAAACTAGGTATGGAGATGCCGACGATCGAATCTCGGGCAAGTAACATACCAAAGAACAAAGGGAATATCATACGGGATTAACTGAATCCTTGACACAGAGGTTCGACCGATAAAGATCTTTGTAGAATATGTAGGAATCAATATGGGCATCCAGGTCCCGCTATTGTTTATTGACCATAGAGGTGTCTCGGTCATGTCTACATAGTTCTCGAACCCACAGGGTCTGCACACTTAAGGTTTGGTGACGTTTCTATAGTATAGAGTTATGTATGGTGGTGACCGAAGGTTTTTTGTAGTCCCGGATGAGATCCCGGACATCATGAGGAGCTCCGAAATGGTCCAGAGGTAAAGATTGATATATAGGAAGTCCTGTTTTGGTCATTGGAAAAGTTTCGGACTCATCGATAGTGTACCGAGAGTGTCGGGAGGGTACGGGGGACCATCGGGAGGGGTATTTCGACCCAAGAGGCTACATGGGCTGTGGGAGAAGGAATACCAGCCCTTAGTGGGCTGGCCAAAGGCCCACAGGAAGCCCATGCGGCTAGGGAAGAAAACCCAAGGTGGAAAGAAGGCAAAAGTGGGAAAAAAAAGGAAGGAGTTCTAATCCTACTACGAGTGGAGGCGGAGGACTCCTCCCTCCCACTTTGGCCGAAGCTAGGGGCTGGACCCTTGGGGGCCAAGCCTCCTCCTCCCCTCCTCCTATATATACTAGAAGTTTGAGGGGGTTTTGGACACAGAAAAACAGCCACGTGTTACCTCTCCTCTAGATCGCAGTTTCTCCTTTAGATCGGTTTTCAGCAGTGTTTAGGCGAAGCCCTGCTGGAATAGCACCACCACCGTCGCCGCAACACCATCGCGCTTCCAGAGAACTTGTCTACCTCTCCGCTCTCTCTTGCTGGATCAAGAAGGCAGAGATCATCATCAATCCGTATGTGTGCTGAACGCGGAGGTGCCGTCCGTTCGGCGCTAGATCGGGACGGGTCGTGATTGGATCGCGGGACGCTCGACGATTTGAATCTCAAAGATGTTCGTCTACATCAACCGCATTTCTTAACGCTTCCCTCTTAGCGATCTACAAGGGTATGTAGATCCACTCTCCCCTCTCGTAGATGCTCATCTCCTACTTGGTGAAGCATAGGAAATTTTTTGTTTCGCATGCAACGTTCCCCATTAGTGGCATCATGAGCTAGGTCTATCTGTAGATGAGATCTTGAGTAGAACACAAAGGAGTTTGTGGGTGTTCATGCTTAGATTGCTTCCTCCCTTGGTCGTGTTTTGGTTCAGCGGTACTGTGGGATGAAGCGGTCTGGACCAACCTTATTCGTACGCTTACGAGAGACCGGTTCCATCGACTAACCTGTAACTTCGTTGCACAAAGATGGCTGGCGGGTGTCTGTTTCTCCTACATTAGTTGGATCGGATTTGACAAAGGCGGTCCTTGAGAAGGTTGAAAAGCAACTTATGTATCACCGTTGTCGTTTTGTGTAGGTGAGAATTGTTCTTGCTAGATACCCGTAGCAGCCACGTCAAACTTGCAACAACAATTAGAGGACGTCTAACTTGTTTTTGCAGGGTATCTTGTGATGTGATATGGCCAATTACATGATGAGATATATGTGATGTATGAGATGATCATGTGTTGTATAGAATATCACGACTTGCTTGTTGACGAGTACGGCAACCGGTAGGAGCCATAGGGTTGCCTTTAATTATTGTATGACATGCGTGTCAATCATTAAGCGCTATGTAATGCTTTACTTTATCGCTAAACGGTACCAATAGTAGTATGAGCATGGTGGGCGCGACAACCCTGATGGCGACACAATGATGGAGATCATGATGATGGAGATCATGGTATTATGCCGGTGACGATGGAGATCATGCCGGTGCTTTCAAGATGGAGATCAAAAGCACAAGTTCATGACCATATCATGTTACTTATGATTTGCATGTGATGTTAATCCTTTTATGCACCTTGTTTTGCTTAGGACGACGGTAGCATTATAAGTTGATCCCTCACTTAAATTTCAAGATGAATTGTGTTCTCCCCGAGTGTGCACCGTTGCGAAAGTTCGTCGTGTTGAGACACCACGTGATGACCGGGTGTGATAGACTCTACGTTCACATACAATGGGTGCAAGCCAGTGTTGCATGTGAGGAACACTCGGGTTAAACTTGACGACCCTAGCATTTACAAACATGGCCTCGGAACACAAGAGACCGAAAGGTCAAACATGAGTCATATAGTAGATATGATGAACATGATGATATTCACCATTGAAACCACCTCAACTCACGTGATGATCGGACTTGAGTTGGTGAATTTGGATCATGTATAACTCAGATGACCTGAGGGATCTCAATTTGAGTGGGAGCTTTAGTAATTTGATTAACTAAACTCATTATCTTAAACAATAGTCTTAGTAACCTTTGCTTATTTATGTTGTAGATCAATTTCTCGCGTAGTAGCACCCCTGAATTTTAATGCGATCCTAGAGAAAGCTAAGTTGAAAGATGAAGGATGTAAATTTGTGGACTAGGCCCGTAATATGAGGATTATCCTCACGGCTTCCCAGGAGCCATATGTCCTTGATGCACCGCTTGGTGACCAACCCATTGACATGTCATCCGAAGACGTTAAGAACGCTTGGGAGGCACGTTCTGGAGATTACTCAATAGTTCAGTGTGCAATATTGTATGGCTTAGAACCGGGAGTTCAAAGACGTTTTGAACGTCATGGAGCATATGAGATGTTCCAGGAGTTGGAGTTTATCTTTAAGAAGATTGCCCGGATCGAGAGGTATGAGACCTCCGATAAGTTCTATGCTTGCAAAATGGAGGAGAACAGGTCTATCAGTGAACATATACTCAGAATGTCTGGGTATTCGACTCGTCTAGCGGATTTAGGGATGCCCCTTCCACCAGAGGCGATTACTGACAGAGTTCTTCAATCACTGCCACCTAGCTACAAGAGCTTTGTGATGAACTATAACATGCACGGATGAACAAGTCAGTCGCCGAGCTGTTTGCGATGTGTAAAGTCCCTGAGTCTGAAATCTAGAAAGAACATCAAGTGTTGATGGTCAATAAAACCACTAGTTTCAAGAAGAATGGCAAGGGCAAGAGGGGTAGCTCCAAGAAAGGTGGCAAAGCAGTTGCTCCTCCCATGATGAAACCCAAGGCTGGACCCAAGCCAGAAAGTGAGTGCTTTCATTGCAAGGGAACTAGTCACTGGAAGCAGAACTGCCCCAAGTATCTGGCTGACAAGAAGGCGGCAATCAACAAACAAGGTATATATGATATACATGTTATTGATGTGTACCTTACTAGCTCTTGTTGTAGTGCCTGGGTATTTGATACCGGTTCGATTGCTCACATTTGCAACTCAAAACAGAAACTACAGAATAGACAAAGGCTAGCGAAGGACGAAGTGACTATGCGCGTGGGAAATGGTTCCAAGGTTGATGTGATCACCATCGGCACGCTCTCTCTTCAATTACCATCGGGATTAGTGATGAACCTGAATAATTATTATTTAGTGCCTGCGTTAAGCGTGAACATTATATCTGGATCTTGTTTATTGCGAGACGATTACTCATTTAAATCAGAGAATAATGGTTGTTCTATTTATATGAGTAATATCTTTTACGGTCGTGCACCCAATGTGAGGGGTTTATTCATGTTGAATATTTATAGTGATGATACACATGTTCATAACATTGATGCCAAAAGATGTAGAGTTGATAGTGATAGTACCACTTTCCTGTGGCACTGCCGTTTGGGTCATATGTGTGTAAAACGCATGAAGAAGCTCCATGCTGATGGACTTTTGGAGTCACTTGATTTTGAATCACTTGACACATGTGAACCATTCCTCATGGGCAAGATGACTAAAACTCCGTTCTCTGGAACAATGGAACGGGCGAGTGACTTGTGGAAATCATACATACTGATGAGCATTGAGGCACGCGGTGGATATCGTTATTTTCTCACCTTCACTGATGACTTAAGTAGATATGGGTATATTTACTTAATGAAACACAAGTCTGAAATGTTTGAAAAGTTCAAGCAATTTCAGAGTGAAGATGAGAATCATCGTAACAAGAAGATTAAATTCCTGTGATCAGATCGAGGAGGTGAATATCTGAGTTATGAGTTTGGCAGTCACTTAAGACAGTGTGGAATTGTTTCACAATTGAAACTGCCTGGAACACCATAGTGTAATGGTGTGTCCGAACGTCGTAATCGAACCTTATTAGATATGGTGTGTTCTATGATGTCTCTTGCCAATTTGCCACTATCGTTTTGGGGTTATGCATTAGAGACAACTGCATTCACTTTAAATAGGGCACCATCGAAATCCATTGAGACGACACCATATGAACTATGGTTTGGCAAGAAGCCAAAGTTGTCGTTTCTTAAAATTTAGGGATGTGATGCTTATGTCAAAAAGCTTCAGCCCGAAAAGCTGGAACCCAAAGCGGAGAAATGCGTCTTCATAGGATACCTGAAAGAGACAGTTGGGTATACCTTCTATCTCAGATCCGAAGGCAAAATGTTTGTCGCTAAGAACTGAACATTTCTTGAGAAAGAGTTTCTCTCGAAAGAATTGAGTGGGAGGAAAATAGAACTTGATGAGGTTATTGAACCTTTACTTCAACCAGAGAGTAGCGCAGCGCAGAAATATGTTTCTGTGGAACCTACGACAGTTGCAAAGGAAGTTAATGATGATGATCATGAAACTTCGGATCAAGTTACTATTGAACCACGTAGGTTAAAAAGGGCGCGTATTGCTCCTGAGTGGTACGGCAACCCTATCTTGGAGGTCATCTTGTTGGACAACGATGAACCTACGAGCTATGGAGGAGTGATGATGGGCCCAGATTCCGAGAAATGGTTAGAGGCCATGAAATCCGAGATGGGATCCATGTATGAAAACAAAGTATGGACTTTGGAAGTATTACCTGAAGGGCGAAAGGCCATTCAGAACAAATGGAACTTTAAGAAGAAGACGGACGCGGACGGTAATGTCACCGTCTATAAAGCTCGACTTGTGGCAAAGGGTTTTTCACAAGTTCAAGGAGTTGACTACGATGAGACATTCTCACATGTAGTGATGCTTAAGTCCGTCTGAATCATGTTAGCAATAGCTGCACATTTTGACTATGAAATTTGGCAGATGGATGTCCAAACATCGTTCCTTAACGGTTTCCTTGAGGAAGAGTTGTATATGATGCAACTAGAAGGTTTTGTCGATCCAGAGAATGCTGACAAAGTTTGCAAACTCCAGCGGTCCATTTATGGACTGGTGCAAGCATCTCGGAGTTGGAATAAGCGCTTTGATGAGGTGATCAAAGCGTTTGGGTTTATACAAGTTTATGGAGAAGCTTGTATTTACAAGAAAGTGAGTGGGAGCTCTATAGCGTTTCTAATATTATATGTGGATGACATATTGCTGATTGGAAACAATATAGAAATGCTAGAAAGCGTGAAGGAATATTTGAACAAGAGTTTTTCAATGAAGGACTTGGGAGAAGCTGCTTTCATATTAGGCATTAAGATCTATAGAGATAGATCAAGATGCTTGATAGCACTTTCACAAAGCACATACCTTGATAAAGTTTTGAAGAACTCAAAATGGATCGGTCCAAGAAGAGGTTCTTGCCTATGTTACAAGGTGTGAAGTTGAGTAAGACTCAATGCCCAGTGACTGCAGAAGATAGAGAGAAGATGAGTGTCATCCCCTATGCTTCAGCCATAGGCTCTATCATGTATGCAATGTTGTGCACAAGACCCGATGTCAGCCTTGCCATAAGTATGGCTGGAAGGTTTCAAAGTGATCCAGGAATGGTGCACTGGACAGCGGTAAAAAATATCCTTAAGTAACTGAAAAGGACTAAGGAAATGTTTCTCGTTTATGGAGGTGATCAAGAGCTCGTCGTAAAGGGTTACGTCGATGCAAGCTTTGACACTGATCCGGATGACTCTAAGTCGAAAACTGGATACGTATTTATTCTTAATGGAGGGCGGTAAGCTAGTGCAGTTCCAAGCAAAGCATGGTAGCTGATTCTACATGCAAAGCGGAGTACATCACAGCCTCGGAGGCAGCGAAGGAAGGTGTCTAGATGAAGGAGTTCATTATAGATCTTGGAGTAGTGCCTAGTGCACTGAATCTAGTGGATCTGTTCTGTGATAACACTGGTGCCATTGCCCTGGCCAAGGAACCAAGATTTCAGAAGAGGACCAGACACATAAAGCGACGCTTCAATTCCATCCGCGAGTACATCAAGGAGGAGGACATAAATATTTGCAAAGTGCACACGGATCTGAATGTTGCAGACCCATTGACTAAACCTCTTCCAAGGGCCAATCATGATCAACATCAAAACTGTATGGGTGTTCGATTCATTACAATGTAAATCACATAGTGATGTGAGCTCCATTATTGACTCTAGTACAAGTGGGAGACTGTTGGAAATATGCCCTAGAGGCAATGATAAAATGGTTATTATTATATCTCCTTGTTCATGATAATTGTTTATTATACATGCTATAATTGTATTGACTGGAAACAAATTGCATGTGTGGATATATAGACAACACTTTGACCCTAGTGTGCCTCTAGTAAACTACCTCATTGATCAAAGATGGTCAAGGTTTCCTAGCCATTGACATGAGATTTCATTTGATAACGGGATCACATCATTAGGAGAATAATGTGATGGACAAGACCCAAACTATAAACGTAGCATATGATCGTGTCAGTTTATTGCTACAGTTTTCTGCATGTCAAGTATATGTTCCTATGACCATGAGATCATGCAACTCACGGACACCGAAGGAGTGCCTTGTGTGTATCAAATGTAGCAACGTAATTGGTTGACTATAAAGGTGCTCTACAGGTATCTCCGAGGGTGTTTGTTGGGTTGGCATGGATCAACACTAGGATTTGTTACTCCGTGTGACGGAGAGGTATCTCAGGGCCCACTTGGTAATACAACATCACAATAAGCCTTGAAAGCAATGTGACTAAGTGTTAGCCACGGGATCTTGTATTACGGAAATGAGTAAAGATACTTGCCGGTAACGAGGTTGAACTAGGTATGGAGATGCCGACGACCGAATCTCGGGCAAATAACATACTTAAGATCAAAGGGAACATCATACGGGATTAACTGAATCCTTGACATAGAGGTTTGACCGATAAAGATCTTCGTAGAATATGTAGGAATCAATATGGGCATCCAGGACCCACTATTGGTTATTTACCGTAGAAGTGTCTCGGTCATGTCTACATAGTTCTCGAACCCGCAGGGTCTGCACACTTAAGGTTTGGTGACGTTTCAGTAGTATAGAGTTATGTATGGTGGTGACCGAAGGTTGTTCGGAGTCCCGGATGAGATCCCGGACGTCACGAGGAGCTCCGGAATGGTCCGGAGGTAAAGATGATATATAGGAAGTCTTGTTTTGGTCACCGGAAAAGTTTCGGGCTCATCGGTAGTGTACCGGGAGTGCCGGGAGGGTACCGGGGGACCATCGAGAGGGGTATTTTGACCCAAGAGGCTACATGTGTTGTGGGAGAAGGAATACCAGCCCTTAGTGGGCTGGCCTAAGTCCCACAGGAAGCCCATGTGGCTAGGGAAGAAAACCCAAGGTGGAAAGAAGGCAAAAATGGGAAAAAAGGAAGGAGTTCTAATCCTACTACGAGTGGAGGCGGAGGACTCCTCCCTCCCACTTTGGCCGAAGCTAGGGGCTGGCCCCTTGGGGGACAAGCCTCCTCCTCCCCTCCTCCTATATATACTAGAGGTTTGAGGGTTTTTTGGACACAGAAAAACAGCCACGTGCTACCTCTCCTCTAGATCGCAGTTTCTCCTCTAGTTAGGTTTTTAGCGGTGCTTAGGTGAAGCCCTGCTGGAATAACTCCACCACCATCGCCGCAACGCCATCGCGCTGCCAGAGAACTCGTCTACCTCTCCACTCCCTCTTGCTGGATCAAGAAGGCGGAGATCATCATCAAGCTGTACGTGTGTTGAACGCGGAGGTGCCGTTCATTCGGCGCTAGATCGGGACGGATCATGATTGGATCGCGGGACACTCGGTGATCTGGATCGCAAAGACGTTCGACTACATCAACCACGTTTCTTAACGCTTCCCGCTTAGCGATCTACAAGGGTATGTAGATCCACTCTCCCCTCTCGTAGATGCTCATCTCCTAGATTGATCTTGGTGAAGCGTAGGAAATTTTTTGTTTCCCATGCAACGTTCCCCATTAGCTTTCCCCTCGCAAGGCTAGGTATCCGGAGGATCAAGGCAAAGGCACCGGCGGCTACCACGTTTCCCTCTTGTTGTTCTTGCTGTAACTGAGAGAGATTTATTTGACCCTGTGTAATAGCTACTACTTCAGAGAGCATTGCTAGATCGAATACAACTCTATCCTTACATCTGGTATCAGAGACATCGATCCTCGGGTCTTCTCCGTTGGCGCAAATCATCAAAACCTTTCGATTTCTTCAAGGTCGCCAACAGCTAGAGGCCATGGATCCTGCCATCAAGACCTACCTCGACTCGCTGAAGAATTCTCTCGATGCCATCACGGCAGTGATGCAGGACCTATCCATGAAGATCGGCGATCTCCTGGCATGGCGTCCTGAATTGGAGCGGCGCGTCGACACTCTCGCCGCTGCAGTCTCCGATCTGCAGCAGGCACGTGTTCCGGGTGCACCACACGATGTGGCAAAGGCGACCAAGCCTACTTCCCCGCACACGCCCACGATGAGCGCAGACCTTCCCGGTGCTAGCTCTGGCTTCGGCTCTTGGGTCAACGGACCATGGTGACTTTGACATCACGCGGGGGTTGCCGGCGACGTCCTTCCGGACACCGTTACCGCTCCCAGCCAACGGTCAGATCGAACCTCAATCTGCAGTACTTGCCCTTTCTCCTTTTGCCCACGTCAGCCAGATGTTCACAGGATTGGGTCAAGTACATCCATCCATTGTGTTTCCTAATTTCACAGGCGAAAACTCACGCCTATGGAAGACACTATGTGAACAATATTTTCACATGTTTGGGATTCATAATACCTTCTGGGTCCCCATGGTGTGTTTGATTTTTTTGGGCACGGCCTCTGTTTGGCTGCAATCTCTTCAAAAGAAGTTGCATCAGTTTGGTTGGGAAGCATTCTCTGCTTTACCGTGTACTAGATTTGGGAGGGATAGGCATCAACTGCTAATTAGGCAATTCTATACAGTTCATCAGAAAACTACAGTGGCAGATTACATTGAACAATTTGAGTTAATTATCAACCATTTGAGTTCTTACTCTGATTCTATTCATTCATACTATTACCTTACTCGTTTTGTGGAAGGGTTGCATCCAGATATCCACGCGGTGGTCTTGGTGAAGCGACCACTGGACCTGGACACGGCGTGTTCACTCGCACTGCTCCAAGAGGAAGTCATCGACGGAGTAATGGGGGCCTCGACATCAACACCGCCACCCAAACCACCAGACTTGGTGTCGCGAGGAGCCACGCTGTTGCCCCTGTCACCACCACCACCAAGGATACATCAACCGACTGGCACTCCTGATTGCCGCGAGCCGGGTGTTGCTCGCGTGGACTCGGCCAAGCTCAAGACCTTGCGCGATTACCGGCAAGCGCGCGGGTTCTATTTCAAGTGCGGTGAACAGTGGGGCCACGACCATGTCTGCCCCACCTCGGTGCAACTGCATGTTGTGGAGGAGCTACTGGAATTCTTCGGCATCGACACCATTTACGACATTGACGACCCGCGTGCACCGGCAGCAGCAGAAAATGCCATGGCCATCTCTAGATCAGCATTGTCCGGAGGGGTTTCAGCAAAGGCCTTCAAACTCAGAGCTTGGATACAAGGACAGGAAATCCTCATGTTGGTTTATTCCGGGAGTTCAACCTCGTTCATCAATGGAAAATTAGCTTAGCGTTTGCAGGGATACCAAACCTTGCTGCGGGCATACAAGGTGTGTGTCACTGATGGTGGCGAACTCGCCTGCACATTAGATATACCCAACTGTGTCTGGTAGTCCCAACAACATGAATTCACAACGTATATGATGGTGCTTGCCTTGGGTACTTATGATGCCATTTTAGGTATGGATTGGCTCGAAGCTCACAACCCAATGCAGGTTGATTGGCGAGCTAAGTGTCTGGAATTTTCCACTACTGAAGGCACAATGTGTTTGAGAGGCCATGATTCACAGTCAACCACGTGCTTTGTGATCATCTCCATGCAACTCTAGAGCCTATGCAAGCATCAAGCAATCACACATGTGGTTCATTTGTGTGCAATGTAGGAGGGCGCACAAGAAGCAACACCTATGCCATCCGGGGTACAACTAGTGGTGGATGAATTTGCAGATGTGTTTGCTAAATTAACAAGGCTGCCACCTCGCGGCTCATGTGATCATCGGATCCCCCTCATGCCAGGAGCACGGCCAGTGAATGGCAGGCCATATCAGCACAAGCCAGATCACAAGGATGAAATTGAAGCTCAGATCGCGGAAATGCTCAAAGCAGGGATCATTCAACCCAGTTCCAGCCCCTTCTCCTCACCAGTGATTCTGGTCAAGAAGAAAGACGGCACGTGGCATCTATGTGTTGATTACCGACACCTTAATACCCTCACATGTGTCAGCAAATTTTCCATCCCCATTATTGAAGAGATGCTCAATGAACTTCACGGAGCCAAATGGTTTTCAAAACTGGACCTTCGTTCAGGTTATCATCAGATCAGACTTGCCGAGGGGGAGGAATTTAAAATAACATTTCAAATCTCATTTTGGTCAGTTTGAGTTTAAAGTGATGTCATTTGGATTGGCTGGGGGGGCTACTTTCAATGGAGCGATGACAGTCGCCTTGCATCCTCTCATGCGTCATTGTGTCTTGAATTTTTTTCATGATATTTTGGTTTTTCATGATATTTTGGTTTTTAGCCAAACACTTGAGGAGCACATAGATCATTTGCGTCAAGTGTTGACGTTACCGCGTCGTGACAGTTGGAAAGTTAAAAGTTCTAAATGTCTTTTTGGCCAACAACAAATTGCATATCTGGGACATGTTGGCAGCTCACAGGGTGTAGCCACAGATCCAACAAAGATATCAGCGGTCTCCCAATGGAAATCTCCAACAAATGTCAAAGAAGTCTGAAGCTTTGTGGGTCTGGTAGGGTATTACAGGTGTTTCGTCCGTAACTTTGGCATGATAGAACGCCCCATGTTTAACTTGCTCAAAAAAGGGGTTCCCTTCCTCTGGACCTCATTAGCCGAAACGGCTTTCCAAGTGCTTAAGAAGCAGCTAGTTTCAGCCCCGGTGCTTGCACTGCCTGACTTCAACCAACAGTTCACGGTGGAGACAGACGCATGTGATGTAGGAGTGGGCACCATTCTACAGCAAAAAGGCCATCCAATTGCTTTTATCAACAAAGAATTGTCACCTCGTTACCAGGGTCTATCAACATATGAAAAAGAATACCTGATAGTCATTGTTGCAGTGGACCAATGGAGGCCCTATTTACAACCTGCAGTGTTCACCATCCAAACTGACCAACGCAGTTTAGTCCATCTAGAAGAACAACGTTTGTGCACTCCATGGCAATAGAAAGCATTCACCAAGTTGTTGGGGTTGCGCTATATTATCCGTTACAAGAAAGGCTCGGAGAACAATGCAGCTGATGCCTTGTCTAGAGAAACTCCGACCAATACCCTCTTCGCGGTTACTTCTGCTCAGCCATCTTGGATGGATGATCTCACAACTAGCTATACCAGCAACCCACAGACTCGGCGCTTGCGTGAACAGTTGGCTATCAGACTAGATTCGAAAGGCAGGTTCACACTACAGCAAGGGGTGTTGCGATTCTGAAACCGCATTTGGTTGGGACGCTCTGCAGAAATGCAATAGAAGATCATGGCAGCCTTTCATGACAGTGCTCTCGGCAGGCATTCCGGTTTCCGAGTGACATACTCCCATATCAGGCGTTTGTTTGCATGGCCCAAAATAAAAACTCATATCAAATAGTATGTCCGTTGTTGCATCGTCTGTCAGCAAGCCAAAGTTGATCGCACAGCGTCTCCAGGATTGTTACTGCCTCTTCCAGTACCTCAAGAACCATGAGAAACCATTAGCATGGACTTTATTGATGGTCTTCCCCAATCTGGAGCACACAATTTTCTGATGGTTATCGTGGATCTTCGCACTAAGTTTGGGCATTTCTTACCTCTGGCTCACCTGTACACGGCTGCCAAAGTTGCTCTGTTATACATGAATCAAGTATACAGAATACATGGATTCCCTAGGGCTATTGTATCCGATCGAGACCCAGTATTCACCAGCAATTTATGGCGTGAGTTGTTCAAATATGCTGGAACGGAACTACGCATGAGTACAACTAACCATCCGCAAAGCGATAGCCAGACAGACCAAGTCAACCAATGCCTCGAGATATTCCTTCGCTGTTTCACTCATGCCTGCCCTAAATGATGAGGTTTCTGGACACCGTTGTCTCAATTCTGGTACAATTCTTCTCTTCACTCGTCGATCGGCCTGACTCCATGCAAGGCCATGTTTGGGTATGAGCCACGTCATTGGGGATTGACGGCAACATCAGCCTGCTTAGTGCCCTCCTTGCAGTCTTGGCCAGAGGAAAGGAAGGTCATACAACAGCTGCTGCAACAACATCTCAATAGAGCGAAGCAATGCATGAAGTCTCAAGCAGATAAGAAGAGATCAGTCCGCACATTTGACTTGGGTGATAAAGTTTTCTTGCAGTGCAACCATACATTCAATCGTCCGTGGCACCACGAGCTAACCAAAATCTCTCTTTCAAGTACTATGGCCCGTTTCCGGTGATCCTATGAATCAATGATGTGGCTTACAAGTTGTAGCTTCCAACACACGCTACGGTGCACCCTGTCTTCCATGTTTCGTAGCTTTGGAAAGCTCTTCTTCTGGGTACGCAAGCTTCATCTGAACTCCCTACTCCCACTGATGAATTTTCCGTTCCTGTGGAAGTGCTTCAAACAAGGTGGCGCAAGAAACAAGGATCCATGATCGAACAAGTGTGCATTCGTTGGTCAGGCAATGCGTCGGTGGAGCCTACATGGGAAGATAAGGCAGACCTGCAAGATCGATTCCCGGCAGCAGAGGCTTGGGGGCAAGCCTCAAGCCAAGAAGAGGGGGATGTCAGGGTCCTTGCCAGAACGGCCCCACTAACCCAAGGCCACGCTCAAGACCGTGCACGGCCCAGCCATGCACGTAGGCCCAACGTGCGGCTCACTGGGCCGGAGTGGGTGACCGCGTCGACACCAACTGCTTAAGCCACTTTCGCCTCGCAAGGCTAGGTATCCGGAGGATCAAGGCGAAGGCACCGACGGCTACCATATTCCCCTCTTGTTGTTCTTGATATAACTGAGAGAGAGAGATTCATTTGACCCTGTCGATCTATAATAGCTACTACTTCAGAGAGCATTGCCAGATCGAATACAACTCTATCCTTACATTGGGCTTCTAAAATAAGCTGGGTAAGGGCAACTTATTTCCACGGCTCCAAATAAGCTACAAAAGAACCGGGCTAAGAGCATCTCCAACGCGGCTGTAAATAACGCGCAGCGCGGAAAAATCCGGACTTAGCGCACGCGCAGCGAAACTGGGTGCTCCAGCGTCCACGCAAAAACCGCTCGTGCGACATAAGCGATTCCACGCGCGAAACGAAACGGCATCACGTGTCGCTTATTGTTGACACTTGATTTTGGCATGGTGCAAAAATGCAGTAAAGATGGACTCAAATGAAAAGGTTTTATTTACAAGAAAGTTCATATTGCCGAATGAAAAAACCCTAATATTTAGGCCATCATCATTCGGCATCATTTCCAGGGCCAAATTACACTTGGATTGTCATGTAGATGTTCTGAGTGCTTTTTGGTCGATTACACCTCCAAGACAACTTCGAATGAAGGAATGTTCTATATTGATTGTCTTTGTCCCGTCGAGCTGATCGGTTTTGATATATAAATCTTCTCAATCCGAGGTTGTATGCAAAAGTTAGAGCCATCGGAATGCAGCCCTCACAGGAGGCGAAATATGGCGCGCCCCACCAGACACGTGTCTGATGGGTCGCGCGAGTCATTCGTCCCTCAAGTCATCTTCGGATGGAAAACCTTACAAAATGAAAAAGTTTCGCGTCGTCGAGACGATTGATTCCGATATATAATTCTTCTCAATCCGAGGTCGTATGCAACCTGGAGAGGCAAAACAAAATCAGCCTGGAGTTTCACTTGGGACTTCCGAGTGAAAGTTTGCCGGCCGAGTGAAACGTTTGCCGTCCGGTCAAGTGAAAAGTTTTCCGTCCGGCCAAGTGAAATTGCCGTCTGAGTGAAATTCACCGTCCGAGTGAAAAGTACCGGTCGAGTGAAAGTTCCGGTCGAGTGAAAAGTACCGGTCGAGTGAAAGTTCCGGTCAAGTGAAAATTCAAAATCGCCCCAGGTGGAAAAGTGTTCAACATGAAAGTTGTCCGTAACGTCGAAACGGTCAAGTTTTCTTTTAAGGTCATTATCATCTGAGATGGTATGCGGCCTGCAGAGACGCTACAACACTCGGACAGTTCAGTCTGCTACGTGACCGAGTCCGATTCAAAGTTAAAGATGATCTCATGGAGTATTCAAGATGACTTTATTTGGGAAAGTGATCAACATACGAATTGTTGGCCTCGTCGAGGCACACAAAATTGATGTTTGGACCGTCTCCATCGGAGGTCATATGCAGATTCCTTGGCCCACGCGAGAAGCAAGACAGAAGATTGGGCCAGATTTGGGCTGAATCCGAGTGGAACTAGAACTAGGACTCTAGGACGTGAATTGATGTAATTTTCTTGTAAGGAAAGCCTAGATGAATTCTTTGCTTATATGGGAAGTCCAGCCGCCTCTTATATATGTTGGGGGTGACGGCCGATTGAACAACACACAATCGAACAAACACATCTACTACTTTTTCGTGTTCATCTACTTTTATCTCCAACCCTCGTATCTTCCTCCTCGTTCTTCGTTCATTCTTCTCTTGGAGGGCAGCGATCCACGAGGCCTAGGGGCGATCAGGTCGACCTAGGGCAGTCCATAGCCGCCGCACTCCCTGACGGGGTCCCTCCCGGGCGTGCGGGGTTTCGGGTCTGCAAAAGCGTCCACCGACTGTCTTACGTATCGCGCTGCCGGATAGACCTCCCTTGACGTGAGCTGCGGTGCATCACCCCCGGGGTCGAGGGTACACAGTGACGTGTTCGTGTGTCAACACACTTTTTGGCGACTCCGCTGGGGACGAAGCTTTGAACGGTCTCCAACCCGTTCTTGCTACGAGGAGAGCGTCATCAAGCGGTTGCAATCTACACGGTAACATGTATCATAAATCTGCTTATGTAGATGCAAATAACCATTATATTGCTGTCACTAGATCCTTTGATGGGCATACCATGTCGGCTAGCCCTAACTAGCAAAGGTCGACTAAGTATCCTGTTAGAGAAGCTTGGGAGTTACATAATTGTGACATGCAACTTATAGATCCGAACTTTCGTGCATTGGCAACTCCCTTCAATATGCCGTTGAACAACACGATGAGTTTGAGTGATCAATATAAGACACCTCATGCACAGGAGGGTGTTTCACAGTTTTGTCCATTGGCAGCCGGCTCGCAATATGCAGGTTCATTCGCAAACATGCCGATGGATGGGGGAATCAGCCATGCTTCCATTAGCTATTTGGCCGGTTATCCTCACTCACCATATACCACACCTCGTGAGGTTAATCGTTTAGCAACATATGCAAATAAAAATATTCATGACTCGGCTCACCTTCATGGTTATTGCCGAGTGACTGAAGATTCTATAGGAGCATCTGTGTCTAATATTGCAAAAGATGAGGTGGCTCTGGCTGCTTTAAAAAGTTTAGCCCAGAATAAGCAGATTACTGCTCTTTGCCTTGAGCAACATGATAAGGGTTTGGTACCTGATTATGAAGCAATAAGAGCTAAGGTTTTGCAGAAGACAACGTGTTGCCAATTGACCAAATTGGCGAGGGCAAATATGGTTCAACAACAGTGCATACGTCTTCACCTATCATTGCAGCATGTCATACACCCCCTATACAATTGCAAAATTTCGGCAACATCAGTTCATTGCCGAAAGATCCTAAAAGCACTGGGGGGCAAGCTGATCCAAGTAGGGACGAATTTAAAGAAAAATATGTGGCCCGAATGGACAAGGTTAATCCAAAGCTCACAGGGAATTGCGTCAACAATTTTACCACACCGACTCTTGAGGAGTTACCAGCAGAATATCGACAGGCTTATGAAGCACTCAAGAAGAAGCGTGAGGAGGAAGATTTGCAAGAATATGTCAAGTCCCTTCCTTTATGCAGCAACCATGTTGGTCCCTCTGCGATGTTGAGGCAAGATAAAACAGAAGCTTTGCAAGCCAAACGACAAAAGAGGACTCACTCGGTTAATACGGTTGATTCGGTAGAAACCGAGTCAAATATGACTAAGTCGTCTATAGCTGAGTCAAACGGTTCCTTTAAAGCCAAGACAATGATGGATTCGGTTGAAACCAGATTGAGCACCGAGACGCCCAAGGTCGAGTGCATAGAGTCGATGTCGAGTGCATCGAGCCAACCGAGTGCATCGAGCCAGTTAAGGCCGAGTGCATCAAGTCAGCTGAGTGCATTGAGTGCATCACTAGCTAATGTCGAGTGCATTGAGCCAGTTATTGCGGAGTGTACCAAAACAGATGATGCAAGCTTCACCGAGCAAAGGAACAACAAACGCAGCAAATTGGCCGTGCTCGATTTTTCTAGATGTGAGGGAGCTTACATGCTGCCCTATGAGTTTCGTGCTAAAGAAATTGATGAGCATCAAGAACAAAGTAATATGGCCAAACATAGTTCGATTAACGATGAACATCAAGAACAAGCACATGTTGCTAAGCAAAGTTCAGCTGACCAAGAGCATCTGAGTGGAATCCATTTGGATAGTCCGAGTGAAATCTACACGGAAAATCCAAGTGATGACGCACGAGATACAGAAGAAGAGGAAGGGGCATTGGAGAATTATTTAGAAGTGGAGCAAGATATTGTTCCAGTTATGCAACCATCTTCCCCTCCCAACGTCTTCACAAAGGTACGCCTAGATGACAGTTTACTCAATTTTTGATTCGGTCAAAATCATATTGTTGATCCACCCATTAGCAAGATTCTAATTAATTTTTAAAGACCAATCGAGATGAGTAATCTGTTTGCTTGGAATAATCTTGTCACTATTCATGCTGATCAACACATGGCACCATTCACAGAAGCTAATAGTGACAACTTATCACAACCAAAGTTGTTCCCGTCATGTCGGCTAAACTTTATATTCATATGGACAACTTTGTTTGTTTTATGCCTAGCTAACATTTGGTCTCAGCTGAGACGTATATTCTATAATTAGTTTGGTTGCAGAAACATAAAGCCAGGTCTGAAGTCCTCCGAGATAGCTGATTCAAGAGCATCGGGAAAGGAGGACGAAAACCAATGCATAGCCGAGTCGGATGACATTAAGTCGGCACCACTCGGTTGTTTTGTTTCAGAGCCGGTATCACAATATCAGTTAATGGATGAGCAGTTGCAATGTTCGTTTGAACAGAATGTCAAAGACAACAATGTGATTCATCAAGCTACACAATCGGCCAACAGAGGACGATTGGAGCTCGTTGAGGCACAAGCATACGGCCAGTCGACTCAGATTGGTTTTGATGGTGATCAAGTGTTGACTCAGCTACTTGAAGCTGGCTCATCCAAAGAGGGACAGGTATACGCTAATGATGATGGGATCAAATCTTCAAGTGAGGTAATTATTCAAAAATGCATCAGCAATAATATTGAAGATAGGAATTGCATCAAAGTTACAACTGACACATCTAGCACTGGGGGGCAACAAGAAAATTCAAAGACCAATGCACTCAAAACCAAAGAAAGCAAAGGCCGTGGTAAGCGCAAAGGTAAAAAGTCGAAAGTCACTTTCGCGCAATTATTGGAAAAATATCAAAAGATAAGTGAGGAGAAGAGTGCTTATCGGCCGAGTGAAACAAAGGCATCGAAGTCACCCCCAAGGAATAATTCTGAATACTGGGATTGGCGAAGGAAGAAGTTGACTCCATATCATCCTTTTGGGCCACCAATGCCGATGTCATACGTACCTCCTCATGCCGACTATTATTCATATCAATCATGGGGCATGTATAAATCAAGGGATCCCCGTCCATCATATTCTGAACCACCTCATCAAAATTATGCAGCTCCGAGAGGATCATTGTTTGTTCAACAACCACATGTTAAAGACCGACTCAACCAAAAAGAATCGGTCCGGAGCTTGGCAAAAAAGATGGACGTGGTCAAGCAAATTTACCGAGTGAAAAAGGATTGCCGCAAGTGTGCTCTTTTAGATCCGACTCCAGACGACAAAAAGCCAGCTGAGTCTACGTTGGCTACTAAAGGCAAGGAGATGAAGTGTGTAACTTTCAAGGATCCAATTGCTGAATATCAACAGGCCAAGTTGGAGGTTCCCAAAGCCTAGAAAAACTTGCCAGTGCATAAAACAAAGCCACAGACGAGATGCCCACTCGGCTTATCATACTCGCAAGAGAAGAAGTTGTAGCGGCTTAGGGCCTATGAGCTAGAGAAGAGGAACATGGCGTGGGTCCCCAAAGGAAGCCGTCAAGGCAAGAATGATGTGACAGCTCCCGTTGCAAGAGTAAGGGAGGACAAGCGTGAAGCCGGTAGGCATAAACAACGATTTTCATGTCACAATATGAGACTCCAGACAGTGCATTATCCATGTTCTTCAACCGTCCCATTAGAGTTTGTGCCCAATAATTTATCGTCAGCTGAAATTTTTGATTTATTTCGGCTGTTCACACTTTGGTGGGCAGGTTCCCCAGATCCTTTGAGATGATGACGCATGGCCGATATTTGTTTATCGTCCTGAGATATCGTCATGTTGGTACAACAATCATTAGGCTACTATCTCAGCTGAATTCGAGTGGATCATCATTTAGGTAATATTGCTAAGGTTCGAACCGAGTGAAATACAATCGGTATGTCCGATTGAAAATCTTTGTGATGACCCGACTGGTCCTAAAGCATCAAGTTGCAATCCGGGTGATTTCAAATCCATGTGGATCGCCATTCGGGTAATATCGATAAAACTGAAGATGGACCTATCAGAACTGTTCAAATAACTTCAGATGGAGTTGATCCAACAAGAGGCATGTTTTTTCACATCTGAACAGTCTGATGCTTGGTGTAGCCAATTCACATATGGCCGACTTATTTATTCACTCGGCTCGTGAGGAAAATATGGCTGACTCATCTTTGAATCGGCCAGGAAAACTACATGTGACTGACTCCTTAGTCGTTTCAGCCAGTAATGAAGGATCTAGTGCTATTCAGGAAGCTAACTGGAAGAAATCTGAGCGTCGGTCATTTGCAGGATCCGAGTGAAGCAAGATTTTTCGGCACACGGCTTAATATACAGTTTGATCTTTGATGATTTTGTGTTGCCGAATAGTTGACGGTATTCCTTTGAGGTGCATGGTCATAATCGTTCGACAACCAGAATGGTGTATTGTCGAACGGTTCTAATATCCCCAAGGAGTGCCTGAACATATGGCCGATAATAATTGTCGTCCTTAGCATGCACAGCCGATGGAGTGTTGACATCGTCCTTAGAACATACGTGGTGCAAATTATTTTTTGGCATGCTTTGCCGAAAAACAGGGAGGCATGTGTTGACACTTGATTTTGGCACGGCACAAAACTGCAGTAAAGATGGATCAAACGAAAATGTTTTATTTACAAGAAAGTTCATATTGCCGAATGAAAAAACCTTGATGTTTAGGCCATCATCATTCGGCATCATTTCCAGGGCCAAATTACACTTGGATTGTCATGTAGATGTTCTGAGTGCCTTTTGGTCGATTACGCCTCCAAGACAACCTCGAATGAAGGAATGTTCTATATTGATTGTCTTTATATCGTCGAGCTGATCGATTTTGATATATAAACCGTCTCAATCCGAGGTTGTATGAAAAAGTTAGAGCCATCGGAATGCAGCCCTCACAGGAGGCGAAATATGGCGCGCCCCACCAGACACGTGTCTGATGGGTCGCGCGAGTCATTCGGCCCTCAAGACGTCCTCGGATGGAAAAACTTACAACATGAAAAAGTTTCGTGTCGTTGAGACGATTGATTTTGATATATAATTCTTCTCAATCTGAGGTCGTATGCGACCTGGAGAGGCAAAACAAAATCAGCCTGGAGTTTCACTCGGGACTTCCGAGTGAAAGTTTGCCGGCCGAGTGAAACGTTTGCCGTCCAGTCGAATGAAAAGTTTTCCGTCCGGCCGAGTAAAATTGCCGTCCAAGTGAAATTCACCGTCCGAGTGAAAAGTACCGGTCGAGTGAAAGTTCCGGTCGAGTGAAAAGTACCGGTCGAGTGAAAGTTCCGGTCGAGTGAAAGTTCCGGTCGAGTGAAAGTTCTGGTCGAGTGAAAATTCAAAATGGCCTCAGATGGAAAAGTGTTCAACATGAAAGTTGTTCGTAACGTCGAAACGGTCAACTTTTCTTTTAAGGTTATTATCATCTGAGATGGTATGCAGCCTGCAGAGACGCTACAACACTCGGACAGTTCAGTCTGCTACGCGACCGAGTCCGATTCAAAGTTAAAGATGATCTCGTGGAGTATTCAAGATGACTTTATTTGGAAAAGTGATCAACATACAAATTGTTGGCCTCGTCGAGGCACACAAAATTAATGTTTGGACCATCTCCATCGGAGGTCATATGCAGATTCCACGGCCCACGCGAGAAGCAAGACAGAAGATTGGGCCAGATTTGGGCTGAATCCGAGTGGAACTAGAACTAGGACTTTAGGACGTGAATTGATGTAATTTTCTTGTAAGGAAAGCCTAGATGAATTCTTTGCTTGTATGGGAAGTCCAACCGCCTCTTATATATGTTGGGGGTGAAGGCCGATTGAACAACACACAATCGAACAAACACATCTACTACTTTTTCGTGTTCATCTACTTTTATCTCCTACCCTCGTATCTTCCTCCTCGTTCTTCGTTCGTTCTTCTCTTGGAGGGCAGCGATCCACGAGGCCCTAGGGGGGATCAGGTCGACCTAGGGCAGCCCATAGCCGCCACACTCCCTGACGGGGTCCCTCCCGGGCGTGCGGGGTTTCGGGTCTGCAAAAGCGTCCGCCGACTGTCTTGCGTATCGCGCTGCTGGACGGACCTCCCTCGACGTGAGCTGCGGTGCATCACCCCCGACGTTGAGGGTACACGGTAACGTGTTTGTGTGTCAACACTTATTTTGTGCGCCCGCTTCCGCGCGTGGAATCACTCGAGCGCTCGCGGCTCGTCCACTGGCTGGTCGCGCGCGCTGTCTGCTAAAACGCCACGCACGCTATATTATGCGACGGCCGCTGAAACCAGCGATCGGCCCGCACGTTAATAAAAACTTTATGCACGCTACAAACTCGTATTTTACGCGTAACGTCCGTTGGAGATGCTCTAGATATGTTTTGAGCCGCGCGCGTCTGAGTTTCAATTTGACCAGTCGATTCCTTTCGACAATAAATAAATAATCAACCAATCAAGAGAATCACACCCGAGAAATATGGATCTACCTCCCAACTGGCTAATGGCGGCAATCCGCTGCCTCATCTCGACCTCCGCTTCTTCTTGACCCCCGCTCGCCGCCGCGTCTCTTCTCGACCCTCCCCCTGCTGCAACGACTTCCTCGGCCCCCGCCACCTCGACAGCCTCTTTCTTTTTGCTGGGTTTGTTTTCCTCCCTTTTCTCTCTTGATTGATGTCTTATTTACATTTTTCCGAGCTCGCGTTTCGATCCGATGCCGCAGAATTCGTCGAGCCATCAGCACGAATGCTACTTCATTAGGATTCATGCCCTTCTATGGGTAACCGAATACATGATTCATAGACTTGTTTACAGCTGTTAACTGAATACATCTCTTGTCCCTATGTTTTTTAGATAAATGAACCCTAAATTAGACGGTGGATTCCAGCAAAAGAAACACAACCGAAGAAATAACCCACTTGCTGGTCTTGATAGAAATTTCTTTAGCTTTTCAACTGTTTTTAAGGGGAACTGGTAGAGGTGTATGCTGGGTTGTGTAAGATTCTGTCCGTGGTTTCTTTCTTAATGAAATGGGACCGGTGGAGGGCCCCTTTTCTTCGAAAAAAAAAGGAAATAAACCCACTTGATGCTAAATGAGTGCTATTTTAGCACATTGGTTTTAATTAGTGGTATTTCGGAACTTTTGGTTTTCACTAGTGGTATTTTCGCTATTCCCTTGCAGTTCCTCTGATTCTGTACACCGGCGCTGAGATGGCCAAGCGGAAGCGGCAGGAGCAGCCGGTGACAACACACAATGGTCTGACCAGCACCGACCCCGTTCCTCCAAGGTAAGAAGGAATCGAGAGACCCATCCATAATTAAATCTTACATGAGAGTAATACCTTGCCCACTCCACAGACCTGCACACAACCACTCACATTACGGCTTCTGACAAACCTACATATTCCTCTAAGCCAATGCTCAGCGTATGCCGCTTTGGTTGAGCGCGAGGCACGTAACCTATAACACTAACATTATGTTCTACTAAACATATGGAATTTGCAGAGAACAAAAAAGAGGGATGGAGATTCAGACCGATGTCATCAGTGCCATAACAACGATGAAAGACATGTATGCTGCTCAAGCTGCAAGAAGATGAGATATTGTGTGGGATGCATCAAGAGATGGTTTGCACTCTTCTAACATCATTCACGTTGGTGAATTGATATTGTTCAATTTGCTTGCCTTCCTACATATCGATTTACATTTACATTTATCTTATGAAATCATCGATTGTGTTTGTGGCACTATCTTAAGAACAGGTATCCAAATTTGACAGAAGATCATGTTAAGAATAGATGCCCATCTTGTCACAATATCTGCAATTGCAAGAATTGTTTGCAGAGTAATAATATAGTACATAAGGTATCCCTTATTTCATGTGTTCCGTTTCTGAATCTGTTTCCTAGCAACAGAGCATTGATAATTTCTTGTATTTTCCCCACAGATTGACAAATGGAATGTATCACATGAAGATAGAATCAAGTTCGCTCATCGAACTATACACTTTTTGCTTCCTTGGTTGAAAGAACTTCACGAGGACCAGATACGAGAGAAACGCATTCAGGCCGAAATTGATGGTTAAATTTCTTTTTCTTTAGAATCCTAGTGGAAGAATCCGTTCTTCTTCACTTGTTGTTTCCAAACTGAAACAATGTCTGATACAAATATTTGAACATTATTCCCTCAAATGTAAGGCGGATGCATAGCCCACAAATTGAGTTTGGCCAAAACTAGACCAATCAATGTGGGTTGTGTGATACAATAAATAGAAATTGTTTTTCACTTTCTCAGCACAAAACACACATTTTATTGATAAATTTTAGCTAAAAATTAAATCTTGCAATATGATGGTGCCTTATATTTTGAAATGGAGGGTGTGTCTTTTTCTCTTTCAATACATTGTATATTAAATATTACTAACAAAACATAAAATTAGTCCTAAAGTACTTTAGTCACAAAGTTATATGCTATGATGTGAATAAAAAAATCTTTTCTTATATTAGTTTTCCGATTTGTAAAACTTGCCAGCATGCATTTTAGGGCATTCTGTTATCTATTTTTGTGTCAAGTCAGTATTATTTGGTTCTCCTTTTCCTAATTCTGATTTTACAACAGGTACTATTGAATGCAAAGTGAAGGTTTCTCGAACTAAGCTTTCCTCGGATGCGCGGTCGTACTGGTTAGTCTTTCATTACTCTGTGTGCAATCTTTTGTTCCTTTGAAGTGCCTAATTCGTAGTTTTCTTTGGAATAGCAACAACTGCAGGACATGTATTGTTGACCTCTATAGAGGTTGCGATTGTGGACGTTATGATCTCTGCCTCAGCTGCTGCCAGGAGCTTCGTGAAGGTACTCTGGTTCAAAATGATAAGAAATTGAAGGCAGAAGAGAACGGGAGTATACTTTGCCCACGAAAGGCAGCATATGGTTGTTATTGTGGAGGTTTTGTTCTTAGACTTAAGGGCATTTTCAAAGAAAATTTTATTTCTGGCTTAGTGAAGAAAACCAATTCAGTGGTTGACAAAAGAATGCTGGAGGAGGGAGGTTCGAAATGTTCATGCCTTACCAAATCTGGTGAGATAAACAATAAGACATCACGGCAAACAGCCTTTAGAGAGAACTCCGACGATAACTACATATACTGCCCAACTGCTCAAGATGTTCAAAGTGGTGCTTTAGAACATTTCCAGGAGCATTGGTTAAAGGGTCAGCCTGTATTGTCCGTGACGTGCTTGGGTCAACTTCTGGACTGAGTTGGGAACCAACGGTAATGCATCGGGGCTTGCGAAAGAAGAAAAGCAAGAACGGGGATAAGCGGCTCACAGTTGAAGCTATTGAATGCCTGACGGGGTGTGAGGTAACTGCCATCATGACGCTTCTTGATTTCATCATAGCATTTCTACAAGCTATCTACAAGAAAATTGAGATTGGTTGTTACTGTATACATCCTATAATTCATTAGATTTGCACAGAGTATCACTACCTCATACATTCATTTAGCCAGGGGGGAAGCTAGGATTCTAACATAGGGGGGCGGTAATTTGCCTCTAGTGTGGAGGCTTGTCGGAAAAAAATCATTGTGGATATAGCCTAGGTTAAGAAACTAAATTTTCATCAAGTGAATTCTTAAAATTTTAATTTCAATCGAAAGTTGTCACTAAGCAAACATGTAAGGCAATTCACATGTTAATGAAATAATCTTTCTACTAGTACTACAGGAGGGGATAAACAATGCAAAATATCATATCACGGGTTACCATATTCACTTTTCATTTTTCTGTGATCCTGATGAAGTTCTACACGGCATAGATTAATCTGATTCTCAAAGGTAAGGCAAAGATTAACAAACATGACTGACAGACGGGACATGAGGCTAACCTTTTCCTTGCTTGCCGCTCATGCTAGCTGCCGCCCGCCGTCCGTGCATCCACGGTAGGTCGTTCCCTTCAGCGTTTCTAATCCTGGATTGGAAAGCTGCGGGATCTGGAACTGCCCTAGACCACGGCAACACGCACCGGAGAAAAGATATAACTGACAATCTGACTCTGTCCAATTGTCTTTCAGAGGTGGGCTACTGCAGGCATAGCCCCCAATCTGTCCCTGCATTTAGCTGGTTCTGTTTCTAATTGAATTTGTCTAATGAACATCGCGGTTTATTTGAAAGGTGCCTATTGTTTTTCATGGTATGCTTCTTGTAACTTAGCAAGTCAACTTGTCTGTTTCGATGAATATCATTTTTTGTTTGTGTCTGCAACCCTGCATCCCATATATATTCTTGTGTAATACCATGATGTGTTTTTGGCAGTACGAAAAATTAAAGTCCCAAATGTCGTTCAACATAGGTGTTAAAGCATGTTTCCTCTTCTAAAGCAGACCCCAAATGTTGCACTTACTACACTGATCACATATACTTTGAATGAAAAAATCCTGACTAAACCGCACCTTTATTTAACCAAAATGCAGGTTGACATAAGTATTTGTCGCTTTTTCGATGGGTATTCCCATGGAGCTGTTGGTCCAGAAGATTTTCCCATTTTACTCAAGCTTAAAGATTGGCCGCACCATAGCTCCTTTCAAGAGGAACTCCCACGACACGATGCTGAGTTTAGATCTGCATTGCCATTTCGTGAATATACAGATCCTATATGTGGGCCTCTTAATCTGGCTGTGAGGCTTCCAAAAGATGTCAAAAGGCCAGACCTTGGTCCAAAGACTTACATTGCTTATGGTTTTGCCCAAGAATTGGGAATTGGCGACTCTCTTACATATCTTCATTATGACGTTACCGACGCGGTAAATAAATGGATATATCCTATGCTTCCTATCACTTATATTTGTAGATTTATTGATCGATGTAGCCTTTTTTTTCTGAAAAAAACTGTACTTCCATTGGAAAACATGGTAAACCTTAATCTGAATCGTATATATACATGGTAAACATTGGAAAACATGGTAAAACTTGGAGGACCAGGGTGCAACATTGTGTTGTTAACCTCATCTCCATGTCATTTCATATGGTGATCTTTTGTTTCTTTAGGTGCATGAATGATGTCATCACATTTTGTATTATAATCATTTGTTTCCTTTCTTTAGCTGGACAAATGATGTCATGTTTCCTATTGTAAAACAGGTCAATGTCCTCGCACATACTCATGGACTAAAGCTCAAAATCCAAAGGCTTAGAGCAATAGAGAAACGGAAAAAGAGCTTGCTTAATAAAGAAAGGAGTAGAAATCTTCAAGCTTCACCAGATCATAGTGATGTAGGAATTAAGGTGGACGGTAGTCTCATAAAGCCTGAGCCAAAAGACGATGGCCTGCCTTTCGTAGAGGGAAACCAGCCAGAGGGTGGTGCACTGTGGGATATATTCCGAAGGGAAGATGTTAGCAAACTAGAGGAATATCTAAAGAAGCATGCTGGAGAGTTTAGGAACAATTCTGAACTGGTGAAGCAGGTGATCCATATCTGCTACTTCCTCCGTCCTAAAGTAAGTGTCTCAACCTTAGTACAATTTTGTACTAGAGTTAGTACAAAGTTGAGACACTTATTTTGGGAAGGAGGGAGTATTTGACAAGGCCATACGACAACTAATTGGCATGTTATGTGACTTGTCTTATGCTTGGCAGGTTACTCATCTGATACATGATCATTGCTTTTATCTAACAAATGAGCACAAGAGAAAGCTTAAAGAACAATATGGTCAGTTAAGAATACCGATGTCTTGTAGAAGATAAATCAATTCTACTCTTAGTGATTACTCCCTGGTTCTTATCTTCACGGTGCATGTGCAGGAGTTGAGCCTTGGACATTTGAACAGAAGTTTGGTGAGGCGGTCTTTATCCCCACAGGATGTCCCCACCAAGTCAGAAATTTGAAGGTATGATGACAGAGTGGAAACAGTTGACCATTTCAATCGCTGTTCGTACTATACCATCATGTGTTGCATTACTTTTTCTGTATTTACCTGTTCTATGTGTTGCATTACTTTTTCTGTATTTATCTGTTCTGTGTGTTGCATTGCTTTTTCCGTATTTACCTATTCTGTTTGTTGCATTGCTTTTTCTGTATTTACCTGTTCTGTGTGTTGCATTGCTTTTTCTGTATTACCTGTTCTATGTGTTGCATTGCTTTTTCTGTATTTACCTGTTCTGTGTGTTGCATTACTTTTTTTGTATTTACCTGTTCTGTCATTTTGCAGTCATGTACAAAGGTTGCGCTAGATTTTGTTTCTCCGGAAAATTTTAAGGAGTGCATCAAGTATACAGACGGAATTCGTAAGCTGACGAACAATCACTTGGTGAATGAAGATAAGTTAGAGGTCGGTTGACAATCTTGCTTATGTTTTAAAAATCATAATATGTTAGTCCTTATTATGATTGTATAATTGTGTTGCTTTTGATAAGTCTAGAATTGCCTTTTCTATTTTTTTGACATTGTGTATTTATGTTTGTACCCAGGTTAAGAAGATAGCTATTCATGCACTCAGACATGCCGTTGATTATGTCACTTGATGAAGATGATGTCAATGGAGAATCGAAGTATATGAAAGCAGAGAGAGAGAGAGGAACTCAATTCTTGTAGTGAACGCAATGAGATTTGCATATTTTGTATGACTCCCAGGGATGGAATTTGCTTTTTGAAAGAGACATCTTTTCCGAGAGACGATAGTTTCTGTTGCAATTTACACAACAATTTATCGTGTGCACTATTTCTCAACACTTGATTTTTTTTTCGAATACACACAGTATGCGTATCATATTATATAGAAGAGAGGGGTGGGTAAAGAACCCAAACCACCGTTGATGTTACACATAAATTGCAAACACCAACAACTACAAACTCAAGGCAAACACACTACCAAGAGTACCATTTCCACCTTAATTGCTATAGATCTTCGTATAAAGACTACTCGTGTCGCATCGATTCCTTGGTGACAGTGATAATGAACTCCTTCCATGGCCTGTCATGGTCTACTCTTTGCAGCCACGGCCATTGCAATTGCATAGTTATGTTTAGAGCATTTATAACTGGATCCCTCATTTCCCTTTCAAACGTCCGTCCTGACCGACACCCCTCGAGTATATAGCAAAAAACTACAGGTGTTGACCACAGGAAACTATCACATTTTTTATTTTTTCAAAAATCTACCACAAAATTATTTCACTGTTCAAAAAACCCAATGACCACATTGTTTATAATTGTTTCGGATTATGACAGATCGGGTCCGCTCCTAACTAAACCGGCTGTTGACCTTTTATTTGATCATTAACTGACATGTAGGGCCCACATGTCAGCTCTTTCTTCCTCCTTTGATCTGCTCTTCGAGAGCACCGGCAAGGGCCGGCCACAAGGTCGTGCATGCTGCAGCGGCGGGCAGCAGCGGCAAGCGTCGACGAGCAGTAGTAGAGCCGCAGCTGCGGGGAGCAACGACGACGGAGGGCAGCAGCAGCCGCAACGGTGGCGGGGAGCAGCAGCAGTCGCATCGGCGGCAAGGAGCAATGCCGGCGAGCAGCACACAACGCCAGGGAGAAGCGGCGGGGAGCAACGACGTCGGCGGGGAGTAGCAGCGGGTCGGACCGACACCGCCAAAGAGTGCACCGTGGAGACCTTGGTGGTCGAGCCGGCGAGGAGCGTAGCCAGCAGGTTCTGCATGGCCGGGAGGAGCTGCGGCTGAGTGAGGGGTCGTCGGAGTTGAGCAGAGCCGGCCATGGCGACGTGTGACGGGAGCGAGACCGAGCACATGGAACCGATTGTTTTTTTCCAAAATCAACAGGGACCCGATTGCTTTTTTTACAGAACTTATAGGAACCGTCTTGCTTTTTTGTATGGACCGACACGTGGGCTCCACATGTCATAATGGTCAACTGAAGGTCCAATATAACGGTGACCTGACAAGTGGACTCCTCTATCATAAACACGATTAAAACTTAACGCTTCAGCAACTAGGGTTTTTTGGAACAGTAAAACAATTTTGTGATAGATTTTTTTTAAAGTGGCAGTTTCTTGTGGTCAACACTCGCAATGTCATAGTTTTTTGCTATATACTCGGTACTCCTCATATCCAGCCCAAATATAGGACGGATATGAGACGCCCGGACGCGTCTGCGTGGCCCATACTAGCCCGCTTGAATCCTACATATATTCGTCCTCATCCGTTCACCAGACCAAACCCTGGCCACTCACTCTACTCCCTTCCACTCTCATCCGCCATCTAAACCCCCATTCGACGATCCTCGGCCTTCTTCGACATAATAGGCAGCGGATCCGAGTTATTCAACTCTGGATCCTTTCCCAGAAACTCCCCACAACGCATGGAGAAACGAGTCACATAGGAAAATCTTATTATAGTAGGATGTACGGGCGATACATTTTAATGACGACTAATCTTTACCTAATATTAAGAAAAAAATTGTTTTTCCACTTTTTTCTGTCCATCGTGGGACCATCACCAGAGTTTTCGTCTCGTTAGGATAGCTTTACCTTTTCCGTATGTCATCCGAACAACACCGATCCAACAAAAAATAATTTGTAAATATCAGGACTCAATCTTTGGTGTATTGGAAAGTGCCAATAGGACACAACCAACTCATCCAGCATGCCTTCTTGTCAGGGTCAAGGTGCTTATTTTATTCCCGAATGCTCACAGTGCAGCTGCACTTTTTGGTGGAACCGAGCGCAAGCAACTTTGGCATTACATTGAGGCAACTTTCAACACCAAATGAGGCAACTTAAAACGATGTGGAGAGCCTTTTTCTTTTCTTTTCTAGGGTAGTCTGCCCGCCTATACTACTGAGCACGCAGGTGTTGACTAGTCAGGTCGCGGGTATTGACTAGATGCAAAAGTCGAGACATATCAGAAAATGCATAGGGGTAATGAGAAATTTTATAGGGGCCGGATCAGACAGTTGCCCGCAAACCTACAACTTTTTTGGTGACCAAAACAGGACTTCTTATATATCAATCTTTACCTCCGGACCATTCCGGAGATCCTCATGACGTCCGGGATCTCATCCGGGACTCCGAACAACCTTCGCTCACCACCATGCATAACTCTATACTACCGAAACGTCACCAAACCTTAAGTGTGCAGACCCTACGGGTTCGAGAACTATGTAGAAATGACCGAGACACCTCCATGGTCAATAACCAATAGCGGGACCTGGATGTCCATATTGATTCCTGCATATTCTACGAAGATCTTTATCGGTCGAACCTCTATGTCAAAGATTCAGTTAATCCCGTATGATGTTCCCTTTGTTCTTCGGTATGTTACTTGCCCGAGATTCGATCATCGGTATCTCCATACCTAGTTCAACCACGTTACCGGCAAGTCTCTTTACTCGTTCCGTAATACAAGATCCCATGGCTAACACTTAGTCACATTGCTTGCAAGGCTTATTGTGATGTTGTATTACCGAGTGGGCCCTGAGATACCTTTCCGTCACACGGAGTAACAAATCTTAGTCTTGATCCATGCCAACCCAACAGACACCCCCGGAGATACCTGTAGAGTACCTTTATAGTCACCCAGTTACGTTGCGACGTTTGATACACACAAGGCACTCCTTCGGTGTCAGTGAGTTGCATGATCTCATGGTCATAGGAACATATACTTGACATGCAGAAAACAGTAGCAATAAACTGACACGATCATATTCTACGTTTATAGTTTGGGTCTTGTCCATCACATCATTCTCCCAATGATGTGATCCCGTTATCAAATGACATCTCATGTCCATGGCTAGGAAACCATGACCATCTTTGATCAACGAGCTAGTCTATTAGAGACATACTAGGGACAGGTGTTTTCTTCATGCTTTTTATACCAATATGACATTTAGCGGCAGTGCCACAAGTATGTGGTACTATCATTATTAACTTTGCATCTTTTGGCATCAATGTATGAACATGTGTATTACTATGATCAAGATTCAACAAACCATTCTCACTGGGTGCATGACCACTGAAGGTATTATTCATGTAAACAGAATAACCATTATTCTCTAACTTAAATGAATAACCGTGTTGCAATAAACATGATCTAATCACGTTCATGCTCAACGCAAAACACCATATAACACTTATTTAGGTTTGTTACTAATCCCGAAGGTAGAGAGAGCGTGCGATGTCGATCACATCAACCTTGGAAACACTTCCAATACACATCGTCACGTCACCCTTAGCTAGTTCTCCGTTTATTCCGTAGATTTTATTTCGAGTTACTAACATTTAGCAACCGAACCTGTATCCAATACCCAGGTGCTACTAGGAGTACCAGCAAGGTACACATCAATAACACGTATATCAAATATACTTCTGTTGACGTTGCCAGCCTTCTTATCTACCAAGTATCTAGGGTTGTTCCGCTTCAGCGATCGCTCTCCTCATAATCGAAGCACTCAGTCTCGGGTTTGAGTTCAACTTTGGGTTGCTTCACTAGAGCAGCAACTAACTTGCTATCCATGAAGTTTCCCTCCTTGCTCTTGCCCTTCTCGAAACTAGTGGTTTGACTAACCATCAACACTTTGATGCTCCTTCTCGATTTCTACCTTCGCGGTATCAAACATCGCGAATAGCTCAGGGATCATTATTTCTACCCCTGGCGTTTTATAGTTCATCACCAAGTTCTAGTAGCTTTAGTGACAGTGACTTGGAGAACTATATTAATCACTATCTTATCTGGAAGATCAACTCCCACTCGATTCAAGCGATTGTAGCACCCAGACAATCTGAGCACATGCTCAACGATTGAGCTATTCTCTTTCATCTTACAGGCAAAGAATCATGTTGGAGATCTCATATCTCGCAACACGGGCACGAGCCTGAGATCCTAATTTCAGCTCTTAGAACATCTCATATGTTCCATGACGTTCAAAACGTTTCGGAGCCTCAATTCTAAGCTGTAATGCATGACACACTAAACTATCAAGTAGTTATCAGAACGTGCCTGTCAGATGTTCACAACATCTACAAACAATGCTAGAGGGGTTGGCGCACCGAGCGGTGCATTAAGGACATAAGCCTTCTGTGCAGCAATGAGGACAATCCTCAGATCACGGAGCCAGTCCGTAATATTGCTACCATCATCTTTCAACTCTATTTCTCTAGGAACATATAAAATTCAAGGGAGCTACAGTGTGAGCTAGTAATCTACAACACAGTTTTGCAAAGACACTACTAACTATGTTCATGATAATGAGTTCAATTAATCATATTACTTAAGAACTCCCACTCAAATTGACATCCCTCTGGTCATCCGAGTGATACATGATCCAAATTCACCAACTCAAGTCCGATCATCACGTGAGTTGAGGTGGTTACAATGGTGAACATCATCATGTTGATCATATCTACTATATGACTCATGTTCGACCTTTCGGTCTCTTGTGTTCCGAGGCCATGTCTGTACATGCTAGGCTCGTCAAGTTTAACCCGAGTGTTCTGCACGTGCAAAACTGGCTTGCACCCGTTGTATGTGAACGTAGAGTCTATCACACCCGATCATCACGTGGTGTCTCGACACGACGAACTTTCGCAACGGTGCACACTCGGGGAGAACACAATTTATCTTGAAATTAAGTGAGGGATCACCTTATAATGCTACCGTCGTTCTAAGCAAAACAAGGTGCATAAAAAGATTAACATCACATGCAAATCATAAGTGACATGATATGGCCATGATCTTGTGCTTTTGATCTCCATCATAAAAGCACCGGCATGATGTTCATCTTCACCGGCATGACACCATGATCTCCATCATCTTGATCTCCATCAACGTGTCGCCATCGGGGTTGTCGCGCCCAACATGCTTCTACTACTATTGCTACCGTAGCGATAAAGTAAAGCATTACATAACGCTTAATGATTGACACGCAGGTCATACAACAATTAAAGACAACCCTATGGCTCCTGCCGGTTGCTGTACTCATCGACATGCAAGTCGTGATAATCTATACATCACATGATCATCTCATACATCACATATATCACATAATGTAATTGTCCATATCATATCACAACATACCTTGCAAAAACAAGTTAGACGTCCTCTAATTGTTGTTGCATGTTTTACGTGGCTGCTATGGGTTTCTAGCAAGAACGATTCTCACCTACGCATAAACCACAACGGTGATACATAATTTGCTTTTCAACCTTCTCAAGGACCGCCTTTGTCGAATCCGATCCAACTAAAGTGAGAGAAACTGGCACCTGCAAGCCATCTATGCAACAAGTTGCGGTCAAGGGAACCGGTCTCTCGTAAGCGTACGAGTAATGTTGGTCCGGGCCACTTCATCTCACAATACCACTGAACCAAAATCTGACCAAGGAAGGAAGCAATCTAAGCATCAACGCCCACAAACCTTTTGTGTTCTACTTGAGATCTCATCTACACATAGACCTAGCTCATGATGCCACTATTGGGGAACGTTGCATGGGAAACAAAATGTTCCTACACACACAAAGATCTATCCATGGTGATGAGCATCTACAAGAGGGAGAGTGGATCTACGTACCCTTGTAGATCGCTAAGCGGGAAGCGTTAAGAAACGCGGTTGGTGTAGTCGAACGTCTTCGCGATCCAAATCGTCGTGCGTCCCGTGATCCAATCACGATCCAAATCGCCGTGCGTCCCGTGATCCAATCACGATCCGTCCCGCGATCCAATCACGATCCGTCCTGCGATCCGATCACGATCTGTCCCACGAACTTGATCATGATCCGTCCCACGAACTTGATCACGATCCTACCGATCTAGCGCCGAACGGACGGCACCTCCGCGTTCAGCACACGTACAGCTTGATGACGATCTCCACCGTCTTGATCCAGCAAGAAGGAGTGGACAGGAAGAAGAGTTTTCCAGCAGCCTAATGGCACTCCGGCGATGGTGGTGGAGCAATTCCGGCAGGGCTTCGCCTAAGCACTACAGAAAACCGATCTAGAGGAGAAACTATGCACTAGAGATTAGGGTTTGCATGTGGCTGAAAATTCTATGCCAAAACCCTAAAATTCTCTAGTATATATAAGAGGATAGGAGGATGAGGCTTGGCTGCCAAAAAGCCAGCCCTTGGGTCGACCAAAGTGGGAGGTGGAGGAGGACTCTCCTCCTTCACTCCTAGTAGGACTAGGACTCTTCCTTTTTGCCTTTTTTTTCACCTTTTTCCTTTGGGTTTCTTTTTTCCAGCCACATGGGCCTATTGTGGTTGTTCCACCAGCAAACAAAGGGCTGGTTATTACTTTCCCACAGCCCATGGAGCCTCTTGGGTCGAAATACCCCTCCCGGAGGTCTCCCGGTACACTACTGGCACTCCCGGTACACTACCGATAAGCCCGGAACTTTTCCGGCGACCGAAAAAGGACTTCCTATATATGAATATTTACCTATGGACCATTCCGGAGCTCCTCGTGACATCTAGGATCTCATCCGGGACTCCAAACAAACTTCGGGCACCACCATACATAACTCTATACTACCAAAACGTCACCAAACCTTAAGTGTGCAGACCCTGCGGGTTCGAGAACTATGTAGACATGACCGAGACACCTCTACGGTCAATAACCAATGTCGGGACCTGGATGTCCACATTGGTTCCTACATATTATACGAAGATCTTTATCGGTCGAACCTCTATGTCAAGGATTCAGTTAATCCCGTATGATGTTCCCTTTGTTCTTCGGTATGTTACTTGCCCGAGATTCGATCGTCGGTATCTCCATACCTAGTTGAACCTCGTTACCTGCAAGTCTCTTTACTCGTTCGGTAATACAAGATCCCGCAACTAACAATTATTCACATTGCTTGCAAGGCTCATTGTGATGTTGTATTACCGAGTGGCCCCCGAGATACCTCTCCGTCACACGGAGTAACAAATCCCAGTCTCGATCCATGCCAACTCAACAGACACCATCGGAGATACCTGTAGAGCACATTTATAGTCACCTAGTTACGTTGCGATGTTTGATACACACATGGCACTCCTCCGATATCCGTGAGTTGCATGATATCATGGTCATAGGAACATATACTTGACATGCAGAAAACAGTAGCAATAAACTGACACAATGATATGCTATGTTTGTAGTCTGGGTCTTGTCCATCCCATCATTCTCCTAATGATGTGATCCCGTTATCAAATGACATCTCATGTCAATGGCTAGGAAACCTTAACCATCTTTGATCAATGAGCTAGTCTATTAGAGGCATACTAGGGACATGGTTTTGTCTATGTATCCACACATACATTTAAGTCTCCGATCAATACAATTATAGCATGGATAATAAACAATTATCATAAATGAGGAAATATGATAATAACTAATTTATTATTGCCTCTAGGGCATATTTCCAACAGTCTCCCACTTGCACTAGAGTCAATAATCTAGTTCACATCACCATTTGATTCTCATTGTTATGAATCTAACACCCAACGAGTTCTGGGGCTCGATCATGCTTTGCATGTGAGAGAGGTCTTATAGTCAACGGGTCTGCGACATTCAGATCCGTGTGTACTTTGCAAATTTCTATGTCAAACCGTAAACACTGCTATCACACTCCACTTGGTACTATTTCAAATGGCTACTCCACTATACGTATCCAGATTGCTACTACGAGTCATCCGGATTGGTGTTAAAGCTTGCATCGACGTGACTCTTTACGACGAACTCTTTATCACCTTCATAATCGAGAAACATCTCCTTAGTCTTTTAGTTACTAAGGATAATCTTGACCGCTGTCCAGTGCTCTATTCCAGGATCACTTTGAAACCTTCCGGCCATACTTATGGCAAGGCTGACATCGGGTCTTGTGCACAACATTGCATACATGATAGAGCCTATGGCTGAAGAATAGGCGATGACACTCATCTTTTCTCTATCTTCTGCAGTCACTGGGCATTGTGTCTTACTCAACTTTATACCTTACAAATCAGGCGAGAACTCTTTCTCTGACTGATCCATTTTGAACTCTTTCAAAATCTTGTCTAGGTATGTACTCATTGAAAGTCTCATCAAGCATCTTGATCTATCTCTATAGATCTTGATGCTCAACAATTAGGTAGTGTTATCCAGGTCTTCCTTTGAAAAACTCTTTTCAAACAACCCTTTATGCTTTCCAGAAATTCTATATCATTTCCGATCAACAATATGTCAACCATATATGTTTATCAGAAACTCTACAGTGCTCCCACTCACTTTATTGTAAATACAAGTTTCTCGTAAACTTTGTATAGACTCAAAAACTTTAATCACCTCATCAAAGTGTATATTCCAACTCCGAGATGCTTGCTTCAGTTCATAGAAGGATCACTGAATCTTGCACACCTTTTAGCATCCTTAGGACTGGCAAAACCTTCTGGTTGTATCACATACAACCTTTCCTCAAGAAAGGAAACGATGTTTTGGCATCCATCTGCCAGATTTCATAATTGAAAAATGCAGCAACTGCTAACATAATTCTAATAGACTTTAGCATCGCTACGAGTGAGAAAGTCTCATCGCAGTTAACTCCTTGAACTTGCCGGAAACTTCTTCGCGACAAGTCGAGCTTTATAAATTGTGACATTCACCATCAGCGTCTGTCTTCATTTTAAAGATCCATTTGTACTCAACGACCTGCCGTCCAACGAGCAAGTCTACCAAAGTCTATACTTGGTTTTCATATATGGATCCTTTCTCGGATTTCATGGCCTCTAACCATTTGTCGGAATCCGGGCCCATCGTCGCTTCTCCACAGCTCGTAGGTTCATTGTTGTCCAACAACATGACCTCTAAGACAGGGTTGTCGTACCGCTCAGGAGCAGTACACATCCTTGTCGACCTACGAGGTTTGATAGTAACTTGATCCAAAGCTTCATGATCATCATCATTTACTTCCTCTTCAACTGACGTAGGTTCCACAGAAACATCTTTCTGCGCTGCACTACTCTCTGGTTGAAACAAAGGTTCAACAACCTCATCAAGTTCTATCTTCCTCCCACTCAATTCTTTCGAGAGAAACCTTTTCTCAGGAAAGGACCCGTTTTAGCAACAAACACTTCATGCTTGGATCTGAGATAGAAGGTTCACCCAACTATTCTTAGGGTATTCTACGAAGATGCATTTGTTCGCTTTGGGTTCGAGCTCATTAGGTGAAAACATTTTCCACACACGCGTCACAGCCCCAAACATCAATAAATGACAGCTTAGGTTTCTATCAAACCATAATTCACACGGTGTCATCTCAACGGATTTAGATGGTGCCCTATTTAAAGTGAATGTAGTTGTCTCTAATGCACAACCCCAAAATTATAGTAGCAAAACGATAAGAGACATCATAACATGCACCATATCCAATAGAGCACGACTATGACGTTCGGACATACCATCACACTATGGTGTTCCAAGTGGCGTGTGTTGTGAAACAACTTTCACATTGTCTAAAGTTGTATGCCAAACTCATAACTCAGATATTCACCTCCACGATCATATCGCAAACATTTTTATCTCCTTGTCACGATGATCTTAAAACTTCACTCTGAATTTGCTTGAACCTTTCAAACGATTTGGACTTGTGTTTCATTAAGTAAACATACACGATATCTACCCAAATCATCAGTGAAGGCAAGAAAATAATAATATCCACCGCACGCTACAAGACTCATTGGATTGCATACATCAACATGTATCATTTCCAATAAATCACTTGCCCGCTCCGTCAAACCGGAAAACGGGGTCCTTTAGTCATCTTTGACCAAGAGGCATGGTTCGCATGTCTCAACCGATTGGAAATCGAAAGAGTCCAAAGATCCATCAGCATGGAGTTTTCTTCATGCGTTTTATACCAATATGACATTTAGCGGCAGTGCCACAAGTATGTGGTACTATCATTATTAACTTTGCATCTTTTGGCATCAATGTTATGAACATGTGTATTACTACGATCAAGATTCAACAAACCATTCTCACTGGGTGCATGACAATTGAAGGTATTATTCATGTAAACAGAATATCCATTATTCTCTAACTTAAATGAATAACCGTGTTGCAATAAACATGATCTAATCACGTTCATGCTCAACGCAAAACACCATATAACACTTATTTAGGTTTGTTACTAATCCCGAAGGTAGAGAGAGCGTGCGATGTCGATCACATCAACCTTGGAAATACTTCCAATACACATCGTCACCTTACCCTTAGCTAGTTCTCCGTTTATTCCGTAGATTTTATTTCGAGTTACTAACATTTAGCAACCGAACCAGTATCCAATACCCAGGTGCTACTAGGAGTACCAGCAAGGTACACATCAATAACACGTATATCAAATATACTTCTGTTGACGTTGCCAGCCTTCTTATCTACCAAGTATCTAGGGTTGTTCCGCTTCAATGATCGCTCTCCTCATAATCGAAGCACTTAGTCTCGGGTTTGAGTTCAACTTTGGGTTGCTTCACTGGAGCAACAACTGACTTGCTATCCATGAAGTTTCCCTCCTTGCTCTTGCCCTTCTCGAAACTAGTGGTTTGACTAACCATCAACACTTTGATGCTCCTTCTCGATTTCTACCTTTGCGGTGTCAAACATCGCGAATAGCTCAGGGATCATTATTTCTAACCCTGGCGTTTTATAGTTCATCACCAAGTTCTAGTAGCTTTAGTGACAGTGACTTGGAGAACTATATTAATCACTATCTTATCTGGAAGATCAACTCCCACTCGATTCAAGCGATTGTAGCACCCAGACAATCTGAGCACATGCTCAAAGATTGAGCTATTCTCTTTCATCTTACATGCAAAGAATCTTGTTGGAGATCTCATATCTCGCAACACGGGCACGAGCCTGAGATCCTAATTTCAGCTCTTAGAACATCTGATATGTTCCATGACGTTCAAAACGTTTCGGAGCCTCAATTCTAAGCTGTAATGCATGACACACTAAACTATCAAGTAGTTATCAGAATGTGCCTGTCAGATGTTCACAACATCTACAAACAACGCTAGAGGGGTTGGCGCACCGAGCGGTGCATTAAGGACATAAGCCTTCTGTGCAGCAATGAGGACAATCCTCAGATCACGGAGCCAGTCCGTAATATTGCTACCATCATCTTTCAACTCTATTTCTCTAGGAACATATAAAATTCAAGGGAGCTACAGCGTGAGCTAGTAATCTACAACACAGTTTTGCAAAGACACTACTGACTATGTTCATGATAATGAGTTCAATTAATCATATTACTTTAGAACTCCCACTCAAATTGACATCCCTCCGGTCATCCGAGTGATACATGATCCAAATTCACCAACTCAAGTCCGATCATCACGTGAGTTGAGGTGGTTACAATGGTGAACATCATCATGTTGATCATATCTACTATATGACTCAAGTTCGACCTTTCGGTCTCTTGTGTTCCGAGGCCATGTCTATACATGCTAGGCTCGTCAAGTTTAACCCGAGTGTTCTGCACGTGCAAAACTGGCTTGCACCCGTTGTATGTGAACGTAGAGTCTATCACACCCGATCATCACGTGGTGTCTTGACATGACAAACTTTCGCAACGGTGCACACTCGGGGAGAACACAATTTATCTTGAAATTAAGTGAGGGATCACCTTATAATGCTACCGTCGTTCTAAGCAAACCAAGGTGCATAAAAAGATTAACATCACATGCAAATCATAAGTGACATGATATGGTCATGATCTTGTGCTTTTGATCTCCATCATAAAAGCACCGGCATGACACCATGATCTCCATCATCTTGATCTCCATCAACGTGTCGCCATCGGGGTTGTCGTGCCCAACATGCTTCTACTACTATTGCTACCGTAGCGATAAAGTAAAGCATTACATAGCGCTTAATGATTGACACGCAGGTCATACAACAATTAAAGACAACCCTATGGCTCCTGTCGGTTGCCGTACTCATCGACATGCAAGTCGTGATAATCTATACATCACATGATCATCTCATACATCACATATATCACATCATGTAATTGGCCATATCATATCACAACATACCCTGCAAAAACAAGTTAGACGTCCTCTAATTGTTGTTGCATGTTTTACGTGGCTGCTATGGGTTTCTAGCAAGAACGATTCTCACCTACGCATAAACCACAACGGTGATACATAATTTGCTTTTCAACCTTCTCAAGGACCACCTTTGTCGAATCCGATCCAACTAAAGTGAGAGAAACTGGCACCCGCAAGCCATCTATGCCACAAGTTGCGGTCAAGGGAACCGGTCTCTCGTAAGCGTACGAGTAATGTTGGTCCGGGCCGCTTCATCTCACAATACCGCTGAACCAAAATCCGACCAAGGGAGGAAACAATCTAAGCATCAACGCCCACAAACCTTTTGTGTTCTACTCGAGATCTCATCTACACATAGACCTATCTCATGATGCCACTGTTGGGGAACGTTGCATGGGAAACAAAATTTTCCTACGCACACGAAGATCTATCCATGGTGGTGAGCATCTACAAGAGGGAGAGTGGATCTACGTACCCTTGTAGATCGCTAAGCGGGAAGCGTTAAGAAACGCGGTTGGTGTAGTCGAACGTCTTCGCGATCCAAATCGCCGTGCGTCCCACAATCCAATCACGATCCGTCCCGCGATCCAATCACGATCCATCCCGTGATCCGATCATGATCCGTCCCACGAACTTGATCACGATCCGTCCCACGAACTTGATCACGATCCTACCGATCTAGCGCCGAATGGACGACACCTCCACGTTCAGCACACGTACAGCTTGATGACGATCTCCACCGTCTTGATCCAGCAAGAAGGAGTGGAGAGGAAGAAGAGTTCTCCGGCAGCCTAACGACGCTCCGGCGATGGTGGTGGAGCAATTCCGGCAGGGCTTCGCCTAAGCACTGCAGAAAACCGATCTAGAGGAGAAACTATGCACTAGAGATTAGAGTTTGCACATGGCTGAAAATTCTGTGCCAAAACCCTAAAATCCTCTAGTATATATAGGAGGAGAGGAGGAGGAGGCTTGGATGCCAAAAAGCCAGCCCTTGGGTCGACCAAAGTGGGAGGTGGAGGAGGACTCTCCTCCTCCACTCCTAGTAGGACTAGGACTCTTCCTTTTTGCCTTTTTTCCCACCTTTTTCCTTTGGTTTCTTTTTTCCAGCCACATGGGCCTATTGTGGTTATTCCACCAGCCCACAAAGGGCTGGTTATTACTCTCCCACAGCCCATGAAGCCTCTTGGGACGAAATACCCCTCCCGGAGGTCTCCCGGTACACTACTGGCACTCCCGGTACACTACCGATAAGCCCGGAACTTTTCCGGCAACCAAAACAGGACTTCCTATATATGAATCTTCACCTTCGGACCATTCCGGAGCTCCTCGTGATGTCTAGGATCTCATCTGGGACTCTGAACAAACTTCGGTCACCACCATACACCACTATAGATTTTGAAAGAGTTCAAAATGGATCAGTCAGAGGAAGAGTTCTCGCCTGATTTGTAGGGTGTGAAGTTGAGTGAGACTCAAAGCTCGACCACAGCAGAAGGAAGAGAAAGGACGAACGTCGTCCCCTATGCCTTAGCCATAGGCTCTGTATAGTATGCCATGCTGTGTACCGCACCTGTGTGTGCCTTGCCATGAGTCTGTCAAGGGGTACAAGTGTGGTCCAGGAGCTGAAATTAGGATCTCAGGCTCGTGCACGTGTTGCGAGATATGAGATCTCCAAAAAGATTCTTTGCCTGCAAGATGAAAGAGAATAGCTCAAGCATTGAGCATGTACTTAGATTGTCTGGGTGCTACAATCGCTTGAATCAAGTGGGAGTTGATCTTCCAGATAAGATAGTGATTGACATAGTTCTCCAAGTCACTGTCACTAAGCTACTAGAACTTGGTGATGAACTATAAATTGCCAGGGATAGAAATAATGATTCCTGAGCTGTTCGCAATGTTTGACACTGCGAAGGTAGAAATCAAAAAGGAGCGTCAAGTGTTGATGGTTAATCAAACCACTAGTTTCGAGAAGGGCAAGAGCAAGGAGGGAAACTTCATGGATAGCAAGTCAGTTGCTGCTCCAGTGAAGCAACCAAAATTTGAACTCAAACCCGAGACTAAGTGCTTCTATTATGAGGTGAGTAGTCGTTGAAGCGGAACAACCCTAGATGCTTGGTAGATAAGAAGGCTGGCAACATCGATAGAAATATATTTGATATACGAGTTATTAATGTGTACCTTGCTAGTACTCCTAGTAGCACCTGGGTATTGTTGGAAATATGCCCTAGAGGCAATAATAAAATGGTTATTATTGTATTTCCTTGTTCATGATAATTGTCTATTGTTCATGCTATAATTGTGTTGACCGGAAACCATAATACATGTGTGAATACATAGACCACAACATGTCCCTAGTGAGCCTCTAGTTGACTAGCTCGTTGATCAATAGATGGTCACGGTTTCATGGCCATGGACATTGGATGTCATTGATAACGGGATCACATCATTAGGAGAATGATGTGATGGACAAGACCCAATTCTAAGCATAGCACAAGATCGTGTAGTTCGTTTGCTAAAGCTTTTCAATGTCAAGTATCGTTTCCTTAGACCATGAGATTGTGCAACTCCCGGATACCGTAGGAATGCTTTGGGTGTGCCAAACGTCACAACGTAACTGGGTGGCTATAAAGGTGCACTACGGGTATCTCCGAAAGTATCTGTTGGGTTGGCATGAATCGAGACTGGGATTTGTCACTCCGTGTGACGGAGAGGTATCTCTGGGCCCACTCGGTAAGACATCATCATTATGAGCTCAATGTGACTAAGGAGTTAGTCACGGGATGATGTATTACGGAACGAGTAAAGAGACTTGCCGGTAACGAGATTGAACAAGGTATGGGGATACCGACGATCGAATCTCGGGCAAGTATCATACCGATAGACAAAGGGAATTGTATACGGGATTGATTGAATCCTTGACATCGTGGTTCATCCGATGAGATCATCGTGGAGTACGTGGGAGCCAACATGGGTATCCAGATCCCGCTGTTGGTTATTGACCGGAGAGGTGTCTCGGTCATGTCTACGTGTCTCCCGAACCCGTAGGGTCTACACACTTAAGGTTTGATGACGCTAGGGTTATAGGGAAAAGGTATACGTGATTACCGAAGGTTGTTCGGAGTCCCGGATGAGATCCCGGACGTCACGAGGAGCTCCGGAATGGTCCGGAGGTAAAGATTGATATATAGGAAGTCCAGTTTTGGTCACCGGAAAGTTTTCGGGCTCATCGGTAGTGTACCGGGAGTGCCGGGAGGGTGCCGGATGACCCCCGGGAGGGGTGTGACGACCAAAGGACCACATGGGCTGTTAGATAAAGTGTGCCAGCCCTTATTGGGCTGGGCAAGACTTTTGCTAAAGGCCCATGCGGCTGGAGATAAGGAGATAAGGCAAAAAGGATTTAAAAGGAGGAGATCCACCTCCCTTGTGGGAGGTGGACTCTCCCTTTAATTCGGCCGGCCATCTCCTCTTTGGAGTAGAGGCCAAGCCAGCCCTCCACGTCCCTCCTCCTATATATACTTGAGGTTTTGGATGTTTTGAGACAAGATTTGATCTCTCTCTCTCACGGCGAAGCCCTACCTCTCTTCTTCCTCCTCCGCAGCGCTTAGGCGAAGCCCTGTCGGAATACCTTGCTACTCCACCACCACCACGCCGTCGTGCTGCTGTTGGAGCCCTTCCCCAACCTCTCCTTCCTCCTTGCTGGATCAAGGTGTTGGAGACGTCACCGGGCTGCACGTGTGTTGAACGCGGAGGTGCCGTCCGTTCGGCACTTGATCGGATCTACCGCGATCTGAATCGCTGCGAGTACGACTCCATCAACCGCGTTCTTGTAACGCTTCCGCTTAGCGATCTTCAAAGGTATGAAGATGCAATCTCTCCCCTCTCGTTGCTGGTTTCTCCATAGATAGATCTTGGTGAACGTAGGAAAATTTTGATTTACTACTACGTCTCCCAACAGTGGCATCATGAGCTAGGTCTATGCGTAGAATCTATGCACGAGTAGAACACAAAGCAGTTGTGGGCGTCGAGTTTGTTAATTTGCTTGCCGCTACTAGTCTTATCTTGATTCGGCGGTATTGTGGGATGAAGCGGCCCGGACCAACTTTACACGTACGCTTACGTGAGACCGGTTCCACCGCCTGACATGCACTAGATGCATAAGGTGGCTAGCGGGTGTCTGTCTCTCCTACCTTAGTCGGATCGGATTCGATGAAAAGGGTCCTTATGAAGGGTAAATAGCAATTGGCAAATCACGTTGTGGTGTTGACGTAGGTAAGAAACGTTCTTGCTAGTAACCTATAGCAGCCACGTAAAAACTTGCAACTACAAATTAGAGGACGTCTAACTTGTTTTTGCAGCATGTGCCTTGTGATGTGATATGGCCAAAGGATGTGATGTGATGCATTGTGATGTATGAATTGATCATGTTCTTGTAATAGGATTCACGACTTGCATGTCGATGATTATGACAACCGGCAGGAGCCATAGGAGTTGTCTTATTTATTGTATGACCTGCGTGTCAATCATAAACGCCATGTAATTACTTTACTTTATTGCTAAGAGTTAGCCATAGTAGTAGAAGTAATAGTTGGCGAGACAACTTCATGAAGACACAATGATGGAGATCATGATGATGGAGATCATGGTGTCGTGCCGGTGACAGTGATGATCATGGTGCCCCGAAGATGGAGATCATAGGAGCAAAATGATATTGGCCATATCATGTCACTATATTGATTGCATGTGATGTTTATCATGTTTACATCTTATTTGCATAGAACGACGGTAGTAAATAAGATGATCTCTCAATAAAATTTCAAGAAAGGTGTTCACCCTAACTGTGCACCGTTGCTAAGGATCGTCGTTCCGAAGCACCACGTGATGATCGGGTGTGATAGGTTCTAACGTTCGCATACAACGGGTGTAAGCCAGATTTACACATGCGAAACACTTAGGTTGACTTGACGAGCCTAGCATGTACAGACATGGCCTCGGAACACGGAAGACCGAAAGGTCGAACATGAGTCGTATAGAAGATACGATCAACATAGAGATGTTCACCATGGATGACTAGTCCGTCTCACGTGATGATCGGACACGGGCTAGTTGACATGGATCATGTATCACTTGGAAGACTAGAGAGATGTCTATCTAAGTGGGAGTTCATTAATAATTTGATTAAATGAACTTAATTATCATGAACTTAGTCTAAAAATGTCCTTGCAAATTATGTCGTAGATAGCTCGCGCTGTAGCTCCCCAGTTTTATTGATACAATCCTAGAGAAAAGTAAGTTGAAAGTTGATGGTAGCAATAATGCGGACTGGGTCCGTGATCTGAGGATTGTCCTCATTGCTGCACAGAAAGCTTATGTTTTTGATGTACCGCTAACTGCATCACTCCCTCAAGCGTTGTCTGTAGATGTTGTGAACATATGACAGGCACTTTTTGATGACTACGTGATAGTTCAGTGCGTCATGCATTACGGCTTAGAATTGAGGCTTCAAAATGTTTTGAACGTCACAGAACATATGAGATGTTCTAGGAGCTGAGATTGTGATCTCAAGCTCGTGCCTATGTTGAGAGGTATGAGACCTCCAACAAGATTCTTTGCCTGCAAGATAAAGGAGAATAGCTTAATCGGTGAGCGTGTTCTCAGATTGTCTGGGTGCTACAATCACTTGAATCAAGTGGGAGTTAATCTTCCAGATGAGATAGTGATTAATGCAGTTCTCCAAGTCACTGCCACCAAGCTACTAGAGCTTCGTGATGAACTATAACATGCCAGGGATGGATAAGATGATCCCTGAGTTGTTCGTGATGTTTGACACCACGAAGGTAGAAATCAATAAGGAGCATCAAGTGTTGATGGTTAAGTGAAAACCACTAGTTTCAAAAGGGGCAAGGGCAAGAAGGGAAAAACTTCAGGAATGGCAAGCCAGTTGTTGCTCTAGTGAAGAAACCCAAGGTTGAGCCCGAACCCGAGACTAAGTGCTTCTGTTATGAGGAGAATGTTCGCTGAAGCGGAAAAACCCTAGATGATTGGTAGATAAGAAGGTTGGTAATGTCAATGGAAGTATATTTGATATACGTGTTAGTGATGTGTACCTTGCTGGTACTCCTAGTAGCACCTGGGTATTAGATACCGGTTCGGTTGCTAAGTGTTAGCAACTCGAAATAAAAGCTACGGAGTAAATGGAGACTAGCTAGGTGAAAGGTGACGATGTGTGTTGGAAGTATTTCCAAGATTGATGTGATCACCATCGCACGCTCTCTCTACCTTCAGGATTTGTGATAAACCTAAATAAATGTTATTTGGTGTTTGCGTTGAGCATAAACGTGATTAGATCATGATTAGTGCGATACGGTTATTCATATAAGTTAGAGAATAATGGTTATTCTGTTTACATGGATAATGCCTTCAATGGTCATGCACCCACTCGAAATGGTTTATCGAATCATGATCGTAGTAGTACACATATTCATAACATTGGTACCAAAAGATACAAAGTTAATAATGATAGTACCACATGCTTGTGGCACTGCCACGTAATGTCATATTGGTATAAATCGCATGAAGAAACTCCATGATGATGGATGTTTTTTGACTCACTCGATTTCGAATCGGTTGAGACATGCGAGCCATGCCTCTTGGGCAAGATGACTGAGACCCCGTCATCCAATATGATGGAGCGGGCAAGTGGCTTATTGGAATTAATACATGTTGATGTATGTGGTCCAATGAGTGTTGAAACACACAGTGGATATCGTTGTTTTTCTTTACCTTCACTGATGATTTGAGTAAATATGGGGATATTTACTTAATGAAACACGAATCTGAAATGTTTGAAAGGTTCAAGGAGTTTCAGAGTGAAGTTAAAGATCATCGTGACAAGAAGATAAATGTCTATGATATGATCATGGAGGTGAATATCTAAGTTACGAGTTTGGTATGCAATTTTAGACAATGTGGAAATTGTTTCACAGCTCACGCCTCCTGGAACACCATAGTGTGATGGTGTGTTCGAACGTCGTAGTCGTGCTCTATTGGATATAGTGAGTACTATGATGTCTCTTATCGTTTTACCACTATCGTTATGGGGTTATGCATTAAAGACAAATCCATTCACTTTAACAGGGCACCATCTAAGTCTGTTGAGATGACACCGTGAGAATTATGGTTTGACAGAAGCCTAAGCTGTCATTTCTTAATGTTTGGGGCTGCGACGCTTATGTGAAAATGGGTTTTTCACCTAGCGAGCTCGAACTCAAAGCAGACAAATGCATCTTCATAGAATACCCTAATGAGACATTGGGTATACCTTCTATCTCAGATCCAAGCGCAAAAGGTGTTTGTTGCTAAGAACGGGTCCTTTTTGAGAAAGAGTTTCTCTCGAAAGAATTGAGTGGGAGGAAGATAGAACTTGATAAGGTTGTTGAACCTTTGTTTCAACCAGAGAATAGCGCAACACAGAAAGATGTTTCTGTAGAGCCTACTTAGTTGAAAAGGAAGTTAATGATGATGATCATGAAGCTTCGGATCAAGTCACTATCGAACCTCGTAGGTCGACAAGGACGCGTACTGCTCCTGAGTAGTACGACAACCCTGTCTTGGAAATCATGTTGTTGGACAACGATGAACCTACGAACTATGGAGAAGCGATGGTGGGCCCGGATTCCAACAAATGGCTAGGAGCCATGAAATCCGAGAAAGGATCCATGTATGAAAACCAAGTATGGACTTTGGTAGACTTGCCTGTTGAATGGCGGGTCATTGAGTACAAATGGACCTTTGAGATAAACATAGACGCTAATGGTGAAATGTCACCGTTTATAAAGCTCGACTTGTCGCAAAGAAGTTTCCGCCAAGTTCAAGGAGTTGACTGCAATGAGATTGTCTCATCTGTAGCGATGCTAAAAGTCTATTAAAATTTTGTTAGCAGTTGCTGCATTTTTCGATTATGAAATCTGGCAGATGGATGACAAAACAAGGTTTCCGTAATGGTTTCTGTGAGGAAGAGTTGTATGTGATACAACCAGAAGGTTTTGTCAATCCTAAGGATGCTAATAATATGCAAACTCCAGCGATCCTTCTATGGACTGGAGCAAGCATCTCGGAGTTGGAATATATGCTTTGATGAGGTGATCAAAGTGTTTAAGTTTATACAAAGTTTATGAGAAACTTGTATTTGCAAGAAAGTGAGTGGGAGCACTATGGAATTTCTTATAAGAATATGTAGTTGACATATTATTGATCGGAAATGATGTAGAATTTCTGGAAGAGCATGAAGGGTTGTTTGAAAAGTTTTGTTTTTCAAAGGAAGACCCAGATAAAGCTACTATTTTATTGAGCATCAAGATCTATAGGGATAGATCTATTCGCTTGATAAGTTTTTTCGACGAAGACATACCTTGACAAGTTTTTGAAGGAGTTCAAAATAGATGGGTCAAAGAAGGAGTTCTTGACTGTATTGTAAGGTGTGAAATTGAGTAAGACTCAATACCCGACCACGGCAGAAGATAAAGAAGAGATGAGTGTCATCTCCTATGCTTTAGCCATAGGCTCTATATAGTATGCCATGCTGTGTACCGCACCTGTGTGTGCCTTGCCATGAGTCTGTCAAGGGGTACAAGAGTAATCCAAGAGTGGATCACTAGACAGCGGTCAAAGTTAGCCTTAGTAACTTGAGAACTAAGGAAATATTTCTCGATTATGGAGGTGATAAAGAGTTCATCGTAAAGTGTTACGATGATGCAAGCTTTAAAACCAATCCGGATGACTCTTAGTAGAAATCCAGCTACGTATAGTGGAGCAGCCATTTGGAATAGCTCCAAGTGGAGCATGGGAGTAGTATCTACAAATATGACATGGAAAGTTTGTAAGGTACACACGGATCTGAATGTCGCAGACCCGTTGACTAAAACCTCTTTCACGAGCAGGACATGAACAAACCCCAGAACTTATTGGGTGTTAATCACATGATGATATGATCACATGGTGATGTAAGTGTTAATCACATGGTGATGTGAACTAGATTATTGACTCTAGTGCAAGTGGGAGACTGTTGGAAATATGCCCTAGAGGCAATAATAAAATGGTTATTATTGTATTTCCTTGTTCATGATAATTGTCTATTGTTCATGCTATAATTGTGTTGACCGGAAACCATAATACATGTGTGAATACATAGACCACAACATGTCCCTAGTGAGCCTCTAGTTGACTAGCTCGTTGATCAATAGATGGTCACGGTTTCATGGCCATGGACATTGGATGTCATTGATAACGGGATCACATCATTAGGAGAATGATGTGATGGACAAGACCCAATTCTAAGCATAGCACAAGATCGTGTAGTTCGTTTGCTAAAGCTTTTCAATGTCAAGTATCGTTTCCTTAGACCATGAGATTGTGCAACTCCCGGATACCGTAGGAATGCTTTGGGTGTGCCAAACGTCACAATGTAACTGGGTGGCTATAAAGGTGCACTACGGGTATCTCCGAAAGTATCTGTTGGGTTGGCATGAATCGAGACTGGGATTTGTCACTCCGTGTGACGGAGAGGTATCTCTGGGCCCACTCGGTAAGACATCATCATTATGAGCTCAATGTGACTAAGGAGTTAGTCACGGGATGATGTATTACGGAACGAGTAAAGAGACTTGCCGGTAACGAGATTGAACAAGGTATGGGGATACCGACGATCGAATCTCGGGCAAGTATCATACCGATAGACAAAGGGAATTGTATACGGGATTGATTGAATCCTTGACATCGTGGTTCATCCGATGAGATCATCGTGGAGTACGTGGGAGCCAACATGGGTATCCAGATCCCGCTGTTGGTTATTGACCGGAGAGGTGTCTCGGTCATGTCTACGTGTCTCCCGAACCCGTAGGGTCTACACACTTAAGGTTTGATGATGCTAGGGTTATAGGGAAAAGGTATACGTGATTACCGAAGGTTGTTCGGAGTCCCGGATGAGATCCCGGACGTCACGAGGAGCTCCGGAATGGTCCGGAGGTAAAGATTGATATATAGGAAGTCCAGTTTTGGTCACCGGAAAGTTTTCGGGCTCATCGGTAGTGTACCGGGAGTGCCGGGAGGGTGCCGGATGACCCCCGGGAGGGGTGTGACGACCAAAGGACCACATGGGCTGTTAGATAAAGTGTGCCAGCCCTTATTGGGCTGGGCAAGACTTTTGCTAAAGGCCCATGCGGCTGGAGATAAGGAGATAAGGCAAAAAGGATTTAAAAGGAGGAGATCCACCTCCCTTGTGGGAGGTGGACTCTCCCTTTAATTCGGCCGGCCATCTCCTCTTTGGAGTAGAGGCCAAGCCAGCCCTCCACGTCCCTCCTCCTATATATACTTGAGGTTTTGGATGTTTTGAGACAAGATTTGATCTCTCTCTCTCACGGCGAAGCCCTACCTCTCTTCTTCCTCCTCCGCAGCGCTTAGGCGAAGCCCTGTCGGAATACCTTGCTACTCCACCACCACCACGCCGTCGTGCTGCTGTTGGAGCCCTTCCCCAACCTCTCCTTCCTCCTTGCTGGATCAAGGTGTTGGAGACGTCACCGGGCTGCACGTGTGTTGAACGCGGAGGTGCCGTCCGTTCGGCACTTGATCGGATCTACCGCGATCTGAATCGCTGCGAGTACGACTCCATCAACCGCGTTCTTGTAACCGCGTTCGGCACTTGGGCTGTGGGAGAGTATTAACCATACCTTAGTGGGATGGGAAAACATCCACAAAGGCCCATGGCGCAGGAGAGAAAGTCCTAAAGCAAAAGGTGGAAAATCAGCCAATAGGAGGCAATCCTACTCCAACTAGGATTGGAGGTGAAGTAGGATTGCTTCCCACCTCCTATTTCGGCCAACCCAAAGGCCTTGGCTGCCTCTCCTCTCCTCTCCTCCTATATATACTAGTGGATTGGGTGGTTTTTGGATAGAATTTTCGGCCACGTGCTACCCGTTTCACCGGTGCACAGTTTCTCGTCTAGATCGGTTTTCCGCAGCGCTTAGGCGAAGCCCTGTCGGAATCACTCCACCATCATCACCAGAGCGCCGTCACGGTGCCGGTGAAATCTCTCTCCTCTCCACCTCCTCTTGCTGGATCAAGATGGTGGAGATCGTCATCAAGCTGCACGTGTGCTGAACGCGGAGGTGCCGTCCGTTCGGCGCTAGATCGGAAGGACCGTGATCGAGATCGCGAGACAGTTCGTGATGAGATCACGGAACGGATCGTGATGAGTTCGCGGGACAGATCGTGAGACGGATCGTGATGAGATCGCGGGACGGATCGTGATGAGTTCACGGGACGGATCGTGATTGGATCGCGGGACTGATCGTGATGAGATCGCGGGACGCTCGGCGATTTGGATCGCGAAGATGTTCGACTACACCAACCGCGTTTCTTAACGCTTCCCGCTTTGCGATCTACAAGGGTATGTAGATCCACTCTCCCTCTCGTAGATGCTCATCACCATGGATAGGTTTGCGTGTGCGTAGGAAATTTTTTGTTTCCCATGCGACGTTCCCCAACAGCATGACCATTGAAGGTATTATTCATGTAAACAGAATAACCAGTATTCTCTAACTTCAATGAATAACCGTGTTGCAATAAACACGATCTAATCACGTTCATGCTCAACGCAAACACCAAATAACATTTATTTAGGTTCATCACTAATCGCGAAGGTAGAGAGAGCATGCGATGTTGATCACATCAACCTTGGAGACATTTCCAACACACATCATCACCTCACCCTTAGCTAGTCTCTGTTTATTCCGTAGCTTTTATTTCGAGTTACTAACATTTAGCGACCGAACCGGTATCCAATACCCAGGTGCTACTAGGAGTACTAGCAAGGTACACATCAATAACACGTATATAAAATATACTTGTGTCGACATTGCCAACCTTATTAACTACCAGGTATCTAGGGTTGTTCTGATTCAGCGACCACTCTCCTCATAATAGAAGCACTTAGTCTCGGGTTTGGGTTCAACTTTGGGTTGCTTCAGTGGAGCAGCAACTGACTTGCCATCCATGAAGTTTCCCTCCTTACCCATTCCCATTTCGAAACTAGTGGTTTTACTAACCATCAACACATGATGCTCCTTCTTGGTATCTACCTTCACGGTGTCAACCATCGCGAACTAGCTCAGGGATCATTTCTATCCCTGGCATTTTATAGTTCATCATGAAGCTCTAGTAGCTTAGTGACAGTGACTTGGAGAACTATATCAATCACTATCTTATCTGGAAGATCAACTCCCACTCGATTCAAGCGATTGTAGTACCCAGATAATCTGAGCACATGCTCAACGATTGAGCTATTCTCCTTCATCTTGCAGGCAAAGAATCTTTGTTGGAGATCTCATATCTCACAACACGAGTACGAGCCTAAGATCCCAATTTCAGCTCTTAGAACATCCCATATGTTTCGTGACGTTCAAAACGTTTTGGAGCCCCAATTCTAAGCCGTAATGCATGACGCACTAAACTATCAAGTAATCATCAGAACGTGCCTGTTAGATGTTCAAAACATCTACAGACGATGCTAGAGGGGGTGGCGCACCGAGCGGTGCATTAAGGACATAAGCCTTCTGTGCAGCAATGAGGACAATCCTCAGATCACGGACCCAGTCCGCAATATTGCTACCATCATCTTTCAACTCTATTTCTCTAGGAACATATAAAAATTCAAGGGAGCTACAACGTGAGCTAGTAATCCACAACATAATTTGCAAAGACACTACTGACTATGTTCATGATAATGATTCCAATTAATAATATTACCTAAGAACTCCCACTCAAATTGACATCCCTCCGGTCATTCGAGTGATACATGATCCAATTCATCAACTCAAATCCGATCATCCCGTGACTTGAGGTGGTTTCAATGGTGAACATCATCATGTTGATCATATCTACTATATGACTCATGTTTGACCTTTCGGTCTCTTGTGTTCCGAGGCCATGTCTATACATGCTAGGCTCGTCAAGTTGTGTTCCGCACGTGCAACACTGGCTTGCACCCGTTGTATGTGAACGTAGAGTCTATCACATCCGATCATCACGTGGTGTCTCGACACGTCGAACTTTCGCAATGGTGCACACTTGGGGAGAACACAATTTTACCTTGAAATTTAAGTGTGGGATCACCTTATAATGCTACCGTCATCCTAAGAAAAACAAGGTGCATAAAAGGATTAACATCACATGCAAATCATAAGTGACATGATATGGCCATGAACTTGTGCTTTTGATCTCCATCTTGAAAGCACCGGCATGATCTTCATCGTCACCGGCATAACACCATGATCTCCATCATCATGATCTCATTCATTGTGTCGCCATCGGGGTTGTCGCGCCCACCATGCTTCTACTACCATTGCTACCGTTTAGCGATAAAGTAAAGCATTACATAGCTCTTAATGATTGACATGCAGGTCATACGATAATTAAAGACAACCCTATGGCTCCTACCGGTTTCCGTATTCATCGACATGCAAGTCGTGATATTCTATACAAAACATAATCATCTCATACATCACATATATCTCATCATGTAATTGGCCATACCACATCACACCATACCCTGCAAAAACAAGTTAGACGTCCTCTAATTGTTGTTGCATGTTTTACGTGGCTGCTACGGGTATCTAGCAAGAACAATTCTCACCTACGTATAAACCACAACGGTGATACATAAGTTGCTTTTCAACCTTCTCAAGGACCGCCTTTGTCGAATCCGATCCGATTAAAGTAGGAGAAACAGACACCCGCTAGCCATCTTTGTGCAACGAAGTTACACGTCAGTCGATGGAACCGGTCACTCGTAAGCGTACGAGTAAGGTTGGTCCGAGCTGCTTCATCCCACAATACCGCTGAACCAAAACACGACCAAGGGAGGAAGAAATTTAAGCATCAACGCCCACAAACTCTTAGTGTTCTATTCGAGATCTCATCTACACATAGACCTAGCTCATGATGCCACTGTTAGGGGACGTTGCATCGGAAACAAAAAATTTCCTACGCACACGCAAGATCTATCCATGGTGCTGATGTTGGAAATATGCCCTAGAGGCAACAAATAAAGTGTTTATTATTATATTTTCTTGTTCATGATAATTGTTTATTATCTATGCTATAATTGTATTGGTTGGAAACACATTACAGGTGTGGATAAATAGACAACACTTTGTCCCTAGTATACCTCTAGTGAACTAGCTCGTTGATCAAAGATGGTCAAGGTTTCCTAGCCATTGACATGTGATGTCATTTGATAACGGGATCACAATCATTAGGAGAATGATGAGATGGACAAGACCCAAACCATAAACGTAGCATATGATCGTGTCAGTTTATTGCTATAGTTTTCTGCATGTCAAGTATATGTTCTTGTGACCATGATATCATGCAACTCACGGACACCGGAGGAGTGCCTTGTGTGTATCAAATGTTGCCACGTAACTAGGTGACTATAAAGGTGCTCTACAGGTATCTCCGAGGGTGTCTGTTGGGTTGGCATGGATCAAGACTGGGATTTGTTACTCCGTGTGATGGAGAGATATCTCAAGGCCCACTCAGTAATACAACATCACAATAAGCCTTGCAAGCAATGTGACTAAGTGTTAGTCACGGGATCTTGTATTACAGAATGAGTAAAGAGACTTGTCAGTAACGAGGTTGAACTAGGTATGGAGATACCGACGCTCGAATCTCGGGCAAGTAACATATCGAAGAACAAAGGGAACATCATACGGTATTAATTGAATCCTTGACATAGAGGTTCGACCAATAAAGATCTTCGTAGAATATGTAGGATCCAATATGGGCATCTAGGTACCGCTATCGGTTATTGACTGTAGAGGTGTCTTGGTCATGTCTACATAGTTCTCGAACCCGCAGGGTCTGCACAATTAAGGTTTGGTGACGTTTCGGTAGTATAGAGTTATGCATGGTGGTGACCGAAGGTTGTTTGGAGTCCTGAATGAGTTCCCGGACGTCACAAGGAGCTCCAGAATGGTCCGGAGATAAATATTGATATATAGGAAGTCCTGTTTTGGTCGCCGGAAAAGTTTCGGGCTCATCGGTAGTGTACCGGGAGTGCCGGTAGTGTACCGAGGGACCATCGGGAGAGGTATTTCGACCCAAGAGGCTACATGGGCTGTGGGAGGGTGAATACCAGCCCTTAGTGGGCTGGTGGAAGTCCCACACAAGGCCCATGCGGCTGGGAAGAAAAGCCCAAAGAGAAAAAGGTGGGAAAAGGCAAAAAAAAACCAAATAAGGAAGGAGTCCTAGTCCTACTAGGATTGGAGGAGGATTCCTCCTCTCCTCCCTTCAGCCGAAGCCTAGATGGCTTGGCCCTTGGGACAAGCCTCCTCCTCTCTTCCTCTTATATATACTAGAGGTTTTAGGGTTTTGGCTATTGATTTTCAGCCACGTGCAACGCTACCCTCTAGTTCGTAGTTTCTCCTCTAGATCGATTTCAGCTGTGCTTAGGCGAACCCCTGCTGAGATTACTCCACCACCATTGCCGCAGCACCGTCACACTTCCGGAGAACTCGTCTACCTCTCCGCTCCCTCTTGCTGGATCAAGAAGGCGGAGATCGTCATCAAGCTGTACGTGTGCTGAACGCGGATGTGCCGTCCGTTTGGTACTTGATCGGGAACGGATCGTGATTGGATCGCGGGACGCTCGGCGATTTGGATCGCGAATATGTTCGACTACATCAACCGTGTTTATTAACGCTTCCCGCTTAGTGATCTACAAGGGTACGTTGATCCACTCTCCCTCTCGTAGATGCTCACCACCATGGATAGGTCTTACGTGTGCGTAGGAAATTTTTTGTTTCCCATGCAACGTTCCCCAACAGTGATATCAGAGCTAGGTCAGATGAGATCTCGAGTAGCACACAAAGAGTTTGTGGCGTTGATGCTTAGATTGATTCCTCCCTTGGTCGTGTTTTGGTTTAGTGGTATTGTGGGATGAAGCGGCCCGGACCAACCTTACTCGTACACTTACGAGAGACCGGTTCCATTAACTGACGTGTAACCTCGTTGCACAAAGATGGCTGGTGGGTGCCTATTTCTCCTACCTTAGTTGGATCGGATTCGACTAAGGCGGTCCTTGAGAAGGTTGAAAAGCAACTTATGTATCACCGTTGTGGTTTATACGTAGGTGAGAATTGTTCTTGCTAGATACCTATAGCAGCCACGTAAAACATGCAACAACAATTAGAGGATGTCTAACTTGTTTTTGCAGGGTATGTTGTGATGTGATATGGCCAATTACATGATGAGATATATGTGATGTATGAGATGATCATGTGTTGTATAGAATATCACGACTTGCATGTCGATGAGTATGGCAACTGGCAGGAGCCATAGGGTTGTCTTTAATTATTGTATGACCTACGTGTCAATCATCAAGCGCTATGTAATGCTTTTCTTTATCGCTAAATGGTAGCAATAGTAGTAGAAGCATGGTGGGCGCGACAACCCCGATGGTGACACGTTGATGGAGATCAAGATGATGGAGATCATGGTGTCGTGCCGGTGACGATGGAGATCATGCCGGTGCTTTCAAGATGGAGATCAAAAGCACAAGTTCATGGCCATAGCATGTAACTTATGATTTGCATGTGATGTTAATCTTTTTATGCACCTTGTTTTGCTTAGGACGACGATAGCATTATAAGGTGATCCCTCACTTAAATTTCAAGATGAATTGTGTTCTCCTAGAGTGTGCACCGTTGCGAAAGTTCGTCGTGTCGAGACACCACGTGATGATCAGGTGTGATAGACTCTACGTTCACATACAATGAGTGCAAGCCAGTGTTGCACATGCAGAACACTTGGGTTAAACTTGATGAGCCTAGCATGTACATACATGGCCTCGGAACACAAGAGACCAAAAGGTCGAACATGAGTCATATAGTAGATATGATCAACATGATGATGTTCACCATTGAAACCACCTCAACTCACGTGATGATCGGACTTGAGTTGGTGAATTTGGATCATGTGACACTCAGATGACCTAAGGGATGTCAATTTGAGTGGGAGCTTTAGTAATTTAATTAACTAAACTCATTATCTTGAACAATAGTCTAAGTAACCTTTGCATATTTATGTTGTAGATCAATGGCTCACGCAGTAGCACCCTTGAATTTTAATGCGTTCCTAGAGAAAGCTAAGTTGAAAGATGATGGAAGTAACTTTGTTGACTGGGCCCGTAATATGAGGATTATCCTCACGGCTTCCCAGAAATCATATGTCCTTGATGCACCGCTTGGTGACCAACCAGAAGACATGTCCTCCGAAGACGTTAAGAAAGCTTGGGAGGCACGTTCTGGAGATTACTCAATAGTTTAGTGTGCAATATTGTATGGCTTAGAACCGGGACTTCGAAGACGTTTTGAACATCATGTTGCATATGAGATGTTCCAGGAGTTGAAGTTTATCTTTTAGAAGAATGCCCGGATCGAGAGGTATGAGACTTTCGATAAGTTCTATGCTTGCAAAATGGAGGAGAACGAGTCTATCAGTGAACATATACTCAGAATGTCTGGGTATTCGACTCGTCTGGCGGAGTTGGGAATTGCCCTTCCGCCAGAGGCGATCACTGACAGAGTTCTTCAATCACTGCCACCTAGTTACAAGAGCTTTGTGATGAACTATAACATGCACGGGATGAACAAGTCAGTCGCCGAGCTGTTTGCGATGCTAAAAGTCGCTGAGTCTGAAATCCAAAAAGAACATCAAGTGTTGATGGTCAATAAAACCACTAGTTTCAAGAAGAATGGCATGGGCAAGGGCAAGAAGGGTAAAACCAAGAAGATGGCAAAGCAGTTGCTACTCCTGTAAAGAAGCCCAAGGCTGGACCCAAGCCAGAAACTGAGTGCTTTCATTACAAAGGAATTGGTCACTGGAAACGGAACTGCCCCAAGTACCTGGCTAACAAGAAGGCGAACAACGACAAACCAGGTATATATGATATACATGTTATTGATGTGTACCTTACTAGCTCTCGTTGTAGTGCCTGGGTATTTGATACCGGTTCGGTTGCTTACATTTGCAACTCAAAACAGGAACTACGGAATAGACGAAGGCTGGCAAAGGACGAAGTGACGATGCACGTGGGAAATGGTTCCAAGGATGATGTGATCGCCGTCGGCATGCTCTCTCTTCGATTACCATCAGGATTAGTGATGAACCTGAATAATTGTTATTTAGTGCCTGCGTTAAGCATGAACATTATATCTGTATCTTGTTTATTGCGAGATGGTTACTCATTTAAATCATAGAATAATGGTTGTTCTATTTATATGAGTAATATCTTTTATGGTCATGCACCCAATGTGAGGGGTTTATTCATATTGAATCTTGATAGTGATGATACGCATGTTCATAAAATTGATGCCAAAAGATGTAGAGTTGATAATGATAGTACCACTTTCTTGTGGCACTGTTGTTTAGGTCATATTGGTGTAAAACGCATGAGGAAGCTCCATGCTGATGGAATTTTGGAGTCACTTGATTTTGAATCACTTGACACATGTGAACCATGCCTCATGGGCAAGATGATTAAAACGCCATTCTCTAGAACAATGGAACGGGCAAGTGACTTATTGGAAATCATACATACTGATGTGTGCAGTCCAATGAATGTTACAGCGCGCAGTGGATATCGTTATTTTCTCACCTTCACTGATGACTTAAGTAGATATGGGTATATTTACTTAATGAAACACAAGTCTGAAACGTTTGAAAAGTTCAAGAAATTTCAGAGTGAAGTTGAGAATCATCGTAACAACAAGATTAAATTCCTGAGTTATGAGTTTGGCAGTCACTTAAGACAGTGTGGAATTGTTTCACAGTTGACACCGCCTGGAATACCACAGCGTAATGGTGTGTCCGAACGTCGTAATCGAACCTTATTAGATATGGTGTGTTCTATGATGTCCCTTGCTGATTTGCCACTATCGTTTTGGGGTTATGCATTAGAGATAACTTCATTCACTTTAAATAGGGCACCATCGAAATCCGTTGAGACGACGTCATATGAACTATGGTTTGGCAAGAGGCCAAAGTTGTCGTTTCTTAAAGTTTGGGGATGTGATGCTTATGTCAAAAAGCTTCAGCCTGAAAAGCTGGAACCCAACGCGGAGAAATGCGTCTTCATAGGATACCCGAAAGAGACAGTCGGGTATACCTTCTATCTCAGATCCGAAGGCAAAGTGTTTGTCGCTAATAACGGAACATTTCTTGAGAAAGAGTTTCTCTCAAAAGAATTGAGTGGGAGGAAAATAGAGCTTGATGAGGTTATTGAACCTTTACTTCAACCAGAGAGTAGCGCGACATAGAAAGATGTTTTTGTAGAACCTACGACGGTTGAAGAGGAAGTTAATGATGATGATCATGAAGCTTTGGATCAAGTTACTATTGAACCTCGTAGGTCGACAAGGGCGCGTACTACTCCTGAGTGGTATGACAACCCTGTCTTGGAGGTCATGTTGTTGGACAACAATGAACCTACGAGCTATGAAGGAGCGATGATGGGCCTGGATTCTGAGAAATGTTTTGAGGCCATGAAATCCGAGATGAGATCCATGTATGAAAACAAAGTATGGACTTTGGAAGTATTACTTGAAGAGCGAAAGGCCATTCAGAACAAATGGATTTTCAAGAAGAAGACGGACGCGGACGGTAATGTCACCGTCTATAAAGCTCGACTTGTGGCAAAGGGTTTTTCACAAGTTCAAGGAGTTGACTACGATGAGACCTTCTCACCCGTAGCGATGCTTAAGTCCGTCAGAATCATGTTAGCAATAGCTCCATATTTTGACTATGAAATTTGGCAGATGGATGCCAAAATAGCGTTCCTCAACGGTTTCCTTGAGGAAAAGTTGTATATGATGCAACTAGAAGGTTTTGTCGATCCAGAGAATGCTGACAAAGTTTGCAAACTCCAGCGATCCATTTGTGGGCTGGTGCAAGCATCTCGGAGTTGGAATAAGTGCTTTGATGAGGTGATCAAAGCGTTTGGGTTTATACAAGTTTATGGAGAAGCTTGTATTTACAAGAAAGTGAGTGAGAGCTCTATAGCGTTTCTAATATTATATGTGGATGACATATTGCTGATTGGAAACAATATAGAAATGCTGGAAAGCGTGAAGGAATATTTGAACAAGAGTATTTCAATGAAGGACCTAGGAGAAGCTGCTTTCATATTAGGCATTAAAATCTATAGAGATAGATCGAGACGCTTAATAGCACTTTCACAGAGCACATACCTTGATAAAGTTTTGAAGAAGTTCAAAATGGATCAGTCCAAGAAGGGGTTCTTGCCTGTGTTACAAGGTGTGAAGTTGAGTAAGACTCAATGCCAAGTGACTGCAGAAGATAGAGAAAAGATGAGTGTCATCCCCTATGCTTTAGCCATAGGCTCTATCATGTATGCAATGTTGTGCACAAGACCCGATGTCAGCCTTGCCATAAGTATGGCCGGAAGGTTTCAAAGTGATCCTAGAATGGAGCACTGGGCGGCGGTCAAGAATATCCTTAAGTACCTAAAAAGGACTAAGGAAATGTTTCTTGTTTATGGAGGTGATGAAGAGCTCGTCGTAAAGGGTTACATCGATGCAAGCTTTGACACTGATCCTAATGACTCTAAGTCACAAATTGGATACGTATTTATTCTCAACAGGGGTGGGGGTAAGCTGGTGCAGTTCCAAGCAAAGTGTGGTAGCTGATTCTACATGCGGAGCGGAGTACACCGCAGCCTCGAAGGCGGCGAAGGAAGGTGTCTGGCTGAAGCAGTTCATGACAGATCTTGGAGTAGTGCCCAGTGCACTGAATCCAATGACTCTGTTCTGTGACAACACTGGTGCCATTGCTCTGGCCAAGGAACCAAGGTTTCACAAGAGGACCAGACACATAAAGCGATGCTTCAATTCCATCCGCCATTACATCGAGGAGAAGGACATAGATATTTGCAAAGTGCACACGGATCTGAATGTTGCAGAGCCGTTGACTAAACCTCTTCCAAGGGCTAAACATGATCAACACCAGAACTGCATGGGTGTTCGGTTCATTACAATGTAAATCACATAGTTATGTGAACTAGATTATTGACTCTAGTGCAAGTGAGAGACTGTTGGAAATATGCCCTAGAGGCAATAAATAAAGTGTTTATTATTATATTTCCTTGTTCATGATAATTGTTTATTATCCATGCTATAATTGTATTGGTTGGAAACACATTACAGGTGTGGATAAATAGACAACACTTTGTCCCTAGTATGCCTCTAGTGAACTAGCTCGTTGATCAAAGATGGTCAAGGTTTCCTAGCCATTGACATGTGATGTCATTTGATAATGGGATCACAATCATTAGGAGAATGAGGAGATGGACAAGACCCAAACCATAAACGTAGCATATGATCGTGTCAGTTTATTGCTACAGTTTTCTGCATGTCAAGTATATGTTCCTATGACCATGAGATCATGCAACTCACGGACACCGGAGGAGTGCCTTGTGTGTATCAAATGTTGCAACGTAACTAGGTGACTATAAAGGTGCTCTACAGGTATCTCACAGGGTGTCTGTTGGGTTGGCATGGATCAAGACTGGGATTTGTTACTCCGTGTGACGGAGAGATATCTCAAGGCCCACTCAGTAATACAACATCACAATAAGCCTTGCAAGCAATGTGACTAAGTGTTAGTCACGGATTTTGTATTACAGAATGAGTAAAGAGACTTGTCAGTAACGAGGTTGAACTAGGTATGAAGATACCGACGATCGAATCTCGGGCAAGTAACATACCGAAGAACAAAGGGAACATCATACGGGATTAACTGAATCCTTGACACAGAGGTTCGACCGATAAAGATCTTCATAGAATATGTAAGATCCAATATGGGCAGCCAGGTCCCGCTATTGGTTATTGACCTTAGAGGTGTCTCGGTCATGTCTACATCGTTCTCGAACCCACAGGGTCTGCACATTTAAGGTTTGGTGACGTTTTGGTAGTATAGAGTTATGCATGGTGGTGACTGAAAGTTGTTCGGAGTCCCGGATGAGTTCCCGGACGTCACGAGGATCTCCGGAATGGTCCGGAGGTAAAGATTGATATATAGGAAGTCCTGTTTTGGTCGCCGGAAAAGTTTCGGGCTCATCGATAGTGTACCGGGAGTGTCGGTAGTGTACCGGGGGACCATCGGGAGAGGTATTTCGACCCAAGAGGCTACATGGTCTGTGGGAGGGTGAATACCAGCCCTTAGTGGTCTTGTGGAAGTCCCACACAAGGCCCATGCGGCTGGGAAGAAAATCCCAAAGAGAAAAAGGTGGAAAAAGGCAAAAAAAAAACCAAATAAGGAAGGAGTCCTAGTCCTACTAGGATTGGAGGAGGATTCCTCCTCTCCTCCCTTCGGCCGAAGCCTAGATGGCTTGGCCCTTGGGCCAAGCCTCCTCCTCTCTTACTCTTATATATACTAGAGGTTTTAGGGTTTTGGCTATTGATTTTCAGCCACGTGCAACCCTACCCTCTAGTTCGTAGTTTCTCCTCTAGATCGATTTCACGAGTGCTTAGGCGAAGCCCTACTGAGATTACTCCACCACCATCACCGCAGAGCCGTCACGCTGCCGAAGAACTCGTCTACCACTCCACTCCCTGTTGGTGGATCAAGAAGGAGGAGATCATTATCAAGCTGTACGTGTGCTGAACGCGGAGGTGTCGTCCGTTCGGTACTTGATCGGGATGGATCGTGATTGGATCACGGGACGCTCGGCGATTTGGATCGCGAAGACGTTCGACTACATAAAGCGCGTTTCTTAACGCTTCCCGCTTAGTGATCTACAAGGGTACATAGATCCACTCTCCCTCTCGTAGATGCTCATCACCATGGATAGGTCTTGTGTGTGCATAGGAATTTTTTTGTTTCCCATGCAACATTCCCCAACAGTTGAGCATCTACGAGAGGGAGAGTGGATCTACATACCCTTGTAGATTGCTAAGCGGGAAGCGTTAAGAAACGCGGTTGGTGTAGTCGAACGTCTTCGCGATCCAAATCACCAAGCATTCCGCGATCTCATCACGATCCAGTCACGATCCGTCTTGCGATCTCATCATGATTCGTCCCGCGATCCAATCATGAATCGTCTCGCAATCTTGATCACGGTCCTTCCGATCTTGCGCCGAACGGACGACACCTCCGCGTTCAGCACAAGTACAACTCGATGAAGATCTCCGCCTTCTTGATCTAGCAAGGGGGAGCGGAGAGGTAGACGAGTTCTCCGGAAGCACGACGATATTGCGGCGATGGTGGTGGAGTAATTCTAGCAGGGCTTCGCCTAACCACTATTGAAACCGATCTACAGGAGAAACTACGGACTAGAGGAGAGGGTAGCACGTGGCTGAAAATCTATGTGCAAAATCCCTAAAACCTCTAGTATATATAGGAGTAGGAGAGGAGGAGGCTTGACCGCAAGGGCCAGCCCTTTTGGCTTCGGCCGAAGTGGAGGGAGGAGTCCTACTCCTCCACTCCTAGTCAGATTGGGACTCCTTCCTTATATTAGCCTTTTCCCACCTTTTCCACTTTGGATTTCCTTCCCAGCCGCATGGGCCCTATGTGGGACTTCGGTCATCCCACTAAGGGCTGGTATTCATCCTTCCACAGCCCATGTAGCCTCTTGGGTCGAAATACCCCTCCCAATGGTCCCTTGGTACCCTCCCGACACTCCCGGTACACTATCGATGAGTCCAGAACTTTTCTGGTGACCAAAACAAGACTTCCTATATATCAATCTTTACCTCCGGACCATTCCGGAGCTCCTCGGGACGTCCAGGATCTCATCCGGGACTCCGAACAACCTTCGGTCACCATCATGCATAACTCTATACTACCGAAACGTCACCAAACCTTAAGTGTGCAGACCCTGCGGGTTCGAGAACTATGTAGACATGACCGAGACACCTCTATGGTCAATAACCAATAGCGAGACCTGGATGCCCATATTGATTCCTACATATTCTATGAAGATCTTTATCGGTCGAACCTCTATGTCAAAGATTCAGTTAATCCCGTATGACGTTCCCTTTGTTCTTCGGTATATTACTTGCCAGGCATTCGATCGTTGGTATCTCCATACCTAGTTCAACCTCGTTACCAGCAAGTCTCTTTACTCGTTCGGTAATACAAGATCCCGTGGCTAACACTTAGTCACATTGCTTGCAAGGCTTATTGTGATGTTGTATTACGGAGTGGGCCCTAAGATACCTCTCCATCACACGGAGTAACAAATCCCAGTCTTGATCCATGCCAACCCAATAGACACCCTTGGAGATACCTGTAGAGTACCTTTATAGTCACGCAGTTACGGTGCGACGTTTGATACACACAAGGCACTCCTCCGGTGTCAGTGAGTTGCATGACCTCATGGTCATAGGAACAGATACTTGACATGCAGAAAACAGTAGCAATAAACTGACACGATCATATGCTACGTTTATAGTTTGGGTCTTGTCCATCACATCATTCTCCTAATGATGTGATCCCGTTATCAAATGGCATCTCATGTCCATGGCTAGGAAACCTTGACCATCTTTGATCAACGAACTACTCTATTAGAGGCATACTAGGGACATGGTGTTGTCTATGTATCCACACATGTATCTAAGTTTCCAAGCAATACAATTATAGCATGGATAATAAACGATTATCATGAACAAGGAAATATGATAATAACCAATTTATTATTGCCTTTAGGGCATATTTCCAACACAACCGCACGCAACTAAACATCAATGACAGGCAATTAAGCAACAACAATAGGGAAGTTGAGATAATGTTGGCAAGATTCATAGGTACACATAATGCAGTGAAGTTACTTGTATGTAGCACTAAATGCGCCTCATGTTTTGTGTGATTTTCTCACTTTTACAATAAAAACAACCAAATAGACAGTCCTACTAGGACAAAAAGAAAAAGTTGCTTTCATGTAGCATTAAAGTTGCCTCAATATCATCCAAAGTTGCCCCAAATTTTTTTGTCAAAACCTATCGCTCCTTCCATCTACGGCTGTTTTCGTGCACACGCGGTTGTTCCTTCCATTTACGAAAGTGCGCTCGCTAGCCGTGTCTTATTTGATTTGATATATCCTGCTTGAGCTAAGCCGTCTGGGCCGTATTCAATGTCATTTTTTTGTCGACATGGGTTGCGCGTCGATACACTGCACATTGTTAAAAAAAGAAGTTTGCAACCGACAAACATATACCCCTAAAAAGGTCTAAAACATGTGCCCCTGCTAAGACAATCCCTTGCATGTCCAAGGAACAGCAACAAAAAATTGTTAGGAAAGGAGTAACATGTACAGGCGTGTACACTCTCCTAGTAAAGGACTAATCAACCTCTTATATTATTTTATATAGGGTTTGCATTAAATCTTAATATCACTAGTGGTGTTTAAACTTGCCATCGATGTTCAGTTTAATGCATAAACTTAAAAAATACCCCGAAGTGGTTCTAAAACTTGGCACGAGCGTGCAAATACGGTGTTAATCCCACTCATAGATGTATAATGCGTTGACATGACACTATATTTTAATTAACATACACACGTGACACGGGACCCACTCCCAACAGATGGGTTGCTTTATATATTTCTCTATGACCATTGGGCCTCACATATCGGCACAAAAGGAAAATCAAGAATAAAAATTGTCACCACTTGGTCTCGAACTTGCTAAGTCGCAGTAGCAAAGTGGATAATAATTGCCTAATCTGCCATGCCAGTCACAGTAGCAAACAAACTACGTTGCCACCACACCACTAATAGCCTTTTCATTATATTAGAATTGGTAAATGTACGTATATTGTAATGATCTTAATAAAAATAAAGTTCAAACTTTCGTGAGTTATAAAATATTATACATACAAAATTTTCAAGTAATTCTAAAAAATATTGTCGTATTATGTTTTAAGCAATTCATACAAATAAAATTGTATTTCTGATTATCAAAATATTTGTACAGTTTAAAATAACATATTTTTGCAAACTAAAAGGAAAATATATTATTTAGTTATAAAACTATTTGAATCATTATATACAAAATTTTATACTTTATAAGTTTGTTGTTTCAGAATTTTCGTATAATTTAAAATTATTCACAATGATGCAAAATTTAAAATCTTTTCATAAATGTTCACATCTCACTATATTTCAATTACAAAAATATTAGGAATATATGCAACGAGTTAAAGTTGTCACAATTGAATATTAGTAAAAAAATGTATTCATAATTTATAATTTAATATAAGCCATGAGGTATAATATTATAATTTACTAAACTATTAATAATTTTGTATTTACTAAATGTTTTAACTATAATCCACATTTAAATAAGTGAATATTTATAAAAATTGCGTGAACAATTCGAAATATGTTATTTTATTTGTTAATATTTATTCCACACAAATATTTGAAAATCATTTCATTACGTTGATTAAATTTTGCGATCTTTTTACATCAAAAAATGAAAAAAAACTAACATGTACAAAATGGGCCGTATTTACTTTGTCAGCCTATTTAAAAGTTAAAACCCACAAACGTCTCTCTGCCCAAACCATTAAGTTTACTTATCGTTTTTAGAAGGAAAAAAACTTATCGTTTTTAGAAATTTGGACGCTGATAGTTTGGTGTATAGCGCAGCCGGTTCTCCACACGAAGTTGCTAGTTCGAGTCCTAGCAGTATCATTTTTTGTTGATTTTCCCTTGAAGCTGACACATGGGGTCCATTGATATATATATACATATATATATATATATATATATATATATATATATATATATATATATATATAAAGAAAGCAGCTAATCAAAATACAATGGCATGTCAGTTTATTATATGTCTATGGATAAGATTATCACCGTATTTGAATGGTCGTGTCAAGTTCTAGTACCAGTTTGACGTATTTTTCAAGTTTAGCCACTAAAGTGAATATCGGTGACAAGTTTAGTCATCACTAGTGATATTACCTAAAAAAGATTACACTAAAGAAGGTTGCATTGAGGCGTCTAATTAAATGAGATTAATTAGCCCTTAGTTAATAACATAATCACATGCTAAATTTGTGCGTATGTTGCCTCTGCAGAGAAAAACTAGAGAGATTGGTTGTTTATGATGTCTCTGAATAGAGAAACAGATACAGACCGATTTGATTTGAGTGGTAGATTTTCTAAAAAGAAAAATATAGTGCATGCATGACGACGAGATTGGTGTTCAACTAAAAAAATGTTGTCTTGCACAGCTCTTTGAATACTCAAAAAGAAAAGATTTGAGAGATTGAGAATTGTGAGACTTGCATCAGTTAGTTGAATGAGAGACAACGATAAAATATGCGCTCATGTGCACATAATTGGGTAATTAAATTGTGAGATAGATAATATTATTGCACGAGAGAGATCGGAGCAAACATGACATCAATTAAAAAGTATTACCACATACGAACCAACTTGTGGTTAGATGGTTAGAAGGACAGCGGTATTCGTAACCCAGCAGGGTTCAAATCCTGGTGTTCGCATTATTTATGTATTTATTTTAGAATTTTAGGCGATGCGCATTTAGTGGAAAGAGACGTTTCTGTCGACGACGAGACGTCTACGGTAACATGCTCATGGGGATAGGGTATGTGTGCGCGTTCGTAGGGATGAGTGTATGTACGTATATATATAAGCGCTTGTGTGTGTACTATGTTAAAAAAATATATTACCATGTCCATTCGTAAGTGCAACAAATGATCATTTTTTTTTCATTTGAATTAACAAGGTGTAACTTACATGGTAATTTGAAGACCACAGATTTATTACCCCGTTACAATGCACGAACCCTTTTGCTATTAACAACGTATGGACGAAAACGATCACCCCTCTCTTTAATATATAATATATATAAGAGCATCTCCAACGTTGATCCTCAAACCGTTTGTATTCGTCCGGACCACACGGTGGGAGACCATCCAACACGGTCTTGTATCAGTTTAGTTGGTAGTCTGGATATGTTTTTCTCGCAAAACGTAGACAAACATGAGGCTTGGCAGGCCTCTGGACCGCTGCCAAGCCCGCGTCTTACCGCCTGGCCACCAAAATCTCCTTCCTTGCCCGCCGCGCGTTTCCTGTGCGAAACGGTCAGTGTCGCTCTAGAGTGCCAGCGTTGCATTCATGCCCGGTCAGAGCGGTTGCGATCTCACACTGACACCGACATTGAAGCGGTGTGCGGGGCGAGTGAGTGTCGTCTGTGTCACTTCTCGGTGCACGCATCTACTTCACGTTCTAACGACACCATGACCGTCCGTTCGTCTGTCTGCCGCCCACATTAATGACATACGGTTGTCGAGGTGGCTACTCCAACACCACCCGCCCGTCCCTCTGCCACCCACCGCTGCCGCCTTGCCCGCTATATAAACTGCAGCCCCGACCATAGCCGCATTCATCCTCCTCCGCTCCCGTTCTCCTCTTCCACACCACACCCACCATGGCCTCCTCGCGGTCCAAAACACTTCAGGATGGAATGTCCCCAGAGCAGAAGAAGGAGATGGCTGTCATTGCTGTCGGCCGGCAGGCAGCCGGAGGCCCATGACCAAGGATGAGCCGGCTCCACACTCCTCATCCGCGCCACCCTTGCCGGTGCATTGCTCCATGACCATCGACGAGGCATGTGCCAGTTACATGGACATGGTGAGGGTGGACCAGTTTCGGGAGGCGCAAGTCGACGCCGCCTACAACCATTAGCGCCTATAGGAGCACCTGCGGGCGAAGTAGCAACTCAACACCGATAGGAAGACCGCGTCAGACGTGGACGTGGAGCAGGAGGCGCTGCTCGGGTCCTAATGCTCCGTCCGTGACATCCTCCTCACCCGTTGGCGGTACCGACAACGTCGGGCGGAATTGGAGGCCGCCTACAAGGATTTCGACGAGGTGACAGACAAGGTGTGGGGGAAGACCAACAAGAACATTGCCGACTCCACCGAGGCCATGCCCCACTGCCACTACCACAAAGTCAGCACGTCTGCGGGCGCCGCTAGCAGCGAGTAAAGCAATGCATGCATCGTCGGCCTATTAGTCGCTTAGCGGCGACATGAAGGCGGGTAACTTTACTTTGCGGGGCTCCGAAGGCGGAGCTTACGGAGGCAGAGTTGGAGGACGCCTAAGCAAAACTGGAGAAGCTGAAGCTTCGGTTCTCGGGGCTCATGACCGGACATGAGGACCGGACGCCGACGATCATTTAGTGTAGATTTAGAACAGAAGTATGCCCAAAATTATACCTTCAAAGTCGAGGAGCTCTGCCTTTAGGTTAAATATGTTCGTAATGTAATCAATTTTGTCGTGTTATATGAATTCCGCCTTGTTTGCGTGCATCTCTTCTGGTTTATATCAAAATCTGTCCGGTTTATATGAATATCGTCCGTTTAGTTTTAATTATTGTTGAAATATATGGGGCAACGTTGATTGGACGGCTTCGATTCTTTGTCCATGGACTGATGACCCTGTCCGTGGATGTATGTAGGACGGAATTTGTGGGTTGACAGTGGAGATGCCCTAAGTGTATAGATGTAAAATAATTTTTTGGATTCTTTGAAAATCGTATCTTTTTGTACCAATTGGTTTTCTCGAATAGTAACTTTTCGACGTGTCCTGGACCGGTCGCAAAACCATGTTGCGATGTCTACATCACTGTTCTGTTGGTCATCGAGACAGCGATAGGCTAGCAGCTGCCTTTTTGGTCTGCGTGCTGTTGCGGTCAACTGAACCAGACAATGACACGACGTGCCTGTGTATTGTCGTGACGATGGAAACAGTTGTGTGCTCGGGTCACTGTCGTTTGGTCAGTCTCCGTGCCGGCGTGGGATACGGCTTTGGATTCGGTTGGGAGAGCCTCGTCTTTTTGGAACAAACTTTTCCGACTGATGTGACTGCCATGTTGACTAAATGGTGTGTATTAGAGTATAGGTGAGAGAGACAGAGAGAGAGAGAGTTGTGTGGTTGGGTGAAGTTCAATTGCAACGGCGCGGCCGGCGCTTGGGCATATGCATGTTCCCTCCGCTGGTTTTGATGGGACAGGACGTCCAGTAAGAGCATCTACAATCCTACTGGTCAAATGCGGCTCCTTGTATGTATGCGGACATGTCCGGGCATATTCATCGATGTATCCGGACGATTCCTCATATTTCACTCACTGCATTCATAGATTTCATATTTGGATTCTTAAATCCATGCAAATCATGCACGTCGATCACACAAACTAAATGCCACACATAAATAACAAATGTTGTAGTCTCGGTCGTTTACAATTTAGTTGCACAAAGCCTCTTGAACACCGGAGATCGTTGAAGCACGTTGATGTCGTTATGAGAACGTGACATTTCAAAGAAAACATGTCAAATCCATAAGTCATGTGATGCCACTGTTTCTAGTATGATGATGGCCTCTCTAGTGTGACCTTGAGACATTCATCGCAAACTTTTGGGACAATTCTTCCATAGCTAATGCATGCAATCGATTGATCCGAAAAATTCCTGAAAACCCTCTGGACTCTCCAATATCCAACAACTCCTATGTGTCTTACACATTTGTTCTTTGGTATACTCTGCTTCAAACACCTCGACTACAACACGACAAACTTATAGTAGTCTTCAGGCATGTGCTCTTCCTCATCCTGACCATCTCACCAACAACATCTGCCGCAGTACCAAGTGAAAGCATTATCAGAATAGCCGTGCATTTCTGCTTGGCAGAGAAAGAGAGTTGACCGCAACAATCCCTTGTGAGCTTGAAGTAGTCATTGTGTGCCTTCAATCCCTCCACAATGCGCAAAAACAATGATTTCCGCATGCGAAACGACGATGAAACCATGAATCATGAAGAAAAGTTGGGTTCGGACCAAAATAATCCTTCTGGAATAGCTTTGCTTCGGATACCCTTATCCCGATTGATGACTCTTCTTCCTTTTATTGAGCCCTTGAAATTGAGAATATGCTCTACTTCCCGGTCCATTTCCTCTTGCATGCTCATGAGCATGATCATGTCCACTTTTTCGTCTCAATCTGATGAATCGAAGAACTCATCTTCAATCAGTTGATCAAGCTCCATCGGTGCATATTCCTTGCTGGAAGAAGCATTGGAATCCATCGATTCCCCTAAAAATTGGACCAAAAAATTCGATCAGACATTGTGTCAAACCATCCAGCACAAGGCAGAGCTAGACAGTTGCCGGACGTACCGCAGTCGAGCCGGGAGACGGACGACGCGAGGAGGAAGAAGAGAGGAAAACAACAAATGGATCTGGCAGTTCTAGGGGGTGGGGTGGGGGTGGATTTAATGCAATTTGCAGTGGGGTCAGGATGTCGGGTACGACGTGGCGGCCGTTCCCGGGCTCCCCCATATCCGCCCCATATTTGGGATGGATATGAGGGGTACCGGTCAGCCCAAGCGTTTGAGGCCCATTTGTGGGCGTCAACTGGGTCGATTGTTTTGTGATCGGTCAGTGACGGTGTGGCCTGCCTAGGCGTTTGAGATGGGTATGAGGGGTTCGGCTGTAGATGCTCTAACTACTATGCCATGCGAGAAAATTTCGTGTTTTGACCCTTTAGAGGTAGTTTAGCGAGATCTGACCCGAGCGTGAAATTGTTATGGGATCTGACCCTTTTTCCTACCGCCGTGGAGCTTGGTGGTAGGATTACATAGCCTACCGTCATGGACCCTGGCGGTAGGCAACTAATCCACGTCAGCAACCCTAAACGGCAGCCGCCCCTCTCCGTCCCACCCTACAACCACGTATCCTGGCGGTTGCCTGTCTTGCCCTACCACCAGGGTCCCCGGCGGTAGGGTGTGAGCAGTTATAAGCCCGCGGGGTCACTTGCCCCACTCCCATCTCCCGCTCCCAGCCGTCGAAGAACTCTTCACCGTTTTTTGCGGATTGAGATGGATCCAGAACGAGGAAATTAAACTCCTTCGATCCCTCCAATTAGTTTGTCAAATAGCTTCCGATTTGATGCATTATTTTGCGTCAAATCAACCCTATTTTTGAAGTAGATTTTGTTTGATCCTAGGTTTGTTTTATGTTGATTCTAGATGTTCTATGTTGTTGAATATTAACTCCAGTCACTAGTTGGAATGGTAGTGTGAAGAAGAACCATAGTTCATGATTATTTTTCAAAAAAATGATGATAAGATGCATGCTGGGTAATTAACTCTTATGTTTATTTTGATATGATGCATGTTCATAGGATATGATGCATGATGTATAGTGGATGTTGTTGGAGGAATTATGCTTAAGATGAACCCTAGTTCATGTTTTTTTGGTAAAAATGATGATATGATGTATGTTGGAGGAATTAACTCCTATGTTTTGATATGATGCATGATGTATAGTAGATGTTGCTGGAGGAATAATGCTTAAGATATTTGTTTTTACAAATTGAATAAATGAATGAATGAATCATGTTAAAAAATCATATATGCGTATAGTGGATGTTATATGAATGAATGAATCATGTTGATTTTTTTGTTTATGCTTATGCTTAAAATTCTTATGTTTATATCTTGTTTAGGCGGCCACCTCTTGCGGACAACATCGACACTAGGTAATCTATGCTTGACCCTGCGTTCGACAAGGGTCATTGTGCCCATTTCGTAGAGAATGGAGTGGTAATTAGTGTGATCCAAATATTGAACCAAAGCTATCAAATTGATGAAAATAAGTTACTAATTTTTTGGCATCTACATTTTGATAGATGCTCCCACCATTGTGCATGAGGGATTACATGAATACTGTGAAGATGCAGTACGATGAACGCTACGTGCCGTACTTCACAAAAGTCCGACTGTTGGGTTTTGTCCTACAGTTCAAGCTTGTGCCACCGACGCTCGTCTACTCAGCTCTCACAATTTTGGTGGACTGATGGCGGCCCAAGACGCACAGTCTCCATATCCCATGTGGTGAGATGATGGTGAGCCTCGAGGATTAGGGGATGATCACGGACCTACCTATCGAGGGTCGTGCTCTCACTAGACGAGTGGAGAGGAGGAAATGGCATGAGAGGGTTACCTACCACATCGGCGACTACCCTTCCCCTGCTAAGGGTAACCGGACATCCAGTGTACCGCACCCCTGGCTCCTATTGCACCGGAGCAAATGCGTGGAAGATGCCGATGGTCGGACCATAGATTGGTACACGAGGGCCTGATACGTATCCAACGTATCTATATTTTTTGATTGTTACATGCTATTATATTACCATTCTTGGATGCTTTATGTGGAGTTTTATATCATTTTGAGAATTAACCTATTAACCCAGTGCCCAATGCCAGTTGCTGTTTTCTGCGTGTTTTGGCTTTTCGGAAAAACAGTACCAAATGGAGTCTGCAGGCAGCGAAACTTTTTGATTGTTTTGCTGGACAAAAATAAGACCTAGAAGCTTCGAACGGAGACCAGACGCCACACGGGGTCACGCCCAAGGGGGGTGGCCACGACTTGATGGCTTGGGGCCACCTCCTTCGGCCTCCTGACCTAACTCTGCATCTATAAATCCTATTTCGTTGGGAAAACACCGATAGCCATTAGAAATACCTTTTCCATTGCCACAAGTCCCTGTTCCGCTATGATCCCATTTGGAGCCCTGTTTCGGTGCCCTGCCGGAGGGGGAATCAATCACATATGGCCTTTACATCAACCTTGTTGCCCCCATGGTGATGTGTGAGTAGTCTACCACAGACCTATGTGTCCGAGTTAGTACCTAGATGTCTATCTCTCTCTATGTTCTTCAATGCAAAGATCACCGTGATTCCCTGGGAGATCTATCCTTTGTAATCATCTTTGCGGTGTGTTTGTTGGGATGTGATGAATTGTGGGTTTATGATCAGATTATTCATGAAAGTATATTGAATCTTTAATGGTTATTTATATGCATGATCATCATAGCTTCGTATTTGATACGTCTTCAACGTATCGATAATTTATGAAGTATTCATGCCATATTCACCTATGTTTACAATATTTTTATATGGTTTTGATGCACTTTACATGCTTTATTTAGAACTAACCCGGACTGACGTTGTTTTTAGCAGAACTATCGTGATTTTGTTTTTTGTGCAAAAATCAAAGTTCTCCAAATGCAACGAAACTTTGTGACGATTTATTTTGGAACAAAAGAGGCACTAGAAGCTTCGTTGGAGGGCTAGAAGAGCAACGAGTGGGCACAACCCACCAGGGCGTGCCAAGCACCTCTAGCGCACCCTGGTGTCTTGTGCTCTCCTCATGGCCCATCTTCGCGTGAAACCGATGCTCAAAAATCCTATAAATATAGAAAGCATCAGAAATAACCCTAGACTCCTCGTTTCGCCACCACAACTCTCTGTATCAACAAAAACAAATCTGGAGGCGTTCTAGTACCCTACCGGAGAGGGTAGATCATCTCTAGTGTCCATCATCATCCCGGCGGAGGCCATGATGAGGAGGAAGTAGTCCACCCTCGGGGCTGGCGGTTTGTACTAGTAGCTATGTGTTCAATCTCTCTCTCTCTCATATTCTTGAGATGGCACGATCTTGATGTATCACAGGGTTTGTTAATATAGTTGGGTTACATGGTGTTTTCCCCTCTCTATCTTGTTGTGATGACTTGAGTTTTCCCTTTGAGATTTTGTTATTGCCGGATTGAGTAAGCCATTTTCTAAATCGGAAGCTCCGAGTTTTGAAAATCATTCTCACCGAGATGAGAGACTGTCCTGGTCCAACCAAAATCAGACGGACGGAGAAGTATATATCGGTCTCACCGAAAAGGCAGAAGTTGCCACATTTTGCACTAGTCGGTGCAACAGAGATTTGTCATCGGTTACACCGAGTTGGGCAATAATGTTGTAACAATTGGATTTTTGAGGATGCCTATATATACCCCTCTACCACCTCTCACTCGAGGAGGAAGCACTCTATACATACAAATACTTTCCCCATCCATTTTTCAGAGAGAGAGCCACCTACTCATGTTTGAGATCGAGATATTCCACTCCAACCATATGAATCTTGAATTCTAGCCTCACCAAGTTGCTTTCCACCCAATCAATCTCTTCTACCCAAGACAAATCTATGAGAGAGTGATTGAGTGTTGAGGAGATTATCTTTTGAAGCACAAGAGAAAGGAGTTCATCATACATACCACATCTATTACCTTTTGTAGGGTGGTGCCTCCTAGATTGGCTAAGTGTCGCTTGGGAACCTCCTACTTCATGTTGCGGAGTTGAACCAAGAAGTTTGTAAGGGCAAGGAGATCTCCTACTTGTGAAGATCTACCTCGAGTAACGCTAGTACTCCATGGACGTAGGCCGTGATGGAATAGACAAGGTTGCTTCTCCGTGGACCCTCTGTGGGTGGAGCCCTCCATGGACTCTCGTGCCTATTACCCTCTGTGGGTTGACGTCTACATCAACATGAACGTACGATAGCACCACCTATCAGAAGCACGCCAAAAATCTCAATCTTGCATTTGATCTTCCTATCCCTACCCTCTACTTACATGTGCATGTGTTACTTTCCGCTGCTATACTCTTAGACATGCATGTGTAGGGTGTTCTTGACTTGCAACAATCGCTAAAACTTGCCAACAACTAAAATTAGGAAAATGCTATTTTTTATTTGGTCAAGTAGTCTAATCACCCCCCCGTAGACATACTTTCGATCCTACAGGTGGTATAAGAGCTTTGGTGTCCATTGCATTGGTTTCACAACCTAGGAGTGTATGGCGTCTAATGAGGGAAACTATCATCATAGAGGTCCATATTTTGATGGTACAAACTTTGCTAGTTGGAAGCATAAGATGAAAATGCATATTCTTGGTCATAACCCTGCCGTTTGGACTATTGTTCGTGTTGGCTTGCAAGGTGAATTCTTTGGCAATGGAAATGAACCACATTGTGAAGCGACCATGGAAGAATTAAAGATGTTGCAGTACAACGCTCAAGCATGTGACATTCTATTCAACTGCCTATACCCTGAAGAATTCAACAAGAGTAGCCGTCTTGATAATGCAAAGGAAATTCGGGATACTTTGGTTGATATGCACAAAGGTACCAAATCCGTAAGGGAATCTAAGTTGGATGTGCTACAAATTCAACTTGACAAGTTCAAGATGAAGGATGGTGAAGGAGTTGCGGAAATGTACTCTAGGCTTGCGCTCATCACCAATGATATTCTCGTCTTAGGAAGCGAAGAGATGACCGACAAATTCATCATCAAGAAGATATTTAGAGCCTTGGATGGTAAGTACGACACCGTGTGCACATTGATCCAAATGATGCCAAACTACAATGATCTCAAGACAACGGAAGTCATTGGAAGGATTGTTGCCCATGAGATGTCACTCAAAGACAAAGAAGAGCTTCATAACAAGTCAAGCGGTGCATACAAAGCTTCAAGTGACATTCCCGCTACCTCAAGCGACAACCTTGTTACCAATGAAGAGATAAGCCTCATGGTCAAGAAATTCAGAAAGTTCTACAAGAGTAGAGGCAAAAGAGAGAAGCTCCAACTCAAGATATGAAGAGAATCGTTCGCCTAGTCGTGACCGAAATTGTTACAATTGTGGAAGGACCAGACACTACTCAAATGAGTGCATCCCCCTCCCCCCCCCCCCCCCAAAAAAAGAAGAAGAAGAGAAGAGTCACCTAGAAGATGAAGCTCAAGAGATGAGTCATGATGACCCACAAGTATATGGGGTCAATCGTAGTCCTTTCAATAAGTAAGAGTGTCAAACCCAACAAGGAACAGAAGAAAATGACAAGCGGTTTTCAATAAGTTAGTTTCTGCAAGAACTGAAAAATATAAGTAACAAGTAGTTTGATAGAAAGATAATTGGTAACGAGCAAGTAACAATAAAGGTAAATAAAGTGCAGCAAAATAGCCCAATACTTTTGTGGAAAAGGACATGCCAAAACGGTCTCTTATAATAAGCAAAGCGTTCTTGAGGGCACACGGGAATTTAATCTAGACACTTTCATTATGTTGGTTTGATTCGCGTTCGCTACTTTGATAATTTGATATGTGGGTGGACCGGTGCTTGGGTGCTGTTATTACTTGAACAAACCTCCCACTTATGATTAACCCCCTTGCTAGCATCCGCAACTACGAGAAAAGTATTAAGGTAAAATCTAACCATAGCATTACGCATTTGGATCCAAATCAGCCCCTTATAAAATAGCGCATAAACTAGGCTTTAAGCTTCTGTCACTCTAGTAACCCATAATCTAATAACTACCGATCCACAATGCATCCCCTTAGGCCCAAAGATGGTGAAGTGTCATGTAGTCGATGTTCACATGACACCACCAAGGGAATCAGAACATACATATCATCAAAGTATCGAACACATATCAAATTCACATGATTACTTGTAACATGACTTCTCCCGTGACCTCAACAACAAAGGTAACTACTCACAAATAATATTCATGCTCAAGATCATAAGAGTATTGAATAGCATAACGGATTTGAACATATAATCTTCCACCAAATAAACCATATAGTAATCAACTACAAGATGTAATCAACACTACCAGTCACCCACAGGTAGCAATATGAGGTTCCGGTACAAAGATTGAATGCAAGAGATGAACTAGAGTTTGAGAGGAGATGGTGTTGTTGAAGATTGGCCTCCCAATGATGAGAGGGTTATTGGTGATGACAATGGCTTCGATTTCCCCCTCCGGGAGGGAAGTTCCCCCGACTGAATCGTTCCGTCGGCGGGCAAAAGGGCTCCTGCCCAAGTTCCGCCTCAATACGACGGCGTACCGTCCCGAAAGTCATATCCTAATTTTTTCTAGGTCAAAAGACCTTAAGTACGAGAAGATGGGCACCGAAGGTGGGTCGGGATGGCCACAACCCACCAGAGCGTGCCTAGGGGGCCTAGCGCGCCCTGGTGTCTTGTGGTCACCAGGTGCCCCCCTCTGGTAGTTATTTCGTCTAGTACTTTTATATATTCCAAAATAATTCTCTGTGAAGTTTCAACTTATTTGGAGATGTGCAGAATAGGTGTCTTTGATATGCTTTTTCAGGTACAGAATTCCAGCTGCTGACATTCTCCCGCTTTGTGTAAACCTTGCATATTATGAGAGAAAAGGCATTAGAATTACTCCATAAAGCATTATTATGCATAAAAACATTATAAATAACAGTAGGAAATCATGATGCAAAATGGACGTATCAAGTCACCTCGTAGAGAGAGAAGGAGTAGAGAAGATTGCTATGAACGAAGACCCTCTCGAAGGAGCAAGGACTCGGAGAAGAACAACAAGTACACCAAGAGCTACACAAGAATAATACATCAAGCTCATGTTATTGAATGGGTTTCCGACTTCAAATCCGACAACGAACCCGAAAGAAGCTACCACTCCAACTCCGACTATAGTCAAGATGAAGTTGTTGCCGGTCTAACACTCGTATCCTATGACATATTTGATTCCCCAAATGAAGGAAGTGGAAGGTGCTTCATGGCTAAAGGCCCCAAGGTATCACACCCCAAATACTTTGACTTTAATAGTGATGAGGATGACTTACTTGGAGATGATGATTTGTTGTTTGATAAAACTAGTGATATCAATCAAAATGAATTTGATGCTAATCATCCTAGTCAAGATAAGTCGTGTGATGATGATAAGAAGGAGATTGAATGTCTAACTAAAGAACTAAACACTCTTAAGTTAAGTCATGTGATGATGATAAGAAGGAGATTGAGTGTCAAACTAAAGAACTAAACACTCTTAAGTTAAGTCGTGTGATGATGATAAGAAGGAGATTGAGCGTCTCACCAGGTGGCCCCCCTCCGGTAGTTCTTATCCAAGTTACACTTGAGCAAGAAAATGATTTATTGAAAGAAATTATAGAGAAAATTGTCTACAAGAGTCTTGCCAGAATCAAGCAATTTGAGGAGATTTTTCGCAAGCAAGAAGGACACCGGAAGAATCATGGCATTGGCTACATGAATGCCAATGGAGTTGAATGGGAAGAAGGTCAATACCCCAAGACGAAGTTTGTTCCCTAAAAGGAGAAGTATGTCCCCACTCTCCCCAAGGGAACAAATACTCAAGATGACCTTCCATCACAAGACCACAAGCTCAAGGGCATGGACAAGCTTCAAGAGGACATTTACTTATTTGAAGAAGAATCCCAAGCCGTGGTCAAGTGGGTTCCCAAGGCTACCACTAGCTCTACATCATCAAATGCTAGCTCAAATCCAAGGATCCCCATCAAATTGATGTGGGTCCCAAAGAAGAGAACTAGAGAAGTTCTTGAGGGGTGACTCCACCAATAAAATTTGCTCACATTCATTTTGGCAAGAACTAATGCAATCAACTCCAACCTTATGCAATAGTTCAAGGAGTCACATACTCCCTCAAAGGTAAGCAAGGAACAAGGTAATTAATGAATCAATGGACATCATCATGTATGCATTGCACTCCATGTCCATATATATCCTTGTGTTTGTTTCTTGTGTGTGACTAACCCATGTAGGTGAGAAGAGTAAGGAACAACAAGGATTGCTCCCAACTCAAATGATCTTCATCAACCATGAGCATCCACTACTACATCACCATCACCCACATGAAGTCTTCAATGACAAAACCCAAGGTTAGTTTGTACCTCTTAGGGGGGATGTCACATCAAGGGGGAGCTTTACTCTAAGACTAGAGTCAAAGCATCTCTTAAGATGTGAACACATTCAAAGCTTTATGTAAAAGTGATAACCCCACTTGTGCTTAAACAATGAGTATGAACTATGTGTGGGATCACTAGAAGGGATCTCTAGAGGGGGGGGGGGTGAATAGACTACTTGCAAAGATTAAAACCTAGCCTTTTACCAATTTTAATTGTTGGTAGATTTTAGCAATTCTAACAAGTCTAACACACCCTACACATGCAAGTCAACAAGTATGACAACGAAAAGTAAATACATTACACATCCATATCTATGCTTACTTATACTAATTAGGCACTTTCTATAAATTCCCACGTTAATCAGAAATTAGGAGCCGTTAATCTAATGAGGCCGAGTTATAATGGTGTAGATTAATCCCGGATAGAAATATAACCTAGCACGTAATCAAATCTCTCACGTATGTCTCCAACGAGAAAAAAACACTAACAAATCTCTCCCACCCAACTCTCAATCTTTCACGTAATCCCATCTCAAGAAAAATAGTTCTCTTACGTAACTCCACAAACATCTCTCCCAATCTCTCATGTATCCCTCCAATAAAAAAAATACATCTGCAAAATCTCTCACATCTCTCTCTCTCTCCAATGATAAAAAACTGTACGTGCCTCTCTTCCAAAACTCAACTCTCTGAATCTCTCACGTATATCCAACTAAAAAAGAATCCCTTGCGTATCTCTCTCAAACTCTCACAGGAAAAATATCCCCAACTCCACAGGTATTGTACATGGGTTCCAGAGGCACCTCTAGATGTGGTCCTAAACTTCCAAGCTCCATTGATATCGAATTGAAGATCGATTGTGCAGAGGCCAATGGTTAGACAGAAGGAAGGATCGGCTACATGGCTGCAGATTTCTTAGGTAGTCAGGCCCTCATCTGTCTGTACTAGAAACAGATCCGTCTCTACGGTGTGATCAAGCTTGAAGTGGATAGATCTTTCTTTTTTCACCTCTCAATATATTTCGATGATTGTATCAGTGATGATCCCAGTGGACATGATGATTTGGTTTCTTTACTAATATGATGAGATTAATTTCTTAGGATCTGGAAGTCCTTTCTACCTTATATGCCTCATCCTTAGGATCTGCTTCCTCTCTCCCTTGAAAGGAAAAAAAATCCACGGTTGATTCAGGTGTCCAGCTTCTCCCAGTCGTAAAACCTTGCCATGCCATGGAGGAACTTGCCCATCCACGGCTCCCGCATAGACGGAATAAAACTTCAGCTATGTTACTACTTCCAACACAACAGAATAAGTCTTTGCGGCATGCCCCTGTACTTTGGTCAGTTCTAACTATCAGTCCACCATCATCTATTCTTGGACCTGGTCGCTTTGTGTATCAGGTATTCTCTGAACAAAACACCCATTGTGCTGGTCAATACACTCGAGACGTCCAACTATAAGTGTGCAAAGAAATGTAATTAGCAGTTTTAAGTAAGACCATGTTACACATATGATGCATTATCCTTCACCGTTGAGGGGTCGGCCATGCTGAGGTTGATCATGTTGCACATACATATTCTCCTATATATATTGGCTCTATTCAGCGCGTCATTAATTTTTTACCCTGTATAATATATCTCAACATATATGTGCGTTGGGCCAGACAAAGCTTTTGCTCCGGCTACGCTGTGGACAAGGATCAACTCACAATATGGTGAGTATCAGTGCTTTATACGGTGCATGTTCGTAATTAATACTGGATAGGAAAATTAAAATTTTATGTCTTCATACGTGTGCTTTGACAATAAAATAAGGAAATATCTGTAGAAGGACTTATCAGATTGAAATTATTTTTAACTATGTATGCCTGCAACTACCAATAGTTGTAGAAAATTAATGATAATCCAATATTCAAGCTTTTTATTTGGACTTAAATTATGGACTGTTGCAAACTTCATGATTAGAATGACGTTTGGTCGTTGAATAATCGTAAAATATTTTTTTCATGCACTACATACGAAGATAGTGTTAGAATAGTCCTTATGTTATACGACTTCTAGTCCAAATCGGTTTGTAACCTTATCCCAAGTTCGGTTTGTAATCTCTTTATATACTCTTGTATGCCTCACCAAATCAATATATAAGCAATAGTTTTATTCATCTATCATGGTATCAGATACCGGTCCTAGGGTTTAGGGTATGGCTCCGCCGCCGTCGCCGCCGCCCAGCTACTTCGAGCGCCGAGCCGCGCTCATCGCCGCCGCTGCGGCCGCCTCGGCTCTCACCCTAACTCCACCAATACCTCCTACCCCCCTTCTCGCCGCACCAATGTCACTCGCTGATACCATCTCCGATGTCTGCCCCTTCATCCCCATAGTCCTCGACCTCGCCGCCCACAACTACTATCATTGGAGGCATCTTTTTGATCTCCACCTCGGCCGCTGCAACCTCTGCTTGCACGTCGTCGCCGACAGTCTTCCTCGCCCTGACGATCCGCAATGGCTGAAAGACGATCTCGCGATCGTCCAGTGGTTCTACACCCGCATCACCACCGAGATCTTCAACATGCTTGATCACGACGGCGCCATCGCCGCCAACATCTGGACCTCTCTCCGCCATCTCTTCCAAAGCAACACCGATGCTCGGAAAAACAATCTTCACACCGAGCTCCTCAATCTGGTGCAAGGAGACGCCCCAGTGAACATGTTCTGCCAGCGTGTTAAGGCCATTGACGATGAGCTCCGCGAACTCGACGATCCAGTCAGCGACTCACAGCTAATCAACATCATCATAGTCGGGCTCAGCAAGGACTTTGACAAGCAAGCCTCGTTCATACCGATGATACGACCTCCTCCTACCTTCGCTGGACTTCGCTCCCTGCTCCAGCTCGCGGCGGAAACACAAGCTCGCAAGGATTCTCGCCCCAAGGTCTTCCATGCTGCGGCTCGTCCTCCTCCACCGTCTACACCAGCGCCGCCTCCCATGCCGACTCCTGCCACCGGGCCGTCCATGTCGTCATCCGCTCAACCGCCCCCAGGCTGGCGCCCTAGTCCGAACTACCGAGGCAAAAACCCTATCTACAGGCCTCCGTCGAATCGTTCGGTTCCGCCTACGACAATGCCACCACCGAGTCCTGCACCACCTACCGGTGCTCCATCTGCGGCTGCATGGCATCCTCCCCATGATCCTTGGATGGGGCTCGTTCAGGCGTGGCCTATGCCATGGTCTGCTCCGTCCTCACTCGGTGCTCCGCCGGCCTATTCAGGTGCCTGGCAACCTGGCCTTCGGCCGCCTACTGGTGCTCCCGGGGTTCTCAACCCCCGACAGCCGGCCAATGCCTACCACACTGCCCCGACGTATGCTCCTTACGGTCACTACTCCACCGACGGCGGCGCCTATTACACACCCCAGCCGGCCCTACTGCCTTCACCATCCTATCTGCCGGCGCTGCTCCCAACGCCACCCTCGCTTGCGACGCCGAGATGGGATCAAGCTGCTTTTCGCCAGGCCACGAATAATTTTGCTGCGCAAGGAAACTCAGGTATGGATTGGATCTTTGATTCAGGGGCCTCTAGTCATATGTCTGCATCAAGTAATTGGTTATCATCTCTTGCAGTAAATCTCCTTTCCCTTCCATTACCCTCGGTGATGGCTCATCTATTCCTATATATTGTGTTGGTCAGGCTCAACTTCACTCTTCCACTAAACCCCTTCTCCTTTACGATGTTCTAGTTGCACCCGCCCTCATTAAAAACCTTATTTCTGTTCGCCAATTTACTTGCGACAATCTAGTTTTTGCTGAATTTGACCCTTTTGGTTTATTTGTGAAGGATTACCTGACCAAGGCCGAGATCGCTCGCTTCAATAGCTCCGGTGATCTATACTCTCTTAATGGAGTTCCCGCTGCCGTCCCTCCTACATCCATGCTGGCCTCCGTTGATCTCTGGCATCGTCGCTTGGGTCATCACAACCCTACTGTTTTAGCTTCTATGCTTAGTGAATTTACCATACCATGTAATAGGGATTCTCATAATTCTGTGTTTTGCGAGTCGTGTCAGTTAGGTAAACATGTGCGCCTTCCCTTTAGTTCCTCTAGCTCATGTAGCACTTATCCCTTTGAGTTAATACATTGTGATTTATGGACCTCCCCCATTGCAAGTATTTCGGGTTTTAAATACTACCTTGTCATACTAGATGATTTCACCCACTTTGTCTGGACCTTTCCTCTATGCAACAAATCCGAAGTTCATTCTCTCTTTCTTAATTTTCAACGCTATGTTTCTGTCCACTTCTTCCTACCCATTCACTTTATCCAATGTGACAACGGTCGCGAGTTCGATAACATTAAAAATCGTACATTCTTCTTGCAACATGGCATCCTGCTTAGATTCTCATGTCCCTACACTTCCCCTCAAAATGGTAAAGCCGAACGTTCTCTTCGCACCCTTAATGATATTGTTCGCACCCTTCTCATTCAATCTTCTATGCCGCCCAAGTTTTGGGCTGAAGCCCTCCACATGTCCACCTTTCTTCTAAACATTCGACCTACCAAAACTAATCCCAGTACCACTCCCTATTATTCCCTCTTTCTTTCACACCCCGACTACTTCGCGGTTCGTGTTTTTAGCTGTCTTTGTTTTCCCAATGCCTACGCCACTTGCGCTAATAAATTGTCACCTCGATCTATCCCATGTACTTTTCTCGGCTTCTCTGACGAACACAAAGGCTATCGTTGTCTCGACCTTCACACAGGACACGTTCATGTCTCTCGTCATGTTACGTTTGCTGAGCACATTTTTCCTTTCTCTCAACGCATTACTACACCATCCACCCCCTAGCTTGGCCAACACCCCCTCTCCCCAACCTTTCCAACTATATACTCACCTTCCTCCACCCACTCATGATGAACACAACATACCACCAACAACAATCACACCTACCACTACCCCTATACCACCATCAGCCACAGCCGATAACAACCCTACCCACACCTCTCCCGAGCCGTCACCCCCATCCCCAACCCCTGCTCCCTCCCCAACACCCCAACCCCTACTCTCACCCCACCACCCAACCCTGCTCCTTCGTCCGACTCTTTTGCTGTGCCGGACTCACCAGTACCAATCATACCCCCTCGTATTGTTCCTACAGCAGCCCCGATCAATGATCACCGCATGCGTACTCGGGCCAAATCAGGATTTCATCAACCCAAAGCTCGCCTAAACCTTCATACCACCATATCTCTCTCTTCCCTCCCAAATAATTACAAAACTACTCTACTTGATCCCAATTGGGCCGTTGCCATGCAAGAAGAATATAATGCTTTACTTGAAAACAACACATGGCAGCTTGTTCCACGTCCTTCCAATACAAATATTGTTTCTGGCAAATGGATTTTTCGTCAAAAGTTTCACTCCGATGGGAGCCTCTCACGCTATAAAGCCCGGTGGGTATGTCGTGGTTATTCTCAACAACAAGATATTGATTACAACTAAACCTTTTCTCCTGTTGTTAAACCTAGCACCATTCATACCGTTCTTAGTGTTGTTGTCTCCTCTTCCTGGCCTATTCACCAACTTGATGTTAAAAATGCTTTCCTCCATGGTTCTCTTCAAGAAACTGTCTACTGTCAGCAACCTCTTTGTTTTGAAAATCCTTCCTTTCCAAATCATGTCAGTCTTCTTCAGAAATCTCTCTACGGTCTCAAACAAGACCCATGAGCTTGGTTTCAACGCTTCTCCTCCTTCATCCAAACAATAGGCTTCACTCCATCGCTCTATGACACCTCCCTCTTTGTGTATCATCAAAATTCTGAAACTGCCTACCTCCTTCTCTATGTCGATGATATCATTCTCACCGCATCCTCCCAAATGTTCTTAGATCATATTATCTCTCTTCTTAGATCTGAGTTCTCTATGACCGACCTAGGACTTCTTCATCATTTTTTAGGCATTGCTGTTGTTCGCGATTCATCCAACCTATTTATTTCCCAACGTCAGTATATTCTTGATCTCCTTAATCGTGCTGGTATGCTTGACTGTCAATCATCTCGCACTCCTGTCGATACTAGTTTCAAACTTTCGGGTGCTGGTGAACCCTTTTTGGATCCTACTCTCTATCGTAGCTTAACAGGTGCTCTCCAATATCTCACTATTACTCGTCCTAAAATCTCTTTTGCTGTTCAACAAGCATGTCTCTATATGCATGACCCATGGGTTCCTCACTATAATCATGTTAAGCGCATTCTTCGGTATTTAAAGGGAACTCTCAATCATGGTCTTCACATAAATAATTCTTCTCCAAACTCTCTTACCGCATACTCTGATGCAGACTAGGCTGGTTGTCCTGACACTCGAAGGTCCACTTTCGGATTTTGTGTTTTTGTTGGTAACAATTTAATTTCTTGGTCCTCGAAAAGATAGGTTACGGTCTCCCGCTCGTCGGCCGAAGCTGAGTACCGCGCCATGGCACATGTCGTTGCAGATACAATATGGCTTTGCCAGTTACTCTCCGAGCTACACAAGCCGATTGAGCAGGCCACTATTGTCTACTGTGACAACATATCAGCAGTCTACATGACCGGTAATCCAGTTCAACACCGACGAACCAAGCATATTGAGATTGATATTCATTTTGTTCGTGAGAAGGTCGCTCTTGGTCAGGTTCGGGTGCTTCATGTTCCCTTTACGGCTCAGTTTTCTGACATTTCCACCAAATGACTACCTACTAAGCTGTTTCAAGATATCTGTTTCAGTCTCAACGTCGTCGATCTTGCCATTGATACTACGGGGGGATGTTAGAATAGTCCTTATGTTATACGACTTCTAGTCCAAGTCAGTTTGTAACCTTAGCCCAAGTCGCTTTGTAATTTCTTTATACACTCTTGTATGCCTCACCAAATCAATATATAAACAATAGTTTTATTCATCTATCACATAGAATTAAATTTGCCACCTAAGGCCATGATCGATGTAGTGCATATATAGTATCTACGACCCAACTTTTCAATTTATACATATTCCATGTGATTCATGTGCAGGTAATAAAATTCTGTTATATGTAAGGTGCATTGCTATTCAAAAAAAGCTATTTCAATGTTGAGGATTTCTTCAAATTACAAACCTATCAAGTTGTTTGTTTGTTAAATCCCAACTAATTGGTTCTATGATTGCCTGGGTTTTAAACTCAGAGGATTCCACACAACGTTTCAATCATATCAAATATATGAGAATATTCTTCTTATCTTTTTAACTGGAATGAGTTAATTTACTAGACAAATAGTTTCTATCGATATGGAAAACAAATTAGCTTCGCACTCCACAATTTATGTAATTAAATATTTTCAGATATGACTATAGCATGTACAAATGATAATATTTTTAGATAGTACACATATAAATACCAAGCATATACATATGCAGATTAGACCTAAGAAAGTAAGCAATTTCTATTAGGCTACTCTCAATGATGTTGAAACTATATAAAAATGATTTTAAACTTCCTCGAACATATATAAAGGTTTAATATCAAGTTACCCCAATACATACTATTTTTGGGTGTTACCTAATAACTATAGTATTTCCATCCAAGTAACTCCTTTGTGGAAATACATTCTACTATGAATCCCCATGTTGAAAATCCTTTATGACTTAATGGAACCAAAAAATATTAGATGTCATGTCCCAATGTGCATGCAGAACACATCACTTTATGCCATAGAGACGATAACGTAATATTAACTAACTAGACCGTGCGAATACACGGGTTGATGACTAGTGTAAGTAAGGAGTTGAGATAGGGAGATCAAACACAATGAAGGACACGAAGATTTTTCCCGTGGTTCTGATAGGTGGTGCTATCGTACATCCATGTTTATGGAGACTTCAACCCACGCAGGATAACGGCCGCGAGAGTCCACGGAGGGCTCCACGTACAAGGGGTCCACGAAGAAGCAACCTTGTCTATTTCATGATGGCCTACGTCCACGGAGGACTAGCCTTACTCAGGGTAGATCTTCACGAAATAGGAGATCTCCTTGCCTGTACAAACTTCTTGTTTCAACTCCACAACACGAAGTAGGAGGCTCCCAAGCGACACCTAACCGATCTAGGAGGCACCACCCTCCAAAAGGTAATAGATGTGTGATACATCTACAATGTATCTATAATTTATGAAGTATTCATGCCATGTTTACAATAATTCTATATGATTTTTATATGATTTTATTAGAACTAACCCAGACTGACGTTGTTTTCAGTAGAACCACCATGGTGTCGTTTTTTGTGCAGAAATAAAAGTTCTCGGAATGGGCTGAAAATTTACGATGATTTTTATGGACCAAAAGAGACCCTCGAAGCATTGGAGTTGGGCCAGAAGAGCCACGAGGATGCCACAAGCCAGGAGGGCGCACCCCCCTGACGGAGTCCTAGTTTAAGGGGTCCTCGGATGGCCGACCTGTTTCTCATGGGCCGGACTATGTGGGTCTTTGGCTGAGCATTGGAGTGATCAGAGACCTCGTCGCCAGGGAGGAATCTTCAGGAGTCATGGTGTGTCCTCCAAGTTTTTAATAGTAGATAGGCATGTTTTTCCCTTCGAGGTGCAACCGACCATGTGTAAACCCTAGGTACCCTCGGCGTCTATATAAGCCGGAGGGTTTTAGATTGTAGGGCAAAGAAACTCGTCTAGGGTTTAGCTATTTGATCTCGAGGTAGATCAACTCTGTAACCTTCATACCATTAATATAGTCAAGCAGGACATAGGGTTTTACCTCCATAGGAGGGCCCGAACCTGGGTAAACATTGTCTCATTCGTCCCCTGTTACCATCGATCCTAGTCTCACAGCTCGGGACCCCTACCCGAGATCCGCCGATTTTGACACCGACATTGGTGCTTTCATTGAGAGTTCTGCTGTAATCGCCAAAGGAATCGATGGCTCGCCTTGTCATAAGCAACGAGATCTGTAGCTAGGATATTTTCATCCCTAATCAGATCTTCATAGGCGGTGACGTCTTGTCACATGCCGACCCGACCGACCATCTTGTCCAGATCGAAAGCTTTGCCCCCGATCAAGGAATCATATTCAGAACCCTAGAGTTCATCGCTGATTGACGTGGAGAATTTGTCTTGATGGGACCCTCAATTCTCATGGAGGATCCCAGAGAACCTGACACCTCGACGCCGAAGATATCGGGCCCCACCACTAAGGTGGCCTTCACCCCCGGGCTGTCTGGAATGCCCAATCCATTCGTTGTGCCCGGATCCGCTTTCAAGCGACCCCGGAACTGTGATGCCGCAGATCGACTCCACTCGCTTCAGTGACACGCATCCTACTGTCGCCTTGTTTCTAAACGAGCTGTTTGATCGGATTCAGGCCATGTGTATGACTAACGACCAGACCCTGGTCTATGACTGGATTGGGCTTAAACCCGATGATAGGGAGATTCTCATCCCCACGGCCACTCACTTATTCGCCACCGTCGAGTGTCCGGCTAGGGCCTCGTCCCCCCAATGACCAGAATTAAAAACAGCTTATACCCCAATCTCCGATCATTGAGACCCTACTTGCAACCCCCACCACGGAGTTCATTCCGAAGATATATCGGTATTGATCCGTACTCTAGCACACAACTCAGAACCCGTAATTCCGGACTCACATCGTGGCATGGAATCAAAGTTTTTCCCACCCATCACCAAAGTCGAGAACTCAAGCATCGCAGCAGAGTCCAAGTCTTCGGACTTACAGGACGTTAAACAGTTACCAGGAGAGTTGGTTCATCATATTTTGGCTAGACTCCTCCTTGCTAGAAACAAAGTACGATGTCTTAGTGATCAGGAGATAATGGCAGCCTTCAATCGCAATTGCCATGATGGAGGGATTCTCAATGCCCTGGCTCGTCGGCATATTCGCGACTTCGTCGAGCTGTCGGACTTGGTACAAAAATATTGTGCCATGGAGAGCACGTGGCAATCCGAATGGCTAATTTCAAAGCCAAGCTTTACCGAGTACCCTAGAGGAGATCGGAAAAATACGATACCTCCGAAGCGGCTAGCCGAACTCAAACCCGCCGAAAAGATAAATAGACCCCTTACAGGGGTCAGAACTGTCCTTGACGGGCTATTGGATAAACCATGCCCTATACATTCTGTATTGCTGAACACAAGCTCGACTCACAGCCTTAGAGCTTGCTGAGTTGTTAGGCAGGTGGCAAAAAGTGGTGAAGCCATCCTTGAGGCACTACCTCCGAACAGGCGCTCCACACTGCCACCAGAATACAACGCCGAAGTCTTGATGATCTACGAAACGTTCCCCTCAAGGAACAGGAGGAAAAGAGCTCTTAGAGAACTCAAACAGGTCTATCATGTGGCAGCAACAAGTTCATGGGCAGACATACCCATCACCTTCGGAGATACTGACCAACCAGCCATCCGTCCCGGTCATACACCGACCGCACTAGTCTTAAAACCCATCATCGATGGCTTCAGGTTGCATAAAGTGCTAATGGATGGCGGCAGTGGTCTAAACCTTATCTATGAAGATACCCTGGAAAAATGCAGTTCGACCGATCTCGCATCGAGCATAGCAACACAACATTCCAGGGGATCATTCCTGGGAAAGAGGCGCGTTGTTCTGGACGTACTATTCGGCGCACCCTAAAACTACTAATCTGAAGAATTTCCCTTCCATATCATGCCCTTCCCCAGCAGCTACCATGCCCTGCTGGGGCGTGGCGCCTTCACAAAATTCCAGGCTATACCACATTACGGGAATATGAAGCTCAAGATGCCAGGCCCAAACGGGGTAATCATAATCGCTAGTGAGCCAAATATAGCCCTTCGATCTAAAAACAAAATAGCAGCGCTCGCCCTCGAGGCACTAGCTGAGACCTTCGCTGCAGAAGAACTGACCACATCCCGTCAACAGTAGACAAGGACGATGTGATCCTTAGCAAAAGGCCCAAACCCACGTCCTTTAAACCTGCAGATGAAATCATAAAATTTCAGGTACACCCGACGGACCCCAATAAGACATCATCTATCGAAGCTCAGATGGACCCCATAGTGGACGAAGCACTGCGAGCATTCTTACGAGAAAATTGGGACATCTTCGCGTGGCATCCTTCCGATATGTCTGGAATCCCACGACGGCTAGCAGAACATAGTCTGAACATCATCACAGGCTTCAAGCGTGTTAAGCAGACTGTGCGCCACTTTTCCGAGCCTAAAGGACAAGCTATGGGTGAGTAACCAGCCAAACTGCGAGAGGCCAGATTCATACGGGAGATTAGGCACCCCGAATGGTTGGCAAACTTGGTGATGGTACCAAAGAAAGATAAATCCTGGTGGCTATGCGTCGACTTTAAAGACCTCAACAAGGCCTGCCCTAAGGACCCTTTCCCCTTACCACGCATAGATGAGATTATTGATGCCACAGCCGGACATAACTCATTGTGTTTCCTCGATGCTTATTCCGGATACCATCTAATTAAGATGAAGGAATCCGATCAAGCTGCAACCGCATTCATCACCCCCTATGGGCCATTCTGCTTCAACATGATGCCTTTCGGGCTAAAAAACGCTGGGGCTACGTACCAGCGCATGATCCAGACTTGTCTCGCAAAACAAGTTGGTAAAACATTTGAGGCATATAGACGATGTGGTAATCAAAACCAAACACGCCAGCCAGCTGATTGACGACCTAAGGCAAACCTTTGCCAGCCTACGCGAATACGATATACGACTCAACCGGAGAAATGTGTATTCCGAGTTCCTGTTGGTAAACTGCACGGAGTCATTGTTTCCCATAGAGGAATAGAAGTGAATCCGGCCAAGATCCGCGCCCTATCAGAACTTGCAATTCCCGCAGAGCTAAAGCATGTCCAGATGTTGGCTGGTTGCGTGGCGGTGCTAAGCCGCTTTATCTCCTGCCTTGGTGAAAAGGCTTTACTGCTCTACAGATTGCTGAAATGTACCAACAATTTTAAATGGACCGATGAAGCAGCGGCTGCGTTAGAAGAAATTAAAACACTGCTGACAAGTAATCACATACTCACAGCACCAGGCATGGGTGAACCCATGTTGTTATACATATCGGCCACCAACCAAGTCGTTAGTGCAGTGCTCGTCGTCGAACGAGAGGAGGAGGGACACAAATTCCGGATACAGAAGACGGTCTATTATGTGTCAGAGGTACTAACGCAGTGCAAGTCCAGATACCCGCACTACCAGAAGATAGCCTATACATTATTTATGGCATCACGAAAACTAAGACACTACTTTCAAGAGTGTTCAGTTACGGTGGCATCCGAAGTACCCCTGAACGATATAATCAACAACAGGGACGCCACCGGACGCATAGCCAAATGGGCCATTGAGCTCCTTCCTTTTGAAATTGCCCACAAGCCATGACGAGCTATTAAATCTCAGGTGCTGGCACATTTCCTCGCCGAATGGATAGAGGCCGAGCTCCCTAGGGAATATAGTACATACTCCCATTGGACAATGTACTTCGTTGGACCCAAAACTTTGGCCAGACTAGGGGATGGAGTTATTCTCACATCCCCCACAGGCGACAACGTCCGATACGTGTTGCAGATCATGTATGACGACTCCAACAACGCAACTGAATATGAAGCACTCTTGTGCGGTCTTCGGATGGCAGCATCAATTTTCATACAACGGTTGGAGGTACGGGGAGACTTCAACTAGGCCATCTCCCAAATCAACGGCGAATTCGATGCCAAAAACCTGAAGATGGCAGCTTACAGAAACACCATCCTCAAGATATCTGCATGGTTTGAGGGGCTAGAATTTCACCATGTCGCTAGGGACAACAACCAAGCCGCTGCCATACTGGCCCACATGGGGGCTGACGAGGATACGTACCTAGGGTAGGGTCCTGGGCAAGGCCTACATACCCTACCTAAGGACATTGCATTGAAGGACTTGAAGACCAAGCACAAACTTCCGAGTGGGTTCCAGGAGATGTCCTAAGTCACTCGACAGGATATCCACTCGAAGACTCCTTCCTTCACTCGGCAGTCGCGTGTCACTCGGAAGACCTCGTTCTCACTCGATGCCAGAAGACCAGGAGCCATCATTAAGAGCCCAACGGGCAGACGTTGGTTCAATAGGCATCAATAGCCTTTATTACGTACGTTACCTGTAACGGCAGACTTTAACCCCATGATCGGACCCTTAGATGCTGGGTAATTATGAGAGGAAGCGAACTCTATATAAGCCACCCCTCCCCTCCTGCACAAGGGTTCGCAACCATTGTAATCTATATATTCCACACAACATAAGCTCCTGAGCACTGAGACGTAGGGCTGTTACCTCCACGAGAGGGGCCTGAACTCATACATCTGTGTGCACACCCTCGCCGTAGCTAGGACTCTACCCTCTCCCTTCGTACCCCTACCATCTACTGTTAGGCTCGTTCCCACGATAGTTGGCGCCCACCTTGGGGCCGGCGTCTAAGCGACTTCCGGCGAGGTTGCATTTTTCATCCTTAAACATGTCTTCCGGCGGTGTTTTTGCTCTGGGCCACGAGATCCGTTTCGGAGCGCTCACCTTCATCGTCGACGATTCGGCATGGCTCTAGGAAGTGCCCCTCGATGTCGAGGTGCTCCCGGTCCATGGGGCTGCGCACTTCCGCGCGAGTTCCTGCGGCATGTTGCTGCGTCAGCCGTCGACCTCTTATGCGTCAACTCCTCCTGCTATTCGCAGTCGCAAGCAGTCCGGCCGCTCACGACTTCAGCGTTGGGTCAAACACGTAGTGGCGCGCCAAACTTCTCTACAGATTGCGGCACTCGAGCCCGCCGAGTCCCTTCACGGCGTGTTTGAGTCGGATTCTGATCCGTCCGATGTGCCTTCCGAGTGTGAAAGCTACGATCCCGTAGAGGAGGTCTTGATGGCGGGCTCTCATCAGAGTTCACCGCCTGGTGTTGGCCATAGCAGGCGCGAGGCTGGAGTTCCATCGAAAGAGCAGCCGCGTCGCGAGGAGGAGGTTCTTCATACTCCCATCGTCGGCGTGACTGCCGAGGCCCAAGCTTTGGAGGCCGCGCGCATTCGTCTAGAAGCGCTCCAAGCAGAGATTGACGAGCGCGCTCGCCAGCGCCCACCACACCCCAATCGACGTCAGCGACAACTGTTTCCGACTGGATCTCACGACGATGTTGAGGTATACCGAACTCCTATGATAAATGTTGCTGCTGCTGCTAGGATAGCAGATTCCATTCAGCCATTCCGGTCAGAGGCTAGAAGAGGATTGATACAGATCAGAGCGCTATTTGATGCAGCGCAGCATCAGAATTCAGTAGTTTCTCAGTCCTGCAACATGATACACAACAATTCACCCAGGGCAGAGACCGTTCAGTCGGCACATAGCCCTGGATCGCCGTTGCGTTGTCAAGGCGGCAGTTTCCGTGAAGGGCAAGACAGAGATCAGTTTCATCGTGAAGACCACCGTCGAGTGCCCACTCCTCCGCGGAGTGGTCCGTACGCGCCCCGACGCCAAGACGACAGGCGCTCCTTCGGTGATGAGCGGGATGCGGACTTTGACGCCCGCGCCTACCTTGTTCAAAAGCGGATTGACAAGAGTAGAGCCCACAGAGAAGGACACGACAGAGATGTTCCGAGTGGAAGCTCAGCTGTGGTGTTTGGTCCCGAGTCCTTCAGCAGAGCCATACGTTCTGCAGATATCCCCCCAACTTTAGAATGGCGGTGGGAATCGAAATGTTTTCTATCGGAACAAAGCCGAAGACTTTGTTAGATGATTACCGAGTGGCTGTGCAAATTGGTGGCGGAAACGACAATGTCACAATGAAGCACCTTCCCCTGATGTTAGATGGTCTAGCTCAAGCTTGGCTGAATCGTTTGGCTCCCTCTAGCATACATTGTTGGGAGGATCTTGTCCGAGTGTTTGTCCGAACCTTTGAGGGAACTTGCAAGCGCTCGACAGGTCTGGTCGACTTACAACACTACATCCAGAAGCCCAATGAAACTTTAAGGGATTATATTCAACGATGGTCCACTCTGCATCATACGGTGGAGAATGTGTCAGAACACTAGGCTGTTTGTGCTTTCAAGGCCGGTGTGAGATACATAGAGCTATATCTGAAGTTCGGGCGGATGGGTGATATTTCACTCGGCAAGATGATGGAAATCGCACTCGGTATGCCAATAGCGAAGAAGAAGACCGCCTCCGTAGCAGCAAAGGAAAGGTAGTCGTCAATGAGGCTGGTGGCAGCAACAATCGGAAACAGAAGTGGAAGGCTGAAGATCCGGTTCAGGCAGAAGCAGCGGCACTGGCGACTCAGTCAAAGAACAAGGGCAAAGCTAAGGCGCAGTATGCCCCAAGAAAGGGAAAGGTCAGTCAGGAACTGATATCATGGATCAGCCATGTGTAATACACACGAGGAAAGATGCGGAAGGCAATCTGATTTTCCCAAGCACACCACTCGACAGTGTCGGACCCTTATCCAGCAATTCAAGGGAGACCAACCGAGTGATAAATCTCCTGAGAAGGGGGATGAAGATGAGGAAAAGGAATCATCCCCAGATGTCACTGCTACACTAGTGATCTTTGCTAATGTCGAGAGCAAGAGCCGTCTGAAAGTCATCAATAGAGAAATCAACATGGCTGTACCAGACACCCCCCACCTACCTCAGATGGTCCCAATATGCTATCACATTCGACCAGACAGACCATCCTGCGCATGTGGCCCTCCCGATCGACATGCTCTGGTAGTTGATTCGGTGGTGCAGGGGACTCGACATACAAAGGTCCTCATGGACGGCAGCAGCGGCCTGAACATTCTTTATGCGGATACCCTGAAAGCGATGGGCATTCTGATGTCCCATCTGAGCGAGAGCAGCATGCAGTTTCACGGGGTCATCCCAGGAAAGAAGGCCAAGTCACTCGGCCAGATAGCATTGGACATGGCATTCGAAGATGACAAAATTTTTTGAAAAGAAAAGTTGACATTTGAAGTCGTGGATTTCAAGAGTGCTTACCACGCCATTCTGGGTCGACCCGCTTATGCATGTTTCATGGCCCCACCATGTTATGTGTATCTCAAGTTGAAAATGCCAGGTCCTAAGGGCGTGATCACAGTCACGGACAATCGACAGCGGGCTGAAGAATGCCTCCAGGAAGGCTCCAAGATCACCGATCAACAGATGGCCATGGTAGAGTTGGAAGAGTACAAGAAAACCGCTGACCCTGCTGATTTGCTCCGTGCAAAGAAGCCAGCTTCCGAGTCGGCATTTCAGTCGGCAGGGGAAGTGAAGAAGGTACACATCCACCCGATGGATCCAACTGCTGCCCCGACGAATATCTCAACAACACTCGACAATAAATAGGAAGCCTGCCGACATGCCGGGGATTCCCCGGGAGCTGGCTGAGCACCGTCTGTGAGTGGATCCGAAAGCCAAACCCGTCAGGGAGCATTTGCATCGCTCAGCGGCAGAGAAGCGCAAGGCAATTGGAGAAGAAGTGCCCCGTCTCTTGCAAGCCAAGTTCATTCGGGAGATCTACCACTTCGAGTGGCTCTCGAATGTTGTGATGGTGCCAAAGAAAGATAAGTCCTTGCGCATGTGCATTGACTTCAAACATCTCAATAAGGTGTGCCCAAAAGACGATTTTCCGCTCCCCCGCATAGATCAAATTGTTGACTCGATAGCGGGGTGTGAGCGTATATCGTCTTTGGATGCTTATTCTGGGTACCATCAGATCCGTCTGTATGGCCCGGACAAAATAAAGACAGCCTTCATCACCCCATTCGGGTGTTTTTGTTACATCACCATGCCTTTTGGTCTCAAGAATGCCGACGCTACTTTTATGCGCATGATTCAGAAATGTTTACTCGACCAGATCCCTCGGAATGTCGAGTCATACATGGATGATATAGTGGTCAAGTCACGCAAAGGTTCCGACCTGCTGGCTGACTTGGCCGAGACATTCGCCAATCTGAGGCTATTCGACATAAAGCTGAATCCGGCCAAATGTACTTTCGGTGTCCCTGGCGGCAAGTTGCTTGGTTTTCTTGTTTCTGAGCGAGGAATTGATGTCAACCCTGAGAAGATCAGCGCCATTACCCGTATGAAGACTCCCGTGCGAGTGCACGACGTTCAGAAGCTCACAGGTTGCTTGGCAGCATTGAGTCGATTCATTTCTCGTCTTGGTGAGAAGGCTCTGCCCTTATATCAGTTGATGAAGAAGTCCTACACGTTCGACTGGACTCCTGAAGCCGAAGCAACGTTTGTTGAGCTCAAAGCCCTGCTCACCACCCAGCCGATGCTTGCCGCTCCTACCAGCAAAGAGCCCTTGCTCCTGTACATCGCGACCACAAATCAGGTCGTCAATACAGTGCTGACTGTCGAGCGAGAAGAGGAAGGTAAAGCCTATAAAGTCCAGCGGCCAGTGTATTATGTCTCGGAAGTATTGTCCCCCTCAAAGCAAAGATATCCACACTATCAGAAGCTGGTTTATGGTATTTACCTATCAGCGAAGAAGGTGGCGCATTATTTCCAAGACCACTCGGTTTTAGTCGTCATTGACGCTCCCTTGTCTGAAATTTTCAATAATCGAGACGCATCAGGTCGAGTGGCCAAATGGGCAATCGATCTTGGATACTTTGACATCTGATTTGAAGCCAAGAAAGCAATCAAGTCACAAGCATTGGCAGATTTCATGGCCGAGTGGATTGAGCAACAACAGCCTATCCAAGTTTACTCGACGCATTGGACAATGTTCTTTGATGGCTCCAAAATGTTAAATGGGCCCGGCGCTGGTGTTCTCTTGATATCTCCTAGGGGTGACAAGCTCAGATATGTCTTGCAAATTCACTTTGATTGCTCCAACAATGAGGCGGAGTATGAAGCACTTTTGTATGGGTTGCGCATGGCTATCTCACTCGGTGTCAAGCGCCTGATGGTTTATGGTGATTCAGATTTGGTGGTGAATCAAGTGATGAAAGAGTGGGATGTTAGAAACCTCGCTATGATTGGATACTGCAATGCAGTACGGAAGTTGGAAAAGAAATTTGACGGCCTGGAACTTCATCATGTTCCCCGACTGAAAAATCAAGCAGCCGATGAGCTGTCCAAAATTGGTTCCACTCGACGGCCTGTCCCCAGTGGTGTGTTCTTGGAGCACTTGCACACTCCTTTGGTTCAAGAAGATCCCTTCACCGAAGAGCCCCCACAAGCTTTGAATTCCATTTACTCGACTGAAGTTGATATCCCTGCTGTGATTGACCTGGTCATGGAAATTCTGGTTATCATTCCCGATTGGACTGTGCCCTACATTGCCTATATCCTCAGACAAGAGCTCCCTGATGATGAAACAGAGGCTCGACAGATTGTGCACAGGTCCAAAGCTTTCATTGTGATGGGAGACCAACTGTTCAGAGAGAGTGTGACTGGTGTTACTTAGCGCTGCATTTCCCCCAAGGAAGGTCGAATGGTTCTAGACGAGATTCACTTGGGAACTTGTGGTCACCATGCGTCCTCAAGGGCGATCGTTGCTAAAGCATATCGAGCTGGTTTTTACTAGCCACGAGCTAATGAGATGGCAAAGGACATCGTCGATCATTGTGATGGTTGCCAGTTCTATGCAAATTTGTCACACAAGCCGGCATGTGCCCTGAAGACGATCCCTCTAGCCTGGCCGTTTGCGGTTTGGGGACTTGACATGGTTGGCCCTTTTCGACCCGGAAAAGGAGGATTCACTCACTTGTTGGTAGCAGTCGACAAATTCACCAAGTGGATAGAATCTAAGCCAATCAAGAAGCTGAACTCCCACACGGCGGTCACATTCATGAGGGAGATAATTTATCGGTGCGGCATTCCACAAAGCATCGTCACAGACAACGACACTAATTTTGACTCGGAAGAATTCAGGAACTTCTGCAACTCCCAGGGCACTCAGGTAGATTATGCATCTGTTGCTCACCCGCAAACCAATGGACAAGTCGAGCAGACCAATGGCCTCATCCTGCAAGGTCTTAAGCCTCGTCTCATGCGCGACCTGGATCATGCTGCTGCCGCTTGGGTGACTGAGCTGCCGTCTGTGTTGTGGGGCCTGAGGACTACCCCAAATTGGTCGACTGGACGAACTCCTTTCTTTCTGGTCTATGGTGCTGAATCTGTACTGCCGAGTGACTTGTTCCACAATTCTCCTCGAGTGGAGCTGTATTCTGAGGCTGAAGCTAAACAGGCCAGACAGGATGGTGTAGATCTTCTGGAGGAAGAGCGAGAGATGGCTCTGATCCGGACTACTACCTATCAGCAAGACCTGCAGCGCTTCCACGCGAAGAATGTCAAGAGTCGGGCATTTCATGAGGGAGACTTGGTGCTCCGAGTGAATCAACACCGACCTCACAAGCTTGCCCCTGCATGGGAAGGCCCTTTCGACATCACTAAGGTGCTAAACAACAGAGCCTATCATCTGTACAATCTCATGAAGCAGATAGATGAGCCACGAGCCTAGAATGCAGATCTGCTCCGACGTTTTTATACTTGAGAAGATGTAATAAAGATACTTCATCAATGCAATTCACTTTTCTGCAACATATTGTCGATTCCAATCATATAGTTTCATCTTGGGAATACTCCAAGTGATGAGCAATCCTCACACTCGGGGGCTTAGCTGTGAACATGTTTTTGCCTAAGTTAAAAACCCTGTCGGGTGGATAGTAGTCCATTCACTCGATGAACTATTCGTGAATCCGTCTTCGTTTATGTTCGAAAATAACTCCGAGTGATGAGCGATCCACACACTCGGGGGCTTAGCTGCGAACATGTTTTCGCCTAAGTTAAAAACCCTATCAGGTGGATAGCAGTCCATTCACTCGATGACCTATTTGCGAATACGTCTTCGCTTAGGTTCGAAAATAACTCTGAGTGAAGAGCGATCCTCACACTCGGGGGCTTAGCTGCGAACATGTTTTCTCCTAAGTTAAAAACTTCGTCGGGTAGATAACAATCCATTCGCTGGACAGCTTAGTTGCGAATCGACATTCGCCTAAGTTAGAAAATAACTCCGAGTGATGAGCGATCCTCACACTCGGGGGGCTTAGCTGCGAACATGTTTTCCCCTAAGTTAAAGGCTTCGTCGGGTGGATAACAATCCATTCGCTTGACAGCTTAGATGCGAATCAACATTCACCTAAGTTAGAAAATAACTCTGAGTGATGAGCGACCCTCACGCTCGGGGGATTAGCTGCGAACATGTTTTCGCCTAAGTTAAAAATCTGGTCGGGTGGATAGCAATCCATCCGCTCGACAGCTTAGCTGCGAATAGACATTCGCCTAAGTCCCAAAATAACTCCGAGTGATGAGCGATCCTCACACTCGGAGGCTTAGCTGCGAACACGCTTCGCCTAAGTTAAAAACAAGCTCAGTCGAACAAACGACTAAAAGCCAAATGCGAATAAGATCCAAAGGATAAAACCACGGATAAGCGTTTCGTAAAGAAGCAAATGTGCTCAGGCCTAAGGCCTGAATGAAGTTTTATGGGATACAATTCCACTCGGCATACCGAGGCAAATATAAGTGTTTCTTCCAAGGACCAAGTTTTTTAAACGGGTGACGGGCTGGCTGGCTCGACAAAGGTGTCCAAGTCGATTCCGTCGGCGATTCTGGTGGCTGCCTCAATGAAGGTTTCCATGAAGTCCTCAAACTGGAGTTTCTTCGTGTTTACCACCTGGAGCTCCTTCAACTTCTCTTCCCTCATGTCCCTGCAATGGACCCTGATGAGTGACAACGCCACGTCGGCCCCGCAACGAGCGGCGGACTTCTTCCAAGCTTGCACTCGACTGGGAAGCTCATTCAGGCGAGCCATCATAGAGTTTAGGTCGGGCTGAAGGGTGTCCTCGGGCCATAGCTCCTTGTCGATTCTCCCCATTGCAGACTTCAGTCGGGTAATATATGCCTGGATGCCCTGGAGATGGAAGTTGAGTCTCAGCATGTTCATGGCCACGGCATCGGTGACTGGTGACTTGGTTGGATCCAGATTGGGCTCGACCTCTTCTGTCTCCTTCTTGAAATCTTGGCAGAATTCTGTTGGAGAGTCAGAATGGGAGGAGAATCAGTGAACTGCGACCTTCAAAGGTTTTACGAACTTCAGTCAACAGGAAACACTTACCGTCAAGCAGGATATACATCTTCCTTGAGAATTCGCCCAAGTGCTTCTCCAGGCCATTGCTCCTCTTGTTCAGCTACTCGGCCCTTTTGGCGAGGTCCTCACCCTCCTGCTTCAGCTTGGTATTCTCATCCTCCAGCTTCTTGGCGGCCGCCAGCTTCCGATCTACAGCTTGAGTCTTGTCCCTGGCCACCCGTTGGGCGTTGGCGAGCGTTTTGTCCTTCTCCTCCAATGCCCTCTTCATGGAATCTATAGAAACAACATTGCTGAGTCGCGCTTGGAGTCGACGGTTTTCATCGCGCACGTCTGTTCGAGTGGAAGCACTCGGTTCAAAACTTGAAAAGTGAAGAAGGGGATGCAGAAAGTCAACATTATTTACCTCTCAAAGTCTTCAGCTTAGCACGCGCTCGCTCTAGAGCGTTGTTGGAGGCTTCCAGATCCACAAGCAACTGGTTCCTTTCATTCTCCAGACCCTTATACTGCGTCCCAAGTTCACAATCCCTCTGAAACCAACAAAAGAAAGAGATTCAGTCAGCAAGTAATGCCAAAAACAGTCGACTGGGTTATGTCCACCATCGAATGATTGTTCTACAACCTTGAAGTGGCGTCATAGATTGGTCGACCCATGATGTCCATGAAGCCAAGTGACTCACACAAGAAGAATTCAAGCAAAAAGTTCACTTGGCATGTCAAGTGGCCCTGGCGCTCTGCGCGCCATAAACAAATTCCAAAGCGGTCTCTATTAAGACCCCTGCCAGTGCAAGCACTCGACAGCGGTCTCGGGGACTACACCCAATGGGTGCGCTAAGAGCGCCCCCATTGAGACGGGTAACTCTCGATCCATCGAGTAACTCATTAGAAAAAAATACACTTGACATGTCGAGTGACCCTAGTACCACACGTACAACAAGTTTTCAAGCCTACTGTTTATCGTCTGTGATGAACAGTAGCCTCGGGGACTACACCCAGTGGGTGCACTTAGTGTGCCACCACTGGTTATTAAAACATTTGACAAGGTCAGCCCTGTCAGGACACTCGACCCGTCGAGTGATGCACCTCCCTACTCTGCGAAGTTCAATCTATCCTTATACAGCGTCATATCATGGTTTGTAAATAATATCCATGAAACCTGCAAGGTAGTTACGGAGTGGCGTGACCCAATGCGAAACTTATCCTGTATACAATAAGCTCTAAGACCTCCGCCGGTGCAAGCACTCGACAGTGGTCTCGGGGACTACACCCAGTGGGTGGACTTAGCGTGCCCCCACTGGATCTGTCGATTCTCGATCAGTCGAGTGGCGAAAACATCCATCATTGGAATATCCATCATTCTGAGTAGTGCAGTCTATCCTTATGCAGCGTCATATCATGGTTTGTCAATAACATCCATGATACCTACAGAGTAACTACGGAGTGGTGGGTACGACAAACTCTAAGACCCCTGCTGATACAAGCACTCGGCAACGGTCTCGGGGACTACACCCAGTGGGTGCGCTAGGAGCGCCCCCACTGAGACGGGTAACTCTCGATCCATCGAGTAACTCGTCAGAAAAAAATACACGCTCAACATGTCGAGTGACTCTAGTACCACGCGTACTATCAATCCCAATCCTACTCGACTACGATCCGGTCTATTCGAGTGGAAAAATTTCAAACATTCTGAAACAATCACCCAGTGGGTGTACATCAGCCAAGAAAAGACAGGAATTCAATCAGAAATTTACTTACAATCGAACTTACGCGGACATTGGTGCAGAGGGCTGCGCTAGAGTCATAAGCTAGCTTGCTGGCCTCGTGCGCCTCTTTGGTCCGCAGCATGATCTTCTCTGCCTGGATAAGAGCCTCCTTTGCAGCCTTGGCCTGATCTTCCGGGACGCGATGTAGAGAGAAGATCGTCATAGGCGGGACCGACGTGGTTGCTGGGGCAACTGAGGCAGTCTGAGTGGGGCCGGTTGGAGTTGACGTCACAACGGTCGAGATAGCTGGAGGAGCATGCGACAGAGGTAATGCAGGTTCAGCTCTGAGTTGCGTCGAGTTGCCTATCCCCTGGGAGGACTCAGCAGTTGAGCGCCGAGGCACCTGCGCTGATTAAGCTCTTCGGATGCGAGTACACGAAGTGTCCAGATGCTCCTCGTGATCTTCCACCTAAATGACCTCTGCAACAACAATCGACAGTGTTAACATTGGCATGTGTCGAGTCTCGTTCGGATAAATCAACAACTTACTAACTTCTATGAGAGGTGGCTGCATCAGCGGTGTCAATATCCATTGCCTCCCCTTCATCCCGATGAGGCGAGTTCACAGACGTAGCAGCTCTGACGGATTGAACAGAAAACGGTCGGATAAAACTCAAGACTTCAGTCGACATAAAGAATTCAGAAACAAATACTTACGCGGAGATGACAGGTACGGCCATCCTCATGCGAGGCAAAGCCTTGCGAACTTTGGTCGTGACTTGCTTGGGCTGCTTGGCCAGTCTCTCACTCGGCTCAATAGTTGAAGGGCGACTCCACTTCCGGTTTTTCTTGCTAGGTCCTGGAGCCCTGTCCTTAATAGTTGCTAGGTCCTGACGGGACTTGGTGCGGCCTTCGTGCCGGGGAGGTGACTCGACTTGTTCCTCTTCGTCGGAGTCCGCATATTCATCTTCAGAGTCAGAGGGACCGTCGCCGTCCATGCTGCCACCCTCGCTCACCACGCCATCCTCAACGTGGTTCCCGTTGGGAACAGACGAGTGCATGTTCGTCCACTCCTGCATGATTCAAGCGAGGAAATTAGTTTATAAGTGAATATATCAATCGAAAGTACAAGTATATTAGTTGACTCAACACAACTCACCAGATTCTTCGGCAGGTTTTCGACCGAATAAGGTCGGATCCTCTTGGCTCCCAAAGGATTATCGCAAGCTCCGGTGATGCTACGAAGCCACTGCTCGACAATTTTCTATGGGACTTCTTCTGGATGCGTCTTGGTCGAGTCCTCAGGGCCCGCGTAGTGCCACATGGTGTGGTCTCTGGCTTGGAGCGGCTGAATACGTCGATCGAGACACGTCTCCAACAAATCCATGTGTGTCACTCCACCCCGGATCAGTTGCACCACTGCTTGAACTAAGATACCCACTTCGACATGCTCCTCTTTGGTCACCCTCAGAGATTTGGGAACAGCTGGGCGGTCAGGTATATAAGGGGGAAGGCCAGTCGACATATTGGGTGATGCTTCATCTTTATAGTAGAACCAGGTCGACTGCCAGCCTCAGACGGATTCAGGAAAAGTCATGGAAGGAAAGAAACTACGGGCTCTTTTCTGAACCCCTAAACCTCCACACAACTGGAGCACATGAGTCTTCCCATCAGCGGGGAGAGCTTTCTTCACGGTCTGGGATCTAACCGTAAAGATGTGCTTGAACAACCCCCAATGGGGAGAGCAACCCAGAAAACACTCACACAAAGTGACGAATGCAGACAAATATGCAATAGTATTCGGCGAGAGGTGATGCAGTTGGGCACCGAAAAAATTCAGGAATCCCCTAAAGAACTGGTGGGGTGGCGTGGAGAAACCTTTTCAACATGGGAGAGAAGGAGAATCCGCTCTCCGTCGCGTGGCTCCGGGTCGCGCTCTCCTTCCGGCAACCTCCAGGCGCCTTCCGCCATGAGCCCGTCGGCAACAAGACCCTCCATGTCCTCGCGAGTGACTATAGAGGGGAGAAAATCCCCCTGCATCCATCCCGCCGGCATGGTGAACCGAGTGGTTGAGGGCTTCTTGCCCTTGAGCTTCGTCGCCCCCTTCTTCGCCCGCTCCAGCTTCTCTGTCGCGTTCTTCATCATCGGCACGGCGGTTCTGGTCGAAGAGGAGCGGAGTGTGGCGTTGAGGGCAGAGGAGTCGGAGGAAAAGAGAGGAAGAACGGGCGAAAGTACTGTGCGAACCGCAGCGCGGGAGGCTTTATACTCCGCCGAGTGTCCCACTGACCAGTGGGTCCACGAGATCACCGCACACGCCAACCGCTGACGGCGCCCAGAACGTGGCGATATGACCGGCGCGAGAATCGAGGTGTCGTGCCTTCACTTGCCCTGATCGTGGCGTCATCATCGCACGCGCGTGCACTTACCAAGTTTTCGTATCCCGGAAGATCCGGGTCTGACAGACCGACCCGTCTCCTCCCAAGATACCCTCAGTTCACTCGGAGCAAAACAGGCGCTGAACATCCACTCGGGTACGTTTTAGTTTGAATGGATCTGGGCGAACAGAGAAGAGTTCAATCGGCGCAAGTTTCGTTGAAGCCCCGCATATTATTCGGAAGATTTTGTGTGTCGATCCTGAATGGACGTTAATATTCAGAGTTCAATTGACGCAAGTTCCATGGAAACCCCGGATGTCATTCAGAGGATTTGACGCCCTAACTCAAAGATTGACATTGATACTTCCTTGCACCACTCAAACCCCGATCCATTCGGGGGCTAATGACGAGGATAGGTACCTAGGGTAGGGTCCTGGGTAAGGCCTACATACCCTACCTAAGGACATTGCATTGAAGGACTTGAAGACCAAGCACAAACTTCCGGGTGGGATCCAGGAGATGTCCTAAGTCACTCGACAGGATATCCACTCGGAGACTCCTTCCTTCACTCGGCAGTCGCTTGTCACTCGGAAGACCTCATTCTCACTCGACACCACAAGAGCAGGAGCCATCATTAAGAGCCCAACGGGCAGACGTTGGTTCAATAGGCATCAATAGCCTTTATTACGTACGTTACCTGTAATGGTAGACTTTAACCCCACGATCAGACCCTTAGATGGTAGGTAATTATGAGGGGTAGCGAACTCTATAGAAGCCACCCCTCCCCTCCCACACAAGGGTTCACAACCATTGTAATCTCTATATTCCACACGACATAAGCTCTAGAGCACTGAGATGTAGGGCTGTTACCTCCACGAGAGGGGCCTGAACTCATACATCTGTGTGTACACCCTCGCCGTAGCTAGGACTCTGCCCTCTCCCTTCGTACCCCTACCACCTACTGTCAGGCTCGTTCCCACGACAAGGGCCAAACGCGACCATGTCCCAAAAAACACTTTCCTGGAACGGCTCTTTAAGCCATCTGTGGTTTGGCAGGATGATAATAAGGGCACCGGTCTAACCAGCGCGGACGAGGTTGTTCCCCCTATAAATCAACCAGACGATCAAATCATTGGAGGCTCCGTAATGGACGAAACACCCTCGGCTCATGAGGTCATGCCAACAATCGCGCCATGGACTGAGCCCTTCCTTGCCTACCTTCTTCGCAAAGAACTCCCCGAAGATCAGACGGAGGCGCGATGCATAATTCGGCGAGCCAAAGCCTATAAAGTCTACGAGGGTGAGTTATACAAGAAAAGCACCACCGAAGTACTACATCGGTGCATATCTAAGGAAGAAGGACGACAGATCTTAGACGAAGTCCACGCAAGGATGGGCGGCCATCACGCTGCGGTAAGGGCCTTAGTTAGCAAGGCCTTTGGGGCCGGTTTCTTCTGGCCCACTGCTTGAGCGGACGCCTAGTCAATTGTCAAGCACTGCGTGGGGTGTTAACTTTTTGCAAATAAAAGTCACATGCCCCCCAACAACTCTTCGGTCTATTCCAATTACCTGGCCCTTTGTGGTCTAGGGCCTAGATATGATCGGACCTCTTAAAGGGGGGACCAAGAAGAATAAATACCTACTAGTCATGGTTGAAAAATTTACCAAATGGATAGAGGCAAAACTTGTCAAATCAGCAGGGTACAGACCAGTAATCGACTTTATATCCGGCGTGGTACACCGTTATGGCGTCCCGCATAGTATAATAACGAACAATGGATCCAACTTCACATCCCAAGAGGTCAAAGACTGGCGCGCAAAAATGGGCATCAAGCTCGATTACGCATCAGTGTATCACCTGCAAACCAATGGACAAGTCAAACGAGCAAAAGCCTCATCGTGAGTGGCATTAAACCACGTTTGGTCCAATCTCTGCATGAGTCCGACTGTCATTGGGTTGAGGAGCTTGACTCCGTTTTGTGGGGCCTACGCACCACCCTGGACCGATCAACGTGATACACACCGTTCTTCATGGTCTACGGGGTAGAAGCAGTCCTCCCCTGTGACATTATATATTCACGACGCACCAAGGGTGCACATGTACGAGGAAAAGGAGGCTGAGTTAGATCGGTAGGACGACCTGGATGTCTTAGAAGGAGAGCACGACATAGCCCAGGCTCGTTCTACCTGTTATCAACAGCAGGCCCACCGTTACCAGAGTAGGGAGGTCAGGGCAAAAGCATATAATGTGGGTGAACTCATCTTACGGCTCCTGGAGAAGCAGAAGCATAATGGGAGGGCCCCTTCATAATTGACGAAGTACTCACAGGAGGGGCTTACTGTCTTCGAAACCCGTCGGATAATCGCCTTGGACCAAACCCATGGAACACAGCTCGTCTTCGGCGCTTCTACGGATAGACCGGTGTGGTCATACTATTTACCCTTTACTTCCTTTTCTTTCCTTTTCCTTTATTTTTTCCTTTCCCTCCCACCTTGATTTTTGGCTGGATTGGATTTTTTCGTTTCTTCCCAAGTCTATATTCGGTTAAACCGATCTTGTATTAAGAATTTTGGCTTACATCCTTAACTGTTAAATCCGTACACAACACATGGGGGCTTCTTCCCATAGACAATGATTTTATATTCTAAGCATCTATTCACATTCATCGTGGATGCACGTTTTCCTCGTCGATTTTTAAGCCATTCTATGCATCAATTTGAACTAAGATTTTTGCCAAGATGGGTTGCCTCACTCCTGTATTTACTCTCTACGTTCCCGATTGTTTGGCTGGGGAGTAAAGGGAGCACCTCTGTGATTGTTACGACCGGGTTGTCCAGATACGTACCTCAGATGGGTGAAGCCAAAAGCGAGCTATCTATAGCAAAAAATTGGTCGGCTACGAGAGAAACAACAAAAAATATGGTTATCATCGCCATTCCCCAGACTTGTTTTTCCAAAAAGAGCAATTAGTCCCATACTAGCAATATATGGCCTTATTATCTACGATTTATGTAGCACCCTGAAGAAAGGTATCTATAGAGGTACTATTTTCTTTGGAAGATGTTTCTTATGCTAAGTAGTAGTATACCATATCTCCCCGTGTGCCTTTTGTCTGTTCGCACCAAATGGCCGGATTGCCTGGTTCCCCAAACATAATTGACTCTTCTCGGGTGATATTTTATAAGGAACACTCCCAAGCTTTTAGCGCGAGACGTCGAAGCCGATGGTCGGTTAAGACAAAGTTTACAACATAGATGGAGCGATTTTTTGATTATCAATACATAGTTACATACAATTATACTTTTGGCTGCTGGTCGAGATTGTCTATTAAGTCATCCAGGGAACAATCTTTTTGCGAGAGACGAGCAGCTGGCATCACTTGGTCGTACACCAAGTGAAGTGGCACTTCTTGCCCATCAGGCCCTGCTGGACCAACCCGAGCCATATGCTCGGGATTAAGGCTGGTATACCGCATCTTGATCATTCCCCATGCCTCTTGTTCCTCCTCCCAGCAGGTCGATGTCTTCCATAACTTGAACTGACTCTGGGCTCTCTTCAACCGACCAGTCAGTTCGGCCATCCCTTCGGGAGGATGCTCGGCAGGCCATAGCACTTTTACCATACTCCTCATAGCCTTCCGAGCCTGCTCATGAATGGTGGAGAGTTCCTTCAGAAGGCTTCTCCGGTAGGATCTGATCTCTTCTCCGGGCCGCCCAGTTAGGAGACCTATACACGAGACAAGGCATGTCCATTATGCTTCATATATAAGAAGTACCGTCAGATGTTAGAATCACACTTAACGAACATGCCCCTCTGTAATTTCTGGTTCTCTTCTTGGGCCTGGACCAATTGAGTCTTTAAGCTCTCAATTTCTTTGGCCTGCTGCTTGTTTTCCGCCTGGAAGCGTTTCTTTTCCTCAAGGTTTCGTTGCAACGAAACAGAACCGACCTCATGCTGGGACTCAGCATACCTTTGAGATTCTCGTGCTGCATCTAAATCTTTTTGCAACTTCCCTATTGATTTAGCTGCTACAAAGTACCCTTGCGTCAGCATGGGATTATATACTAAGATCAGCAGAACAGATATACTCACCATGCGCCTCTCGGGTGAAATTCTTCACTTGCTCAAGTTTGGCCTTCATGGTTTCCACCTGTTTTCAGCTCACCTCCAATTCCTTGGATAGTTGCTCGTTCTGCTGCCTTGAGGCCTGCATCATCAGTAAAACAATACACGGACCCTTAATTTGGTCGTTCCGACCAATTCAAGGCCCGGGGGCTACTGGGTTTGCATGTGTGTTTGCATTGTTATAGCCGATCACTCACCTGCAGGCTGGACGATATCAGTTTCATGGCTTCCCCGAACCCAGCTCAAGCATCTCCAATGTGTGCGTCAGCCGAGCGTAGAGCGTTGAACTCTTGTTCGGAGAACACCGGGTGGCGCATGGCTTCTCGTTGCCGCCGATGACTCATCACACTCTCTATATCGGATTTGGTAACTGATACTGCGTCCCCGGAGTCTTCAGGGCCCTGATTGACCATAGGAACCTCCATAGTGGGTTCAGTATGAGCAGAAGATCTAGAATCGTGAGCGTTGCCGGACACCTTGGCAACATCCTCGGCAGGAGATGGCTGAACTCGTTGCGTGAGTATTTTGACATGAGATCTCTTGTGAGGCCCTATCGATTGTAATAATAAATTAAGCAACTGAACAAAGTACCTTTGAGCGTGTTCCCACGACCAGCTCACCTAACGGATCCCTGTTGCTATCCGATCCGGGCATTGCCGCCATAGCCGATGCATGTCGCGCGGATCGATGATGCTTGGGAGGAGGAGCCGACGCGTTTGGGGTCGATGAAGGATACTTGCCTTTTGCGGGATGAATTTTTCTTCTTCTTGCCTATAGTGGGGGAAGGGAATGATCCGGGGTAATCGGCTATAATAACCACCTTGCAGCGGTCGAGGCTCTCTTGGTAGAAGATCCCGTCTTCAAATTCGACTGATAGCTCGAGGTTGTCATGAAATCCTGGATCATCGTCACGAGAATAGTTCTCGGGTTGGGGGGCCGGATAGTTAACTGTCTTGACAAAGCTCCTCCAATCCTGTTCACACAGATTAAAGGCTTCAGTCAGAAAGGGACAAACGTAAAACCCGAATTCGGGTAATAGAGTCGAAAAGCTCATCCATTCGATGGGATTGTGACTTGAGTAGCCCTCCTTGGTCGGTAGCCAAAACAAATCTTCTTTCTCCCGTTTGTATAGGTCAACAAGCGCAGATACTAATGCTGCTTGATTGGCAGGGACCAGCCGTCGGGAGCGGGTGGTGTTGCTCGTCCTGTTGTAACACCACATAGGGTGTATTCTTTGCTGAAGAGGCTGAACACATCGGGTGATGGCGGCGGCCATCACTTCTATCATTGTCAGCTTATGATGAGATAGTAACCTCACATGGGCAGCCAAGCGCTGCACTTCGATGCCGTCCTCTTGGATTGACCTCTTCGGTCGCTAGTTATAACTTTTCTTCAAGGGGGCGTCGGAGTATTCAGGCAAACCCCTCCGAGCTAGATCGAATAGAGGAAAATCCTCGATATAGAATCATTCCGAAGACCATTCTTCGGACTCATTCTTCGGTGTCCCGACTAGATACCCCGTCCCGGCTATGCGGCATATTTCGGCTCCTCCGACCTCTAGAATTGTCTTACCCCGAGTATGAGGGACCAGGCAAAAGTACTTCCTCCACAATTCAAAGTGTGCCTCGCAGCCCAGAAACATCTCACAAAGGGCAACGAATCCCGAGATATGCAAAATGGACCCAGGGATGAGACGATGAAGCTGGATCCCATAAAACTCCAATAATCCCCTCAGGAAAGGATGAATGGGAAACCTGAGACCCGCAGGAGTAAGGGCACGAACTATACTCGCTCCCCCTTTTGAGGATTGGGGAATTTTTCCGCGAAGGCTTCGCCATTGAAAGAAGTCAAACCTGCACGGGCAACCGCTAGATTAGAGTAAGGAGGATACCCTTGGGTCTCGAGGTTGCGCAGTCGAAGGAGGGATACATAATAACTCGCCCAATCCCCAGGACGAGAGCCATAAAGGTGCGAGGAAGAGCTGGGGGCGCTCGCCATGTTCTTGTGGTGATCTATCGCTAAAGGTTTTTTCTGATGGGGAGGAAGAAGAAGATGTGACCTAGACCACGATTCATTTTGTTTAAATGGGTGGTGCCTCCTTTGTGGGAGGGGCAGTCTTGTAAAAACCTGCTGAACCACTCGTCCCCCCTCGGGGCGCAAGGATCAAGAAGCGCTAACAGTTATTACAATAGACCCTGCAAGTTCGTGACGCTTGGGATTTCGCCGATGAAAGGACGATTGCCGAACAAGAAGGGATAGAGGGACTCACCTTGCAAGCCGAAGACTTCAATGCGCAAGTTTGTCCGATATTATACCTCGGCATTGGAGGCTAGTCCGGGGGCTATTGAGGGAGTCCTTGTTTAAGGGGTCCTCGGATGACCGGCCTGTTTCTCATGGCCCGGACTATGCGGGTCATTGGCTGAGCATTGGAGTGATTAGAGGCCTCGCCGCCAGGGAGGAATCTTCAGGAGTTGTGGCATGTCCTCCAAGTTTTTAATAGTAGATAGGCATGTTTTTCCCTTCAAGGTGCAACCGGCCATGTGTAAATCCTAGGTACCCTTGGCGTCTATATAAGCCGAAGGGTTCTAGATTGTAGGGAAGAGAAACTCGTCTAGGGTTTAGCTATTCGATCTCAAGGTAGATCAACTCTGTAACCTTCATACCATTAATATAATAAAGCAGGATGTAGACTTTTACCTCCATAGGAGGGCTCGAACCTGGGTAAACACCGTCTACTTAGTCCCTTGTTACCATCGATCCTAGTCTCACAGGTCGGGACCCCCTACCCGAGATCCGCCAGTTTCAACACTGACACCCCCTGGCTACCCGAGGTGGCTTGTCGTCGCCTCGTGGCCCCCCTTGACTTGTGTCCGATGCCAAAAATTCCAATAAATACTAAAACCCCCATAAAGAAACCTAGATCAGAAGTTCCACCGCGGCAAGTCTCTATATCCATGAAAAACCAATCTTGGACCTCTTCGACACCCTGCCGAAGGGGGTCACCATCATCGGAGCCCACGTTCATCATCCCGGAGGGGGCCATCATCACCATGGAGGCCAAGGACCATAGGAGAACCACTCACCACCTAGGGGGGAGGCCATGGATGAGGAAGCACAAGGGGAGACCCTCTCTCCCCCCTCTCTCTCTCTTGGTGGCGCCGGAGTGCCATCGGGGGAACCATCACCGCGGTGATCGTCTTCATCAACATCACCTTCTTCATCACTGTCCTCATATGTTTTCAGCGGTCCACTCTCCCGCATCCCGTTGTAATCCCCTACTTGAACATGGTGCTTTACGCCACATATTATGATACAATGATGTGTTGCCATCCTCTGATGTTTTGAGTAGCTTTCTTTTGTCTTATGGGTTGATTGATGATCTAGATTGGTTTGAGTTGTATGTTTATTTTGGTGCTGTCCTACGGTGCCTTCCGTGCCGCGCACACGTGAAGGATTCCCGCTTTGGGGTGTTGTGATACGTTCATGATTCGCTTATAGTGGGTTGCTTGAGTGATAGAAGCATAAACCCGAGTAAGGGGGTTGTTGCGTATGGGATAAAGGGGACTTGATTCTTTAATGCTATGGTTGGGTTTTACCTTAATGATCTTTAGTAGTTGCGGATGCTTGCTAGAGTTCCAATCATAAGTGCATATGATCCAAGTGGAGAAAGTATGATAGCTTATGCCTCTCCCTCAAATAAAATTGCAATAATGATTGTCGATCTTGTTAATAATTGCCTAGGATAATTCTGCACACCGAGCCATCATTATTCCACACTCGCTATTTGTATTATATTGTAATATATTCTATGCTTATGGTGACAGCAACTATTTTTATATTTTAGTTCTCTGTTATCATGCAACGCTATTCTCTTCGTACCCACAACGTAGTTTTATTTCTCGTTTCTAGTTGGAAGCAAACGTTCGGCGTACGTAGAGTCGTATCAGTGGCAGATAGGACTTAGAGAATATTGATCTTACATTTAGATCCTTGTGGGTTCGACACTCCATAATTATCACTTCCACCTTTGGGAATTGCTACGATGATTCCTTGCACTTGGGGATTATCAGTGTGGTAAGTATGATGAACTCCTTGATCTTGTGCTTTAAAAGATAGTCTCCTCAACACTCAATCACTCTCATAGATTTGTCTTTGGTAGAAGAGGTTGATTGGGTGGAAAGAAACTTGGGGAGGCAGAAATCAAGATTCATATGGTAGGAATGGAATATCTTGATCTCAACACATGAGTAGATGGCTCTCTCTTAGAAAAATGGATATGGCAAGTGTTGGTATGTTCTGAGTGCTTCCTCTACGAGTGAGAGGTGGTGAAGGGGTATATATAGGCATCTCCAAAAATCCAACTGTTACAACATTATTTCCCAACTCGGTGAAACCGAAGTAAAAACTCAGTTGCACGAACTAGTGCAAAATGTGGGAACTTTGGCATTTTCAGTGAGACCGATATAAACATCTCGGTCCGTTTGGTTTTGGTTTGACTTAGACAATCCCTCATCTCGGTGAGAACGATTTTCCAAACTCGGAAATTCCGACTATGGAGAATGTCTAACCAGGGAGTTGGTCATTGGTTCTCGGTCAGACCGAACCAAAACTTGGTGGTACCAAAATGCTCGGGTTTAGATTAGGTTCTGTCTTGGATGAAAATCGGTGTGGCTGAGTGGATAAAGATTGTGGCACCAATTTTGATGTTTAGACTTTGGACACAGAATTTTGTGGGAGAATGGATGAGTATTTTTGGTGACCAACTCTAAGCACGCCAGAAACTAGATCATCATGGATACCTCATACCCTTTTAATAGTATTGGCTTTCCTATGGACTCAAAAGTGATTTCTCACAAAACGCATAATGCATAGTCTTGAAGCTTGAAGTTTGGCCAATCCTATTCCTTCCCCTTTTAATAGTATTAGCTTTCCTATGGACTCAAAAGTGATTCCTCCTCTTCTTCTTAGCGGGGTTTGATATTCCCCCCCCCCCTTGATCAAGTATAATCTTTGATATTTCTCCCCCTGATTCATATTTCCCCCCCTTTGGCATGAGCTAGCATGAGCTAGCATTTGTACAGAATACCTTGCTGAACACCGCTTGTCATTTCCTTTTGCTCCTTGTTGGGTTTGACACTCTTACATATCAAAATAACTACAATTGATTCCCTATACTTTTGGGTCATCAAGACTCTTTTCTAGCGCCATTGTCAGGGAGTGAAGCACCTTTGATAAGTGGAAATTGTGAAGGAAACATTTTCTATACGTGCTGAAACTTACCGTTGCTTGTTACTACGACCAGTCACCCTTTGAGTGGCTTGTTCGAGGCATCTTTGCCCCGAACAGAAGATGAGAAAGTTGTTTTTCAACCTACTGAATATATTTATCATGGGATTCCTTCGGGTATGTTAAACTATTATCTAATCCATATGATGGTGCGACTCATCTTGATTACCATTTGATATTTGTCAATGAAGTTTGTGGATTATTTCAAATTGCAAGTATTTCTAGAGATAAAGTTAAGAAGAAAGTTTTCCCTTTATATTTGGAGGGGAAAGCGTTAATGTGGTATAGGCTATTGGATAATATTGAATCATGGAACTGGAATTGCGTGAAGCTGGAATTTCATCATAAGTTTTATCCTATGCATCTAGTCCATCATGATAAGAACTATATATAATTTCTGGCGTCGTGAAGGAGAAAGCATCGCTCAAGCTTGGGGGAGGCTTAAACAAAAATGATTATCCAAAAATGTATGCTTGGCTCTCTCACGATGATCAATTATTATTGGGCTCTTCTTCTACTGGCTCACATATGAATAAAACTAGGGATTTTTACATGTGTGCCCCCTCGTTCCTTAGTTGTACTCATTCATCCCCACGCTCTTAACATTTTTTCACTTTTCCCCACTCCTTACTCTGAAACCCTCAGAAATGGTCACACGGGGGGATGTCGTCCGACCAATGGTTTGACCGTTAACTACTAACGAGTTGGGCCACGCCGGACTGTCTCGCTCGTTGGACCCGCCCAATTTCTGACCACAATGACGCCGAACAAGTGCGCACACGCTTTCTCCTCCTCCGCTTCGGGGACGCGTGCCGGCCTGATACATCTCCAACGTATCTATATTTTATGAAGTATTCATGCCATGTTTACAATAATTCTATATGATTTTAGTATGATTTTAATAGAACTAACTCGAACTGACGCTGTTTTCAACAGAACTGCCGTGATGTTGTTTTTGTGCAGAAATAAAAGTTTTCGGAATGGGCTGAAAATTTACGGATAATATTTTTAGAAAATATAAAAAATACTGGAGCGAAAAGATACAGGAGAAGATTCCCGAGGGAGTCACAAGCCACTAGGGCGCGACCACCCCCGTGGCCGTGCCTAGCTGGTTTGTGACCTCCTCGGGAACCTTCTGGATGTGGGACCAATGCCAAATATTCCTATAACTACAGAAACCTCCGAAAATAAACCTAGATCGGGAGTTCCATCGCTGCAAGCCTCCAGAGCCAGGAAAAACCAATCGGGAGCCCGTTCCGGCACCCTATCGGAGGGGGAAACCATCAGCATAGGCCATCTTCGTCACCCCGTCGGTATTCACGACGAGGAGGGTGTAGTTCACCCTCGGGGCCGAGGGTATGTACCAGTAGCTATGTGTTTGATCTCTCTCTCTCTCTCTATCTCTCGTGTTCTTGAGATGACACGATCTTGATGTACCGCGAGCTTTATTGATATTAATGAATCATATGGGGTTTTCCCCTCTCCATCTTCTTGTGATGAATTGAGTTTTCCCTTTGAAGTTTTCTTATCGGATTGAGTCTTTAAGGATGTGAGAACACTTGATGTATGTCTTGCGATGGCATATCCGTGGTGACAATGGGATGTTCTATTGATCCACTTGATGTATGTTTTGGTGATCAACTTGCGGGTTCCATGACCTTGGGATTCTATGCATGGGGTTGGCACATGTTTTCGTCTTGAATCTCCAGTAGAAACTTTGGGGCACTCTTTGAAGTTCTTTGTGTTGGATTGAACATGATGCATCTGAAGTTGTGTGATGCATATCGTATAATCAAGCCCATGGGTACTTGTCATGACATTGGAGTATCTAGGTGACATTAGGGTTTTGGTTGATGTGTGTCTTAAGGTATTATTTTAGTATGAACTCTAGGGCTGTTCGTGACACTTATAGGGATAGCTCATAAGATTGAACGAAAAAGATAACTTTGACGTGGTTTCGTACCCTACAATAATTTCTTCATTAGTTCTCCTCTATTTGTGACTTTGGAGTGAACTCTTTGTCACACGAGAGGTATTTATAGATGATTCAACTATGTTAGTATTGTTGAGATAACTTGCACTAGTGAAAGTATGAACCATAGGCCTTGTTTTGAAGCATTGCAATACCGTCTTTGTTCACTTTTGTTACTTGCTACCTTGCTGTTTTTATATTTTCAGATTACAAAAACCTATATCTACCATCCATATTACACTTGTATCACCATCTCTTCGCCGAACTAGTGCACCTATACAATTTACCATTGTATTGGTTGTGTTGGGGACACAAGAGACTCTTTGTTATTTGGTTGCTGGGTTGTTCAAGAGAGACCATCTTCATACTATGCCTCCCACGGATTGATAAACCTTATGTCATCCACTTGAGGGCAAATTGCCATTGTCCTACAAAACTCTGCGCTTGGCGGCCCAACAAAGTCTACAAGAATAAAGTTGCATAGTAGACATCAAGCTCTTTTCTGGCGCCGTTGCTGGGGAGGTGAGTGCTTGAAGGTATATCTTTAGATATTTCAATTGAATCTTTTAATTTCTTGTTTTTCACTAGTTTGGTTTTATAAAAGAAAACTACAAAAAATGGAATTGAGGTTGCCTCATATGCTTCATCTTTCTAATGTCTTTCGTGAAAATGATGGAAAGGAAAATTGTGCTCAAGTGTTAGAAGAAGAAGTTATTAAAATGTTTGGCACTAAATCTATGAATGATGAGCATGATAGTGATATTGTTAGTATGAATTCTCTCAATATCCATGATGCTAATGATATGAAAATCCACAAGCTTGGGGATGCTATGTTTGATGAAGATGATATGTTTAGTCCCCCAAGTTTTGATGAGCAAATTTATTATGATGAAATCATGCCTCCTATTTATGATGATTATTGTGATGACATGTATGCTATAAAGAATAATGATAACCATGAGAATTGTCATCATGATTTTAATTTTCAATTGGATTATGCTTCACATGATAGTTATTTTGTTGAGTTTACCCCCACTATTAGTCATGAGAAGAAATTTTCTTGTGTGGAGAGCACAAATTTCTATGCTTGTAGATCATGCAAAGAATGCTTTATGTGCTGGTTATATTGTGGAATTCCTTCATTATGCTACTTAAAATTATTATGAGGGAGGAACATATGCTTGTAGGAATTGCAATAATATCAAGTTTCCTCTCCATGTGTTCAAAGTTTTGAAGTTATGCTTGTTTTGCCTTCCTATGCTAGTTGATTCTTGCTCCCATAAATTGTTTGCTCACAAAATCCCTATTCATAGGAAGTGGGTTAGACTTAAGTATGCTTTTCATGAGATTCATGATGCTCTCTTACATGTTTCAAATACTATTCTTATATGAGCATCATTGAAATCATCATGCCTAGCTAAAAGGCATTAAAGAAAAGCGCTTGTTGGGAGACAACCCAACACTTTTACTTTCTGTTTTTGTGTGTTAACATGATTAAGATACTGTATTAATCATGTTTTGTGTCTTTTATTTCAATAAAGTGTCAAGTAAATCCTTTGGTATAGTGTGGATACTTGCTTGTTTGATTCTTTGCAAAAATAGAAAGTTTTGCGTCCAGTATTTGAATTATCTGATTTTATTGGAGAACAAAAAATTCGGAAAATTTTACACAACATTGATATGGAAATTCTGTTTTTTTTCTAGTTTTCCAGTATTTTTAGAGTTAGGGAAGTTTGGTTACCATTCATATCTTTACAGACTATTCTATTTTTGATAGATTCTGTTTTGCAGGCATAGTTTGCTTGTTTTAGTGTTCCCGTAACTTATATTGAGTAATATAAATTGTGTCAATTATGGAATGCAGTAGTTATCATGTGGGAAGAAATATGAATCTTGTCTTGACAGTACCTAAGTGAATGATCTATCTTTATTACACTAACCCTTCTCACAAAGTTCCGTTAAGTTTTGTGTGATTGAAGTTTTAAAGTTTTGGGTAAGACACCGATATGAGGAGAATAAGGAATGACAAGAACATAAGATTGGGGATGCCCAATGCACCCCAAGGTAATACTCAAGGAAGACTCAAGCGTCTAAGCTTGGGGATGCCCCGGAAGGCATCCCCTCTTTCGTCTTCAACACTATCTTTATATCTTACTTGGAGCTATATTTTTATTGTCACATAATATGAGTTTTGCTTGGAACGTCATTTTATTTTGTTGTTCTTTGTTAGGAGTTATTTATAATCTTGTTTTTTAGTAAAGAGTTCCAAGAATTGCCTTTAGGATGCTTGCATTGCATGTTTTGATATGTGCTGGGTAAAAACAGAAACTTCTGTTGTAGTGTTTGAATTTTCATATTTTACTGGAACGTGGAAAGTTTCTAAATTTTTTATGCAGCGTTGTCATATCAATTTATAGCATGTCCTGAATTGTCATAATTTTTTGAGTTATAGAAGTAAACTTGATGAATCATCTGGAGTTTTCCCCTCTCTATCTTCTTGAGATGAATTGAGTTTTCCCTTTGAAGTTTTCTTATCAGATTGAGTCTTTAAGGATATGAGAACACTTGATGTATGTCTTGCAATGGGATATCCGTGGTGATAATGGGATGTTTTATTGATCCACTTGATGTATGTTTTGGTGATCAACTTGCGGGTTCCGTGACCTTGGGAATCTATGCATAGGGGTTGGCACATGTTTTCGTCTTGAATCTCTGGTAGAAACTTTGGGGCACTCTTTGAAGTTCTTTGTGTTGGGTTGAACATCATGAATCTGAAATTGTGTGATGCATATCGTATAATAAAGCCCATGGGTACTTGTGGTGACATTGGAGTATCTAGGTGACATTAGGGTTTTGGTTGATGTGTGTCTTAAGGTGTTATTTTAGTATGAACTCTAGGGCTGTTCATGACACTTATGGGGATAGCTCATAAGATTGATCAGAAAAGATAACTTTGAGGTGGTTTCGTACCCAACAATAATTTCTTCGTTAGTTCTACGCTATTTGTGACTTTGGAGTGAACTCTTTGTTGCACGAGAGGTTTTTACATATGATTCAACTATGTTAGTATTGTTGAGAGAAGTTGCACTAGTGAAAGTATGAACCCTAGGCCTTGTTTTCAAGCATTGCAATACCGCTTTTGCAAACTTTTGTTACTTTCTATCTTGCTGTTTTTATATTTCCAGATTACAAAAACGTATATCTACCATCCATATTACACTTGTATCACAATCTCTTCGCCGAACTAGTGCACCTATACAATTTACCTTTGTATTGGGTGTCTTGGGGACACAAGAGACTCTTTGTTATTTGGTTGTAGGGTTGTTGAAGAGAGACCATCTTCATCCTATGACTCCCACGGATTGATAAACCTTAGGTCATCCACTTGAGGGAAAATTGCCATTGACCTACAAAACTCTGTGCTTGGAGGCCCAACAAAGTCTACAAGAATAAAGTTGTGTAGTAGAGAGCACGACCTTCCAACTACCCCCATGTCTTAAAGTAAATGCACATGCACAGCAGGCCTCGGTCGTCAGCCACACCTGTTCGGGTCGCCGTCCTTTTTTAAGTGGAAACCCGTGGACCGACCAGTCTACAACAGTTTCTTCCGTTCCAAACCGAACCTTCCCCCTCCACCCTTGACAGCATTTGCAAACCCTAGCCTGCCATCGACAAACCCTAGCCTGGCGGCGATATCCCTGCCACCATGGGCATCTTCTCAGGGGCTAGCTCAAGCTCCGCCAAAAAGAAGGGCAAGGCCCCCGTTGTCTGTGTCAAAACCAGCGGATCTCGGGTAGGGGGTCCCGAGCTGTGAGACCAGAATCGATGGTAACATGAGACGAATGATACGATGTTTACCCAGGTTCCGACCCTCCTATGGAGGTAATACCCTATGTCCTGCTTGATTGTATTGATGATATGTGGGTTACAGAGTTGATCTACCTCGAGATCGGATAGCTAAACCCTAGATGAGTTGTTCTCTGTCTACAACCTAAAACCTCCGGCTTATATAGACGCTGAGGGTACCTAGGGTTTACACATGGTCGGTTACCCGTCGAAGGGATAAACATGCTTATTCGCTACATCAAACATGGAGGACAAGCCACGATTCCCAAAGGTTCCTTCCTGGAGACAGGGCCTTCGATCGATCCAATGCTCGGCAAGCGGCCCATACAGTCCGGCCCATAAGAAATAGGTCGGCCTCCCGAGGACCCCTTAATCCAGGACTCCCTCACCCGTCGTCCCTTGGCGCGCATTACCCCCGCCATCCTATTCCCGTCCGCTTCAACAGCGGATAAGCGTCCCAGTGAACCAGGCGAGGTGGCACTAGGAGCACCGCATCCCTCTCCCCTACCCGATGTGGTCCTGCTAGATGACTGTCAGTTGGATCCAGAGAGGATCCAAGTACCCGCGGTGCCACGGTCAGCGTGGGCGCATGCGCAGGAGGTGAGGCGCCGGCGGCAGCAGCTCATGCCTGAGAAGTGGCTCAACCCTGCTTACGCTGAAGACTCTCCCGATTGGGAGGCCTGGTTTGCGTTTGAGCATGAGCACTAGCGCCGGCGTGGCGTCTGCGATGTGCGGGCTGGCAACCCACCGCCCCTAGTCGTGCACGATGAGGACCAGGAGGCGGAGGCCAAGTACCAGGAGGCACTGGCAACTACCCTCCATTTAAGCGGGGAGGAAGATCGATGAAGGGAGGAGGAGGAGGAGGCCTTACTAGGCATGGTTAGCGGAGGCCATTGCGCTCTCCGCTGCTGGCGACTGCGTCGTGCCGCCGCTGGTCTCGCCGTCCCCCGCTAGGCTTGAGAAGGCGCCCACCGCCCTCACGCCCCATGTTGGGGATATGACCCCGTGGTATAACCCGCCTAGGAGGTGCCAGGTCATGAGGTTGACAGCTCATGAGCAGGGCCATAAACAGGCCTTGAGATCAAAGACAAGCTGAGAGGCGGCTTGCCAAGCGGGTCGGATGGAGGCCCAGAGTTAGAAGACAACAAGTGACCCGAAGGCGTAAGCCGATGGGAGATGTCTTGCCATATGCGGTAAGGCGACTTAGAGACAAACCTGGTTACAAAGTGTAATCTGATCTTGACTCTTGTAAGCCTAGGGCCTCGACCTACCTATATAAAGGCGAGTCTCTATGGCGGTTTAGGGTACGAAACAGTCCATCGAGAGCTAGGTCAAGCAAATCGGCTCCCTTGTAATCGATACCCAATCAATACTACACAAAGAAGGAGCTAGGCTATCACCTCTTTAGGGAGGGGCTGAACCTAGGTAAACTCGTGTCTCTCGTCTCGATCAACCCCTTCGAGTTAACCGCCATAGCAATGGCCTCGAACCTAAGTCCTTTCACTTGGGCATCTGTCGTGACAAAACCAGGACAGTTGGCATCCACCTTGGGGAAGATGCACGATGGTTTGGAATTCTCGAAGGGCTCTGTCCCAGGGATCGAGGGATATGCCGTCGGCGGGATGACTAAGAGTCACCGCGGCAAGCTCTACATCGACGATGTTGGTTGGGGCCCCGAGGTCGACTCAATCGAGTACGGGTATCGAGTCCCCTTCGGCGGAATTCACGTCTTCATTGAAAAGATCGACGGATTTAAGCTCGGGCCGGACATCTGCACCAACCTCGTTGAGTCGGCCCGGCGTACGCAACCCGCCCGTGTTCAACCTGGCCGGGGGAGCGTTTTCATTGGCTTCACACGAGGCATGGAAGACTCCGTGTCAGGACGGGAAAACCATATCCTGTTAGATGAAAGGTCCTCGAGCGGAGAGACGAAATCGATGTATCAGCTTCATGACGGTGGTCTTGGGGGCTATGCCAATGGTGATTGTATTCCAGAGCCCTACGAGCCGCCAAGCCGAGCCGCCATCTTCATGGCAGGCACAACGCCAACTTTCAACAACACGACGACCCGAGTGGCGGCAGGAGTCGCTCCGTTAGGGTCTGGGTCAGCCAGGCTGCCAGCTCAAGTTTTGTGGGAATTAATGGACGAGTTGACAACTCTGTTGGGAATAGAGGTCATGCTTGAAAACAAGCAGAGCGCAACACTGAGATCGCAAGGTTGAAGGAGCAAATGACCAAGACCTAAGAGGATATCAATGTGATGCAGATGCAAATGGATGCGGAGTCAGAGCGGCTGAGGAGGAGGCTTTCCGCTTCAATCTAGATCAGCACACCTCTGAGGCAGTCCTTTGGAGGAGATATCAGTCCCGCCTCCCAGTGCAGTATGAGCCCAAGGCTCTCTTCGCCACCCCGGGACCAGGACCGACTGCACCATTGACCATAACCCAGATTGCGAAAGTGCCTGGAAGTAGGGCGGCGGCTCAACCGCGGCAGCCAGATCTGCCCCGCCGAAATCACACGCTGCCGCAACACTTTCTGATAGTGCCTGATCATTACTCTAACCCGGAGGATATCATGGTAGCCGCAGCCACCAAGCTCAATGCACTCCCTCTCACCGATGGGATTCCCATTGCTAAGGAAGCACAAAATGCCATTGAGTTGTTGCAGACAGCGGTGGCTCAGCAGGAAAAGTATATGTACAACCGGAGTCGTGTACACTCAACCCCCATCCCAAGCCATAGTTACAGGACACACGTGGAGTCACCGGCGGTCTCCAGCAGCGATCGATGATGCAACCTACCCTGTGAGGACCAGCCCTGTACCAATGCCCAGGAGATTGTGGACAGGGGTAGAGCCCATCGAGGAGCGACGGTAGCGACAGATTATCAGGAGGTTCTTGAGTCGCCTCCGGTGACCCCTTAAACCTCGGTGGGAGTCGGAGTCTCTTCCAGGGCTGTCGGTGTACCTTGTTTAACAACAGAACTATGCAATGAGCGCTTTCCTAAGGATTTTAAAGGGCCGCGTAAAGTGCCTAACTATACGGCTGATCTACCCCCAAAAGTCTGGATCGAGAGTTATGAGCTAGCCATGGAGATGTTGGACATCACTGATGCGGTCTGTGTAAAATATTCCATCATGATGTTGGAAGCACCGGCTCGTACATGGTTAAAGGGTCTACCCCCCAATACCATTACTTCCTGGGCTGAGTTGAAAACACGATTTATCAAGAATTTCCAAGGGACATTCAAGCAGCCTATGACAATTGTTGACTTTGATTATTGTGTGCATCATGAGGATGAGTCGGCCCATCGTTGGGTCCGGCGGGTTTCGACCATTATCCACTCATCTGATAATATCGCGGTGGCTCAAGAGGTCCTGATTCTGGAGAAAAAATGTCACTTCTTAACCCTTAAACAGAAGCTTTGACGGCTCAAGCGTTCCTGTCAGGACATGGGTGAGCTCATGTCGTCTCTCACCAAATATGCAGACTCTGGTACCACGAAGGACTCGAGTTCCGATGAGGAGAAGTCTGGTAAGGGTAAGAAGAACGACAGCGACAAGGGTCAGCAGCAGAACGGGGCAGGAAATAACAACCCAGGTAATGGTAGAAAGCAAAAGCACCCGGCTGGCGGGTTAGATCTGGTAGCCAACACCAATACTGGAAACAATCGCGCTAAGGGCAACAGTAAACTGCATTTCGGCAAGGCCAAAATCCCCTTCAACATAGAGGGAATGCTCAACAAACCCTGCCCGGAGCACAATCAACCGAACAAGCCATCCACTCACGCTTGGAGGGGTTGTTATATCATGCAAGAATTCCGGAATTACACCCTTAATCAACATCATGGTAATGGAAACGGACCGTCTGGCGGGTCAGGATCCGGCTCTCATGGGTCAGGCTTCGGCGGAGGCAACCCAAGCTCGGGTTATCAGGGTCAAGGTAATCAAGGTGGCCACCATTAGCAGCCTGGTAACAGTGGTCAACAGCAAAACAACCAGCCTGGGTATCAGAGTAACCCAAAGCATCTTAATGGAGGCCAATATCATGTCTTCACAATAAGTCTGGACAAACAAGATCAGAAGGTGTACAAGAGGGCGGTTCACGCCGCAACGCCGGCTCTTCCATAGTACTTGAAGTGGCCTGAATACACAATATCATGGAGCAGGGAGTGTCGGTGTCAAAACCAGCGGATCTCGGGTAGGGGGTCCCGAATTTTGAGACTAGGATCAATGGTAAAAGGAGACGAAGGGGACACAACTTTACCCAGGTTCGGCCCCTCCAATGGAGGTAATACCCTATGCCCTGCTTGATTGTATTGATTCTGTAAGGGGTTATAGAGTTGATCTACCTTCAGATCGTATGTCTAACCCTATATGAGTTGTTCTATCTCTATACCCTAACACCCTTTGGCTTATATAGATGCCAAGGAGGCCTAGGGTTTTGCACATGGTTGTTTACATGCCGAAGAGATAAACATGCCCCACCTCGACGCCATCAGGCGCTCCTCCTCCATCGAGGGAGTCCGGATGGCCCTTGCCAAGGCCAAGGTGCACTGGCCGAGGCTTAATCAGATGAAGGTCGCCACTGACCCGCCACCGCCCGGAAAGGAGCACCGACGCCCCGAACTTTACTTCGATGGAGTAATGGAGAGTGCGCGGGTGATAGTGTCACAATGATCGCGCGAAAAATTGTTTGAATGATCTTGTAATGTATCTGAAGACTCCAGATAACTTTTTTTAATGATATTAGTATCAGCTCTTTCATTGTTTTGCATTCCTTTAGAACTCCTGTATGGTTGTTTAATACTGAAAGATGCGAGTCGTCGGCTTCAACCCCCACTTAAATACTACATGGGGTGTCTATGCCAATGCATTGTGTCCCTTAGCCGTATTATTGGAACCCGAAGGCGGAGAAGTGCGGCAGACTAGGCAATCAGACTATAGTGCTTTATTTCTTTCACTGAACCGAAGGGGCAAGAAAAGGACTGCGGGAAGCGTACGATTAGCCCCCAAAGTGTTGTGATGTTCGGACGAACCGAGGCCGAAGCCAACATCATAATATTTGCACAAAGGGCAAGCTCCTCGTATAACATGGAATAACCGCTTATGAGGGTTGAAGTATAATACTTCTACCTTGGGGTTCACAGATTGGATCACAAACACCATGATAGTCCGTTTTTGGCTTCTCCCCTGAGGTGCTTGACCGGACTATCCGGAAACAGAATCACAGGGGTGCTCCCTTTTCCCTTTTAGCCGAACGAGCGGAACATAAAGGGGCAAGCACAGGAGTCGGGCAACCCAACTTAATGACCAAAGACATAGTTCGGAACCGATGCCTATAAAGCGAAACGCCAAGATGCCGAACACACGATAGTTAAAGCGATTTGTGTTTGAAATAGAGCCCCTGGTCTATTAGCCGGTTATCTCACTTCACACCAAACAGGTACATGAGAAGAGGGAGAAAAGAGAAAAAGTATGCGCCGAAAACAGGACACATGAGGCATAGTTGCGCCACACAATTTTGCATTTTCTCAACAACTCTTATAACTCAGATTGCCGAAGCAACTGTTTACACGTACGTGAAAGAAAATAGAAAATAAAATCATACAAGAGTTGTTGTACCGGGGGTCTTCAATTGGTGACCTGACGGCCTCGATATGTCCCCTTGCTAGTTGAATCCTGCTCTTGGATGCACCTTGATGGGTGTTAGTGTTCGGCGGACGGATTTTGCTAACAAAATCTTGAGAGGTCACCAAATTGTGGGTGAGTGTTACGCCATAGGCAGGCTCTTTTAGGAGCGCATGTGTCTTGTCCAAAGACGTATTGAGGGTAGTAGTCCGGGGAAGCCAAACACCATCTTAATGTCCCCACCATTACCCATGGAATCTTAAGCGCGAAGTTGTGCCTCCTCGGCACATACTTTGCTGGACCTGAGGTTTTGTGGTGGGGTGAGAGTCCCTATAGAGGGGAGGAGGGAGAATCTGAGTTTTCGGTCTGCCGCCGAACTCGCTTCCTAGCCTTATGTGCCTTTATGGCGGATGTCGGAACTTTCCGATCTTCTATATCTGAATTCAGCCGCTAGGGCCAATGCATGTTCCTCAGTTCTAAGGGAGCGCTCGGTGTTGCCGTTGACAGTAATGACCCCCTTGGGGCCCGGCATCTTGAGCTTGAGGTATGGGTAGTGTGGGACTGTGTTGAAACAAGCGAACACAGTCCGACCAAGCAGCGCGTGATAGCCGCTGCGGAAGGGCACAATGTCGAAGATCAAATATTCACTACGAAAGTTATCGGGTCAGCCGAACGCGACCTCTAGAGTTACCGAGCCCGTGCATCGAGCCTCGACGCCCGGGATCACTCCCTTAAAGGTAGTGCTATTGGGTTTGATCCTTGATGGATCAATGCCTATCTTTTTCACCGTATCTGAGTAAATCAGGTTAAGGCTACTTCCTCTGTCCATTAGGACCTTTGTGATGTGATACCCATCTATAGTGGGGTCTAGGACGAGGGCCTCTGAACCCCCGTGACGGATATTGGTGGGATGATCGCGCCGATCAAAGGTGATCGGGTATGCCGACCATGGGTTGTACTTCGGGGCTATGGGTTCCACCGCGTAGACTTCCCGAAGGGCACATTTCCGTTCCTTCTTAAGTATATGAGTGGTGTATATCATGTTCACCGTTTTGACTTCAGGAGGGAACTTCTTCTGTCCGCCACCAATTGGTCCCCGAGGTTCATCTTCGTCCTTGCTGCGCGAGCTTTTGCCCTTGTCCTCGGCTGCTATCTTGCCGACCTGTTTGAACACCCAACAATAGTAGTGTGTGTGGTTGGCAGGCTTGTCCGAAGTTCCATGGATTTGGCAAGGCCTTTCCATGATTTTCTCGAGCTGGGTGGGTCCGTCGCAATTTCCTTTAGGAGTCTTCTTCCGCTGCCCAGGTCGGGAGTTGCGGAATCCGGCGTTTATGGCTATCTCATCGGCATCACTATTATTGTGCCAGTGCTTATTCTTATTGCGCTTTGATTTCAAGTTGCCATCCCAAGCTTCAGGTGGCACGGGGTCCTCGGCATTATGGCCGCGTTTTGCCAGCCAATTGTCTTCGCCTGCGCAGAAGCCGGTGATGAGGGTAGTGAGGGCAGACATGGTCCGGCGTTTGTATGGGTCCGGTTGCGTTCCTGGACTCTGTGGTTTTGGTCAAACCATGGTCTATACTCTCCCGTCTATCCGGTGAGTAATCTCTGGATCCATAGATGGATCTCGTACGGCCTGCTCTGTGGTCTAGGTCATTGTGTAGGTCAAACCTGTAATCGGATTCGAGCGGCTCCTTACCCCGTCTTTGGGGTATCGCTGGTCATAACCGGTGTCAGTGGCCGCTCTATCACGCCCGCGAGGAGGGCGGTCCGGCTTGTCATATGAGGTATGACGCGGAGACAGAGTGTGAGTGAGCTCATCATCGAATTGTGGCAGTAGCCTTCTCCGAGGATAGCTTTGGGATGGCTTGACGAACCAGTGTCGTATACTTCCTTGGCTGACAGGACTTTCATCCATCAATCATTGAGGTCGGCCAGTTCGGCTTTAAGTTGCCGTTCTTTGGCCTTTAGGCTACGAGCCGTTGCTATGAGCCGCTGCTTGATTTCTTCCTAATCTTCGAGGTTATCGGGAATGTACAGGTCATCAGCTTCCGGTGTGCCTTCTTCCTCAACAAGGGGAAGGTAATTGTCGTCTACGGGGTCGTTGGCATTGTCGGTATTGTTTTGGTCCTCAGGCCCATCCGGACCCTCCAACGGGTGCTCGGGGACATCGGGATTGCCATGATCGGCGGGGGTATTATCATCCCCATTGCTGATAATAGCTCTTCTTCCATTTCTTGCTTTTGGACCGCTTATGCGATTTCCGGTGCCTAGATGGCGCTTCGCCCAATTTGTTGCCGTCGTTGGGAGGCGTGTTGTTCCCATTGGTGGCAGGAGTATCCACCATGTAGACGTCGTATGTGGAAGTGGCGGCCCAACTCCCAATGTTAACGGGGGTGGGAGCACGGTCCTGTTCATCCTTGTATTCTGCCTCCTCGGAGGCATAGTCTAGCATGTCGGTTGAGTCTTCGACGGTGGCTATTAAGTGGGTGGTGGGTGGGTTGAAAAATCTGTCCCTGCCCGAACTGTAACCGGGCAATACGTAGATCGGGGCTGGATCATCGACGAGAATTGCTCCAAGGCCTCGTCGACCGCCGAGGGCCCGATCGGATCCAGCTGTTCGGAACTCATGGAGTTAACCCCCATGAAGCCCACCCATGGGGAGTGTTCAGAAGGAACACATGTCCGGTCATATGGCTTGACGTCCAGACCGGGATGAGAGATCGGACTCCCGCCACGGTGACCCCATTGGCATGTTCGAAGAAGGGGCTCGAGGTTAATGCCTCGGATTTCTCGGGGGCTACGGGCGAAGCCGTGAGCCCGATTAGTGACAAGTCACCCCGAGAGTCGACGGTAAATTCTAAGTTTCTGAATCAGACCTCTTGATCGGGGGCGAAGCTCTCAATGCGGCCTAGATGGCCGGCGGAATCAGCATGTAGCACAACGCTGCCGAAGGCGAAGATCTGCCCGGGGACGAAAACGTCCATGTTGAGGATTACTTCATTCACGACAAGGCGAGGCGTCGAATCCATCTCGCTCACAGAGGTAGGGGGTCCCGAACTGTGAGACTAGGATCGACGATAACTGGAGACGAAGGGGACACGAGTTTACCCAGGTTCGGGACCTCCAATGGAGGTAGTAGCCTATGTCCTACTTGATTGTATTGATTCTGTAAGGGGTTATAGAGTTGATCTACCTCGAGGTTGTATGTCTACCCCTAGATGAGTTGTTCTACCACTATACCCTAAAACCCTACGGCTTATATAGATGCCAAGGAGGCCTAGGGTTCTGCACATGGTCGGTTACATGCCGAAGAGATAAACATGCATATTTACTACATCAAACGTGGAGTGCAAGCCGTGCTCCTCGAAGGTTCCATGCTGGCAACCGGGCCTTCAAATCATCAAGTGTTCGGCAAGTAGCCCATATAGTTCGGCCCATAAAGAACAGGTCAGTTATCCGAGGACCCCCTAAACCAGGACTCCCTCAGGGAGGATCACCCGCCATGGGTTGATAACCTGGGACACTTGGCGCTTGTTGTGGCCCCTTAGGTAGGAGGCTATAAATTCACAAAGGTACTGATGGACGGCGGCGGCAGCATCAACATCTTGTACTATGACACCTTTTGCCGGATGGAGCTGACTGACAAGGATCTCAAGCCGTCATCTACAGTCCGCTTATCCAGTAGGGAAAATTTCCCTCAAGGTGGCGTTTGGTGATGAATACAATTACAGGGTAGAAACCTTGTGGTTTAAAGCAGTCAAAATCAGGAGCCCGTATCATGCCCTATTTGAGTTACTGGCTTTTGCGAAATTCATGTCCCGCCCTGTTATGTTTACTTACAACTCGAGATGTCGGGCATGAAAGAAATGATCACGATGCACGGTGATCAGAAAATTTCTCTTGAGTATGAGGAAGGTGATGCGGCATACGCGGAGAAAAGTTGTGCGGAGGCAGAGCTAAGTTCTACACAGATAATCTTGACCCGACGGATATGACCCCGTTAAAAAAGCCCAGGACAGAGTCTGACCCGCCCCTGAAATTTGTGGCAGAAGATACCAAGTTGGTGGATTTTGCTCCTGGCGACTCATTAAAGGAGTTCACTATTGGGGCTAACACGGACCCCAAATAGGAAAGCACGCTCATCGAATTCATCCGTGAGAATCGATACAACTTCGCATGGAAGCCTTCTGACATGCCGGGTGTACCGAGAGAATTCGCTGAGCACCACCTTAATGTGGATCCTGAGTTTAAGCCGGTCAAGCAATTCCCCCGTCGTTTCAATGAGGAGCGGCGTAAAGCTATTGGGGAAGAGGTAGCTCGGCTCGTAGCAACAGGGTTTATCGTGGAGTTTTTTCACCCGGAGTGGTTGGCTAATCCCGTGCTCGTACTTAAAAAGAACGGCTCGTGGCGCATGTGTATGGATTACACAGATATTAACAAGTCTTGTCCGGTTGATCCATTTGCTATCCCCCGTATCGGCTAGATCATTGATGCAACGACGGGTTGTGAGAGTTTGTGTTTCCTGGATGCTTATTCGGGTTATCATCAGATCAAGATGGCAATTAAAGAGCAAGAGAAAATATCCTTCATTACACCTTTTGGAGCTTTCTTCTATGTGTCCATGCCTTTTGGACTCAAAAGTGCGCAGGCGACTTATCAGCGCTATGTGCAGAACTATCTTCGTAGTCAAGTTGGGTGCAATGTTCATGCTTCTATGGATGATATTGTGGTCAAGTGAAGGAAGAAGGAGACTTTGCTTGGCGATTTGAAGGAGACTTTTGATAACCTGCGGGTTTACAAGATGATGCTTCCCATGATGCCCTTGAGGCACTAAAAAAATAGTTGGTTGAGCCGCCTATCTTGGCCGCTCCCCGGAAAAAGAATTGCTGCTCCTGTACGTGGCGGCTAATAACAAGGTCGTCAGCGTTGTGGTTGTTGTGGAGCGCAAGGAGGCAAGAAAAGAGAAGCCGGTTTACTATGTCAGCGAGGTTTTGCGGAGTCCAAGCAAAGATACACGCATTGGCAAAAGCTGGTGTTTGGAGTGTTCATGGAAAATCGCAAGCTGAAGCATTATTTCCTTGGACATCCAATCACAGTGGTTAGCTCTGCTCCTCTGGGGGATATCATTCAAACTAGAGAAGCCACCAGCAGGATTGGTAAGTGGGCACTTGAGCGCGGGCCTCTTAATTTGAGATATGTGACTCAAATGGCTGTTAAATCTCAAGCCTCGGTGGATTTTATTAACGGCTGTACAGAGTGTCAAGTGCCAGAGGAGAAGCTGGATAATACATATTGGATAATTCATTTCGATGGATATAGATAGTTGGAAGGCTCGGGGGCTGGAGTTATTTTAACTTCCCCTAGAGGTGAAATGTTTTGTTATGTATTAAGGTTGATGTTTCCTTGTACTAACAATGCAGTTGAGTATGAAGCCTTACTTCATGGACTCCGTGTGGCCAAGGAAATGAATTTTAGCCGGGTCATATGCTTGGGCGACTCAGTCCTTGTGGCCCAACAATTCTCGGGCACGTGGGATTCTAAAGATCCTCGTATGGTGGCTCATCACTAGGCGTTTGACATCATTGGAGGTCACCTTAAGGTTATGAGGTGGATGTTATTGATCGTCGGAAGAATGAGGCGGCTGATGCGTTTTTAATTAAGACTAGGGTCTCAGCGTAAGCCGGTGCCGCCTAATGTATTTCTAGACGTATTGCATCACCCGTCAGTCAAATTACCTTCTGAGGAGGATCTCTCTATACCTGACTAGGAGGGACAATTGGTCTCAGCATAAGCCGGTGCCGCCTAATGTATTTCTGGACGTATTGCATCACCTGTCAGTAAAATTACCTTCTGAGGAGGATCTCACTATACCTGACCCGGAGGGATAATTGGTGGCGGATCTCCGTGCTATTCTTGATTCGACGCTACCTTATTTAGCGTATCTGACTCGCGGCGAGTTACCCGAGGATGAGACCTTAGTGCGGCAAATCATGAGGCGATCCAAGTCCATGACTATCGTCAATGACGAGTTGCATAGGTGCGGTGTGACTGGTGTTTTTTTAGCGCTGCGTTTCTCCCGAGGAGGGCCGGGAAATTTTTCACGAGATACATGCCTGTGACTGTGGTCATCACGCCGGCTCAAAACCTTTGGTGGCCAAGCCTTTTTGGCATACTTTTTTCTGGTTAACGGCTCATAAAGATGTAGAGGACATAGTTACCAAGTGCGGTGGCCGTCAAAAATTCGGACGATGAGCCCATGTGATGGCTCAAGAATTGCGAATGATTCCAATCACCTCGCCGTTTGAGGTATGGGTTCTTGATAAGGTTGGACTGCTTAAGAGGTCTAAAGATAAGAAGATCCACCTCTTGGTGGCGATTGATAAATTTACCAAGTGGGCTGAGGCAGAGACGGTCAGCAACTGTGATGCAACAATGGCATTTCAGTTTGTCAAGAAGCTGATCATTCATTTTGGTTACCCGCACAACATCATTCCTGACAATGGTACAAATCTGTCCAAGGGGGCTATGAAAAAATTCTGTGAAAGTGAGCATATCCGCCTTGATGTCTCCTCCGTGGCTCATCTGCAATCTAATGGTCAAGCAGAACATGCTAACCAAGAGATCTTGAGAGGGATAAAACCCCGGCTTATGGTTCCTTTGGAACGAATGCCGAGTTGTTGGGTGGAGGTGTTACCTTCAGTTCTTTGGAGCATCAGAACCACTCCCAATAGATCAACAGGCTACATGCCTTTTTTCATGGTTTATGGCGCTGAAGTAGTTCTCCCCGGTGATATCCGTCATGACTCGCCCAGGGTGGTGGCTTACGTTGAAGCAGATAATGCGACGACACATCAGAACGCGCTTGATGCTTTGGTTGAAGAGCGGGATCTCGCGGCAGCATGATCGGTGATTTATCAACAAGATCTACATCGCTATCATTGCCACAGAGTCAAGACCCGGACGTTCCAAGAAGGCGACTTAGTGCTCCGTTTGATTCAAGATCTGATAGACGTGCATAAGTTATCTCCACCTTGGGAAGGACCTTTTTGTGGTCAGCAAGAATCTCAAAAATTGATCATATTATCTCATAGATGCATGGGAAGCTGACAAGTCATGCATATCCGGGTAGGAGACTAGTAGGACATGGAATATTGCTCATCTTCGGCCTTAATACACTTGAGACGTCGGCTCTCATCAATGTACATACCTCTGTCATTGTACATACCTTTTTTATACTTAGTATAATAAAGTTGGCATCCCCATAATTCAGAGCCTCTGTCATTTTTTCTCTTCCAATGATTCTTTGGGCAAGAGTTGGATCATCATCAAGTCACTTGGAGGCTTCAAACTCACTAAATTTAGCTTTCATACCCTCTTGACTGGCTTCCACGACACATATGAGTTAAACCTGCCTGTTTGCAACTTGCTACTCCACCATGTGACCCGCCGAACTCTTACCTGTCAATCTTTCAACAAGACCTTGAACTTGTCAAGACTCTTGACAGTCAATCTTGCAAAAGACCCTAAACTTGTTAAGGTTAAAACGGCGGTTTATGTCACGAGAGAGCCGGCTTACAGAGAGCTAGGATAAACTTACCCGTCTGGTGTAGTCTCTCCGCTATGTGGCCTGTTCATACTCTTAACAGTCAATCCTCTTTAAGACCCTAAACTTGTTAAGGTTAAAATGACAGATTTATGTCACGTGAGAGACGGCTTACGAGTTTCATGTGATTATGCCTAGCTTGTTTGAAGCAAAAACAATTGAATTTTGAAAAAAAATTATGAATAAGAGATGATCTCTTTTTGGTTGTGCCTTCAAAGCTGCCTAACAGCAAAAGAAGATAGGCATGTCTACACTTTCCGTTTTGTTGTTTCACAAGGATTTATTCATAAGAGAATTTGTAGTTCCTGGATGGCAAGGGATCCGACTTAGTATCACTCATTAAATCAAGTTTGCAGCTGTTGTAACCCGGTGACAACATCAAGATATATGATCACATCAAGCATACACATGATTGATAAAGGTTGCGGCGGATAAGCCGCGAGTATATAAAGGGATCAAACATGCGCGAGGGCGTGGCAAAAGTTATAGTCGGTTCACAGCAACGTTATTACAAGGCCACAGCTGGGCCCTTCAAATTTATGGCTAAGTGTTTTCTCAGAGTTAAACTAGTCTGTATGGCCTACAATGTTATCCGGGTTACGATCAGCAGAAGCAATATCTGGCGCTGAGAAGTGGAAGGCGTCGTATCATCTTGTGTCGGCTCTTCTTCGTCTGCCATCTGAAAGTTATGCGAAGTCCAATCGATGTCGGTTAAAGCCTCAAAGGTGGCTTCATCGTTCAGAATAAGAGAAGTATCAATGTCAGAGGCAAAGTAGTGCTTACGCCTTTGAGGAGTTAAGTCTATGACTGCATGGGAAGGCGCCTTGATGCGAACATTGTTGCTGTCATGAGCCGGCTGGTATTTCTTCAGATTCGCTTATTGTGCAAGCTTGCATGCTAAAGGCCTCATGACCTTGACGCATTTGGTAATATCAGCTTCGCAGAAGTCGGTGCCATCATCATTATATTGAGGATATCCGTCAGCCAGATATGCCGGGTTTAGCTCGGATTGCCATGGTTTAGCCTGGCTCAAGGCAGAAAGGGCCCCTGCACGAGCGGCTAATAGATTTATCTCTTCCAGCTGTGAGGGGACAGTTGATAAGTGGTCTAGCACGTCCTTGATGGTTGGTGGAGGTTTTTTGCCGAAGGATATAGCTACAAGCGTCCGCGGGCTTCCAGCATATAACTTTTCTATAAAGGCGTAAATAGCCTTTAGCTTCACCAGCATTTCTTGGCCCAGGTTGGTGCTCCTAGCACCTGTTACAGAAACCAAGAAATAAGTTAGCAAAGGATTTTTAAGTCGGCAGGCGGTGTAAGCCGCCGTGGTTTTCAATCATACATTATTGCAAATATAGATCAAAGTGGTGCACTTACAGAACATGGTGGCAGTCATCTGGGATATTTGTTGCTTTAAACCGGCAAGCTCCTTTGTAGCCGGCTCAAGTTTCTTCTCAGCGTCTTCTACACGCTTCAATAAGGCATCTTTCTCCGAGTCAAAAGTGGATTTTTCAGCAGCGAAATTGCTCTTCAACTGCTCTATTTCTTCCAAGGCAGACTCCAGCCTTGATTCATCCTTCTTGCTCCTGGCTTCCAGCATTTCTACAGTTTGATTTTAGTCGCCAACATGTGACTCTTTCAAGTTTAAAGCCTCTTGTAAAGGATTGAAGAGAAAGGTTGGGACTTAGTATTCAAACAAGGATGCTTTATTCAAAGTCCCAAGCACATTGCAAGCAATGCACTCGACACTTGGGGGATAATGCAGGCCATTTTCACTTCATAGTATGACTCAGCTCATCTTCTGCAAAGTTAAGCCGGCCCTTGGGGGCTACGAGCGCATTCTCTATGAAGTGCTAAGTTATGAAGACCCGACTCATCTTTGAAAGGTTAAGCCAGCTCTTGGGAGCTACGTGTGCATTTTCATGAAGTATTAAATTGAAGGACCCAACTTATCCTTTTCAAAGAATAACCCGACCCTTGGGGGCTACATTGGTATATATCTATATGACAAAAAGGGGTTAAATTCGTACCTCATATTTATTCTTCATCATGCTTACTAAGCCGGCTTCCATGTCCCGGCTAGTATGAAGGTGGTTAAGATAACCCGCGTGCTGCTCATCGGCACTGCCTAATCCGATAGATCAAGATTCAACTTGCCTTCTTCCAGTGAAGGCGGCTCTTCCTTTTGCTTCGCCAATACGTTGGAGGCGCCGGGTGGCTTATAACCCGTTTTTGTGATAACAACGTCATCAGTGATCTTCTCGAAAGCGAGCTCCTCAATCGGTGGTAGAATAATTAGAACAGACGGATCACGCTGGTGGACCAGGTCAGCATCCGTGTCCATGGCTTCAGAAAGACTTTCATCAGCCGTAAGTGGAGGATCATCCTGTTGGCTAGAAGGGTCATCAGAACCTTGAGCATGGGCTTCAAGAAGGGCCGACGCCTCTTTCTCCAGCTCAGAGAATTCGGGGTGTATAGATGTGCCACTCACTTTGTGCTTCTTGCTTGTCTTTGCGTAGGCCCTGTGACAAGAACAGACAAGGTTATAAACACACCTTAAACAAGGGGTTTGATGTCAAATAAGGTTAAATCTTTACCCAGGCTTAACAATGAAGGCAGGTAGCTGGGTGCCGGTAGAGTCGCAAGAAGACGGATGTGTTTCCTGATAAGAAAAATCGGAAAGGGTTAAAGAGCTTTCGTCTAAAGTTGGAACGGGAAGCAAATAATTTTGACTCGGCAGGCACCTCGACGTAGCATTTCCGGGGAGCCAGAGTGTTGGGTAAAACGGCCACAAGATCTTCAGAGCTGGTGCTCTGGGTCTGAAGCCTAGGTTCGTGTTATTGCTTTTTCAAAAATAAAGTTGGGGTCTAAGTGAGCAAGAGGATGTGAAAATGGTACTTTCCCAATGAACCGCCATGATTTTTCTCTTGGCGAGGGATCTGAGTTGGAGGAGATGTAAGTTACCCTTGTAGCACCGGTGTGGCCTGTCTCCATTTGATCATGAGAGGAGTCAGCATCAATAAGTTGCATACAAATAAGGCCAAGGGAGTCAAGTTCTACCTCCGAGTCATCCAATTCAAGCAGGTCTCGAGCTGATGGTTTCTTAGGGCGACCAGGAGCACGGTCTTAGCCGCTTTGGCTTTCTTCTTGGAAGCTGCGGTTTGTATTTTTTCCAGAAGGAAGAGTTGGCCTACATACGGGGGCAGAAATATTAGAAATCAATATGAAGTGCAAAATTCAGATGATACAAATAGTTTTGTTCAAAGAGTTTCTACCTCTGGAGCCGGGTTACGAACATCGAAGGGATTTAACCTGATCTGGTTGCACACCTCCTGAGGCTCTCCGAGCAGGGATTTGATGATTAAGTTGAGGTCATTGTCTGTCAAGGGTGTTTGGTTGAAGCGCAGAGGATCATCCACCTCACCAGTGTATTAGCAGATTAAGGCATTGTGCCGGCTGAGTGGCAGAATTTTCCAAGTGACCCAGCAGCGGGTCAGATCGACACCGGTTAACCCATTAGCCAATAATGCCCTGTGTTGGGGAACGTTGCATGGGAAACAAAAATATTTCCTATGCAGACGCAAGATCTATCCATGGTGATGAGCATCCATGAGAGGGAGAGTGGATCTACATACCCTTGTAGATCGCTAAGCGGGAAACGTTATGAAACGTGGTTGGTGTAGTCGAACATCTTCACGATCCAAATCGTCGAGCGTCCTGCGATCTCATCACGATCCATCCTGCGATCCAATAATGATCCGTCCCGCGAACTCATCACGATCCGTCCCGCGATCTCATCACGATCCGTCTCGCGATCTTGATCACGGTCCTTTCGATCTAGCGTCGAACGGACGACACCTCCGCGTCCAGCACACGTACATCTTGATAATGATCTCCGCCTTCTTGATCCAGCAAAGAGGGAGCGGAGAGGTAGACGAGTTCTCTGGCAGCGTGACGGTGCTGCAGAGATGGTGGTGGAGTAATCTCAGCAGGGCTTTGCCTAAGCAGAACTGAAACCGATCTAGAAGAGAAACTACGAACTAGAGGGTAGGGTTGCACGTCGCTGAAAATCTAGTTCCAAAACCCTAAAACCCTCTAGTATATATAGGAGGAGAGGAGGAGGAGGCTTGGCACAAGGGCCAGCCCCTCTAGGCTTCGGCCAAAGTGGGAGAGGAGGAATCCCCCTCCTCCACTCCTAGTAGGATTAGGACTCCTTCCTTATTTCCACCTTTTTGCCTTTTTCCACCTTTTCTCCTTTGGAATTTCTTCCCCAGCCGCATGGGCCTTGTGTGGGACTTTGGCAAGAACACTAAGGGCTGGTATTAGTCCTCCCATAGCCCATGAAGCCTCTTGGGTCGAAATACCTCTCCCAATTGTCCCCGGTACACTACCGGCACTCCCGGTACACTACCGATGAGCCCGAAACTTTTCCGGTGATCAAAACAAGACTTCCTATATATCACTATTTACCTCCGGACCATTCCGGAGCTCCTCGTGACGTCCGGGATCTCATCCGGGACTCTGAACAACCTTCGGTCACCACCATATATAACTCTATACTACCGAAACGTCACCGAACCTAAAGTGTGCAGACCCTGCGGGTTCGAGAACTATGTAGACATGACCGAGACACCTCTACGGTCAATAACCAAAAGCAGGACCTGGATGCCCATATTGGTTCCTACATATTCTACGAAGATCTTTATCGGTCGAACCTCTATGTCAAGGATTCAGTTAATCCCGTATGATGTTCCCTTTGTTCTTCGGTATGTTACTTGCCCGAGAATCGATCGTCGGTATCTCCATACCTAGTTCAAACTCGTTAGCGACAAGTCTGTTTACTCATTCTGTAATACAAGATCTCGTGACTAGCACTTAGTCACATTGCTTGCAAGGCTTATTGTGATGTTGTATTACCGAGTGGGGCCTGAGATACCTCTCCGTCACACGGAGTAACAAATCCCAGTCTTGATCCATGCCAACTCAACAGACACCCTCGGAGATACCTGTAGAGTACCTTTATAGTCACCCAGTTTCGTTGTGACGTTTGATACACACAAGTCATTCCTCCGGTGTCCGTGAGCTGCATGATCTCATGGTCGTAGGAATGTATACTTGACATGCAGAAAACTGTAGCAATAAACTCACACGATCATATGCTACATTTATATTTTTGGTCTTGTCCATTCCATCATTCTCCTAATGATGTGATCCCCTTATCAAATGACATCACTGTAAATGGCTAGGAAACCTTAGGCATCTTTGATCAACGAGCTAGTCTATTAGAGGCATACTAGGGATATGGTGTTGTCTATGTATCCGCATATGTATCTGAGTTTCCGATCAACACAATTGTAGCTTGGATAATAAACGATTACCATGAACAAGGAAATACAATAATAACCAATTTATTATTGCCTCTAGGGCATATTTCCAACAGTCTCCCACTTGCACTAGAGTCAATAATCTAGTTCACATCACCATGTGATTCGCATTGTTATGAATCTAACACCCAATGGGTTCTGGAGCTCGATCATGTTTTGCATGTGAGAGAGGTCTTATAGTCAACGGGTCTATGACATTCAGATCCGTGTGTACTTTGCAAATCTCTATGTCAAACTCTAAACACTGCTACCACACTCCACTTGGAGCTATTCCAAATGGCTGCTCTACTATACGTATCCGGATTGCTACTAAGAGTCATCCGGATTGGTGTCAAAGCTTGCATCGATGTAACTCTTCACGATGAACTCTTTCTTACCTCCATAATCGAGAAACATTTCCTTAGTCTTTTAGTTACTAAGTATAATATTGACCGTTGTCCAGTGATCCACTCCTAGATCACTCTTTTACCCCTTGATGGACTCACGGCAAGGCACACACAGGCGCGGTTCACAGCATGGTATACTATATAGAGCCAATGGCTAAAGCATAAGGGACGACCTCCGTCCTTTCTCTTTCTTCTGCCGTGGTCGAGCTTTGAGTCTTACTCATCTTGACACCTTGCAAATCAGGCAAGAACTCTTTCTCTGACTGATCCATTTTGAACTCTTTCAAAATCTTGTGAAGGTATGTACTCATTCAAAGTCTCATCAAGCATCCTGATCTATCTCTGTAGATATTGATGCTCAACAATTAGGTAGCTTTATCCAGGCCTTCCTTTGAAAAACTCTTTTCAAACAATCCTTTATGCTTTCTGGAAATTCTACATCATTTCCGATCAACAGTATGTCATCCACATATGCCTATCATAAATTCTATAGTGCTCCCACTCACTTTATTGTAAATACAAGTTTCTCATAAACTTTGTATAGACTCAAAAAATTTGATCACCTCATCAAAGCGTATATTCCAACTCCGAGATGCTTGCTCCAGCCCATAGAAGGATTGCTGGAGCTCGCACACCTTTTAGCATCCTTAGGACTGACAAAACCTTCTGGTTGTATCACATACAACCTTTCCTCAAGTAAACTGTTTAAGGAAACAATGTTTTGACATCCATCTACCAAATTTCATAATTAAAAAATGCAGCAACTGCTAACATAATTCCAACAGACTTTAGCATCACTACGAGTGAGAAAGTCTCATCGTAGTCAACTCCTTGAACTTGTTGGAAACTTCTTTGCGACAAGTCGAGCTTTATAAATGGTGACATTTAAAATCAGCGTCTGTCTTCATCTTAAAGGTCCATTCATACTCGACGACCTGTCATCCAATGAACAAGTCTACCAAAGTCTATACTTGGTTTTCATACATGGATCCTATCTCGGATTTCATGGCCTCTAACCATTTGTCGGAATCTGGGCTCATCATCGCTTCTCCATAGTTCGTAGGTTCATCGTTGTCCAACAACATGACCTCTAAGACAGGGTTGTCGTACCACTCAGGAGCAGTACGCGTCCTTGTTGACCTACGAGGTTCGATAGTAACTTGATCCAAAGTTTCATGATTATCATCATTAACTTCTTTTCAACTAACGTAGGCTCCACAGAAACATCTTTCTGTGCTGCGCTACTCTCTGGTTGAAACAAAAAAAGGTTCAACAACCTCATCAAGTTCCATCTTCCTCCCACTCAATTCTTTCGAGAGAAACCCTTTCTTTAGAAAGGACCCATTTTAGCAACAAACAATTTGTGCTCTGATCTGAGATAGAACGTATACCCAACTATTAGTAGGGTATTCTATGAAGATGCATTTTTCCGCTTTGGTTCGAGCTTATCAGACATAAGTGTCGCATTCCCAAACTCTAAGAAATGACAACTTTAGGTTCCTGCCAAACCAGATGGTGTCATCTCAACGGATTTAGATGGTGCCCCTTTTAAAGTGAATGTAGTTGTCTCTAATGCATAACCCAAAAAATGATAGTGGCAAAACAATAAGAGACATCATAGTTTGCACCATATCCAATAGACCACGACTATAACATTCGAACAAACCATCACACTATGGTGTTCCAGGTGGCGTGAGTTGTGAAACAACTTTCACACTGTCTAAAGTTGTATGCAAAACTCATAACTCAGATATTCACCTCCACGATCATATCGTAGACATTTTATCTTCTCGTCACGATGATCTCAAACTTCACTCTGATTCTGTTTGGACTTTTCAAACGATTCAGACTTGTGTTTCATTAAGTAAATATACACTATATCTACTCAAATCATCAGTGAAGGTAAGAAAATAACGATATCCACCACACGCTATAACACTTATTGGACCACACACATCAACATGTATCATTTCTAATAAGTCGCTTGCCCGTTCCATCAAGCGGGAAAACGGGGTTTTACTCATCTTGCCCAAGAGGCATGGTCTGCATGTCTCAACCGATTCAAAATCGAATGAGTCCAAAGATCCATCAGCATGGAGTTTTCTTCATGTGCTTTACACCAATATGACATCCAGCGGTAGTGCCACAAGTATGTGGTACTATCATTATTAACTTTGTATCTTTTGGCATCTATGTTGTGAACATGTGTACTACTACGATCAAGATTCAACAAACCATTCATCGGGTGCATGACCATTGAAGGTATTATTCATGTAAACAGAATAACCATTATTCTATAACTTAAATGAATAACCGTATTGAAATAAACACGATCTAATCACGTTCATGCTCAATGTAAACACCAAATAACATTTATTTAGGTTCGTCACTAATCGCGAAGGTAGAGAGAGCGTGCGATGTTGATCACATCAACCATGGAAACATTTCCAACACACGTCGTCACCTCACACTTAGCTAGTCTCCGTTTATTCCGTAGCTTTTTCTTCGAGTTACTAACATTTAGCAGCCAAACCGGTTTCCAATACCCAGGTGCTACTAGGAGTACTAGCAAGGTACACATCAATAACACGCATATCAAATATACTTCTGTTGATGTTGCCAGCCTTCTTATCTACAAAGTATCTAGGGTTGTTCCACTTCAGCGAACGCTCTCCTCATAATAGAAGCACTTTGTCTCGAGTTTGGGTTGCTTCACTGGAGAAGCAATTGACTTGCCATCCATGAAGTTTCCCTCCTTGCCCTTGCCCTTCTCGAAACTAGTGGTTTTACTAACCATCAACACTAGATGCTCCTTCTTGATTTCTACCTTCGCGGTGTCAAACATCGCGAACAGTTCAGGGATCATCATTTCCATCCTTGGCATAATTATAGTTCATCACAAAGTTCTAGTAACTTAGTGATAGTGACTCAGAGAACTATATCAATCACTATCTTATCTGGAAGATCAACTCCCACTTGATTGAAGTGATTGTATCACCCAGACAATCTGAGCACATGCTCAACGATTGAGCTATTCTCCTTCATCTTGCAGGCAAAGAATCTTGTTGGAGAACTCATATCTCACAACACGGGCACAAGCCTGAGATCACAATCTCAGCTCTTAGAACATCTCATATGTTCCATGACGTTCAAAATGTTTTGGAGCCTCAATTATAAGCCGTAATACATGACACACTCAACTATCAAGTAGTCATTGGAACGCGCCTGTCAGATGTTCACAACATCGACAGACGACGCTAGAGGGGGTGGTGCACCGAGCGGTGCATTAAGGACATAAGCCTTATGTGCAGCAATGACCTAGATCACGGACCCAAGTCCGCAATATTTCTACCATCATCTTTCAACTCTATTTCTCTAGGAACATATAAAAATTCAAGGGAGCTACAGCGTGAGCTAGTAATCTACAACATAATTTGCAAAGACACTACGGACTATGTTCATGATAATGAGTTCAATTAATCATATTACTTAAGAACTCCCACTCAAATTGACACCCCTCCGGTCATTCGAGTGATACATGATCCAAATTCACCAACTCAAGTCCGATCATCACGTGAGTTGAGGTGGTTTCAATGGTGAACATCATCATGTTGATCATATCTACTATATGACTCATGTTCGATCTTTCGGTCTCTTGTGTTCCGAGGCCATGTCTATACATGCTAGGCTCGTCAAGTTTAACCCGAGTGTTCCACATGTGCAACACTGGCTTGCACCCGTTGTACGTCAACGTGGAGTCTATCACACCCGATCATCACGTGGTGTCTCGACACGACGAACTTTCGCAATGGTGCACACTCAGGGAGAACACAATTTATCTTGAAATTAAGTGAGGGATCACCTTATAATGCTACCATCGTCCTAAGAAAAACAAGGTGCATTAAAGGATTCACGTCACATGCAAATCATAAGTGACATGATATGGCCATGAAATTGTTCTTGTGATCTCCATCTTGAAAGCACCGGCATGATCTCCATCGTCACCTGCTTAACACCTTGATCTCCATCATCATGATCTCAATCATTGTGTCGCCGTCGGGGTTGTCGCGCCCGCCATGCTCATACTAATATTGCTACCGTTTAGCGATAAAGCAAAGCATTACATAGTGCTTAATGATTGACACGCATGTCATACAATAATTAAAGACAACCCTATGGCTCCTGCCGGTTGCTGTACTCATCGATATGCAAGTCGTGATATTCTATACAACACATGATCATCTCATACATCACATATATCTCATCATGTAATTGGCCATATCACATCACAACATACCCTGCAAAAACAAGTTAGACGTTCTCTAATTGTTGTTGCATGTTTTACGTGGCTGCCGTGGGTATCTAGTAAGAACAATTCTCACCTACGCAAAAACCACAACGGTGATACATAAGTTGCTTTTCAACCTTCTCAAGGACTGCCTTTGTCGAATCCGATCCAACTAAAGTAGGAGAAACAAACACCCGCTAGCCATCTTTGTGCAACGAAGTTACACGTTAGGTTATGGAATCGGTCTCTCGTAAGCGTACGAGTAAGGTTGGTTTGGGACGCTTCATCCCACAATACCGCTGAACCAAAACACAACCAAGGGAGGAAGCAATCTAAGCATCAACGCCCACAAACTCCTTTGTGTTCTACTCGAGATCTCATCTACACATAGACATAGCTCTGATACCACTGCTAGGGAATGTTGCATGGGAAACAAAACAATTCCTACGGACATGCAAGATCTATCCATGGTGATGAGAATCTACGAGAGGGAGAGTGGATCTACATACCCTTGCAGATCGCTAAGCGGGAAGCGTTAAGAAACGCGGTTGGTGTAGTCGAACGTCTTCGCGATCCAAATCGCCGAGCATCCCGTTATCTCATCACGATCCGTCCCGCGATCGAATCACGATCCGTTCCGCGAACTCATCATGATCCGTCCCGCGATCTCATCCTGATCCGTCTCGCGATCTTGATCACGGTCCTTCTGATCTAGCGCCGAACGGACGACACCTCCGCGTTCAGCACACGTACAGCTTGATGACGATCTCTGCCTTCTTGATCCAGCAAGAGGGAGCGGAGAGGTAGACGAGTTCTCCGGCAGCGTGACGGCACTGCAGAGATGGTGGTGGAGTAATCTCAGCCGGGCTTCGCCTAAACACAGCTGAAACCGATCTAGAAGAGAAACTACGAACTAGTGGGTAGGGTTGCACGTGGCTGAAAATCTAGTTCCAAAACCCTAAAACCCTCTAGTATATATAGGAGGAGAGGAGGAGGAGGCTTGGCGCAAGGGCCAGCCCCTCTATGCTTTGGCCGAAGTGGGAGAGGAGGAATCCTCCTCCTCCACTCCTAGTAGGATTAGGACTCCTTCCGTATTTCCACCGTTTTGCCTTTTTCCACCTTTTCTCCTTTGGAATTTCTTCCCCAGTCGCATGGGACTTGTGTGGGACTTTGGCCAGCCCACTAAGGGCTGGTATTAGTCCTCCCACAGCTCATGAAGCCTCTTGGGTCGAAATACCTCTCCCGATGGTCCCCGGTACACTACCGGCACTCCCGGTACACTATCGATGAGCCCGAAACTTTTTCGGTGATCAAAACATGACTTCCTATATATCAATATTTACCTTTGGACCATTCCAGAGCTCCTCGTGACGTCCAGGATCTCATCCGGGACTCCGAACAACCTTCAGTCACCACCATATATAACTCTATACTACTGAAACGTCACCGAACCTTAAGTGTGCGGACCCTGCGGGTTCTAGAACTATGTAGACATGATCGAGACACCTCTACGGTCAATAACCAATAGCGGGACCTGGATGCCTATATTGGTTCCTACATATTCTACGAAGATCTTTATCGGTCGAACCTCTAGGTCAAGGATTTAGTTAACCCCGTATGATGTTCCCTTTGTTCTTCGGTATGTTACTTGCCCGAGATTCGATCGTTGGTATCTCCATACCTAGTTCAACCTCCTTACCGGAAAGTCTCTTTAATCATTCCGTAATACAAGATCCCATGACTAACACTTAGACACATTGCTTGCAAGGTTTATTGTGATGTTGTATTACCGAGTGGGCCCTGAGATACCTCTCCGTCACACGGAGTAACAAATCCCAGTCTTGATCCATGCCAACTCAACAGACACCCTCGGAGATACCTGTAGACTACCTTTATAGTCACCTAGTTACGTTGTGACGTTTGATACACACAAGGCATTCCTCCGGTGTCCGTGAGTTGCATGATCTCATGGTTGTAGGACCATATACTTGACATGCAGAAAACTGTAGCAATAAACTGACACGATCATATGCTACGTTTATAGTTTGGGCCTTGTCCATCCCATCATTCTCCTAATGATGTGATCCCGTTATCAAATGACATCACATGTCAATGGCTAGGAAACCTTAGGCATCTTTGATCAACGAGCTAGTCTATTAGAGGCATACTAGGGACATGGTTTTGTCTATGTATCCACACATGTATCTGAGTTTTCGGTCAACGCAATTATAACATGGATAATAAACGATTACCATGAACAAGGAAATATAATAATAACCAATTTATTATTGCCTCTAGGGCATATTTCTAACACCCTGATCTTTGAAAATGTGGAAGCATATTGAATGCGTTCGGAGGCGGTTAAACGGTCTGGAAGCTCGGAGGTAGTGCAGAGCCGGTAGAGGTGGTAACCCGACAATGGGTTCTCGTCAGCCGGGGACGTATCTCTGTAATAAAACTAAGTGTGGTTCCAGTCCTTGGGATGGTTGGGCATAACGGCAGAGGGAAAAGAGATATCTCTCCGCCTTTGGATGGAAACACCTCCGAACTCGAGACTCGACCCGTCGGCGATTTCAGTCTGGCGGTTGATGTAGAATAAATCTCGGAAAAGGTTAACAGTGGGCTCTTTTTGCAGGTAAACTTCGCAAAAAAATTGAAATTGACACGGGTTGGTGACAGAATCGGGGCCAGTGTCTTGAGGGTGGAGTTTATAAAAGTGCAAAGCATCTCGGAAAACTTTGACCTGGGCGGGGAGAAGCCACGGAGGAGATGATCTGTGAAGACAACCACCTCTCCTTGTTTGCATTCAGGGGTGACCTCGGGACCTGGAACCCGCCAATAGATGACGTCTCGAGCCGGCAAAACTCCCATGACCACGAAATCATTAAGTAATTCCTGAGTGACCCCAGAGCGTACCCGATTGCATGAAGCGGGGCTTTTAGTCATGGTGGCAGGTTAAAAGTTGTGGAAAGGCGTAAAATTATGGCGAGTTAAAAATGCTACATGATCAAAACAACTATGATCTTAAGAAGGCGACACTACTTGGTGGGTCACTATTAAGTTATGAGTTGCCGTCAGCTACAAGAGTGATGTGTATTATATCGCCGCGGCAAGATGGCGGGTCAAATGGACAGTGGATATTGAAAATAGTGCTAAGTATGGACAAACAAGTTTAGCTGAATACAGCTGCCATTACAAGATCTATGTGCAGAAATAAAAGGAAATATTTTCTAAACCTAAAAACATCGATGGAAGAACAAGCAGTTGGTACACGGGACAAAAGGAAGGAGTGATCTACGATGAAAATGGAATGTGTATTAAATGGAGCACCGCATGATTTGATTAGCGGTTTGAAGCCTAAAGGCATTTCCTTTTCTGATATACGGCAAGAACTTCGACGAGCGGTGGCGAACTCGGAAGAAACCCGACGAGCTAATGCGGATATGAGAAAAGAAGGAGAATAGAACCTGGAAGATCCAGGGGATGCAGGCGTGCACCGGCAAGCTCTGGTCCCGGTCAGGGCGATGCAATTGCCTTGTTGAGGATGACGGCATGGTCTGGATGGCACGACGCAGCTTCAGCTGCACGGGGGTCTGGAGGAAGAAGAAGAGAGAAGTGGTGGCGGGGGGAAAGTGAAAATGATGGGACCCGTGCCTATTTATAAGGGGATGATGGAACAGCAACAATCCAACGCGGGAATCAAGGGGACATGATGATGATTGACCAACAAAATGCCTCAATTTTTGGGTTGACCAGTTAATGCAAAGATCCATTGTGATGTCATTAAGATCTTTTGGATTTATCAGAGATAACATCATCCATTTTTTCATGGCAGGTCATGAAGATTTATTTTAAATTAACAGGTAAAAGGGGCATGAGACTCGCCAATCAAAGGCTTGGAGATTTACATGAAGAGGTTCAAATAAATTCGGGGCCTAATGTTGGCGATATAATTTCATGGTTTAAACCGGCCATGAGAGCCGGTCATGAGGTTGGCGGCTCATGAGCAGGGCCATAAACAGTCCTTGAGGCGGCTTGCGAGGCGGGCCGGTCGGAGGCCCATTGTTAGAAGACAACAAGTGACCCGGAGGCGTAAGCCGCTGGGAGATGTCTTGCCGTATATGGCAAGGCGACTTAGAGACAAACCTGGTTATGGAGTGTAATCTGATCTGGACTCTTGTAAGCCCAGGGCCTTGACCTACCTATATAAAGGCGAGTCCCTGCGGCGGTTTAGGGTACGAAACAATCCATCGAGAGCTAGGTCAAGCGCATCCACTCCCTTGTAATCGATACCCAATCAATACTACACAAAGCAAGACGTAGGTTTTTACCTCTTTCGAGAGGGGCCGAACCTGGGTAAACTCATGTCTCTCATCCTGATCAACCCCTTCGAGTTAACCATCGTAGCGATGGCCTCGAACCTGAGTCCTTTCACTAGGTAATCTGTCATGACAAAACCATGACACCCCACGAGTATATCTGGGAGGGGTGGTGCGCGAGTGGGTGAGCGCGCCACCCATCTAGATGCAGGCGACGCCGGAGCAGGAGTGGATCTACCTAGAGTTCTGGCGACAATAATAGCTGGTGGCAGAGCGAAGCGTGGGTAAGCGGCTCATGGAGTTGGAGAAGGAAGCCGAGGTAGAGGAGGAGGACCGTCGTGCCGAAGCGCAGGCAGCAACGGTGCAGCCACCAGCGAACGACGTCGCCACCGCCTGGGAGACGGCATTCCCCCGAGCTGGCCCGACGGCGACCCTCGTCGACCTCACCATCCCCGACGACGACGATGAGGATGCCTAGGGGGAAGTACGCCTCCTCATTTTTTATTTTTTATTTTAATGATTTTAGTTAGGGTTCCCTTAGTTAATGCCCAGCAGACTTGTGAACTCTCGTCGGCCTTTGTGACCGGCATTAATGTATAATTTAAGTTAATGCAGGTTGATGTGATTTGGTATGATGTATTGACTGTGATGTGGTGTTTGAATTTGAATTTGAACTGACCTTTAAATTATAAGCAACATTTGAAATCCAATGCTCTATGATGTACTCCCTCCGGTCCTTTTTACTTCGCATATGAGAATTGTGCCAAGTCAAATGTTACAAAGTTTGACCAAATATATATTAAAAAATATCAATATCTATAAAACCAAATATAGATTCCATGAAAATACATTTCTCAATGAATCTAACAATATTAATTTGACATTGAGAATGTTAATACATGTTTCTATAAGTTTGGCCAAAGTAGAGATACTTTGACTTCGGACAAAGCTAATATGCAGAATAAAAAGGACCGAAGGGAGTATGTTGCAATGATCATATTAGCCTAGGTTGCAATGATCTAACAACAAATAAAAAAATGCAAACAAATGATCATGTTAGCCTATGTTGACGAGCTTCGAAAGATAAGGTAAACAGACCATTTCCAATAGAAATCATTATAAAAACAGTTTAAAATTTCAAAAATAAAAAAAGTACAGATCCTTCTTATTCACACTAAAATGATTCTATGATGATTTTTTTGATTTTTAAATTTTTTCATAACCCCAAACCCACTTTCACTCAATTCTTGAAATCTATATAATCTCATACTTGATAGCTCATTTGTGTGAAGGAGTTTTCATGAAAATGTCCATAAACCAAGATTTTTTTGTCATAACCATGTCACATACAACGACATTGTGTGTAGGTCTTCCATTTTTTTAATCTATTTAATTTGTTCTGCTCATTTGAACTTGGGGATGGTAGCTTACCTCAAAAAAAGTTTTTCATAAAAATGTCCCTAAACCAAGTTTATATTTTTTTTATGGTAACTATGTCTTATGAAACGACGAACCATAAATATTTGATTTTGTTGAATTTTTTTTGAATTAGTGAAGGTCATTTGAAAGTTGGTCAAACCTAAGATAACTCCGCTGACCAGCTCAAAACCTCGCAACATGTCTCCAAACCCTAGCGTCAAACTGCAGCCGTCTGATCATACCCTAGCGCCGAGCAACAGCCCTCAGATTTGGTCCTCTAGGAGGAATTTACAAGGCGGTCCACATGTAGGTTGTGCGTTGTTGGATCACATGGACGGCTCCACACCGGTGGTTTGTTGGGCGATCCATGAGAGGTTGGTTCTGCTTGCCCACTCGTCTGTTCCAAAATGCAAACAAGTCCCAGTTGGGCCTTCGCAAGGCATTGACCTGTCGAAGGCCCACAAGGATAAAGAGGCCTATAAGATGGTGCACGTGTTGGTTCTGTTTATATATTTTTTGATTTGATTGCACCGTCACCCTTTTATTTATTGATTTGATTGCACCATTTGTTTCTTTTTTTTTTGATTTGATTGCACCAAATTAGTTGCATCATGCAAAAAACAGTTTCTTTTCCTTCTTCCTTTTCAACATGAACATGGTTCATATTAGATTGAAAACATCGTTACACAACTAGGCATCTCATATTTAGAAAGGATAAATTTCATTCAAAAGCATGCAAGATGTAAAACCTATGTACAACATAAACCTATCTACTCTTCGTCGGATTTCCATGATCTCTGTGCCCTCCGATGGATAAATGGCTACGTGTTGTGGCTCCGCCCCTATCTCTGCATCCAGGTCATCGAACAGGGCGTCGCCCTCCGTCTGCCTCTGCCAGATGAGCTGACGGATGGAATCCAGGAAGGCCTGCTGCTCCGCCATCTCCTCCGGTTGGTCGACGACGACCTGCGCCTCCGCCTCCGGGTTGTCCTCCATGGCCGTAGGCTGATGCTCCTCATGCCCCTCCTCTGACTCCAGCAAAACCGGAGGGAGACCCGCAACGATGCGAGCGGCACGGCGAGCCTGCATTTCTGCCTCGATCTACAGGAGCCGCTCTGGAGTGAGCTGCGCGCGTACGTGGTGTTGAGGCGCCAAACCATCCTGACGGCGACGGAAATGCGACAGGAGGCGGATGGGCTTGGGCGGCGGCAGGGTGGAGGGAGGAGGAGGATGTGCAATGGCTAGGGGCGCGGGCTGGCTTAAATAGCCGGTTCATGGCCTCGGGCGGCAATTCGAAGCGGCGCCACGCGGCGTTCACACATGCGCCGACGGTCGAGGTACCCGTCGAACCGTCAGGTTTCCTGTCGATTCCGCATGGGGCCATGCCGTCAGCCTGACGTGGCGCGTGTGAAAAGACGCCTGCAAAACGGGATGGAGGGAGTGGCGCAATTTGACCCAACAGTCCATCAAAACCAGGGCCCCACTTGTCAGTAGTTAACTATCAAACCACTGACCCGACGGCATCCCTCATGTGACCATTTCTGAGGTTTCGGACAAGAGAGTGGGGAAAAGTGAGCAATTGTTAAGAGCGTGCGGATGAATGAGTAAAACTAAGGAACGAGGGGCACAGGAATAGAAATCCCATAATACTATTTAATTCAAGTGTGATCTTCTTGAAAGAATTAAACGCAACTCCGAAGATTGGGAAATTGACGAAGGTAAAGAGTTAGGTATAAAGCTTAACTTTTATTGTGTTAAATATTTTATGGAGACCAATGCCTTCCACGAGCTTAGCAGTAAATATGCTCTTGATCCTAAAATAGTAGCTAAATCATGTGAATTATTTGCTGCTCATGTTGATCTTCCCAAAGAGAAGTGGTTTAAATATTATCCCCCGATTCAAAAATCGTTAGAAGAACCTATTAGGATTAAGAAGGAAGAAGTAACTGTGAACCATGTCGATCCAATTTTTCCTACTACTTATGTTGAGAAACCTCCTTTCCCTGTTAGAATTAAAGAGCATGCTAAGGCTACAACTGTGGTTAATAAAAGTCATGTTAGGACACCTATACCTTCCGTGCAGATAAATGTTGAGCCTAAAATTTCTATGGTTAAATATCTCTTGTTTAATAACGGTGAGGGTCAGGTTATCTACTTTTGTGGAGAAGCTGCTAGGATTGCGAAACCTGCTAGAAAAAACATGATGAATTAGATAAAAATAAACCAGTTGTAGGCATGCTTGTTGTTTCAGTTAAAATTGGAGATCACTGTTATCATGGCTGGTGTGACCTTGGTGCTAGTTTCAATGCTATACCCTTCACTTTATATCAAGAAATTACGAATGGCATAGCACCCTCTACTATTGAAGATGTTGACGTCACTATTAAACATGCAAACAAAGATACTATTACTCCACTTGAGATTGTTAGAGATGTTGAAGTATTGTGTGGAAAAGTCAAGTACCTCACCAATTTTTTAGTACTTGGTTCAAAACAAGACAACTTCTACCTTATTATATTTTGTAGACCTTTCTTGAATACCGTCAATGCTGAAATCAGTTGTATTCTAAGAAGGTTAAAGTAAGCTTTGGTGATGTGTCTCATGAATTTAATTTCTCCAAGTTTAGTAATCAACCTCATGAGAAATAATTACCTAGTAGGCATGAAATAGTTGGTATTGCTTCTATTGTCGTGCCTCCTATTGGTCCACTAGAAAAATATTTGCTAGACCTTGAAAATGCCATACTTATGAATGAAACGAATGAAATGGATGATACATTCCTTAAAAAAACCTCATGTTCTTAAACACAACTTACGAGTCGATATTTTAGGGGATCCTCCTCCTCCCAAGGGAGATCTAATGTTTGAGCTAAAGACTTTACCTGATAATTTGAAATATGATTATCTTGATGAAAAGAAAATATATCTTGTTATTATCAATGCTAACATCCCAAAGCATGAAGAAAGATGACTACTTAAAACTTTGATAAAGCACATGGCTGCATATATCTTGTTATATACTCTTGATGATCTTAAGGGCATAAGCCCCACTCTATGTCAGCACAAGATTAATATGGAACCGGATGCTAAACTTGTTGTTGATCACCAATGCCCCTTAAATCCAAAGATGAAAGAGGTGGTAAGAACTGAAATACTAAAGCCTACGGAGGCAGGTATAATATATCCTATTGCTGATAGTATATAGGTAAGTCCAGTTCATTGTGTCCTTAAGAAAGGTGGTATTATTGTCGTTCCTAATGGTAAAAATGAGCTTATTCCACAAAGAATCGTAACTGGCTATAGGATGGTGATTGATTTTAGAAAATTAAATAAAGCTACCAAGAAAGATCATTACCCTTTGCCTTTTATTGATCAAATACTAGAAAGATTATCTAAACACACACACTTTTGCTTCCTTGATGGATATTCTGAATTTTCTCAAATACCGTGTTGAAAGAAGATCAAGAGAAAACTACCTTTACTTGTCCTTTTGGAACTTATGCTTACAAGCGTATGCTTTTTAGTTTATGCCATGCATCTGCTACCTTTCAATGATGTATGACTTCTATATTATTTGACTTCTGTGAAAATATTGTTGAGGTATTCACGGATGATTTTTCTGTTTATGGAACTTCTTTGATGATTGCTTGGGCAATGTTGATTGAGTTTGGCAGACATGCAAAGAAACTAGTCTTGTGTTGATTTGGGAGAAGTGCCACTTTATGGTGAATGAAGGTATAGCTCTTGGGCATAAGATCTCTAAATGAGGCATTGACATGGACAAAGTTAAAGTTGACGCAATAGAGAAAATGCCATGCCCGAGAGATATCAAAGGTATAAGAAGTTTCCTTGGTCATGCTGGTTTTTATAGGCCCTTCATTAAAGATTTCTCACAAAATTCTAGGTCATTACCTAATCTTCTTCAAAAAGATATTCCTTTTGTTTTTTATGATGATTGTGTAGAAGCTTTTGAAATTCTTAAGAAGGCTTTAATTTCTGCATCCATTGTTCAACCACCTGATTGGAACCTACCTTTTGAAATTGTGTGTGATGCCAGTGATTATGATGTTTGTGCCATTCTAGGGAAAATAGTAGACAAGAAATTGAATGTCATTCATTATGCTAGTAAAACTTTAGACACTGCTCAAAGAAACTATGCTACTACTGAAAAGGAATTCTTAGCAGTTTTTTTGCATGTGATAAGTTCATACCTTATATTGTCGATTCCAAAGTAACTATTCACATGGATCATACTACCATCAAATATCTTCTCATATCGATCCTAGATTTATTAGGTGGATTCTTTTACTTCAAGAGTTTGATTTGCATATTGTTGACAGAAAGGGAGTTGATAATCATGTAGCAGATAACTTGTCTAGAATGGAAAATGTTCTTGATGAGACACTACCTATTGATGATAATTTTCCTGATGAACAACTTGCTGCTATTAATACTACACGTAGTTCTCCTTGGTACTGATTATGCCAACTTAATTGTTGGTAAATTTATCCCACCTAACTTCACCTATCAACAAAACAAAAAGCACTTTTATGATTTGCGGCATTAGTTTGGGATGACCCACATCTTTATAAAGGAGTAGAAGGTGTTATTAGATGTTGTATACCTGAGCATGAACAGGAATAGATTCTGAGGAATTGTCATTCTGAGGCCTACGGAGGACACCATGCTGGTGACAGTACTGCACACAAGGTATTACAATCTGGTTTCTATTGGCCTACTCTTTTTAAAGATACTCGTACATATGTCCTCTCATGTGATGAATATCAGAGAGTTGGTAAGATTGGTAAGCATCGGGAAATGCGTGTGAACTATTCACTTGCTATTGAACCCTTTGATGTTTGGGGTTTTGACTTTATGGGACCTTTTCTTTCCTTTAATGGGTATACTAATATTTTAGTTGTTGTTGATTACGCTACTAAATGGATAGAAGCTATTCCAACTAGTAGTGTTGATCATAACACTTCCATCAAAATGCTTGCCTCTCCCTCATTGCATAAAACAAGTATCTATCGTATCATATTCAATTACCTAGGGACAATCGATCTCTTGCATTACAAAAAGCTTGATACATCACTACTAAGTTTATTTTCTCACAAAGTACTTCTAGTTTACTTCCCCCAAAGTGGTTTCATACTAATTCTAGGTAAAGAAAGCATTAGCATGCGTAGAATTTTATCGGTGGTCGATAGAACTTGATGGAATATTTGTTCAACCTTTAGCTCCTCGTTGGGTTCGACACCCTTAATTATCGAAAAAGGCTCCAAACGATCACCTACACTTGTGGGTTATCAAGACCTTTTTCTGGCGCCGTTGCCGGGGAGCAATAGCGTGGGGTGAATATTCTCGTAAGTGCTTATTTGATTTATCACTAAGTAATTTTAGTTTCTGTTATTACTTGTTTTCTATCTTTAAATATGGGTAGTGTTGGGGATATAACCCCGTGGTGAGACCCGCCCAGGTAGGGTCAGGTTACGTTTGGCGGCTCATAACCCGGACAAACGCCGATGGGCTTGGAGACATATGGCGGTTTGCCAAAGATGGGCCTGGGCGAGGCCCGGACCAAGACAGCATGAAGACTCGGGCGGTTAAGCCGCCCGGAGACGGCTTGCTCAGGAAGGCAAGGTGACATAGAGATAGAATCGGATACATTGTAAGAGTCGGTATGAGACTTGTAACCCGTGGTCTTGGCCTCCTATATAAGGGTGAGACCCGGGGCGACTTAGGCAGAGACCAACCGATCGAGAACTAGGTCAAGCGAATCCGCTCCCTTGTAATCGATACTCCAATCAATACAACACAAGCAGGACGTAGGCTTTTACCTCTTCTTGAGGGGACGAACCTGGGTAAACTCGTGTCCTTCGTCCCAACCAACCCCTTTGAGTCCATCACCTTAGCGATGGCCTCGAATCTAAGTCCTCAGACAACGGCCATGACAAAACCACGATAGTTGGCGCCCACCGTGGGGCTAGCGCTTGGTGGTGTTGAGTTCTCAAAGGGCTCGCTTCCAGGGATCGAGGGATACGTTGTTGGCAGGATGAACAAGAGTCGCCGCGGCTGGCTCTACATCGACAACGCCGGTTGGGGCCCCGAGGTCGACTCTGTTGAGTATGGTTTCGGTGTCCCCTTTGGTGGGATCCACATTTTCATCGGCAAGGTTGGTAGATCTACACCCGGGCCGGACGTCTGCACCAACATCGTCGAGCCGGCTCGGCGCACGCAACTCAATCGGCACATGCAACCCGCCCATGCTAATCCGGGCAGGAAGCATGTCTTTGTCGGTTTTACTCAAGGCGTGGATCTGGAGGGATCCATGTCACAGGAAACTGTTGTCTATTCGGAGGGCGAATCTTCGAGCGGAATCAATCTAACCACTTCACAATGGCAGGCTCGGGGGCTACGACGAGCTTTACCCTGAGTCGGAGTGTCATGAGTCGGAGAACTATGGGCTCCCATTTCACGCGGCCGTATTCATGGCGGGTTCAACGCCAGGCACGAGCAGTACAGCCGCTGGGGCGGCCGTGTCAGGGGCTGACCCACCACCGGCTCAAGTTCTTCTGGAGCTGATGAACGATCTCACGGCCCTGATGTCAACTGAGGTGACGCCAGAGAATGAAGCCGCTCGAAACGCAGAGATCTCAAGGATAAAGGACCATATGACTGAAGTCCAGCAAGGGATCAGCGTGCTGAAGGCCCAGATGGACGCGGAGGCAGAGCGCCTTAAGGCGAACGCTTTCCGCCTTGAGCTGGAGCAGCAATCCGTGGCGGTGGTTTAGCAGATGAGACAGCAGTCCCGCTTGCCAGAGCAGTTAGAGGCTAGGAATCTTTTTAACATGCCAGGGGCGTGATGGACCGTGGAAGCACCAGAGAGTCGGCCGGCAGCTCGGCAACAGTGCTCTAACCTGCCCCGACGGAACCAGCCTTCGCCAATGGCTTTTCCGACGCTGGAGGGTCACCATTCAAACCCGGCGGAGAACATGGTGGCGACGGCAACCCGGCTCGGTACGATTCCTATCCCGGATGAGGCACCCTTCACAGAAGAGGTGAGGAATGCTATTGGATACCTGCAGACGGCGATGGCCCAGCAGGAGAAATACACCTACAGTTGGAGTCGTGTGCACTCAACCCCCGTCCTTAGCCACAGTTTCAACCGGCGTTATGAGTCGCCGGCGGTGTCTAGCAGTGACCGGCATTGAAACCCGCCGCGAGATGATCAGGCGGTTCTGGATGCTCAGGCTCTAGTGGACCGGGCAAGGGCACGGCGCGAGCAGGCGGCTCTGGCAACGACAGCGGCTCATCAAGAACCGACGCCTTCTACCTCGGCAGGAGCAGGAGTAACCACGAGGGCAGTGGTCATGCCATGCTTGGTGTCGTCTTTATGGAACGAATGTCTGCCGAAGGATTTCAAGGGCCCTCGCAAGGTCCTGAACTATACTGCTGATCTGCCTCTGGAGGCATGGATTGAGAGCTATGAGCTAGCAATGGAGATGTTAGATGTCAGTGATGCAGTATGTGCCAAGTATTTTATCATGATGCTGGAAGGGCCGGCTCGCACGTGGTTGAAGGGCTTGCCACCCAACACCATCAATTCCTAGGCCGAGTTAAAGGCGAAGTTCATCAAAAAAATTCAGGGAACGTGCAAGTAGCCCATGACGATTTTGGATTTGGATCATTGCGTTCGGCAGGAAGGTGAGTCGGCTCATCATTGGGTCCGATGGGTCTCAACCATCATTCACTTGTCTGAGCAGATCACAGCAGCTCAAGCAGTTTTGATTCTGGAGAAGAATTGCCACTTCATGCCTTTGAAGCAGATGCTTGGCCGGCTCAAACTCTTGTGTCAAGACATGGGGGAGCTCATGGCGGCTCTCACAAAGTACGTTGACTCTGATAATACGAAGGATCCAGGTTCTGACAAAGAAAAGCCCGGTCAAGGCAAGAAGAGTAACAATGGCAAGAGTCCAGCTGGCAATGGCAACCAAGTCAAGAGGAAGAATCCAGATGGCGGGTCAGAATTAGTGGCCAACACCAGCACCGGGAACAATCGTGCTAAAGGGAATGGGAACTTCAGACATCCATTTAATAAGGTTAAGGCTCCTTTTAATTTGGAGGAGATGCTCAATAAACCTTGCTTAGAGCACAGCCAGCCCGATAAGCCGACGAATCATTCATGGAGAAATTGCCACATTATGCACAAGTTTCGGGATTAAAGTCTGCGGCAGCATAACAACAACGGCGGAGGCCTACCGGGCAGCTTAGGTCCAGGCGGGTCAGGTGACGGCTTGGGATCTGGTAGGTCAGGATCTGGTTATCAGGGCCAGGGCAACCACGGAGGGCATCTGTAAGGGCATATTTCTCCCTAAGTGGTTTTGGTGATTGATGACAATGCCTTTGCGGACTAATCGTGTGCATTGAGCATTTCAGATATCTCATGTCTAGGCACAAGACGATTCAGTGCCCCTCGGAATCTCTCGAAGACGATTGTTCTTTCCGTTTCTTTTCAGTGGATTTGATTCGTAGGCAAGACGTACTATCAAGAGGGGGTCCGCATTGGAAAGGTCTGGGTGGAATAAACACATGCTCATCTATTCCTTTGCACCACCTTTCCCTGTCTTCAATGGAGCCCCAACCCATTTTCCTTCTCTGTGCAAATGGAACGCCTGCAAGGTGTTTGGGTTCAGTGGCCTGCGGTAGTACCGCTCCAGGGAGCGCTAGTACCGCAGGTGCGAGCGGTAGTATCGCTCCATGGAGCGGTAGTACTGCTGTCTCCTGCCCTGGCCACTACACCTGTAGTAGTAGGCGCGGATGTAATTTTTTACTTCTGCCCTACTACGGTAGTACCGCGATTCTCGTCTGGTACTACCGTGCGGACTTTTTTCGCAGAGTTTCCCTCTGAGGAGGTTGGCACGGAAGTAATTTTTTACTTCCTTGCACCCCCAATGGTGCCTGTGCCAACCGTGCGGTAGTACCGCACGGGCTCGCGGTAGTACCGCTCTAGCGGTGCTACCGCTTGTGTACTAGTGCTAACAGCCAGGGCCAGCTACTCCCGTGCTAGCGGTAGTACCGCACAAGGCTGCGGTAGTACCGCAAGCCATCGCGGTAGTACCATGAGTTTTGCAATAGTACCGTGATGCGCGGGGCTGAGTGAGTGGATAACGGTTGGATCTTGTCCCCCACTATAAAAGGGAGGTCTTCTTCTCCAAGAAGCTTACATCTTCCTTCCCAAAACTCCATTGTTGCTCCAAGATCCATTTTTCCCCGATCTCTCTCCCTAGCCAATCAATCTTGTTGATTTCCTAGGGATAGGTTGAGAAGGCCTCAATCTACACTTCCACCAAGAGAAATTTGATACCCCCCACTAATCTGTAGCGACCCAACCTGAAAGGTCGAATCTCCGGTGTTTCTGTACCATCCCAAGATCATGCTGGTACACACACGGTACATCAATGTATATATCAAAGGGAAATCACACAGCAATAATTAATCGAAATCTCATATCGATTCCTTTATTACAATAATGATTACAATAAAGTGGCTGAAGGCCAACTCATGAGATAAACTAAACCATAAACTTGCGCAAGCTCCAAAGGTAGATGAGTCCATCTGACTCCAAGGGCATCTCACCGAGCGTAGAGAGTATCCTCACTCCTGGTTGAAAAAGTACTCTGCAACATGATACGTTGCAGCCGTATAGGTCAGCATATTGAATATACCGGCAAAGTCACAATAGAGGGGGGGGGGGGTAAAGTAATTCATCTAGTCTATATGCAAATATGGCAGGTGGGGTAGTAAGTTTTTGCATAAAGCCAAAATTTTCCTACAACAAGAGAGGGCAAAGGCATAATTACTACAATATTGGTTGATTAAAGAGATGGTTCCACCAACCAATTCTCATACCCAAGTTGACATTAATAACCCACATCAATATAATTAACTGTGTTGAGAGTTCCAGATAGTTTCAGTTCCTTTGGCTCAAACTGTCCATGACTGTGGACACGGCTAATCGATTAGGTTTGGGTACTCTGTAGAGTTTTGCACACGTTCCCCACAAGATTTGGTCGCCTCCGTTGGACTTCTCGCACTTCATGGTGTTTGAGAAATGGATGACCAAAACATGGTCTTTTAAAGGGTTTCCCCGAGACTCTGTCGGTGCCCATCCTTTCCTACCGTTCTTCTACATCTCGTAGCACCGCCTGTCCAGGGTCACCACGATATCCAGCCAAGCTAGAGCCCATAATGGCTTGTGGCTGTGCAGGTAAGCCTTGGGTCTTGAAGCATCCATCCATCTCTTTGTGCCTGGGTGGACCTTTCCGCATGAATACTGGCACTTCTCCAGCATCATCTAGGCTAACCACTGGTTTCTCCAGGGCGCCGTTCAACCATCATCCACCCATAGGTAAGTTGAAAACTCAGAGTCTTGAAGTCTTGATCATCTTGTAGGTCTTGAAATTATTAACTCACAACTCTCATGAATCACACAACCAACCCCATCTACTATTAGCATAGCAAAATGTAAAACAACGTTTCCCGGGGCCAATGTGTCAAAGGGTTGAGGGGTACCTACCACATGATACTACAACAAGTAACCAAGTTTCCAATTTACCTACTTTCCATGCAATTGGGGTGATGGAATAACTAATGCAATAAATCATAGGTGTACATGGTCAAAGTGACTTGCCTTGCTGACGATCATCGTACTCGAGTGACTCTAGATAACAAGCTTCGCACTCCGGATGATCTAACGAATCAAACAAGAGCATACCATAAGCATAAACACAAACCAATTCACACAATTCAGCAAGGTTAAACAAACAATACTAAAATCATTCAATAGTATCAATCAAGAGAAAGAAATCAAAATAAAAATTTGACTCAAAAAAAATTTAGTGTCAAAAACTTCTACTACTACTACTTTAAGACAAACAACCAAGCAATAGCTAGTAGAAAAGAAATAGTAAAGAAAAAATCAATTTTAGTAAACAGAATCAAATTCACTAAAACTTTTGTGTAAAGAAACACTACTAAAATGAAAATAAATAGAATGTTCCTATAACTTTGGAATAGGAAACCAAAACAATAATATTATTAACACTAATATTATTAACATCATATTACTTAACATAATAGAATTACTAAAATTATTTATTAGAAATCTAACTAAATCATCTAACTAGTTTGTGAAAGTAAAACTAAATTGTTTTATAAAACAATACCTAATGAAAAAGATATAAAGATTCCTATAGGAACATGGTATAAAACTAAACAATCATTCTAAATATTAGCAAGTAATGTTACCTAAATGTTTGAAACAACAAAAAATTATGAAAAATATTAACAAAAGTTAAACTAATTCAGGTTCAAATTAAATTAACATTAAGAAAACTAAACTACATTAAGAACTAAACAGATTCTGTTTTTGTTAAAAACAGTAAGTAAATTTATTCAAAAAAAATACTCAAATCATGTAGAATGATAGGTTTAACTAATAACAAACAGTTGCAAAAAGATTCACTCAAAAATATATTTTTAACTCTAGTTATACAGATTTTAGTAATTTAAACAAATTTGATTAGATTCAAAATTTAAAGCTCAAATTTGAAATCTAAGCATACAGACATAAACTACATCAAATATGTGAACTAATGCAAAAACACTAAATAGTTTAAAAGTTACAACTGAAACAAAAACAGAAAACATTTTGTTTTCTAAAACAGAAAAGAAAATAAAAAAACGGATCGAAGAGGCAGAGGCTACGTGGCGGGTTGTGGTTGGACGAGAGGGCGTGCGTGCGAGCGTTTGCGGGTGGGTGATCGAAGCTTAGCGTGTACTGGTTCGGAGTCATAAGTGATCTAATCTCACGCGTCGAATCTGGGCAAACGGCTACGGAGGGGTTCGGTGGCGTACAGAGAGAGGGTCGCCGGTGGTGGAGCTTCTCCGGCGAGGCCGAGGCGGTGAGTCGACGGGGGCGGTGCTCCGGTGGTTGGGGATGGTGTCCGAGGGGTTCAAACGACGGCGGCGGGTCTCTGGCGCACTTTGGTGGTGTCGGAGGGGAGTGGGGACGATAGAGGCGACGTGCACGAGCTCCGGGAGCTTCGGCTGGGGGTGGAGCTCCGGCGTAGGATTCCGGTGAGGGAAGGGGGTCGAACAAGGGGGAAACGGGTGGAACGGGGTGCGGGAAGTCGACGCTATTTATAGGGCCGGTGTGGTGGTCGGGGAGGGAAAGAGGAGGGAGATCCGTAGAGGAGGGATCTCCGGCGAGGTCCTGTCGATGCGAGGAGGAAGGTGACTGCGGCGTCATTGGGATCGGGTGGTGGTGTCGGGGCGTTAGGGAGAGGGAGGGCAGCGTCAGCGCGTCGGTCGGTCAGCTCGGAGCGGTTTTGGGAATTAAACGCAGGTGGGCTGGCCCGTTTCAAATTAATTCGTTTCCTTTTTAATATCCAGTGCAGTAAAACTCTTTTAAAAGCATTCAAAACATTTCCAAATATAGGAAATATTTATATCAAAATGATCAGGAGAATTAATGCTATTCAATGAACATTTTTCCTCGGTCATATTGAATATTTTGAAAAAAATATTTTCAGAAATTGCTATTTGATTTTAAATCCTTTTTGAGATAAACTTTCAAATAGACCCCTGGTTTTATTGCTCAAGTATTTCACCAAGATGCCCCTGGTGTGGAGTGTCATGTTACTCCCCTCTTTTCTTTGAACTTTTCCACAGGTTTTCAAATAGGTGAAACAAGAAAAAAGGAAAGATGAAAGTGCCCTTTCAGAAATTCAAAAGAAACACTTCAACCATTATATTCATTCAAACAATGTGATGATGATGCATAGCTATATATCATAACATTCCAAAATGAAATTTTGGGATGTTACACAATCCCTTGCGGATCTTGTTACTCTTGGGTGTTTGAGCACCCTAGACGGCTGAGGTCACCTCGGAGCCACATTCCATTGTGGTGAAGCTTCGTGGTGTCGTTGGGAGCGTCCAATTCAGTTGTTGAGATTGGCCCAACCTTGTTTGTAAAGGTTCGGTCGCCGCCTTCAAGGGCACCAATAGTGGAATCACGACATCTCGCATTGTGTGAGGGCGTGAGGAGAATACGGTGGCCCTAGTGGCTTCTTGGGGAGCATTGTGCCTCCACACCGCTCCAACGAAGACATACTTCCCCACAAGGGAAGGAACTTCGGTAACACATCCTCGTCTCCACCGGCTCCACTTTTGGTTATCTCGCATCTTTACTTCATGCAAGCGTTTATTGTGTCATATCCCGTGCTTGCTTGTGTACTTGTAGTGATTAGCATCATATAGGTTATTCACCTAGTTGCACATCTAGCTAACTTATTTGATGCTAAACCTTAATTGTTAAAGAAAAGTTAAAAAGTGTTAGTTGCCTATTCACCCTCCCCCCCTCTAGTCAACCATATCGATCTTGTCAGCATCATCAGCAGAACAATGGCAATAATCAACAGCAAAACAACCAATCTGGATATCAGAGTAATCCGAAACAACTCAGCTCAGGTCAGTATCATGTTTTTACAACCAGCCTTAACAGGCGGGACCATAAGTTGCACAAGCGGGCGGTTAATGTTGTCACGCTGGCTCTCCCGCAATACTTGAAGTGGTTAGAGTATGACATAACCTGGAGCAGAGAGGATCACCCGCCGCATCTTGATGACCTGGGACGTCTGACGTTGGTGGTTGCCCCCCAAGTCGGAGGATATGTATTTACCAAAGTGCTTATGGATGGTGGCAACAGCATCAATATTTTGTACTACGACACTTTCCGCCGAATAAAGTTGCTTGATAAGGATCTTAAGACTTCCTCAACAGTTTTTGATGGTGTGGTGCCTGGCAAATCAGCTTATCCGGTGGGGAGGATTTCTTTGGAAGTCGCCTTTGGCAACGAATACAACTACAGGGTAGAGACCTTGTGTTTTGAGGTGGTTAAGATCAAGAGCTTGTATCATGCACTGTTTGGACGTCCGGCTTACGCCAAGTTCATGGCTAGGCCTTGTTATGTGTACTTGCAGCTCAAGATGTCAGGCCTAAAAGGGACGATTACAGTGCATGGTGATCGAGAGATGGCTATTGAGTATGATGAAGGAGACGCAGCTTATGCAAAGTCAAGTTGCACGAAAGCCGAGCTCAAGTTCTATAACGAAAATGTTGACCCAGAGGACATGACTCCGCTCAAAAAGCCCACCACGGAATCTGAGCCGCCCCTCAAGTTCTCGGCGGATGACACCAAGCTAGTGGATTTTGCTCCGGGCGACTCATCACAGCAGTTTACTATTGGGGCCAGTATGGATCCCAAGTAGGAAAGCGCGCTCATCGAATTCATCCGTGATAATCGGGACATCATTGCGTGGAAGCCTTCTGACATGCTGGGTGTACCGAGAGAGTTCGCTGAGCACCACCTTAATGTGGATCCTAAGTTTAATCCGATCAAACAGTTTCTGTGGCGGTTCAATGAGGAGAGGTGCAAGGCCATTGGGGAAGAGTGGCCTGGCTCTTGGCAGTGGGTTTCATCGTTGAAGTTTTTCACCCGGAGTGGCTTGCTAACCCGATGCTTGTGCTTATGAAGAATGACACGTGGCGCGTGTGTGTGGATTACACGGATCTTAACAAAGCCTGTCCGGCTGACCTGTTTGCTCTCCCTCGTATCGACCAGATCATTGATGCTACGGCAGGTTGTGAGAGCTTATGTTTCCTGGATGCTTATTCTGGTTATCATCAGATCAAGACTGCATTGCCTATAAAATATAGGGGGAGTGTTGATCCTAGTGTGTGTGCCCTGCAGTCCAAAGCATATCTAGAGTATGCACACATCTAGGGGGAGCTATCCTATATTTTGTAGGTCTTGAGGTTGCATATGCTTATTTTATATCCTTATGTGCAAATCCCGTGTTGTCATCAATCCACCAAAAAGGGGGAGATTGTAAGGGCATATTTCTCCCTAAGTGGTTTTGGTGATTGATGACAATGCCTTTGCGGACTAATCGTGTGCATTGAGCATTTTAGATATCTCAGGTCTAGGCACAAGATGATTCAGTGCCCCTTAGAATCTCTCGAAGACGGTTGTTCTTTGCATTTCTTTTCGGTGGATTTGATTCATAGGAAAGCCGTACTATCAAGAGGAGGTACGCATTGTAAAGGTCTGGGTGGAATCAACACGTGCTCATATATTCCTTTGCACCACCTTTCCCTCTCTTCAATGGAGCCCCAACCCGTTTTCCTTCTCTGTGCAAAAGGAATGTCTGTGAGGTGTTTGGTTCAGCGGCCCGTGGTAGTACCGCTCCAGGGAGTGGTAGTACCGTAGGTGCCAGCGGTAGTACCGCTATCTCCTGCCCTGGCCACTGCACCTGCGGTAGTAGGCGCGGATGTTATTTTTTACTTCCGCCCTACTACGGTAGTACCGCGATTCTCATCCGGTACTACCGTGCAGACTTTTTTCGTAGAGTTTCCCTCTGCTGAGGTTGGCACGGAAGTAATTTTTTACTTTCATGCACCTCCAGTGGTTGCCTCTACCAACCGTGCGGTAGTACCGCACGGGCCCACGGTAGTACCGCTCCGGCGGTTCTACTGCTTGTGTCCTAGTGCTAACGGCGAGGGCCAGCTACTCCCGTGCTAGCGGTAGTACCGCACAAGGCTGCAGTAGTACCACAAGCCATCGCGATAGTACCGTGAGTTTTGCGGTAGTACCGTGATGCGCGGGGCTGAGTGAGTGGATAACGGTTGGATCTTGTTCCCCACTATAAAAGGGAGGTCTTCTTCTCCAAGAAGCTTACATCTTCCTTCCCAAAACTCCATTGTTGCTCCAATCTCCATTTTTGCCCGATCTCTCTGCCTAGCCAATCAATCTTGTTGATTTCCTAGGGATAGGTTGAGAAGGCCCCGATCTACACTTCCACCAAGAGAAATTTGATTGCCCCCACTAATCCCTTGCGGATCTTGTTACTCTTGGGTGTTTGAGCACCCTAGACGGTTGAGGTCACCTCGGAGCCACATTCCATTGTGGTGAAGCTTCATGGTGTCGTTGGGAGCCTCCAATTCAGTTGTGGAGATTGCCCCAACCTGTTTGTAAAGGTTCGGTCGCCGCCTTCAAGGTCACCAATAGTGGAATCACGTCATCTCGCATTGTGTGAGGGCGTGAGGAGAATACAGTGGCCCCAGTGGCTTCTTGGGGAGCATTGTGCCTCCACACCGCTCCAACGGAGACATACTTCCCCACAAGGGAAGGAACTTCGGTAACACATCCTCGTCTCCACCGGCTCCACTTTTGGTTATCTCGCATCTTTACTTCTTGCAAGTGTTTATTGTGTCATATCTTGTGCTTGCTTGTGTAATTGTAGTGATTAGCATCATATAGATTGTTCACCTAGTTGCACATCTAGCTAACTTATTTGATGCTAAACCTTAATTGTTAAAGAAAAGTTAAAAAGTGTTAGTTGCCTATTCACCCTCCCTCTAGTCAACCATATCGATCCTTTCAATTGGTATCAGAGCCACGTCTCTTTATTAAGGGTTTCACCACCCAAAGAGTATGGCTGGCGAAGAGGCTCGTGTGGGAGAACTTCCCGAGGCCATGGGTGTGAACACGGTATCACGCGAGGATTTGAACAAGGCTTTGACCTTACTCAAATTCTCCATGGCTACCGAGGTTCAATCCATGTTTAAATATTTCCTTAATACTCGTAAAATGTCGACCGATGCGGGGCAAGTGGTCAAACCCACTAACTCGTCATCGGATGCCAACTCCAGTAAGGAGGGGGCTAGTGCCGACAAAGATAATCATGCTCAAAGATTTAACGGGTCGGGGAGCTTTGCCTCTGTTCCCCGAGGACACCAAATATGCTTATCATGAGCACATGGCTCTTGCGTCCAGACAATTTTGGGGCAACAAGAGAAACTTAAGGCCCAACTTCTCCAAGAACAACTCAAATGGGTTAAAGGGAAAGCAACGTGTGATAAATTGCTACGGCGGTGGTAATGTAAGTCACTTTGTGGTGTATTGTCCATACGAGAAGACGGAAGACAATGGTGGCATGCTCATTCGCAAAGATAAAGCCAAGTCCTTCCCAAACAAAACCAACTCTGTCAAGAAGGCTCCTCACAAAGTATTGGTAGCTCAAGAAGAGTTTGCCTCAGATGATGATGTTGATGATGAAGACACAAGCGGTGAAGGAATGGCAATGGCATCCATGGCAATTGACTCTTCTACCCCGACAAAGGCATCACTCTTCGACGCCCCCAATGAGAACATCGTTGCGAGGTGCCTCATGGCTAAAGGTATCACTAAGGTAACCTCCAATGTCATAACCTCAAACATTAAGGCTTCCATTTCTTCCACTTCATCCTTAGATAGTGTGAATGAACTTGAGGAAGGAAAAGAGGATAAGAATGAGTTTGACAAATTCATGGTCAAACTCAAGGGAGAGTCCAAGAAGCACTTCGTTTCTCTCTTGGAACAACTTGGTGAGGCCCATGACACTATTGAGTCTCAAGAACAGTGTATTGAGGAACTAAGAGGTCATAGTCGTGATTATGCCGATGAGATAGCAGATCTATATATTGCTCTTGAGGAAGAGCAAGGTCTTCGTATGACTCTTGAGGAGTCAGAAAATGTTGACCTTACTAAATTACGTAAAGATTATGATCATGCTATTGTTCTTAACTGTGCTCTCAAGTCTAAGAAGGTTGCACTTGGGGTGGATCGTGATCGTCTCAAAGTTGAGCTTGACACACTTGTCATTGCTCACAAGGCATTGACGTGTGCTCATACCTCACTTAGGGAGTCACATGATCAACTCGAAGTGAAACTCACTAAAGAAATTGCCACATGTCCTCCTTTTGTTCTAATTGATAATGCATCTGCTACTAACCCATGTTGTGAGCATGCACACCTTGTGGAGGAAAATGCCAAGCTCAAAGAGCATCTTAAAAATGGTTTGGTGACATGTATCCAAGGTGAGAAGACACTCAATGACCTTCTGACTTCTCAGAAGGAAGTTGTGGCAAAAGAAGGAGTGGGGTTTGCACCCAAAACAAATGAGAAGAAGAAGGTTAACACCAAGGAAGCTCCATCACTCAAGCAAACCTTTGTAATAGCTGGTGAAGGTCCTCATGAGAAGAAGAAAAACCAAGGTTTGGTGGGAAATGGCCAGAAGGGCAAGAGCAAGAACATCCAACCCAACAAGACCGGCAACTTTAACCCCTCTTATGTGTTATGCCATGCTAGTGATGGGCATGTTTATGCCAAATTTGTTGGTTCTTCTTAGGAGTACATTGAATGGTGTATTTGGGTTCCTAAGACCCTTGTTGCTAACATGAAAGGACCCATTAAATAATGGGTACCTAAATCTAAACATTGATCTCTTGTAGGGGTTTGCTTCTGGAGGAACATCATGGTTGCTCGATAGTGGAGCGACAAATCACATGACCGGAAGCAAGGACTTGGTGGTGGACGTTCATCCTGACACATCTATGGCCACCCAAGTCTCGTTTGGTGATGATGCAATTTCAAAGGTATTGGGTCTTGGCAAGGTTGTAATCTCTAAGGAACTCACCATAAAGAAGTTCATGCTTGTTGAGACCCTCGCATACAATTTACTGTCAGTTTATCAACTTGCAACCATGGGTTTTAGACTTTCTTTGGTATTGAATCTGTGACCCTTTTGTGGAGCAAGACTCTTAAAGTAGCTTTTGTTGGGCATGTCGAGGACAGTCTCTATGTGGTGAACTTCTCGGAGCAACCCACTAAGATCGTGACTTGCTTAATGGCTAAAGTTGATGTGGGATGGCTTTGGCATCTCTGGCTAGCCCATGTTAATATGAGATCTTTGCAAAGTATCCTCAAAGGGGATTACATCCTTGGACTAACAAATGTGAGTTTTGCCAAAGATCATGCTTGTATCGAAGGAAAGCTACATGAGAAGGCTCATCGTCCTACCACTACAATATACTCTAAGAGGACCTTAGAGCTCCTTCACATGGATCTCTTTGGTCCTCCACCTTTTGACAGCCTTGGTGGCAGAAAATATTGTTTGGTGATTGTGGATGATTACTCGAGATATACTTGGGTTTATTTCTTCAAGAAGAAGAGTGATACCCAACAGACCGTCATCGACTTTGCAAATGAAGTCCAACGCCAACATGATGCAAAGATTTTGATGATTAGAAGTGACAACGGCACCGATTTCAAGAACTACTCCTCGAATGAGTTTCTTAGTGACGAAGGGATCAAGCACCAATATTCCAACCTTACGCCCCTCAACAAAATGGTGTTGCTGAGAGGAAGAACAGGACGTTGATTGATGCGGCAAGAACCATGATGGAGGAGTTTAAATCTCCATACAACTTTTGGGCCGAAGCCATCAACACAGCGTGCCATGCATCTAACTTGCTTTATCTTCGCAAAGGGTTGAACAAGACCCCGTATGAGATTCTTACCGGGAACAAGCCCAACCTCACATACTTTTGGGTGTTCGGTTGTAAGTGTTTCATTCTCAAGAAAGGTGCTCGTTTGTCTAAATTTGAATCTAGAGCCCATGAGGGCATATTTGTTGGTTATGCTGCATAGTCTCATGCTTACCGTGTCCTCAACAAGTCCACGGGACTCATTGAGGAGACGAGAAATGTAGAGTTTGATGAAAATAATGGCTCCCAAGTGGAACAAAGTGGTATTACTGATGTAGGTGATGAAATTCCTCCCCAAGCCATAAGAAGAATGGGTGTGGGATACTTCCTACCTGTTGAGGAACCCCTTGAGGCCGAAGGAGAAGGACAATGTTCCACTCAAGTGGAACTATCACCGACGCAAGACCCACATGCTTCCAAAGAAAAAACTGAAGGTCCTCTTCCACATGAACAAGATCAAGGGCAAGATCAACTCACTGATGATGGTGTCTCACCAAGTGATGCCCAAGATCAAGTTCCTGTCTCCGAGCATTCTCAATGTCAAGATCTTCTTCAAGATCAAGAGCAAGCTCAAGAAGGCGCTCAAGATCATCAAGATGATGACTCACAGAATGCAGTCCCTCAACCTTCCATGGAAGAAATCCTAGAGAGACAAGCCGCCAAGAATGCCAACAAGCTCAGAATTAGACAACATGTGTTGGAGAACGTCTACGGTGACTTGAAAAAAGGGGTAACCACTCGTAAACAATTAACAAACTTTTGTGAACATCAAGCGTTTGTTTCTTGCATTGAGCCCCTTCAGGTTCAAGATGCGCTCGAGGACATGGAGTGGGTTGAAGCTATGCACGATGAACTCAACAACTTCGAGCGCAACCAAGTGTGGAGATTGGTGCCAAGACCTAAGGAGAATCACAATGTTATTGGAACCAAATGGATCTTCAAAAACAAGCAAGATGCGAACGGTATTGTCATTCGCAACAAGGCATGACTGGTGGCACAAGGATACTCCCAAGTCAAGGGTATCAACTACGGTGAAACTTTTGCTCCTGTTGCTCGCCTTGAATCTATTCACATGTTACTTGCATATGCCTCTCATCATAATTTTAAATTATATCAAATGGATGTCAAGAGTGATTTTCTTAATGGTCCTCTTAAGGAGTTGGTATATGTCAAGCAACCCCCGGGGTTTGAGGATCCCAAGTTCCCCAATCATGTATATATTCTCGATAAGGCTCTCTATGACCTTAAACAAGCCCCATGTGCGTGGTATGAGCACCTTACCGGGATGTTGCAAGACCGTGGGTTTGAAATTGGGAAAATCGACCCCACTCTTTTTACAAAGAGGGTCAACGGGAACTTGTTCATATGCCAACTATATGTTGATGATATTATTATTGGTTCTCCTAACAAAGTTTTCAATGAAGAGTTCGCCACTTTGATGACAAACAAGCTTGAGATGTCCATGATGGGAGAGTTGAAGTACTTCCTTGGTTTCGAAGTCAAGCAACGAAGTCAAGGTACCTTCATCAATCAAGCCAAATACACTCAAGACATGCTCAAGAGGTTCAAGATGAATGAGCTCAATCCTCCCAAGGCCAACACTCCCATGCCACTCAAATGCCATCTTGACAGCGATCCCAGTGGTAAAACGGTGGATCAAAAGGTATATCGCTCCATGATAGGATCCTTGCTTTACCTTTGTGCATCTAGACCGGATATCATGTTAAGTGTGGGTATTTTTGCACGTTTTCAATCCGCACCTAAGGAGAGTCACCATGTGGCTATCAAGCGAATCTTTCGATATTTGGCTCATACCCCAAACTTTGGCTTATGGTATCCCAAGGGGGCTTCGTTTGATTTCGTTGGATATACCGACTCGGATTGGCGAGAGACCGTGTGGATAGAAAGTCCACTTCCGGAGGCTGTCAATTTCTTGGTCGGTCTTTGGTCAGTTGGACTTCAAAGAAACAAAATTGTGTTTCTCTCTCATCCACCGAGGCCGAGTATGTAGCTGCTGCTAGTTGTTGTGCTCAGATTCTATGGATGAGGCAAACAAAGGATTATGGTGTCCATTGTGACAAAGTGCCTCTTTACTGTGATAATGAAAGTGCCATTATGATCTCCAGCAACCCAGTTCAACATTGCAAGACGAAGCATATTGATATTCGTCATCACTTTCTTCGGGAACACGTCAAGCGGTGAGACATCAATCTTATTCATCTGAGCACTAACGAGCAACTTGCAGACATTTTTACGAAGCCTTTAGATGAAGCAAGATTTCGCGAGTTAAGGCATGAGCTAAATATCATTGATTCAAGCAATGTGGATTGAGTTAGTGCACGCCTCCCCACACTCATCATTATGTCTTGTCTAGGTGTAGGCATGGATTTAGGGGGAGTCTAGTTCTCTCAATGAACTATTCCTCCTCCTATTATGCATAAACTAATCAAAGTCTATCACTTGCCATTTGTGATGGTTAATGTGCTTAAATGACGAGTCTTGGTCACGGGCCCAAGGATAATTCTTCGCAGTGCCATACCATCTGACTCAAACATAGGTGGCTCTAGGGCCACCGTACTCTCTTCATGTGAAGTCAAGGCTCACCAGTTGGTCCTGTTTTATTCTCTTCTATGATGGACCATGCTCGTGTTTTTATCCTAGGTCATAGTTTTTCTTGTCTCGTGTGTTGTGTGGATTTTGGCAATCTCCATCTTTCTTATTTTGTTTCATTGTCGTGTTTATACACCAAGAAGGCAGCACGGTACTACCGTGGAGGAGCGCGGTACTACCGCTTGAGGAGTACTACCGCTTACCGCGCGAAAGTAAAAAATTACTTCAGCCCATTGAGCGGTACTACCGCGATGACTGCGGTACTACCGTAATGTCATGTGCGCGTGGGGGTTAAGGGTGGGCAGGGGGGTTACCCATCTTCTCCATACCCCATTTTATCTCTTCTCCTCACGTCTCTCTCTCGTCCTCCTCTCAACTGCCGCCGGAACTCCTAGACGGATCTCCGTCTCCGGCCACTCGATTCTTATTTGCTCCAGTGGGATCATTCCCCACTTCGTCCTCTTGCAATGGACCCCGGTATTTCCCCAATCCCCTCTTGTTTTGCCTCTCTCTTTTTGAATCTAGGCTTTTGGGGAAATATGCGGTGGTCTAGCTTTGTTTGGATCTGATCTATGCATGAGGAGATGTTTTGCAAGTGTTAGTGCGATAGAAGTGTGTATTGATAGGATTAAATGGGGTATTTGTTGATCTAGGGTAGTACCAATATGATCGGATATGTGTTCTTGCGAAGTTTCGCCCCGTACGGTACTACCACACCTGGTGCGGTACTACCGCTCATAGGGCGGACGTAAAAAGTTACTTACGCAAGCGCCACGGTACTACCGCTCCCGCGGTACTACCGCGTCGTGGGCGGTACTAATTTTTTACTTCCGCTGTCGGGGCGGCAGTAAACAATTACTACAGCTCCCAGCGGTACTACCGCGTCTAAAGCGGTACTAATTTTTTACTTCCGCTGTCGGGGCGGTAGTAAGAAATTACTTCCGCTCCAGCCATGGTACTACCGCTCGAGCGGTACTACCGCGTCTGGAGTGGTAGTAAAATTTTACTTCCGCAAGAACATATTGGTACTCCTCTCAATCCACAACTACCTCATTTTGTGCTGTCCATTCTCGCTTCTACATGTTTTTTTGTGTCTGCTTTCATCTTTGCCTTATTTTCTTGTTTGTTCTTTGTGTTTGCGTTGTGTTCCCTAGGTGGTGGCTCTGGTTCCAGCTCTGCTCCTAGCCGTTCCAATCCGACTCCTGACACAAGTTCCAAGCGGCTTCGCCATCCAGATGCTCCTGAGGGCTCAAATGATCCACCCCGCCATTTCAAGAGGACCGCATCCAAGATCAAGCAACCAGTTGAGGACTTTGATGTCATGCCACAAGCTGAGTTTCTAGCTTGAAGGTTGATCAATCCCTACGACAAGCCAAGGGAAGTTTCCAAGGCAAATGACTTGTTCTGGACCAAGCAGCAATATCTTATTCACCTGGATGTGATCAAGGGCAAGAAAAATCACTATGTTCTTGTCCAATACATTGATTTGGACCACATGAGGAAGCATTCGAAATACTTTGGTGAGGCTCTGGAGTTGGTGGAATAGTTGGCTATAGCAGACATCATCACCTTCCAACTTGACTTTGATCCAGAGTTTTGGGTCAGTTCTTTGCATCTGTTCACTTTCACTCTGATGCGGAGTGGACCATGACATGGATGACCCATGGCGAGCAACTGACTGCCACCTGGAAGGACTTCATGGACTTGCTGCATGTTCCTGACTCCGGACTTGATGTGCCACTTGGTCTGCGCCCTCATGGCAACCCTCACCCAGCTGGTAAGGATCGGCTCGTACCTTTCCATATTCTGAAGACCTTATGATCTGGTGAGCAAATTCTTGTGCTTAACCCTTTCCTTGATGTCATGCACCGGATCTTCTGCAACACTCTGTTTCCTCGCATGGGAGAAAAGGACAAGGTACACTCCTATCTGGTGGATATGTTGCTGCTATGTTAGAAAGGAAGAAATGAAGACATTGGCGTCCTTGATGTGTCTCATGTTATGTGGTCTGAGCTTCGCACTGCTGTGTTTCATCGGAAGGTCCCCATTTATGGGCCATACTTGTTCTACCTGATTCGTGCTACTTGGGACAAGAAGTTTCCCGGTGAGGACATGCCGGAGCACACGTTTCTTCATGAGCCCATTCGTCTGCGTACGAAGGACAAGTGGGCCAACACCACCACTAAGCCACCGTCTGCTCGTATGGAGGTCGATGAGGATGAGATCTAAGAGGAGGATGACAACAGTTCTGAGTCCTATGTACCTCCATCTTCTGAGCCATCTTGGGCCAAGAAGCTCACTCACAAGATGAAGACTTTGTTCTGCATGCAGGCCAAGGGTCAGTATAAGGCTCATGTTGCTCAAAAGGAGAGTCGCCAGCATGACACGCGTATTCTGAGGAAGCTTGGTGAGACCATCTTGAGTGGGTCTGAGAAGGACATCACCCCTCAGGCCACTTGGATGGCTAAGCAGCAGTTCTAGTGGGATGATTCAGATGCGGAGTTCGTCCCAGATGCTTCAGAGGAGTCCGATGACTGATCTTTCTGCATGAGAGCTACCACCTAGGTGTTAGGTGTCCTCTCTGCCTTTTTGGCATCTCGATGCCAAAGGGGGAGAGAGTGTAGGATTTGCGTGTATTTGTGTTTGCCCTTTCGTCGTCTCTCTGCTTTTGTTGAACCTTGGTTTATGTCGTTTGTGTGTGTGAGACCTGGAGACTTCCTCTATCATATGGTGTGAGACATATGCTATCACTACTACTTTATTATTGTCTAGTATGATTCGTAGCGTGTGAGTCTGTTCATAACATTCCCTTATCTTTATGCTCACATGCTATGGCTAGTTTCCATACCTAGTTTTGTTCATTCTGTTACAAAGATTGCATTGCCTATAAAATATAGGGGGAGTGTTGATCCTAGTGTGTGTGCCCTGCAGTCCAAAGCATATCTAGAGTATGCACACATCTAGGGGGAGCTATCCTATATTTTGTAGGTCTTGAGGTTGCATATCCTTATTTTATATCCTTATGTGCAAATCCCGTGTTGTCATCAATCCACCAAAAAGGGGGAGATTGTAAGGGCATATTTCTCCCTAAGTGGTTTTGGTGATTGATGACAATGCCTTTGCGGACTAATCGTGTGCATTGAGCATTTTAGATATCTCAGGTCTAGGCACAAGATGATTCAGTGCCCCTCAGAATCTCTCGAAGATGGTTGTTCTTTGCATTTCTTTTCCATGGATTTGATTCCTAGGAAAGCCGTACTATCAAGAGGGGGTATGCATTGGAAAGGTCTGGGTGGAATCAACACGTGCTCATCTATTCCTTTGCACCACCTTTCCCTCTCTTCAATGGATCCCCAACCCGTTTTCCTTCTCTATGCAAAAGGAACGCCTGCGAGGTGTTTGGGTTCAGTGGCCTGCGGTAGTACTGCTCCAGGCAGCGGTAGTACCGTAGGTGCCAGCGATAGTACCGCTGTCTCCTGCCCTGGCCACTGCACCTGTGGTAGTAGGCGCGGATGTTATTTTTTACTTCCTCCCTACTACGGTAGTACCGCATTCTCGTCCGATACTACCGTGCAGACTTTTTTCGTAGAGTTTCCCTCTGCTGAGGTTGGTACGGAAGTAATTTTTTACTTCCGTGCACCTCCAGTGGTTGCCTCTACCAACCGTGCGGTAGTACCTACCGCACGGGCTCACGGTAGTACCGCTCTAGCGGTTCTACCGCTTGTGTCCTAGTGCTAACAGCCAGGGCCAGCTACTCCCGTGCTAGCGGTAGTACCGCACAAGGCTGCGGTAGTACCGCAAGCCATCGCGGTAGTACCCTGAGTTTTGCGGTAGTACCGTGATGCGCGGGGCTGAGTGAGTGGATAACGGTTGGATCTTGTCCCCCACTATAAAAGGGAGGTCTTCTTCTCCAAGAAGCTTACATCTTCCTTCCCCAAACTCCATTGTTGCTCCAAGATCCATTTTTGTCCGATCTCTCTCCCTAGCCAATCAATCTTGTTGATTTCCTAGGGATAGGTTGAGAAGGCCCCGATCTACACTTCCGCCAAGAGAAATATGATTCCCCCCACTAATCCCTTGCAGATCTTGTTACTCTTGGGTGTTTGAGCACCCTAGACGGTTGAGGTCACCTCGGAGCCACACTCCATTGTGGTGAAGCTTCGTGGTGTCGTTGGGAGCCTCCAATTCAGTTGTGGAGATTGCCCCAACCTTGTTTGTAAAGGTTCGGTCGCCGCCTTCAAGGGCACCAATAGTGGAATCACGGCATCTCGCATTGTGTGAGGGTGTGAGGAGAATACGGTGGCCCTAGTGGCTTCTTGGGGAGCATTGTGCCTCCACACCGCTCCAACGGAGACATACTTCCCCACAAGGGAAGGAACTTTGGTAACACATCCTCGTCTCCACCAGCTCCACTTTTGGTTATCTCGCATCTTTACTTCATGCAAGCGTTTATTGTGTCATATCCCGTGCTTGCTTGTGTACTTGTAGTGATTAGCATCATATAGGTTGTTCGCCTAGTTGCACATCTAGCTAACTTATTTGATACTAAACGTTAATTGTTAAAGAAAAGTTAGAAAGTGTTAGTTGCCTATTCACCCCCCTCTAGTCAACCATATCGATCCTTTCAGCATCATCAGCAGACCAATGGCAATAATCAATAGCAAAACAACCAATCTGGATATTAGAGTAATCCGAAACAACTCAGCTCAGGTCAGTATCATGTTTTTACAACCAGCCTTAACAGGCGGGACCATAAGTTGTGCAAGCGGGCGGTTAACGTCATCACTCCGGCTCTCCCGCAATACTTGAAGTGGTCAGAGTACGACATAACCTGGAGCAGAGAGGATCACCCGTCGCATCTTGATGACCTGGGACGTCTGACGTTGGTGGTTGTCCCCCAAGTCGGAGGATTTGTATTTACCAAAGTGCTTATGGATGGTGGCAGCAGCATCAATATTTTGTACTACGACACTTTTCGCCGAATGAAGTTGCTTGATAAGGATCTTAAGCCTTCCTCAACGGTTTTTCATGGTGTGGTGCCTGGCAAATCAGCCTATCCGGTGGGGAGAATTTCTTTGGAAGTCGCCTTCGGCAACGAATACAACTACAGGGTAGAGACCTTGTGTTTTGAGGTGGTTAAGATCAAGAGCTTGTATCATGCACTGTTTGGACGTCCGGCTTACGCCAAGTTCATGGCTAGGCCTTGTTATGTGTACTTGCAGCTCAAGATGTCAGGCCTAAAAGGGACGATTACAGTGCATGGTGATCGAGAGATGGCTATTGAGTATGATGAAGGAGACGCAGCTTATGCAAAGTCAAGTTGCACGAAAGCCGAGCTCAAGTTCTATAACGAAAATGTTGACCCAGAGGACATGACTCCGCTCAAAAAGCCCACCACGGAATCTGAGCCGCCCCTCAAGTTCTCGGCGGATGACACCAAGCTAGTGGATTTTGCTCCGGGCGACTCATCACAGCAGTTTACTATTGGGGCCAGTATGGATCCCAAGTAGGAAAGCGCGCTCATCGAATTCATCCGTGATAATCGGGACATCATTGCGTGGAAGCCTTCTGACATGCTGGGTGTACCGAGAGAGTTCGCTGAGCACCACCTTAATGTGGATCCTAAGTTTAATCCGATCAAACAGTTTCTGTGGCGGTTCAATGAGGAGAGGTGCAAGGCCATTGGGGGAGAGGTGGCCCGGCTCTTGGCAGCGGGTTTCATCGTTGAAGTGTTTCACCCGGAGTGGCTTGCTAACCCGGTGCTAGTGCTTAAGAAGAACGACACGTGGCGCGTGTGTGTGGATTACACGGATCTTAACAAAGCCTGTCCGGCTGACCTGTTTGCTCTCCCCCGTATCGACCAGATCATTGATGCTACGGCAGGTTGTGAGAGCTTATGTTTCCTGGATGCTTATTCTGGTTATCATCAGATCAAGATGATAGTCAAGGACCAAGAGAAGACGGCTTTCATCACGCATTTTGGTGCCTTTTGCTATGTGTCTATGCCTTTCGGGCTCAAGATTGCCCAGGCGACTTACCAGCGTTGTGTGCAGAACTATCTTCACAGCCAAATTGGACGCAACGTTCATGCGTATGTGGATGACATTGTGATCAAGTCCAAGAAGAAGGAAACGTTGCTTGATGACCTGAAGGAGACCTTTGACAACTTACGAGTCTACAAGATGATGCTTAACCTGGCCAAGTGTGTTTTCAGGGTTCCAGAAGGAAAGCTCTTGGGATTCCTAGTGTCTGAGTGTGGCATTGAGGCTAATCTAGATAAGATCAAGGCTATCACTTCCCTGTCTAAGCCGGCATGCATCAATGATGTTCAGCGCCTGACGGGGCGGATTGCTGCGTTAAGCCGGTTTATAAGACGCCTTGGTGAGAAAGCCATCCCTTTGTACCAAATGATGAAGAAGACAGACAACTTTGTATGGAGTACGGCGGCGGGAGAGGCATTTGAAGCCCTCAAGAGGCAGCTCATAGAACCGCCGGTTTTGGCAGCTCCGGTTGAGAAAGAGCATTTGCTCTTATACGTGGTGGCAAATAACAGGGCGGTCAGCGCCGCAATCATTGTTAAACTTAAGGAGATAGGGAAGGAATATCCGGTTCAAAGGCCGGTTTATTACATCAGCGAAGTCCTAACGGAGTCCAAGCAGAGGTATTCGCATTGGCAGAAGCTGGTATATGGGGTGTCATGGCCAATCGTAAATTGAAGCATTACTTCTTGGGACATCAGATCATAGTGGTCAGCTGTTGGGAGATATAATTCAAAAAAGAGAGGCCACCGACAGGATTGCTAAGTGGGCGTTGGAGCTTGGACCTCTTAACCTGAAATATGTACCGTGCACGGCGGTCAAGTCTCAAGCCCTGGTGGACTTCATAAATGACTAGATGGAGTGTCAGGCGCCCGAGGAAAAGCCGGATAACACATACTGGACAATCCACTTTGATGGATCCAGGCAGGTGGAAGGATCAGGGGCACGGGTTGTCTTGACCTCCCACAAAGGTGATAAATTCTGTTATGTATTAAGGTTGATGTTTCCTTGTACTAACAATGCAGCTGAGTACGAAGCTCTGCTTCATGGCCTCCGGGTGGCCAAGGATATGAACCTGAGCCGGGTTAGGTGTCTCGGCGACTCACACCTGGTGGCTCAGCAAGTCTCAGACACTTGGGATTCCAAGGACCCACGGATGGCGGATTATCGTCAAGCGGTGGATGTCATCGCTGGTCATTTCAAGGGTTATCAGGTGGATCATATTGATCGTCGCAAGAACGAGACGGCTGACGCCCTATCAAGGCTGGGGTCCAAACGTAAGCCGGTACCTCCTAATAAATTCTTAGATGTATTGCATCACCCGTCAGTTAAATTGCCTTCGGAGGAGAACTTGGTCGTACCTGACCCGGAGGGACAGCTGGTGGCGGCTCTACATGCTATTCCTGATTGGACCGTGCCTTACTTGGCATACTTGACTCGCAGTGAGCTACCTAATGATGAAAGTTTGGCTAGACAGATCACCAGGCGGCCTAAGTCTATGACTATAATCAATGGCGAGTTACATAAGTGCAACATTACTAGCGTCTTCCAACGTTGCATTTCACCTAAGGAGGGCAAGGAAATCTTGAGTGAGATTCATGCTAGCGATTGTGGTCATCACGCCGACTCAAAATCTCTGGTGGCCAAGGCTTTTTGACATGGTTTTTTCTGGCTGACGGCTCATAAAGATGCAGAGGATTTGGTTCGCAAGTGCGATGGATGTCAGAAGTTTGGCTGGCGTACACACGTCCCGGCTCAAGAGTTGTGCATGATTCCAATTACTTGGCCGTTTGTAGTCTGGGGGCTTGATATGGTCAGGCCTTTCAAGAGATCTAAAGACAAGAAGACCCAACTTTTGGTGGTGGTGGATAAATTTACCAAGTGGGTAGAAGCTGAGCCGGTCAGCAAGTGTGATGCGGCCACGGCGATTCAATTTATTAAGAAGTTGATCTACCGTTTTGGTTATCCTCATAGTATCATCACAGATAATGGCACAAACTTATCCAAGGGGGCTATGCAAGTTTTCTGTGAAAGTGAGCACACCCTACTTGATGTTTCTGCGGTGGCTCATCCGCAATCAAATGGTCAGACAGAACGTGCTAACCAGGAAATCTTGAGAGGTATCAAACCCCGGCTTATGGTTCCTTTGCAGCGCACGCTGGGTTGATGGGTGGAGGAGTTGTCGTCCGTCTTATGGAGCATCAAAACCACTCCCAACAGATGAACAGGTTTTACACCTTTCTTCATGGTTTATGGCGCAGAGGCCGTACTGCCAAGTGATATTCGTCATGACTCACCATGAGTGGCAGCTTATGTTGAGGAAGATAACGAAACAGCACGTCAAGACGCGTTGGATGCCTTGGAGGAAGAACGTGATCTTGCGGCGGCTCGATCGGCGATCTATCAGCAAGACCTACATTGCTACCATAGCCGCAGGGTTAAGACCCAGACGTTTCAAGAAGGCGACTTAGTATTGCGGTTGATTCAAGACCAGACGGATGCACACAAGTTGTCTCCTCCTTGGGAAGGGCCTTTCGTGGTCAGCAAGAATCTCAACAATGGGTCATATTACCTCATTGACGTCCGGGATGACTCAAATACTTCTGGGGAGGAAACCCGCCGGTCATGGAACATAGCTCATGTGTGGCCTTATTACACTTAAGTCATTGAGACTCAACATTGTACACCATCATTGTACAAATCATATATATATGAATAAAGTTGGCATCCCTGCAAGTCGGGGCCTCTGCCGTTTTACATATCTCAGTTGTGCAAAACAAAGGTCGTCTAGGGGGCTTCCAACCCACTGGGTTTAGCTTATCTCACCCTATCGATCGGCTCTTAAGCCAAACAGTTGATTTCGTCAACAAAGGTCGTCTAGGGGGCTTCCAACCCGCTGGGTTTAGCTTATCTCACCCTATCGATCGGCTCTTAACCAAACAGTTCATTTCGTCAACAAAGGTCATTTGGGGGCTTCTAACCCACTGGGTTTAGCTTACATACCCTCTTGATCAGCTCTTAAGCCGCCAGAGTTAAACCTGCCCGTTTGCAACTTGTCACTCCACCAGGTGACCCACCGAACTCTTACCAATTAATCTCGCCTAGAGACCCTGAGCCGGTTCAAAGACATTGACGGCCAATATCGATAGAGACCCTATACCGGTTAACGTTAAACCGGCGGTTCTAGTCCCGTGAGGGCTGGCTTATGGAAAGCAAGGATAAACTCTCTCATCTACCGCCGAATCTCTGCTATGTGGCCTGTTCGTACTCTTAGATAGTCAATCCTTTGAAAGACCCTGAACTGTTTAAGGTTTAAACAACGGATTTATGTTACGTGAGAGGCAGTTTTTGAGTTACCAGGGTGCTCATGCCCTGCCGTGTCTCTCTCTGGGACGCTACACTTCCTATCAGTTAATCTTGCTTAGAGACCCTGAGCCGTTCTAAGTAAGGATGACCAATCTCGATAGAGACCCTGTACTGATTAGGAGTTTTAATTAGCGAGTCCACCCAGGAGAACCGACACATGAGTTCAGTTTTTTTCAAAAAATAAATCTGGAAAGAGATAACATCTCTGGGTTGTGCGGTTCTAGGCCGCCATGCTAAAAAGTATGGAACGTATTCTGTTTCTATAGGTTGGTTATCTCAAGAAGAGCCGCCACGACATTTAATATGAATTGGAGCACAAAGCATATACTATATGTTAAAGCAGTGTGATTTCCTATGTGCACGATGGCACAGTTCAGGCAAGACAAAGTTTTTACTAAGAGCCTATTACAATATTCTCCACAGAGCTCAAAAGCAAGGACTTAAAGTTTTTTACACGCCTCAAACTTCGACGGGGGATGAGAGCCAGATTGTTCGTGACATTTTCAAAGTGTTCAGCTGGATGGCGGGTCACCCTGCGCCGGGTCTTCGACCTCCTCGATCTGGAGATTATCCACGTCCTAGTTGCAGTTATTTAAAGCTTCAAAGACTGCCTTGTCAAAGAGGGGAGATGGGTCAAGCTCAGGGGCGATGAAGTGCTTATGGCGTGCAGGAATTAAGTCTGTAGCCTCGAAGGTTGGGCCGCGCAATCACTTGTTCTCGGCATTGTAAGCTGCCTGATATGTTGATAGGTTCACTTCTTTCGCCAGCACCGATGCAAGGACTCTGGAGGGCTTCATGCAACGGGCGTAGTCAGCTTCTGTGAACTCTGAGCCGTCATCCTTCTTTGAGGGAAACCCATCCATCATCTCCTCGGGAGATAGCTCTGGGGCGAAGGCTAAGGCCCAGCTTAGGGCTGCAATGGCTCCCTTTCTGGCGGATGATTTCTTGAGCTCCTGGAGTTGCTTGGGCAGGGTGGAGAGCATTTATATAACCCCTTTCATGGACTTGGGGATACTCTCCTTGCTGAGCATCGCCATGATGGTGCAGATTGTTCCGCAATAGAGCTGTTCTGAGAGAGTATACATGGCTTTCAGAGACAACAGTCTGTCAGCGGCGATTTGATGGCTCCTTGGACCTATATAAGACGGATTTTTTGTAAGCCACTGGTATAAGTATTTACACAAAGATGTTGAATAGAGTACTTACCAAAGATAGCAGCAAACATCTTTGCTATATGGCGCTTTAGGGAGTGCAGTTCGTCGGATACTTCCATAAGCCGCTGGTCAGCATTATCTGCATGCTGAACCAGGACAGTTTTCTTCGTCTCAGCAGCCTTCTGGAAGGCGGCGAACTCAGCTTTAGATTTTACAAGCTCTTCAGTCGCAAGCCGGTACTTTTCTTTTGCTGCAGTCCTGGCGGCCTTTTGGGAGGCCAGATGGCTCTTCAAGTCGGTCACTTCAGACTTGGCCTTATTTAAAGCTTCCTGTGGAAAACAAAGGTACAAGACAGGTAAGTCGCCAGGATAGCATGTTGTCAGATGATTAGGCTAACAAATATAGTGCAAGTTTCAAGAAGATTGCAAGCAATATACTTGACACTTGGGGGCTAATGTATATTTGCTCTCCAAGACTACAAGTATGTTCCGTCTCATCTTTTTCAAAGTTAAGCTGGCACATGGGGGCTAATGTATATTTGTTCTCCAAGACTACAAACTACAAACCACATTATAAGTCCCGGCTCATCTTTATCAAGTTAAGCCGGCCCTTGGGGGCTACAATTGGCTCTTTGTTCAAATCTACATTGAAGTCCCGGTTCATCTTTATCAAGTTAAGTTGGCCCTTGGGGGCTACAATTGGCTCTTTGTTCAAGTCTACATTGAAGTCCCTGCTCATCTTTCTCAAGTTAAGCCGGCCCTTGGGGGCTACAATTGGCTCTTTCCATGAAGAGATTCGGCCCATTATTTCTATTTTGACCCGAACTTGGGGGCTATAGTTCATCAAAGACTTAAAATTGAGTACCAGCTCAATATCTGCATATTAAGCCAATACTTCGGGGCTACAGGTTAAGTGTTCCTATTCAAAGCATGGATTGGAAGACCGGCTTACCATTGACAAATACTAAGACGACTCTTGGGGGCTACATAAGGATATATGGAAAGGAAAATAATACCTCGTATTTTTTCTTCATCAGGTTGACAAGCTTGAGCTCCATGTTCCGGCTCGTGTTGAGGCAGTTCAGATAACCTGCATGCAGCTCGTCAGCATTTAGCTTCTCCAACACCGTGTGTTCAAGATCCAGCTTGTCAGAGGCTTCAGTTTTTTCAGTGTGTTTTGTTAACACATGAGGTTCAGGAATTTGAAAGCCAGCCCCGGTGATAATGACATCCGGTGTAGTTGAATCGTCAGGGGCCGTCAAAGGACTCGGCGGCTTGGAATTGATCTTCGCAGGGCTCTCAGTAGCCGTCTCATGGCCCGCCGGCTCGGTAGAATGACGAGTATCTTTAGGTGCATCTTTGGAGGCTGCAGAAGGATCAACATGTACAACTGGATAGTCCGGCTTGGCAGCTTCCGGTTCTTGAGCAGTGGGGGCCGAGGTAGACCCAACGGTTTTCCTTCACTTTGCTTGAGCCCTGGAAGGCATAGAAAGTTGTTATTCAAAGTACAAGGGGTGACGAAGGATAGGATGCAAATTTGAAAGCACGTACTCTGGGTTGATCTTCAGGGGCGATAGCTTGGTTGCCGTAGAGTCGCCTGAAGAAGGAGGTGATTCATGAAAGCAGTTAAAGCTTTGTCAAGACAGAGTAAAGTTGTACGACAAGTTTGACAAAATTAAAGCCAAGTGAAACAAATACCTCAGCTGGCCGTTTCCGTTGAGCTGGGGAGTGAGATAACCCGGCCATAAGGTCTTCAAAGCCGGTGCTCCGGGTCTGGCGTCGGGAGACTTGTTGTTGCTTTTTCAAAAGAAAGTTGGGGTCCAAGTAAGCAAGAGGATGAGAAAAGGGGACTTTCCGGACGACCCGCCGTATCTTCTGTGGAGAAAGATATTCTGAGTCATGAGACGTAAGTTACCTCAGGGGCGTTGGCGTGGCTTGTTTTCGTCTCGTCCTGAGAAGTTATTGTTGTCAGTGAGGTATATGAAGAGACGGCCAAGAGAGTCAAGTTTTACCTCTGAGTCGTCAGCCTCGGGCTGTTCTTGGGGTGCAGGTTTCTTCTTTTGGCTGACGGCTTTTTCCCTCAACTTCTTTGGAGGAGGAACGCACTTCTTTTTCCAGAAGTCGGAGTTCGCCTAGAAGTTAAAGCAGCCAAAGGAAGTTAAAATTGTAAAACATACATGGATAGCTAAAAAGTCAGGATGTTGAGAGTCGCCCTTACATCCGGGGCCGGGTTTAAGGCGCGGAAGGGGGGTAACCCGATGGTGCGGCAAGAATCTTGAGATTCATGAATGAGACTTTTGACGGCGGCAATGATGTTGTCTTCTGACAAAGTGGTAGAGTTGAAACAGAGGGGATCGTTGGCATCACCCGTATACTCGCACATGAGGCGGCTTCTCCGGCTTAGAGGCATGACTCGCCAGGAGACCCAGCAATGGGTCAGATCAATCCCTGTTATACCGTTGGCCATGAGGGATTTAATCTTGGCGTAGGTCGGAGCATATTTCGCTCGTTCGGAGGCTGGCATCCAGTCAGGGAGTTCAATTGTCGTCTAGAGTCGGGATGTACGATAACCCGGCAGCGGATGTTCTCCCTCTAGAGAGGTATCTTTGCAATAAAACCAGGTCTAGTTCCAGTCTTCGGGATGACTTGGCATCCGAACAACCGGAAAGCTCATGTCCCGCCTTCTTTGGAGGGAGATTCCACCAAGCTCCAAACTTGGGCCAGCTGCCACTTCGTTCTGGCGGTTTACGTAGAAGAACTCGCGGAAGAGGTCAAAGACGGTTCTTCTTGCAAGTAAAATTCACAGAGAATTTGAAAGTTGCACATGTTTGAAACAGATTTACGTGCAATATCTTGCGGGTGTAGCTTGAAGAAGTGAAGGACATCTCGAAACAATTTTGGGTCGGGCGGACTGAAACCACGTATAAGGTGGTCTACAAATACAACCACTTCGCCCTCTCGGGGGATGGGTTTGTTTTCTTTGTCCGGAACATGCCAGTGAATGACATCTTTTGCTGACAAAGTCCCTGCCTCTACGAAGTCTGCTAAAAACTCTTCAGTAACGGCAGAGCCGACCCAGTTACAGGTATTGGATGCACGAGGCATAATTACTTCCTAAAAGTTGTGGGAATTAATAAACGCATGGCGAGTTAGAAGGTGAAATACAAGCTAACGGCGGTTGTTGAAATTTAAGCTCTATAAGGCTGAGCCGCCCATTCAGTTCAAGGCGAATGCCGGAAGTCTAATGGCGGGTTACGTTCCAAGGTAAAGGGGCAAAATTCTACTAAGTGTGAAAAACAGGTTTCACGTGTTATCTATATAAGTGCGGATCTACAGATAGAGGAAAAAGCAAGTTTATTCTAAACCTAACGATGAACGGAGGAACTGGTGATATTTGCAGACGGGAAAAGGAAGCAACTACCGATCTAACTTGAGTTATCGGAGATCTCCTACAGTTCATCGCGGTAGGAAAAGATTCATTACGAGATTCACGTGGTATTATGTCATTCGGCATTACGAAGAACTCGCATTCTAAGAGGATGGAAGAACTCGTGGATTCACTACCCCAAGACTACGGATCTAGGGAGGAAGGAGGACGTACCGGAGAAGATGCAATGGGTGTGGATGGTGCTCTAGTCCGTTCAGGTTGATGCAGCAGCCTCACGCGATGACGACACAGGAGGTTCACCGGAGCAAGAGAGCTCGGGGGCGATGGCGTCGAGAGGAAGAAGAAGGGGCGCAAGTTGCAAAGGAGATGGGAAGGACTGTTCGCAGTCCTATTTAAGAGGCTGGAAAGAGGAAACAGGCACGGGAATCTAGGTGACCGAAACGGACGCCTCAATTTTTGGGCCCTCAGTTTAATGATGAAAGATCCATTGTGGTCGTCAGGGAATCTTTTTGGCATATCCAATATGACGTCACGGCGTGTTACATTTTTCTTACTTTCAAGTGTTGAAGGAAGAGACTCGCCGCCAAGTAAAATGGACGATTGACATGAGCAAGCTCAAATCAACCTGGGGCCTAATGTTGGGGATATAACCCCATGGTGAGACTCGCCCAGGTGGGGCCGGGTTACGCTTGGCGGCTCATAACCCAGACAAAGGCCGATAGGCCTGGAGATATATGGCGGTTTGCCAAAGATGGGCATGGGCGAGGCCCGGACCAAGACAGCATGAGGACTCGGGCGGTTAAGCCGCCCGAAGACAGCTTGCTCAGGAAGGCAAGGTGACATAGAGATAGAATCAGATACATTGTAAGAGTCGGTATGAGACATTTAACCCGTGGTCTTGGCCTGCTATATAAGGGCGAGACCCGGGGCGACTTAGGCAGAGACCAACCGATCGAGAACTAGGTCAAACGAATCCGCTCCCTTGTAATCGATACTCCAATCAATACAACACAAGCAGTACATAGGCTTTTACCTCTTCTTGAGGGGCCGAACCTGGGTAAACTCGTGTCCTTCGTCCCAACCAACCCCTTTGAGTCCATCACCTTAGTGATGGCCTCGAATCTAAGTCCTCGGACATCTGCCATGACAAAACCATGACAGGTAGGAAACGCAAATTACCAAAAAAATTAGATGTACTTGCTGCTCCAAAAGTTGAGGAACCACTAGTGTTCCATACCACCGAAGAATATTACCTGGATCATCTTTGATCCACTTGTGCTCGTGCTGAAAACCCAACTCGCTCAATTGAGGGAAAATCATTATATGAGCATGCTCATTATGTGCGACACCGCATATCTCAAAAAGGGAAACTCTTGTGGCATTAAATTAATACTTTGTGTTGCTATGCTTGGAACCTATGTGAAATTTATGATTTTACTTGTTGTTCTGAAGAAACTAAAAAACACCTTCCATACCAATGTGTGTTTAATGATAATGAAATACTGTCTTCTTATGCCATGGAGGCCTATTGTTATTTTGATGTTGAGCAAACTGAAGAATTTGTTGCTTTTAAAGGTGCTTATGAAATTGTGATACGTCACCAACGTATCTATAATTTTTGATTGTTCCACTCTATTACATTATCTATTTTGGATGTTTTATATGCATTAATATGCTATTTTATATTATTTTTGGGACTAACCTATTAATCTAGAGCCTAGTGCCAATTTGTATTTTTTCCTTTCTTTTGAATATTGTAGATAAGGAATATTAAATGGAGTCCAAGCGGAATAAAATCTTCGCGATGACTTTTCTCGGACCAGAAGACATCTACCAAACTTGGAGGGGAAGGCAAGAGACCTTCCAGGAGGTCAAAAGCCAGGGGGCGCGATCACCACCCCTGGCCACGCCTGGCAGGCTTGTAGCCCCCCAGCAGGTCTCCTAACCCTGTTCTTTGGCCTATAAATTCCCAAATATTCCCCCAATACCAAAAAGAGACATGAAAATACTTTTCCACCGTAGGAAGCCTCCGTTCCCGAGAGATCCAATCTTGGAGCCTTTTCCGATAATCTGCCGGAGGGGGATTTGATCACGGAGGGCATCTACATCAACTCCATTGCCCCTCCGATGATGCATGAGTAGTTCACCACAGACCTTCGGGTCCATAGCTAGTAGCTAGATGGCTTCTTCTCTCTCTTTGTGCTTCAATACCATGTTCTTCATGATCTTCATGGAGATCTATCCGATGTAATACTCTTTTGTGATGTGTTTGTCGAGATCCAATGAATTGTGGGTTTGTGTTCAGATTATCCATGAATATTATTTGAGTCTTTTCTGAATTCTTATATGCATGATTTCATATCTTTGCAAGTCTCTTCGAGTAATTCGTTTGGTTTGGCCAACTAGTTTGGTAATTCTTGCAATGGGAGAAGTGCTTAGTTTTGGGTTCAATCTTGCGATGTCCTCACCCAGTGACATAATAGGGGTAGCGAGGCACGTACTGTATTGCTGTCATCAAGGATAAAAATATGGGGTTTTCATCATATTGCTTGAGTTTATCCCTCTACATCATGTCATCTTACCTAATGCGTTTCTCTATTCTTCATGAACTTAATACTCTAGAATGCAGGCATGAGTCGGTCGATGTGTGGAGTAATAGTAGTAGATGCAGAATCGTTTCGGTCTACTTGACATGGACATGATGCCTATATGCATAATAATTGTCTTGGATATCTTCATAATTATTCGCTTTTCTATCAATTGCTTGACAGTAATTTGTTCACCCACCGTGATATTTTCCTTCAAGAGAGAAGCCTCTAGTGAAACCTATGGCCCTCGGGTCTATTTTCCATATTACATTTTCAGATCTATAAACCAAAAATACCAAAAAATACTTTGCTGCAATCTTTTTACTTTTTTCTTACTTTTCATTTTAGTAATCTTCTATATCTATCTCTATCAGATCTCATTCGTGCAAATAACCGTGAAGGGATTGACAACCCCTTTATAGCATTGGGCGCAAGAGTTTGATTGTTTGTGTAGGTACGAAGTTTGGGTACTTTCTTGTATCTCCTACTGGATTGATACCTTGGTTCTCAACAACTCAGGGAAATACTTATCTACTTTGTTGCATCACCCTTTCCTCTTCAAGGGAAAACGAACGCAAGCTCAAAAGGTAGTAAATTGCTTCTTTGATTGAAAAGTATGATGCTACTCTTTACAAATCTGAAATTTTTGCCATACTTGAATATTGCTATGAAAACTATGCTTCTAATGCTTATATCATTGAATTTATTTAAAGAATGACTGCTACCTTGGAGGAGACTAATATTTCACAGGAATCTATGGAAGAGGAAGTTGCTGAAATTGTGAGCTCATTAGATGAAAAAGATGACGAGGGGAGTGAAGAACAAAAGGAGCAAGAACAGATTAGCTACCCGTTCCCACCTTCTAATGAGAGTAACTTTTCAACTCATACATTGTTTAGTTACCCTTCGCACATACCAGATGATGAATGCTATGATAATTGCCATGATCCCTTGGATTCTTTGGAAATATCCCTTTTTGATGAACTTGATGCTTGATATGCTTGTGGCCATAATGCCAATATGAATTATTCTTATGGAGATGAACTTTCTATAGTTCCTTATATTAAGAATGAAATTGTTTCTATTGCACCCACACATGATAGTCCTATTATCTTTTTGAATTCTCCCAACTACACTATATCGAAGAAGTTTGCTCTTATTAAGGATTATATTGATGGGTTGCGTCTTGCTTCTACACATGATGATTTTGATGAATATAATATGCATGTGCTTGCTGCTCCTACTTGCAATTATTATGAGAGAGGAACTAAATCTTCACCTCTCTATGTTTCCAATACAATAAAATTGCAAGAAACTACTTATGCTATGTATTGGCCTTTACTTGATTTGCATGAATTGTTCTTTTATGACATGCCAATGCATAGGAAAAGAGTTAGACTTCGTTTGCACATGATATATATCACTTTGTGCTCACTACTAAATGACAAATCATTGTTAATTAAAATTGGCTTTGATATACCTTGTGATTCGGGTGGATCCATTACTTGAGCACTTTATGCCTAGCTTATTGGCTTTAAAGAAAGCGATGTCAGGGAGACAACCCGGAAGTTTTAGAGATTCATTTATTTCTGTTGTGTGCTTTTATAAAGTTTAAAAACAAAAAATATATAGGGGAACCTAAAACTTCACAAAAGGAAAGGTGAAAGCAAGAAGAGATGATGAGCATTGTTGAAGTGGGGGCTAGCCTTGAACTTTTGTTCATGACCATGGAAACTTTGTGAGTCTTGAATCACGGAAACTTTTCCAACAAAAATAATTATCCCCTTGTACAAATCCATTGTATTATAAAAATAATGTGCCATGATTTGCCTTCAGGGTGATTAGATTGCTTCTTTGTATGTGCGATGTAAAAACAGAAACTTTGGCTGTATTGCGTGAATTTTTTAGTTTGTCTTATTTTTTGTGGAATTTATGGAATTTATAAAAAACAGAATTTATGGAATTATAGAAGTGTGGTCAAAGTTCAGATTACTACAGACTCTCCTGTTTAAGATAGATTCTATTTTTGATGCATTGTTTTGCTTGTTTTGATGAAACTAACGATTTTATCGGTGGTATAAGCCATGGAAAAATTATGATAGAGCAGTGTAATGGGAATATAAAATATGAATGGGTTTTCAATAGTAATTAAAGTAGGAATTTGCTTTATTATACTAACGGATCTCACCAGTCTTCTGTTAAATTTTGTGTAAGAGCACATTTCTCCACGTGTGGTTTTGGTAATTGATGACACCCCTACGGACTAATGGTTGCCTTGAGTTATATTCGAAGGATTTTTCCATAGGTACGTCTTGAAGTACATGTGTTGGTTTCAAGGAGTTTATATTGTGACCAAGGTGGTATTCAAGGTTTATCCAAAGATTGGTCATGTGAGAGTTGAGCTTATTGCAAGCATGTCTTGAAGAAGATTGTGTGAGCATTCATGTTTACCTTCAAGACTTCATCTTTATGAAGAGAGAAGATAAGATACAAGGTTGATCAAGACTAAGTCAAAGAGTGGATCAAGTTGATCAACACACAAAGCGTACAAGATGTACCGAGAGGGATCAACTGATCCCATGGTATGGTAAGCATTGTCCATTATGCTTTGTGCACTAACCCATGTTCCTTGTGAGTGTTCCTTGTGGGGTTAGGTATGTTTCCATGAAGGATGAGATCAAGTGGTGTTCTTCATCAAGGTTGCGGTGTGCAATCTCAAGTGAAGCGTCATGGAGAGATCATGCTTGAGGCTTGCCGTTCATTGTGGTGACAATGGACTTGTGAAGATGTGCCGAAGAGTGGCTCACCCCTATTGGAGTATGGGGGAGCAATCTACTAATCTTCTTCAAGCTAGAGCAATCAAGAAAGGTGGTCCATCTTGAGAAGGACAAGATCGTCATCATCTAGCTCAAGTGGACTATGGGCAAGGCAAATGTTTGACCTTGATAGGGTTTTCTATTTTACTAGTCTCATGGTGGTAGTTGGGAGACCGGGTTATGGGACCGATAGTCGTACTATCAAGGGGGGCTCTCAAATGAGTAGCTTGATCATATCATTCATTGGGAGCTCAAACCATTGCATTCTTGGCATCATCATATTTATTGGTTCTTGGTTGGCTGTTCTCTTTGTGGTTTCTTGAGCTTATGGTCAGCTTCATGACAAGCTCAAGTTCATCGAAGACGGAGTCCATGTGCATCTTCTATGATGTTTTCGATGTTGGAGTTTTTGTCGGTTCTTCATTCATAGAGATTTCACATCTCTATATCATTGGAAATTTCATACTGCCTCTTCTTAAGATATGTCTTGTCGTGCTGAATCCAACAAGCTTGAGTTTGCTCAATTCGGAGTTCATTTGTAGAAGTTATGGCAGTTTCAGTGCTAGTGTAGTTTTTCTCTATTCTAGCATTAGTACCGCTCGGTACCACGGTAGTACTGCTCCAGTGATACTTCTGCTATGTTCTACCACAATTACTACCGCTTGTTTTTACCTTTTGGTGCCTACAGGGGCCTCTGGCCATTTTCAGCGAAAGTACCGCTCTCCCAGAGTGGTTGTACCGCTCCAACGGTACTACCGCCCTGAGGTTCCGTGGCTACTACAGCCTAAGTTTTTCTTCTAGCCTTTGGGATTATTTGAGCACAAGTACCACTCCCTCCTGAGTTGTACTACCGCTTTGTTGTTCCTGGACAGGTATAAGCGGAAGTACCGCTCCCCTAAGCGGTACTACCGCTTGTATGCGGGTTGTGGGGGTAACGGTTGGATTTTCCCCCACCTATAAAAGGGGGTCTTCTTCACCAATTGTTTTTAACCTTTAAGCTCGTGTTCTTCCCCCATTGTTGACCTTCTTCGAGCTTGCTAACTCAATCCCTCCAATGATTTTTGCTAGTTCTTGAGGGAAAAGAGAGAGGAGATCTAGATCCACATTTCCACTAATCACTTTCTCCTCTATGTGAGGGGAACCCCTTGGGTCTAGATCGTGGAGTTCTTCGTGTTCTTCTTCGTTCTTCGTCTCATTTCCTCCATAGCATTAGTTGTTGTGGTGGTATTTGGGAGAGAAGGACTTGGGCACTCCGTGTGCACTTGCCATTGCAGTTGGTGCATAGGTTTAAGTTCTCCACGGTGATACATGGAAGTGAAGTTTCAGAAGCTTATTACTCTTCGGTGTTTGAGCACCCTAGAGCTTGTTCCTCTTGGGTGCTTTGGTGCCCTAGACAGTTGGCGGTGCCTCGGAGCTCAATAATTGTGGTGCAAAGCTCCGAGCTAGCTTCGGGGTCTCGAGTTTGGTTGTGGAGATTGCCCCAAGCATTTGAGGTCACCTCGGAGCCACAATCCATTGTGGTGAAGCTTCGTGGTGTCGTTGGGAGCCTCCAATTAAGTTGTGTAGATTGCCCCAACCTTGTTTCTACAGGTTTGGTGACCACCCTCAAGGGTCCCTTAGGGGAATCATGACATCTTGCATTGTGCGAGGGCGTGAGGAGATTACGGTGGCCCTAGTGGCTTCTTGGGGAGCATTGTGCCTCCACACCGCTCTAAACGAAGATTACCATACGCAAGGGTGTGAACTTCAGGATACATCATAATCTCCACATGCCTCGGTTATCTCTTAGCCGATTCCTTTACTTATGCACTTTACTTCGTGATAGCCATATTGTTTCATGCTATATATCTTGCTATCGCTTAGTTGTTTATCTTTCTTAGCATAAGTTGGTGGTGCACATAGGCGAGCCTAGTTATTTTAGCTTTTGTGCTTGACATATTAAACGTTAGTTTTATTCCGCATTTGTTCAATCCTAAACCTTAATTATTTCAAAGCACCTATTCACCCCCACCCCCCTCAAGCGACATCCATGTCCTTTCATTTTGTGTGGACGAAGTTTTGAAAGATCGAGGAGGTCTCAATATGAGAAGGAGGAGAGGTAAGAGTTCAAGCTTGGGGATGCCCAAGGCACCCCATGTAAATATCCGAGGAGAGTCTAGTGTCTACGCTTGGGGATGTGATATGTCCATTTTGCATCATGCTTTTATATTGATATTTACTGCATTATGGGATGTTATTACATGTTATGGTACAATACTTATGCCTTTTGTCTCTTATTTTACAAGGTTTACATGAAGAGGGAGAATGCCGACAACTGGAATTCTGGACTCGAAAAGGAGCAAATCTGGTATACCTATTTTGCACAACTCCAAAAGTCCTGAAAATTTACAGAGAATTATTTTGGAATATATAAAAAACACTAGGGGAAACATATACCATAGGGGGCTGCTACCTCTTGACCATGCGTTGGTTTTCCCTTGAAGAGGAAAGGGTGATGCAGTGAAGTAGATAAGTATTTCCCTCAGTTTTTCAGAACCAAGGTATCAATCCAGTAGGAGGAACAAGCAAGTCACCAATGGATGCACCTACACAAATAATCAAACTCTTGCACCCAACGCTATAAAGGGGTTGTCAATCCCTTCACGGTTATTTTCAAGGATTAGATCTGATAGAGATAGATGTAATGAGTGCGGAAAGTAAAAGGTAAATAAATTGCAGCAAGTATAGATTTGAAAATATATGATGGAAAATAGACCCGGGGGCCATAGGTGTCACTAGAGGCTTCTCTCTCAAAGGCAAATATCATGGTGGGTAAACAAATTACTGTCAAGCAATTGATAGAAAAGAAAATAATCAAGTAGTTATCCAAGGCAATGATCATGCATATAGGCATCACATCCATGACAAGTAGACCGAAATGATTCTGGATCTACTACTATTACTCCACATATCGACCGACTCCAGCCTGCATCTAGAGTATTAAGTTCATGAAGAACAAAGTAACGCATTAAGAAAGATGACATGATGTAGAGGGATAAAGTCAAGCAATATGATGAAAACCCCATCTTGTTACCCTTGATGGCAACAATACAATACGTGCCTCGCTACCCCTACTTTGTCACTGGGTGAGGACACCGCAAGATTGAAACCAAAACCAAGCACTTCTCCCATTGCAAGAATTACCAATCTAGTTGGCCAAACCAAAACAATAACTTGAAGAGACATGCAAGGATATGAAATCATCCATATAAGAAATCAGCGGAGACTCAAATAAGATTCATGGATAATCTAAACATAAATCACAATTCATCGGATCTTGACAAACACACCACAAAAGAAGATTACAGAGGATAGATCTCCATGAAGATCATGAAGAACATGGTATTGAAGATCAAAGAGAGAGAAGAAGCCATCTAGCTACTAGCTATGGACCCGTAGGTCTGTGGTGGACTAATAACGCATCATCAGAGGGGCAATTGAGTTGATGTAGATGCCCTTCGTAATCGATTCCCCCTTCAGCAGATTACCGGAGAAGTCCCCAAGAAGAGATCTCTCGGGAACAGAGGCTTCCGGCAGGACAAAAGAATTTTTTGGCTCTTTTTGATGTTGGGGGAATATTTGGGTATTTATAGGCCAAGTCCTGAAGGGAGACGTAGTAGTAAATCAAAATTTTCTACGCGTTCACCAAGATCTATCTATGGAGAAACAAGCAATGAGTGGGGAGAGATTGCATCTTCATACCTTTGAAGATCGCTAAGCGGAAGCGTTACAAGAATGCGGTTGGTGGAGTCGTACTCACAGCGATTCAGATCGCGGTGGCATCCGATCTTAGCACCGAACAACGGTGCCTCCGCATTCAACACACGTACAGCCCAGTGACGTCTCCTACGCCTTGATCCAGCAAGGAGGAAGGAGAGGTTGAGGGAGGGCTCCGGCAGCACGACGGCGTGGTGGCAGTGGATCTACGTGGTACTCCGGCAGAGCTTCACCAAGCGCTACGGAGGAGGAGGAGAAGGAGGGATGAGGCTGCCCGAGAGAGAGATGCATGTCGTGTGTTGGCAACCCCCAATACCTCCACTATTTATAGGAGGAGGGGAGGGGAGGGGCTGCGCCCTAGGGTTCCCCTTAGGTGCCGGCGGCAGCCCCCAGATCCCATCTGGGCGGCGGCCAGAGGGAGGAGAGGGAGAGGGCGCAGCCCTGGTGGGCCTTAGGCCCATCTGGGTCTAGGGTTTCCCCTCTCTCCACCTTTCCTGCGCCTTGGGGCAGGTGGGAGGGGCACACCAGCCCACCTAGGGGCTGGTTCCCTCCACCTTCGGCCCATGCAACTCTCCGGGGCCCGTGGCCCCTCCCGGTGGACCCTCGGAACCCTTTCGGTGGTCCGGGTACGTTACCGGCAATACCCGAAACACTTCCGGTGACCAAAACCTCACTTCATATATATGAATCTTTACATCCGGACCATTCCGGAGCTCCTCATGACGTCCGGGATCTCATCCGGGACTCTGAACAACCTTCGGTAACCACGTACACTATTTCCCTATAACCCTAGCGTCATCGAACCTTAAGTGTGTAGACCCTACGGTCAATAACCAACAGCGGGATCTGGATACCCATGTTGGCTCCCACATGCTCCACGATGATCTCATCGGATGAACCATGATGTCGGGGATTCAATCAATCTCGTATTCAATTCCCTTTGTTTATCGGTATGATACTTGCCCGAGATTCGATCATCGGTATCTCTATACCTTGTTCAATCTCGTTACCGGCAAGTCTCTTTACTCGTTCCGTAACACATCATCCCGTGGATAACTCCTTAGTCACATTGAGCTCATTATGATGATGTCTTACTGAGTGGGCCAGAGATACCTATCAGTCACACGGAGTGACAAATCCCAGTCTCGATTCGTGCCAACCCAACAGACACTTTTGGATATACCCGTAGTGTACCTTTATAGTCACCCAATTACGTTGTGACGTTTGGCACACCCAAAGCATTCCTACGGTATCCGGGAGTTGCACAATCTCATGGTCTAAGGAAACGATACTTGACATTGGAAAGCTTTAGCAGACGAACTACACGATCTTGTGCTATGCTTAGGATTGGGTCTTGTCCATCACATCATTCTCCTAATGATGTGATCCCGTTATCAATGGCATCCAATGTCCATGTTCATGAAACCGTGACCATCTATTGATCAACGAGCTAGCCAACTAGAGGCTCACTAGCGACATGTTGTGGTCTATGTATTCACACATGCATTATGGTTTCCTGTTAACACAATTGTAGCATGAACAATAGACAATTATCATGAACAAGGAAATACAATAATAATCATTTTAGTGTTGCCTCTAGGGCATATTTCCAACAGTCTCCCACTTGCACTAGAGTCAATACTCTAGTTACATTGTGATGAATTGAACACCCATAGCATTCTGGTGTTCATCATGTTTTGCTCGTGAGAGAGGTTTAGTCAACGGATCTACGACATTCAGATCCGTATGTACTTTACAAATATCTATATCTCCCTCCTGAATGTGATCACGTATGGAGTTGAAGCGGCGCTTGATGTGTCTTGTCTTCTTGTGAAACCTGGGCTCCTTCGCAAGGGCAATAGCGCCAGTGTTGTCACAGAATAGAGTCATTGGGCCTGACGCATTGGGAATCACTCCTAGGTCGGTGATGAACTCCTTCATCCAGACTCCTTCCTTTGCTGCTTCCGAAGTAGCTATGTACTCCGCTTCACATGTAGATGCTGCCATGACGCTTTGCTTGCTGCTGCACTAGCTGACTGCCCCTCCGTTCAAAATATACACGTATCCGGTTTGCGACTTGGAGTCGCCGGATCTGTGTCGAAGCTAGCATCGACGTAACCCTTTACGACGAGTTCTTCAGCACCTCCATATATGAGAAACATGTCCTTTGTCCTTTTCAGCTACTTCAGGATATTCTTGACCGTTGTCCAGTGTTCCGCCCCAAGATCACTTTGGTACCTCCCTACCAAACTTATGGCAAGGTTCACATAAGGTCTGGTACACAGCATGTCATACATAATAGAGCCTATGGCTGAAGCATAGGGGAGGACACTCATCTCTTCTCTATCTTTTGTCGTGGTCGGGTATTGAGTCGTACTCAATATCACACCCTGTAACACAGGCAAGAACCCCTTCTTGGACTGATCCATATTGAACTTCTTCAGTATCTTTTCAAGGTATGTGCATTGTGAAAGACCTATGAGGCGTCTCGATCTGTCTCTATAGATTTTAATACCTAATATGTAAGCAGCTTCTCCAAGGTCCTTCATTGAAAAACACTTATTCAAGTAGGCCTTTACACTTTCCAAGAGTTCTATATCATTTCCCATTATTAGTATGTCATTCACATATAATATGAGAAATGCTACAGAGCTCCCACTCACTTTCTTGTAAATACAGGGTTCTCCATAAACCTGTACAAACCCAAATGCTTTAACCACCTCATTAAAACAATGTTCCAACTCTGAGATGCTTGCACCAGTCCATAGATGGAGCGCCGGAGCTTGCATACTTTGTTAGCATCTTTAGGATCGACAAAACCTTCGGCTGCATCATATACAGTTCTTCCTTTAGGAAGCCATTAAGAAATGTCGTTTTGACGTCCATTTGCCAGATCTCATAATCATAAAATGCGGCAATTGCTAACATGATTCGGACAGACTTTAGCATCGCTACGGGTGAGAAAGTCTCATCGTAGTCAACTCCTTGAACTTGTCGATAACCCTTAGCGACAAGCCGAGCCTTATAACGGTCACATTACCATTTGTGTCAGTCTTCTTCTTAAAGATCCATTTATTTTCAATGGCTCGCTTATCATCGGGCAAGTCCACCAAAGTCCATACTTTGTTCTCATTCATGGATCCTATCTTGGATTTTATGGCCTCAAGCCATTTGTTGCAATCCGGGCCCGCCATCGCTTCTTCATAGTTCGAAGGTTCACCGTTGTCCAACAACATGATCTCCAGGACAGGGTTGCCGTAGCACTCTGGTGCGGAACGTGTCCTAGTGGACCTTCGATGTTCAATAGTAACTTGATCTGAAGTTTCATGATCATCATCATTAACTTCCTCTCCAGCCGGTGTAGGCTCCAGAGAAACAACTTCCTATGCTGTGCTACTCTTCGGTTCGAGTAGAGGTACAATTACCTCATCAAGTTCTATTTTCCTCCCACTTACTTCTTTCGAGAGAAACTTTTTCTCGAGAAAGGATCCTTTCTTGGCAACAAAGACTTTGCCTTCGGATCTGAGGTAGAAGGTATACCCAATAGTCTCTTTGGGATGTCCTATGAAGACGCACTTTTCCTCTTTGGTTTCGAGCTTCTCAGGTTGAAGTTTCTTCACATAAGCATCGCATCCCCAAACTTTTCGAAACAACAGCTTGGGTTTCTTTCCAAACCATAATTCATACGGTGTCGTCTCAACAGACTTTGACGGTGCCCTATTTAAAGTGAATGCGGCAGTCTCTAATGCATATCCCCAAAATGATAGCGGTAAGTCGGTAAGAGACATCATAGATCGCACCATATCCAATAGAGTGCGATTATGATGTTCAGACACACCATTTCGCTAAGGTGTGCCAGGCGGCGTGAGTTGTGAAACAATTCCACATTTCCTTAGGTGTGTGCCAAAATCGTGACTTCAATATTCTCTGCCACGATCAGATCGTGGTCACTTTATTTTTCTGTCACGTTGATTCTCTACCTCATTCTGAAATTCCTTGAACCTTTCAAAGGTTTCAGACTTATGTTTCATTAAGTAGACATAACCATATCTGCTCAAGTCATCAGTGAGGGTGAGAACATAACGGTAGCCACCGCGAGCCTCGACGCTCATTGGACCGCATACATCGGTATGTAATATTTCCAACAAGTCAGTTGCTTGCTCCATTGTTTTGGAGAACGGACTCTTGGTCATCTTGCCCATGAGGCATGGCTTGCATGTGTCGAATGATTCGAAATCAAGAGACTCCAAAAGCATGGAGCTTCTTCATGCGTTTGAAACTAATATGACCAAGGCGGCTGTGCCACATGTAAGTGGGACTATCGTTATCAACCTTACACTTTTTGGTACCCACACTATGGACATGTGTAACATCACGTTCGAGATTCATCAAAAATAAACCATTGACCAGTGGGGCATGACCATAAAACATTTCTCTCATATAAATAGAACAACCATTATTCTCAGATTTAAATGAGTAGCCATCTCGCATCAAACGAGATCCAGATACAATGTTCATGCTCAAAGTTGGTACTAAATAACAATTATTGAGGTTTAACACCAATCCCGAAGGTAGATGTACAGGTAGCGTGCCGACGGCGATCACATCGACCTTGGAACCATTCCCGATGCGCATCGTCACCTCTTCCTTTGCCAGCCTCCGCTTATTCCACAACTCCTGCATGGAATTACAAAATGTGAGAAACTGCACCGGTATCAAATACCCCGGAACTACTACGAGCGCTGGTTAGGTACACATCAATAACAAGTATATCACATATACCTTTAACGTTGCCGGCCTTCTTATCCGCTAAGTACTTGGGGCAGTTCCGCTTCTAGTGACTAGTACCCTTGCAATTAAAGCACTCAGTCTCAGGCTTGGATCCATTCTTGTTCTTCTTCCCGGCAACATGCTTACTGGGCGCGGCAACAACTTTGCCGTCCTTCTTGAAGTTCTTCTTACCCTTGCCTTTCTTGAAACTAGTGGTCTTATTCACCATCAACACTTGATGCTCCTTTTTGATCTCGACCTCCACTGATTTCAGCATCGAGCACAACTCAGGAATGGACTTCTCCATACCCTGCATGTTGTAGTTCATCACAAAGCTCTTGTAGCTAGGTGGAATCTGTCAATGACCGAGTCATCTGGGAGATTAACTCCCAGCTGAGTCAAGTGGTTGTGTAACCCAGACATCTTGAGTATGTGCTCACTGACAGAACTATTCTCCTCCATCTTACAGCTGAAGAACTTGTTAGAGACGTCATATCTCTCGACGTGAGCATGAGCTTGGAAAACTAGTTTCAGCTCTTGGAACATATCATATGCTCCGTGTTGCTCAAAACGCTTTTGGACCCCTGGTTCTAAACTGTAAAGCATGCCGCACTGAACAAGGCAGTAATCATTGCAGCGCGACTGCCAAGCGTTTGTAACGTCTTGGTCTGCTGGGAAAATGGGTGGGTCACCTAGCGGTGCATCAAGGACATACAATCTCTTGGAATCTATGAGGATGATCCTCAAGCTACGGACCTAGTCCGCATAGTTGCTTCCATCATCTTTCAGCTTGGTTTTCTCTAGGAACACGTTGAAGTTGAGGGTGACATTCGCGTTGGCCATTTGATCTACAATATAGATTGTAAAGAAAGAAAATTAGACTAAGTTCATGATAATTAAGTTCACATAATCAAATTATTTAATGAACTCCCACTTAGATAGACATCTCTCTAGTCATCCAAGTGATACATGATCCATGTCAACTAGCCCGTGTCCGATCATCACGTGAGACAGACTAGTCATCCATGGTGAGCATCTCCATGTTTATCGTATCTTCTATACGACTCATGTTCGACCTTTCGGTCTTCCGTGTCCCGAGGCCAGGTCTGTACATGCTAGGCTCGTCAAGTCAACCTAAGTGTTTCGCATGTGTAAATCTGGCTTACACCCGTTGTATGCGAATGTTAGAACCTATCACACCCGATCATCATGTAGTGCTTCAGAACAATGATCCTTAGCAACAGTGCACAGTTAGGGTGAACACATCTCTTGAAATTTTATTGAGAGATCATCTTATTTACTACCGTCGTTCTAAGCAAATAAGATGAAAACATGATGAACATCACACGCAATCAATATAGTGACATGATATGGCCAATATCATCTTGCTCCTTTGATCTCCATCTTCGGGGAACCATGATCGTCACTGTCACCGGCATGACACCATGATCTCCATCATTGTGTCTTCATGAAGTTGTCTCGCCAACTATTACTTCTACTGCTATGGCTAACGTTTAGCAATAAAGTAAAGTAATTACATGGTGTTTATGATTGACACGCAGGTCATACAATAAAATAAGACAACTCCTATGGCTCCTGCCGGTTGTCACACTCATCGACATGCAAGTCATGAATCCTATTACAAGAACATGATCAATCTGATACATCACAATGCATCACATCACATCCTTTGGCCATATCACATCACAAGGCATATGCTGCAACAACAAGTTAGACGTCCTCTAATTTGTAGTTGCAAGTTTTTACGTGGCTACTATACGTTTCTAGCAAGAACGTTTCTTACCTACGCCAAAACCACAACGTGATATGCCAATTGCTATTTACCCTTCATAAGGACCCTTTTCATCGAATCCGATCCGACTAAGGTGGGAGAGACAGACACCCGCTAGCCACCTTATGCAACAAGTGCATGTCAAGCGGTGGAACAAGTCTCACATAAGCGTACGTGTAAAGTCGGTCCGGGACGCTTCATCCCACATTACCACCGAATCAAGATAAGACTAGTAGTGGTAAGCAAATTAACAAGATCAACGCCCACAACAACTTGTTTTCTACTCGTGCATAGATTCTAAGCATAGACCTATCTCATGATGCTACTGTTGGGAGACGTAGTAGTAAATCAAAATTTTCTACGCGTTCACCAATATCTATCTATGGAGAAACCAGCAACGAGTGGGGAGAGATTGCATCTGCATACCTTTGAAGATCGCTAAGTGGAAGCGTTACAAGAACGCGGTGGGTGGAGTCGTACTCGCAGCGATTCAGAGCGCGGTGGAATCCGATCTTAGCACCGAACAACGGCGCCTCCGCGTTCAACACACGTACAGCCGGTGATGTCTCCTACGCCTTGATCCAGCAAGGAGGAAGGAGAGTTTGAGGGAGAGCTCCAGCAGCATGACGGCATGGTGGCGGTGGAGCTACGTGGTACTCTGGCAGAGCTTCACCAAGCGCTGCAGAGGAGGAGAAGGAGGGATGACTGCCCGAGAGAGAGAGATGTGTGTCGTGTGTTGGCGGCGCCCAGAGCGAGGAGAGGGAGAGGGCGCAGCCCTGGTGGGCCTTAGGCCTATCTGGGTCTAGGGTTTCCCCTCCCTCCACCTTTCCTGCGCCTTGGGGCAGGTGGGAGGGGTGCACCAGCCCACCTAGGGGCTGGTTCCCTCCACCTTCGGCCCATGCAACCCTCCGGGGCCCGGGGCCCCTCCCGGTGGACCCCCGGAACCCTTCCGGTGGTCCCGGTACGTTACCGGCAATCCCCGGAACGCTTCCGGTGACCAAAACCTCACTTCCTATATATGAATCTTTACCTCCGGACCATTCCGGAGCTCCTCGTGATGTCCGAGATCTCATCCGGGACTCCCAACAACCTTCGGTAACCACGTACACTATTTCCCTATAACCCTAGCATCATCGAACCTTAAGTGTGTAGACCCTACGGGTTCGGGAGACACGTAGACATGACCGAGACACCTCTCCGGTCAATAACCAATAGCGGTATTTGGATACCCATGTTGGCTCCCACATGCTCCACGATGATCTCATCAGATGAATCACGATGTCTGGGATTCGATCAATCCAGTAATCAATTCCCTTTGTCTATCGGTATGATACTTGCCCGAGATTCGATCGTCGGTATTTCTATACCTTGTTCAATCTTGTTACCGACAAGTCTCTTTACTCATTCCGTAACACATCATCCCGTGTCTAACTCCTTAGTCACATTGAGCTCATTATGATGATGTCTTACCGAGTGGGCCCAGAGATACCTCTCCGTCACACGGAGTGACAAATCCTAGTCTCGATTCGTGCCAACCCAACAGACACTTTCGGAGATACCCGTAGTGTACCTTTATAGCCACCCAGTTACGTTGTGACGTTTGGCACACCCAAAGCATTCCTATGGTATCCGGGAGTTGCACAATCTCATGGTCTAAGGAAACGATACTTGACATTGGAAAGTTTTAGCAGACGAACTACACGATCTTGTGCTATGCTTAGGATTGGGTCTTGTCCATCACATCATTCTCCTAATGATGTGATCCCATTATCAATGACATCCAATGTCCATGGTCATGAAACCATGACCATCTATTGATCAACGAGCTAGCCAACTAGAGGCTCACTAGGGACATGTTGTGGTCTATGTATTCACACATGCATTACGGTTTCCTGTTAACACAATTGTAGCATGAACAATAGACAATTATCATGAACAAGGAAATACAATAATAACCATTTTAGTATTACCTCTAGGACATATTTCCAACAAGTCCTAGGGTTAGGAGACCTGCCAGGAGGCGACAAGCCTGCTAGGTGCGGCCAAGGGGGATGTGCCTAGCAACCTTGTGGCGCCTGGCACCTCCCCTGACGTGCACTCCAAGCTTGGATGACTAGTTTCCTTATATAAAAATTTCTACCGAAGGTTTTATTTCGTATGGACTCCGTTTAATAATCCATATCTGCAAAACTCAAAAACTAGAAAAAAACAGAAACTCGCACTTGGCTCTAGATTAATAGGTTAGTCCCAAAAATAATATGAAATAGCATATTAATGCATATAAACATCCAAAACAGGTAATATAATAGCATGTTATCATCAAAAATTATAAATACGTTGGAGACGTATCAACATCCCCAAGCGTAATTCCTGCTCGTCCTCGAGTAGGTAAATGATAAAAACAGAATTTTTAATGTGGAGTGCTACCTAACATATTTATCCAAGTAATATTCTTTATTGTGGTATGAATATTTAAATCCATAAGACTTAAAACAAAAGCTTCATGTTGATATAGAAACAATAAAATTTCAAGCATACTAGAAAAGCAATTGTATCTCTTCAAAATATAATGGCAAAAGAAAGTTATCCCTAGAATATCATATGATCTGGCAATGCTCCATCTTCCCCACACAAAGTAGTTACATCATGCACAACCCCGATGAAAAGTCAAGCAATTGTTTTCACACCTTTATTTTCTCAAACTTTTTCAACTCTCACACAATACATGAGTGTGAGCCATGGATATAGAACTATAGGTGGAATAGAATATGGTGGAGGTTGTCAAGGAAAAAGGGAGAAGATAGTCTCACATCAACTAGGCGTATCAACGGGCTATGGAGATTCCCATCAATAGATATCAATGTGAGTGAGTAGGGATTGCCATGCAACGGATGCACTAGAGCTATAAGTGTATGAAAGCTCAAAAAGAAAGTAAGTGGGGGTGCATCCAACTTGCTTGCTCATGAAGACCTTGGGCAATTTGAGGAAGCCCATCATCGAAATATACAAGCCAAGTTCTATAAAGAAAAATTCCCACTAGTATATGAAAGTGACAAAAAAAAGGAGACTCTCTAACATGAAGATCATGCTGCTACTTTGAAGCACAAATGTGGCAAAAGGTAGTAGCAATGTCCCTTCTCTCTTTTCTCTCATTTTTTTATTGGGCATCTAAGGCCTCTTTTATTCATTTTTTTTATTTGGGCTTCACTGGCCTCCTTTATTATTCATAAAGTCCGGACTCTCATCCCTACTACTAAGGGAATCATAGCTTCCATCATCCTTTCCTCACATGGGACATGCTCTATAATGAAAATCATCACACTTATTTCCTTATCACTCAAAAGGAAAATTACAACTCGATACCTATGATAAAATATGACTCTATATGTGTCGTGGGAACGAGCCTGACAGTAGAAGGTAGGGGTACGAAGGGAGAGGGCAGAGTCCTAGCTACGGCGAGGATGTACACATGAATGTATGAGTTCAGGCCCCTCTCGTGGAGGTAACAGCCCTACGTCTCAGTGCTCGGGAGCTTATGTAACGTGGAATGTTGAGATTACAATGGTCGTGAACCCTTGTACAAGAGGGAGGGGCGACTTATATAGAGTTTGTTGCCCCTCATAATTACCCCGCATCTAAGGGTCCGATCGTGGGGTTAAAGACTGGCGTTACTGGTAATGTACATAATAAATGCTACTAATGATGAAGGACTAACGACCGCCCGTTGGCCTCCTGATGGTGGCTCCTGGTCTTCTAGTGTCGACAGGGAATGAGGTCAACCGAGTGCCAGGCGACTGTCGAGTGAAGGAAGAAAACTCCGAGTGGATTGAATGTCGAGTGACTTGAGCGTCTCATGGAATCTAGTCGGAATCTTATGCTCGATCTTCAAGTCCTCCAATGTAGTGTCCTTGGGTAAGGTATGTAGGCCTTGCCTAGACCCTACCCTAGGTACATATCCTCGTCATTAGCCCCCGAATGGATCGGGGTTCGAGTTGTGAAAAGGGGGATATCGATGCCAATCTCGAATTAAGGCATCAAATCTTCTGAATGATATTTGGGGGCTTCAATGAAACTTGCGTCGATTGAACTCCGAGAAATGATGTCAAACCGGGATCAACACGCCAAATCTTTTGAACGATATTCGGGGCTGCAACGAAACTCGCGTCGATTGAATTCTTCTCCATTCGCCCGGATCCATTTAGCCTTGAAAGTGTCTGAGTAGATGTCCAATGCCTATTTTGCTCCGAGTGAGATGAAAGCATCTTTGGAGTTGACGGGTTGGTCTGTCAGACCCAGATTTTGTGGGATACGAAAATTTGGGAAGCGCATGTGAGCGATGATGACGCCACGATCAGGGCAAGTGGAGGCACGACGCCTCGATTCTCGTGCCGGTCATATCGCCATGTACTGGGCGCCGTCAGCGGTTGGCGTGTGCGGTGATATCATGGGCCCACTGGTCAGCGGGACACTCTGCAGAGTATAAATCTCCACGTGCTGCGATTTGCATAGTATCTCTGCCCATTCTTTCTCCTTTCCTCCGCCTCCTCTGCCTCCAGTGCTCCACTCCGATCCTCCCTTACGAGAGCTGCCGCGCTGATGACGAAGAGCACGAAGGAAAATCTGGAGTAGGCCAAGAAGGGGGCAACGAAGGTCAAGGGCAAGAAGCCCTCGACTGCGCGGTTCACCGCGCCGCCGGGATGGATGTAGGGTGACTTCCTCCCTTCGATGGTCACCCGCGAAGACATCGACGACTTGGTTCCGAAGGGCTCATGGCAGAAGGAGCTTGGAGGTTGCCGGAGGGAGAGCGCAAGCCGGAGCCACGTGACAGGGAGCGGGTCCTCCTCCTCTCCCATGTCGAAAGAGGTTTCTCCATGCCTCCTCATCTGTTCTTTAGAGGGATCTTGAATTTCTTTGGCGCTCAGCTGCATCATTTCCCACCAAACACCATCGCGTACTTGTCATCGTTCGTAACTTTGTGCGAGTGCTTCCTGGGGTGCCCTCCTCACTCGGGACTCTTTAAGCACATCTTTACGGTTAGATCTCAGACGGTGAAGAAAGCAGATCCGTCGGATGGGAAAACTCATGTGCTGCAGCTGTGTGGGGGTTTAGCAATTCAGAAAAGAGCTCACAACTCCTTCCTTGATATGACCTTTCCAGAGTCCGTTAGAGGCTGGCAGTCGACTTGGTTCTACTGAAAAGATGCCGCACATCCCAACATGTCGACTGGCCTTCCCCCCTATACAACTGACCGTCCAGCCGCCCCCAAGACTCTGAAGGTAACTGAAGAGGAACATGTCCAAGTGGGAATTTTGGTGGAGGCTATGGTGCAACTGATTCGAGGCGGAGTGACCGGCATGAACTTGCTGGAAACCTTCCTCAGTCGACACATTCAGCCGCTCCAGGCCAGGGACCACACCATGTGGCATTATGGCGGTCCTGAAGACTCGACCAGGGCGCATCCAGAAGAAGTTACACAAGAGACCGTCGAACATTGGCTTCGCAGCATTACTGGGGCGTGCGACAACCCTTTGAGAGCCAAGAGGATCCGACCCTACTCAGCCGAAAACCCACCAAAGAATCTGGTAAGTTTGCCTTTTGTCTACTAAATAATCTTATATTGTCGAGTGAAAGTTTGGCTTGTGCACTGACTTGTTTGTTCGAATGATGCAGGAATGGACGAACATGCACTCGCCCGTTCCTAATGGGAACCAGCCTGAAGGTGGAGTAGTGAGCGAAGGGGGCACATGGACAGCGACGGCCCCTCCGACTCTGAGGACGAGTATGAGGACTCCGGTGAAGAAGAAGAAGTCGAGTCACCTCCCCGACGTGAAGGCCGCACCAAGTCCCGCTAGGATCCAGCGGCTGTTGAGGACAGGGCTCCAGGCCCTAGTGAGAAGAACCCAAAGCGGAGCCGCCCTTCAACTGTTGAGTCGAGTGAGAGGTCGGCCAAGCAGCCTAAACAAGTCACGGCCAAACCTCGCAAGGCTCTGCCTCGCATGAGGACGGTTGTACCTGTCATCTCCACGTAAGTGTTTATTTTCGAATTATTTCTGTCGACTGTGACCTTGCGTTGTTGCTAACCGAGTTTTGTTTGATCCCTCAGAGTTGCTACTTCTGTATCATCACCTCCTCGAGACGGAGGAGAAGCAATGGACATAGACACTGCTGATGCTGCAACTTCGCAAAGAGGTAAACAAGTCTTCGACTCACTCGGATGGGATTCATCATTTGCAAAAGCTAACACTGTCGATTGATGTTGCAGGGGTCATTCAATTGGAAGTTGATGATGAAAACCGAGCCGTCCGGCGAGTTCGCACTCGACGAGCTTCATCCGTGCAGACGGTTCAACGTTTGACTGCAGAATCCTCCCAGTGGATGGATGACTCCACACAAATCAGAGTTGATCCTGCAGTACCTCTATCAAATGCCCCTCCAGCTGTCTCGACCATCATGACATCAACTCCAATTGGACCTGCACAGACTGCTTCAGCTACCCTAGCTACTACGCCAGTCCCGCCTGTGACGGCTTTCCCTTTGCATTGCGTCCCGGAAGATCAGACGGGAGCTACGAAGGAGGCTATGATCTAGGCAGAGCAGATGATGTTGCGAACCAAAGAGGCGTACGAGGCCAGCAAGCTGGCTTACAAAGCCAGCACGGCCATCCACACCAATGTCCGAGTAAGTTCGATTGTAAGTACATTTCCGATTGAATTTTTGTCTTTTCTTGATCGTACACCCACTAGGTGCTTATTGTTCACTCATAGAATGTTTGAAATTTCTCCAGTCGAATAGGTCAGGTCTTAGTCGAGTAAGATTTGGCTCAATAGTACGCGTGGTACTAGAGTCACTCGACATGTCGAGTGATGGATATTCCAGTGATGGATGTTTTCTGCCACTCGACTGGTCGAGAGTTGGCTGATCCGGTGGGGGCACGCTAAGTGCACCCACTAGGTGTAGTCCCCGAGACCGCTGTCGAGTGCTTGCATCGGCGAGGGTCTTAGAGTTTGTCGTATGTTTGATACGTTTGCCCTTGGTCGCACCACTCCGCAGCTACTTTGTAGGTTCTATGGACATCATTGATAAACCATGATATGACGCTACATAAGGATAGACTGCACTTCACAGAGTGGAGAGGGGCGTGTCACTCGACGGATCACGTGATGGATATTCCAATGATGGATGTTTTCTGCCACTCGACTAATCGAGAGTTGGCAGATCCAGTGGGGGCACGCTAAGTGCACCCACTGGGTGTAGTCCCCGAGACCATTGTCGAGTGCTTGCATCGGCAGGGGTCTTAGAGTTTGTTGTATGCTTGATACGTTTGCCCTTGGTAGCACCACTCTGCAGCTACTTTGTAAGTTCCATGGACATCATTGATAAACCATGATATGTCACTACATAAGGATAGACTGCACTTCACAGAGTGGAGAGGGGCGTGTCACTCGACGGATCAAGTGACGGGTGAATGTTTTGACAGGACTGACCTTGTCGAACATTTTTTTTCTGACGAGTTACTCGACATGTCGAGTGTTAACCATCTCAGTGGGGGCACTCTGAGTGCACCCACTAGGTGTAGTCCCTGAGACCTTCGTCGATTGCTTGCACCGGCGGGGTCTTAATAGAGACTGCTTTGAATTTGTTTACAGCACGCGGAGTGCCGGAGCCACTCGACATGTCGAGTGGACTTTTGCTTGAATTCTTCTTCCCTTGAACATGAGCTTCATGGACATCATAGGTCAACCATTATATGATGATGTTCCAGGGTTGTAAGACAGTCATTCGACGATACTCATTGCCCAGTCGACCGTCCTCGGTATCACTTGCTGATTGAATTTGTTTCTTTTGTTGGTTTCAGAGGGCTTGCGAACTTGGGACGCAGTACAAGGATCTTGAGGACGAGAGTAACCGACTGCATGTGGATCTGGAAGCCTCCAACAATGCTCTAGAGCGAGCACCTGTTGAGCTGAAGTCTCTGGGAGGTAATTACTGTCGACTTTCTACATTCCCATCTTCACTTTTCATGCTTTGAACCGAGTGCTTTCACTTGAACAGACGTGCGCAATGAAAATCGTCGACTCCAAGTGCGACTCAACAATGTTGTTTCTTTAGATTCCATGAAGAGGGCACTGGAGGAGAAGGAAAAAACACTCGCGGACGCCCAGCGCGTGGCGAAGGAGAAAACTGATGCTGCTGACAAAAAGTTGGCTGCTGTGAAGAAGATGAAGGACGAAAACATGAAGTTGAAGCAAGAACGTGTGGACCGTGTCAAGAATACTGAGCAATTATCCAAGAGGAGCAATGGCCTGGAGAAGCACTTGGGCGAATTCTCGAGGAAGATGTACATCATGCTCGACGGTGAGTGTTTCTTGTCGACTGAAGTTTGTAAAATCTTTGAAGGTCATAGCTCACCGATTCTCCTCCCATTCCCACTCTTAAAAAGAATTCTGCCAAGACTTTGAGAAGGAGACAGAGGAGATTGAGCCCAATCTAGATCCCACTAAGTCACCTGTCGCAGACGCGGTGGCCATGAACATGCTCAGACTCAATTTCCGGCTCCAGGGCATTCAGGCATATCTTGTCCGACTAAAACCTGCAATGGAGAGAATTGACAAGGAACTATGGCGTGAGGACACCCTTCAGCTTGACCTCAACTCCACGATGGCTTGCCTGAACGACCTTCCAAGTCGAGTGCAGGCCTAGAAGAAATTTGCTGCTCGCTGCAGGGCCGACGTGGCGCTATCACTCGTCAGGGTCCATTGCAGGGACGTGAGAGAAGAGAAGCCGAAGGAGATCCGAGTGGTTAACATGAAGAAACTCCAATTTGAGGACTTCATGGAAACCTTTATCGAAGCAGCCACCAGAATTGCAGATGGCATCAACTTGGACACTTTTATCGAGCCAGCCAGCCCGTCAGATGTTTAAGAAACTTGACCTTTGGAAGAAATACTTTTATTCGCCTCGGTATGCCAAGTGTAATTGTATCCCTCAAAACTTCATTCCGGCCTTAGGCCTGAGCACATTTTCTTCTTTACAAAACATTTATCTGCGATTTAACCTTTGGATTTTATCTGTATTCAGCTTTAATCGCATGTTCAACTGTATCCGCTTTTTGACTTAGGCGAAATACGTTCACAGCTAAGCCGTCGAGTGGATGGAATATTATCCACACAACAAGGTTTTTAACTAAGGCGAAACATGTTCACAGCTAAGTCCCCGAGAGTGAGGATTGCTCATCACTCGGAGTAGCTTAGAACTTAGGCGAATGTCGATTCGCAGCTAAGTCGTCGAGTGAATGGATTGTTGTCCACCCGACAAGGTTCTTAACTTAGGCAAAACATGTTCGCGGCTAAGCCTCCAAGTGTGAGGATTGCTCATCACCCGGAGTAGTTTAAAACTTAGGCAAATGTCAATTCGCAACTAAGCTGTCGAGTGAATAGATTGCTATCCACCCGACAAGGTTTTTAACTTAGGAGAAACATGTTCGCGGCTAAGCCCTAGAGTGTGAGGATTGCTCATCACTCGGAGTAGTTTAGAACTTAGGCGAATGTCAATTCGCAGCTAAGCCATCGAGTGAATGGATTGCTATCCACCCGACAAGGTTTCTAACTTAGACGAAACATGTTTGCAGCTAAGCCACCGAGTGTGAGGATTGCTCATCGCTCGAAGTATTCCCAAGAATGAAACTGTACGATCGGAGTCGACAATATATATTGTAGAAATGTGAATTGCATTGATGAAGTATTCTTATTACAAAAGATTCTTCTGTCTCAAGTATAAAAACGCCGGAGCAGATCTGCATTCCAGGCTCGAGGCTCGTCTGTCTGCTTCATGAGATTGTACAGATGATAGGCTCCGTTGTTAAGCACCTTAGTGACGATGAATGGACCTTCCCATGCAGGAGAAAGCTTGTGAGGTCGGTATTGATTCACTTGAAGCACCGAGTCTCCCTCATGAAACGATCGACTCTTGACATTCTTCGCATGGAAGCGCCGCAGATCCTGCTGATAGGCAATAGTTCAGATCAAACCCATCTCTCGTTCTTCCTCCAGAAGATCTACACCATCCTGTCTGGCCTGTTCAGCTTTAGCCTCAGAATACAGTTCCACTCGAGGAGAATTATGAAACAAGTCACTCGGCAATATAGCTTCAGCGCCATAGACCAGGAAGAAAGGGGTTCGTTCAGTCGACCGATTTGGCGTAGTTCTCATACCCCATAACACAGACGGCAGCTCAGTTACCCAGGCACCAGCGGTATGATCCAGGTCGCGCATCAGTCAAGGCTTAAGACCTTGCAAGATGAGGCCATTGGCTCGGTCGACTTGCCCATTGGTTTGCGGGTGAGCGACAGATGCATAATCCACCCGAGTGCCCTGAGATGTGCAGAAGTTTCTGAACTCTTCCGAGTCAAAGATGGTGCCGTTATCTATGATAATATTGTGAGCAATGCCGTACCAGAAAATTATTTCTCTCATGAATGTGACCACCGTACGGGAGTTCAATTTCTTGATGGGCTTGGCTTCTATCCACTTGGTAAACCTGTCGACTACAACCAGCAAATGAGTGAAACCACCTTTTCCGGTCCGAAAGGGACCGACCATGTCGAGTCCCCAAACAGCAAATCGCCAGGCGAGAGGAATTGTCTTTAGAGCAGAGGCTGGCTTGTGTGATAGGTTTGCATAAAACTGGCGTCCATCACAGTGATCGACGATGTCCTTTGCCATCTCATTAGCCCGGGGCCAAAAGAAACCAGCTCTGTATGCTTTGGCGACAATCGTCCGTGGGGATGCATGATGACCGCAATTTCCCGAGTGGATCTCATCCAGAATCATTCGACCTTCCTCAGGGGAAATGCAGCGCTGTGTAATGCCAGTCGCACTCTCTCTGAACAGCTGGTCTCCTATCACTGTAAAAGCCTTGGACCTACGCACAATCTGTCGAGCCTTTGTTTCATCTTCAGGGAGTTCTTGTCTGAGCATATAGGCAATGTAAGGCACGGTCCAATTAGGAGTGATAACCAGAATCTCCATGACCAGGTCAATTACTGCGGGGACAACGACTTCCGTCGGGTCAGTGGAACTCAAAGCTTGTGGGGGCTCTTTGGTGACAGGATCTTCTTGAACCGAAGGAATGTGTAAGTGCTTTAAGAACACATCGCTCGGGACAGGCCGTCGAGTGGACCCAATCTTGGATAGCTCATCGGCCGCCTGATTTTTCAGTCGGGGAACATGATGAAGTTCCAGGCCTTCGAATTTCTTCTCCAACTTTCGGACTGTATTGCAGTATCCAGTCATAGCGGGGTTTCGAACATCCCACTCTGTCATCACTTGATTCACCACCAGATCTGAGTCGCCATAAACCATTAGGCGCTTGACGTCGAGTGAGATAGCCATGCGCAACCCATACAAAAGTGCTTCATATTTTGACTCATTGTTGGAGGAATCAAAGTGAATTTGTAAGACATTGCTGAGCTTGTCACCCCTGGGAGATATCAAGACAACACCAGCACCGGACCCATTCAACATTTTAGAGCCATCAAATAACATTGTCCAATGCGTCGAGTGAACTTGGATAAGCTGTTGCTGTTCAATCCACTCGGCCACGAAATCTACCAATGCTTGGGACTTGACTGCTTTTTTGGCCTCGAATCTGATGTCAAAGTGTCCAAGCTCGATTTCCCATTTAGCCACTCAACCTGATGCGTCTCAATTATTGAAAATCTTGGACAAAGGAGCATCACTGACGACTGAAATCGAGTGGTCTTGGAAATAATGTGCCACCTTCTTCGCTTATAGGGAAATACCATAAACCAGCTTCTGATAATGTGGATATCTTTGCTTTGAGGGGGACAAAACTTCCGACACATAGTAGACTGGCCGCTGGACTTTATACGGTTTACCCGCCGCTTCCCGCTCAATAGTTAGCATTGTACTGACGACCTGATTTGTGGCCGCGATGTACAGGAGTAAGGGCTCTTTGCTGGCAGGAGCGGCAAGCACCGGCTGGGTGGAAAGCAGGGCTTTGAGCTCAACAAACACTACTTCAGCTTCGGGAGTCCACTCGAACATATCAGACTTCTTCATCAATTGATATAAAGGCAGAGCCTTCTCACCAAGACGAGTAATGAATCGACTCAATGCTGCCAAGCAACCTGCGAGCTTCTAAACATCGTGCACCCGCACGGGAGTCTTCATTCGGGTAATGGCGCTGATCTTATCAGGGTTGGCATCGATCCCCCATTAGGAAACGGGAAAATTGAGCAATTTGCCGCCAGGGACACCAAAAGTACACTTGGCTGGATTCAGCTTTATGTCAAAACTCCTTAGATTGGCAAATGTTTCGGCCAAGTCGGCCAGTAGGTCGGAACCTTTGCGGGACTTGACCACTATATCATCCATGTACGCCTCGACATTTCAAGGGATCTCGTCGAGTAAACACTTCTGAATCATAGGCATAAAAGTAGCGCCGGCATTCTTGAAACCAAAAGGCATAGTGATGTAACAAAAACACCCGAATGGTGTGATGAAGGTTGTCTTTATTTCGTCTGGGCCATACAGACAGATCTGGTGGTACCCAAAGTAAGCATCCAAAAATGATAAATGCTCGCACCCCGCAGTCGAGTCAACAATTTGATCTATGCGGGGGAGCGGAAAATGATCTTTCGGGCATACTTTGTTGAGATGTTTGAAGTCAATACACATGCGCAATGACTTATCTTTCTTTGGAACCATCACAACATTCGAGAGCCACTCGGAGTGGTAAATCTCCCGAATGAACTTGGCTTGCAAGATACGGGCCACTTCTTCTCCGATTGCCTTGCGCTTCTCCGCCGCTGAACGGCGCAAATGCTCCCTGACGGGTTTGGCTTTCGGATCCACTCTCAGACGGTGCTCGGGCAGCTCCCTGGGAACCCCCGGCATGTCAGCAGGCTTCCATGCGAAGATATCCCAGTTCTCACGGAGGAACTGGATGAGCTCGGCTTCCTATTTACGGCCGAGTGTTGACGAGATATTCGTCAGGGTAGCAGTAGGATCCGTCAGGTGGATGTGCACCTTCTTCACTTCCCCTGTCGACTGAAATACCGACTCGGAAGCCGGATTCTTTGCGTGGAGCAAATCAGCAGGGTTAGCAGTTTTCTTGTACTCTTCCAACTCAACCATCGCCATCTGGTGATCGGCAATTTTGGAGCCTAGCTGGAGGCATTCTTCGGCCCGTTGTCGATTGTTGGTGACCGTGATCACGCCCTTAGGGCCTGGCATCTTCAACTTGAGGTACACGTAACATGGTCGGGCCATGAAATGTGCATATGAGGGTCGACCTAAAATGGCGTGGTAAGCACTTTGGAAATCCACGACTTCAAACGTCAACTTTTATTTTCGGAAATTTTTGTCGTTTCCGAATGTCACATCCAATGCTATCTGACTGAGTGACTTAGCCTTCTTTCCTAGGATGACCCCGTGAAACTGCATGTTCCTTTCACTCAGGCGGGACATCAGAATGCCCATCCCTTTCAGGGTATCCGCATAGAGAATGTTCAGGCCACTGCCATCGTCCATGAGGACCTTTCTAAGTAGAGTGCCCCCCACCACTGGATCAACTACCAGCGCCTGTCGACCGGGAGTGGCCACGTGAGCAGAATGGTCTGTCTGGTCGAATGTGATAGCATATTGGGACAACTTGAGGTAGGTGGGGGTATCTGGTACAGCCATGTTGATTTCTCTGTTGATGACTTTCAGACGACTCTTGCTCTCGACATCAGCGAAGATCACCAGTGTAGCATTAACATCTGGGAATGTTTCTTTATCTTCATCTTCATCACCCTTCTCAGGGGATTTATCACTCGGTGGGTCTCCTTTGAATTGCTGGATAAGGGTCCAACACTGCCGAGTGGTGTGCTTGGGCAGAATCACATTGCCTTCTGCATCTTTCCTCATGTGAATCACACACGGCTGATCCATGATATCAGTTCCTGACTGATTTTTTTCCTTTCTTGGGGCATACTGTGCTTTAGCTTTGCCCTTGTTTTTTGACTGAGTCGCCAGTGCTTCTGCTTCTACTTGAACTGGACCTTCAGCTTTTATCTTCTGTTTTCGATTGTTACTGCCACCAGCCTCATTGGCGACTGCCTTTCCTTTGCCGCTATGGAGGCGGTCTTCTTCCTCGCCATTGGCATACCGAGTGGCGATTTCCATCATCTTGCCGAGTGAAATATCACCCGTGCGCCCGAACTTCAGGTACAGCTCCCTGTATCTCATGCCGGCCTTGAAAGCGCACACAGCCTGGTGCTTTGACACATTCTCCACTGTATGGTGCAAAGTGGACCACCGCTGAATATAGTCTCTCAAAGTTTCATCAGGCTTTTGGACACAATGTAGTAAGTCAACCAGACCTGTCGAGCGCTTGCAGGTGCCCTCAAAGGTTCGGACAAACACTCGATCAAGATCCTCCCAGCAACGTATACTGGAAGGAGCCAAACGATTTAGCCAAGCTCGACCTGAACCATCCGACATCAAGGACAAGTGCTTCATTGCGACATCATCATTTCCGCCACCAATTTGCACGGCCACTCGGTAATCATCTAACCAAGTCTCTGGCTTTGTTTTGCCAGTAAACTTCCCGATCCCCGCCGCCAACCTGAAGTTGGGGGAATCTCTGCAGAACGGATGGCTCTACTGGAACACTTAGGACCTGAAACCATAGCTGAGCTACCACTCGGAAAATCTCTGTCGTGTCCTTCTCTGTGGGCCCTACCCCTATCAATCCTCTTCTGAACGAGGAGGTCGCGGGCGTCAAAACCTGCATTCCGTTCATCACCGAAGGAGCGCCTATCGTCCTAGCGCCGGGGCACATACAGACCACTCCGCAGAGGAATGGGCACTCAACAGTGGTCTTTGTGGTGAAACTAATCTCTGACCTGCTCTTCATGGAAACCTTCGCCCCGACGGTGCAAGGGAGATCCAGGGCAATGTGCCGACTAAACGGTCTCCGCCCTAGGTGAATTGTTGTGTATCCTGTTATGCGACTGAGACACAACACAGTTCTGATGCTGCACTGCATCTAACTGAGCTCTGATCTGCATCAATCCTCTACCAGCCTGTAACCGGGACGGCTGAATAGAATCTGCTATTCTAGCAGCAGCTGCAACATTTGGCAAAGGAGTTCGATATACCTCAACGTTGTCGTGAGATCCAGTAGGAAATAGTTGTTGCTGACATCGACTGGGATGTGGTGGGCGCTGGCGAGCGCGCTCATCAAGCTCCGCCGGGAGCTCTTCCAGACAAATGTGTGCGGCCTCCAAAGCTTGAGCTTCGGCAGTCGCGCTGATGATGGGAGTATGAAGAACCTCCTCTTTGCGGTGCGACTGCTCATTCGATGGACTGCCAGCCTCGCGCCTACCACGGCCAAAGCCAGGCGATGAACTCTAATGAGAGACCGCCATCAAGACCTCCGCTGTGGGATTCCAGCTTTCGCACTCGGAAGGCATGTCGGACGGATCGGAATCCGACTCGAACACGCCATGAAGGGACTCGGCGAGCTTGAGTGCTGCAATCTGCGGAGAAGACGTTTGATGCGCCACTGCGTGTTTGACCCAGCGCTGAAGTCATGAGTGGACGGACCGCTTGCGACCGCGAACAGCAAAGTGAGCCGACGCGTAAGGAGTCGAGGGCTGACGCAGCAACACGCCGTAGGAACTTGCGCGAAAGTGCACGGCCCCGCGGACTGGGAGTGCCTCGACATCGAGGGGTGCTTCCTAGAGCCATGTCGAATCGTTGGCGATGAAGGTGAGCACTCCGAAACGGATCTCGTGGCCCAGGGCAAAAACACCGCTGGAAGACATGTCGAAGGATGGAAAATGCAACCTCGCCGGAAGTCGCTTAGACGCCTACCCCACGGTGGGAGCCAACTGTCGTGGGAACGAGCCTGACAGTAGAAGGTAGGGGTACAAAGGGAGAGGGCAGAGTCCTAGCTAGGGCGAGGATGTACACACGAATGTATGAGTTCAGGCCCCTCTCGTGGAGGTAATAGCCCTATGTCTTAGTGCTCAGGAGCTTCTGTCGTGTGGAATGTTGAGATTACAATGGTCACGAACCCTTGTACAGGAGGGGAGGGGCGGCTGATATAGAGTTCGCTGCCCCTCATAATTACCCCGCATCTAAGGGTCCGATCGTGGGGTTAAAGACTGGCGTTACAGGTAACGTACATAATAAATGCTACTAATGACGAAGGACTAACGACCGCTCGTTGGCCTCCTGATGGTGGCTCCTGGTCTTCTGGTGTCGACTGGGAATGAGGTCAACCGAGTGCGAGGCGACTATCGAGTGAAGGAAGAAGACTCCGAGTGCATTGAATGTCAAGTGACTTGAGCGTCTCATGGAATCCAGTCGGAAGCTTATGCTTGAGCTTCAAGTCCTCCAATGTAGTGTCCTTGGGTAGGGTATGTAGGCCTTTACTAGGACCCTACCCTAGGTACATATCCTCGTCAATATGCAATATGGAAGTGATGGTGTACATGTCATAAAAGGAAACGGTGGAAGTTGCATGGCAATATATCTCGGAATGACTATGGAAATGCTAAAATAGGTAGGTATGGTGGCTTTTTTGAGGAAAGATATATGGTGGCTGTTTTGAGGAAGGTATATGGTGGCTGTTTTGAGGAAGGTATATGGTGGCTGTTTTGAGGAAAGTGTTTTTTGCACCGGCGAAAGTTGCGCGGTACTAGAAAAGCTAACAAAAGTGGAAGGGTGAGAGTGCGTATAATCCATGGACTCAACATTGGTCATAAATAAATCACATACTTATTGCAAAAGTTTATTAGTTATTGAAACAAAGCATTAAATTCATGCTCCTAGGGGGAGGTTGGTAGGAGTTAACCATCGCGCGCCCCCGACCATCACACAAAGGTCGACAATCTATAAACAAGTCATGCTCCGACTTCCTTACATAGCGGTTCACCATACATGCATGCTACAGGAATCACAAACATTTACACAAGTATTTTTACCAAATCACAATTTACTTCCTAAAAAGTTTCCTAACATTACCATCTATATATCTCAAAACTTTATGCAAGGAATCAAACTTCTCATAAATACTCAATGCACTTTATATGGAAGTTTTTATTATATCCCTTTTGGATGCCTATCATATTAGGACTAAATTCATAACCTGGACCAGTTACCATGCTGTTTTTAGAAACTCTCAAAATAGTATAAGTGATGTACGAGAGTTCAAGTATTTCTATAAAATGAAAATACCACCATGCTCTAAAATATATAAGTGAAGCATATAGAGCGAAATTGCCCAACTCAAAATATATAAGTGACGCACATAGAGTATTCTAATAAATTACAGATTTAGCGTGTGTCTCTCAAAAGATGTGTGTAGCAAGGATGATTGTGGAAGACTAACAAGCAAAGACTCATATCATACAAGACGCTCCAAGCAAAACACATATCATGTGGTGAATAAAAATATAGCCTCAAGTAAATTTACCGATGGATTGAAGACGAAAGAGGGGATGCCTTCTGCAGCATCCCCAAGCTTAGGATCTTTGGCATCTCTGAATATGACTTGGTCTGCCTTGGGAATCCCCAAGCTTAGGCTCTTGCCACTCCTTATTCCATAGTCCATCCATTCTTTACCCAAAACTTGAAAACTTCACAACACAAAACTTGACAGAAAAATCGTGAGATCCGTTAGTATAAGAAAATAAATCACCACTTTAGGTACTGTTATGAACTCATTCTTTATTTATATTGATGTTATATCTACTGTACTCCAACTTATCCATGGCTCATACCACATGATACAACCCATAGATTCATCAAAATAGGCAAACAACTCAAAGAAAACAAAATCTGTCAAAAACAGAAGAGTCTGTAGCAAATTGAAAACTTCATATAGTTCTGTAATTCAAAAAGTTCTGAAAAATTATGACAACCTAAGAAAGTAAACCCCCAAAATCCTCTCTAAGACTTCATCAGTGGCATTTATATCAAGCTCAATAAAATTCTCTTTAGAGGCAAAGTCTAGAAGCTCCCTATGATGGAAAGCTAAACCAATGTAAAAAATTCTAAGCAGAACTTTCGCATCCCCTTTAAGATTGGATATACGATAAGATTCCATTAATCTATACCAAGCATCTTTCAATTTTTTTCCTTGTTTCTGTTTGAAGTAAAGAACATCAAAATCTGGTGACAAGGGCGACGTGGTAATATTAGACATAGTGGTCAACCAAGAGAGAGGCAACAAAAAGAGGGAGAATAGAGAGGCGAATCTGTTTGGAAAATCGTTTTAGAAGTGGGGGAGAGGAAAACCAGAGGAAAATGTAAAATAATGTAAATGCAAGAGATGAGTTTGTGATGGGTACTTGGTAGGCTTGATGAGTATCCTCCCCGGCAACGGCGCCAGAAATCCTTCTTGCTACCTCTCGTGCATGCGTTGGTTTTCCCTGGAAGAGGAAAGGGTGATGCAACATAGTATATAAGTATTTCCGTCAGTTTTTGAGAACCAAGGTATCAATCCAGTAGGAGGAACAAGAAAGTCACCAATGGATGCACCTACACAAATAATCAAACTCTTGCACCCAACGCTATTAAGGGGTTGCAATCCCTTCACGGTTATTTGCAAGGATTAGATCTGATAGAGATAGATGTAATGAGTGCGGAATGTAAAAAGTAAATAAATTGCAGCAAGTATAGATCTGAAAATATATGATGGAAAATAGACCTGGGGGCCATAGGTTTCAATAGAGGCTTCTCTCTTGAAGGCAAATATCATGGTGTGTAAACATATTACTGTCAAACAATTGCTAGAAAAGCAAATAATCATGTAGTTATCCAAGGCAATGATCATGCATATAGGCATCATGTCCGTGACAAGTAGATTGAAACGATTCTCCATCTACTACTAATACTACACACATCGACCGACTCCTGCCTGTATCTAGAGTATTAAGTTCATGAAGAACAGAGTAACGCATTAAGAAAGATGACATGATGTAGAGGGATAAACTCAAGCAATATGATGAAAACCCCAACTTGTTACCCTTGATGGCAACAATACAATACGTGCCTCGCTACCCCTACTTTTTCACTGGGTGAGGACACCGCAAGATTGAACCCAAAACCAAGCACTTCTCCCATTGCAAGAATTACCAATCTAGTTGGCCAAACCAAACCAAAACTCGAAGAGACTTGCAAGGATATGAAATCATGCATATAAGAAATCGGAGGAGATTCAAATAAGATTCATGGATAATCTGAACATAAACTCACAATTCATCGGATCTTGACAAACACACCACAAAATAAAATTGCATCGGATAGATCTCCATGAAGATCATGAAGAACATGGTATTGAAGAGCAAAGAGAGAGAAGAAGCCATCTAGATACTAGCTATGGACCCGTAGGTCTATGGTGGACTACTCACGCATGATTAGAGGGGCAAGGGAGTTGATGTAGATGCCCTCCGTGATCGATTTCCCCTCCGACAGATTATCGAAGAAGGCCCCAAGATGAGATCTCTTGGGAACAAAGGCTTCTGGCGGCGGAAAAGTATTTTCGTGGCTCCCCTCGATGTTGGGGCAATATTAGGGAATTTATAGGCCAGAAAATAGGCTTAGGAGACCTGCCTAGGCACGACAAGCCTGCTAGGCGTGGCCAGAGGGTGCTCCTAGCAGGCTTATGGCGCCGTGGCACCTCCCCTGAAGTGCACTCCAAGCATGGATGACTTGTTTCCTTCTAGAAAATTCCTTTTGAAGGTTTTATTCCATTTGGACTCCGTTTAATATTCCATATCTGCAAAACTCAAAAACAAGGAAAAACAGAAACTGGCACTTGGCTCTAGATTAATAGGTTAGTCCCAAAAATAATATAAAATAGAATATTAATGCATATAAAACATCCAAAACAGATAATATAATAGCATACATCATCAAAAATTATAGATACATTGGAGACGTATCACACCATCTCCTCTTCAAACCCTAGTCCATCTCGTGTATCCGATCTTTGTCTCAAACATCAGATTGGAACCTGTGGTTTGCTAGTGGTGTTGATTACTCCTTGTAGTTGATGCTAGTTGGTTTCCTTGGTGGAAGATCATATGTTCAAATCCTTTATGAGAATTAATACTCCTCTGATTATGAACATGAACATGCTTTGTGAGTAGTTACGTTTGTTCCTGAGGCCATGGGATAAGTCTTGTTATAAGTAAGGGACAATTACATGTTTCTCCCTAGTTGGTTCCCACCCCCAGGTTTTACCCTTACTTTTTGAGCATGCTCAGTTTTGCCCCTAATTTTTCCCCTCCGTCTTCTCGAATGCCCTTCTATCACCGCTCCGCTTGGTCAGTGTCGTTTGACCGTGATGGCTCAACGCTTTGGACACCACTTGCCCTTGGGCCTTCCTTATAGGTGGGTCCCACATAGAGTAATCGTGTAGTTGTCATTTCCCCTTCCCCCTCTGTCATGTCCCTCTCCTGAACCCTAGATCGGCAATGACCAAGGCGACCCAAACCCTAGTGCTCGACGGCGACGCGGGGTGCCGTAGAAACCGCGGCCTCGATGTCGTGACATCCTCCTCATCAGTAAATCTACATCTCTGCGTCGGGCATGGTGAAGACACGCTCTGCACGCAGCGGTGGTGGTGGCGGCGACGATGCCATGAGGAGCGGCGGCATGACAGATTCAAGGCAGGAGATCCCTGCAGGGTAAGTTTCCAGATCTAGTTCCTTCTCATATGTTTCCATTCAATAATTAGAAAGGTTTGTCCATGACTTTGGTTGTGTTCACAATCGTAGGATGGATCCATTGCGTGCGTTCTTTCTGACAATTAGAATGGAGACCACTCTTTTAGCAAAGGGTGGTACTAAGGGACATGATGCAAGCTTCACTTTCCCTCTAGTGGTTGACTGGACAAGTTCTTTCAACGATTTTAGGTCTGCGGTATATAGGAAATATCCTTGGGGTATGCATGATGCAGTTGAGTTCAGATTCTGGAATGTAGAGAAAGCAACTTGGAATCCTCTGCAGTGTGATGATGAGTTAGGAGTAATGTTTGCTACATATGCTGATTCCCAAACTATAAATATTGGAACTATTGTAATTCAGAGATGTAGACCAAAAGCAGCAGCTAGAATACCAAAGCCCCCTGTCTCTAAAGCAAACAGAACAGGTAGTAGTTCTAGGAGCAGGTCAGCACCAAGTAGATGATGAGTTATGAAGATTTTGATGGCAAGGTCCAAAGGCTTGGACATGACTTTAGTTAGGAGAAGTCCCACTGAAGCAGAGGTGACTGTTGTATACAAAGAGAAGAGGGAGTGGGGAGATACCCTATGGATGTAGAGAAGAGAACATGCAGTTGCAGAAAGTGGCAAGTTACAGGCCAGCCATGCATACATGCTCTGTTCTTCATAACATCTTTGAGAGGGGAAGGTAAAGAGATAGACTAGTATGTACACAAGTACTTCTCAGTTGAAATGTTTAAAAAAGACATATGCTGAGAACCTTCCTGCACTTGAAGGAAAACAACAGTGGGATATTGTAGACCCTAGTTTCAAACTAAGTCCACCTGTACAAAACAGAGCTGCACCTGGCAGGCCAAGGAAGACCATAATTAAGCCAACAAGTGAAGGAAAAGGACTTGGTCCTAGGAAGAGAAAATTCAAGAGGTGTGGTGATTTGGGTCACTTATTGAAACACTAAAAAAATGCCATTGACCCAGCATTTGGTGAAGAAGACGCACACTGGGAACTGACAATGCTGAAGAACACCCTCCTAACAAAACTGCAGAGCTACATGATGAAAAACCATAAGAAGAAGAGGAGGTAGACAGTGAAGATGATGCTCCAGAGCAGCCTGCAGGTGCAGATGATGCTCCTCGTGATGATGCTCCTATTGATAATGCTCTAGTAGATGCTACTTTTGATGATGCTCTGGCAGGTGCTCCTGTTGATGATGCTCCAGTAGTTGCAATGCAAAGTGAAGCAGCAACACAAGCTTCCACAGTTGCAGATGAAGTTCAAAGGTAATATAATTCCTCTCTGATTTATTTATGTGCTTTTACCTGCCAATTTCTCCTGTACTGTTACTAACCAACTATTTCTTCTCTATTTGTTAGCACACCAAGGAAGAACTACAAGAAGACGGCACAAAGAGGAGCATCTCCAATGGCTACCAACAAGAAGAGGAAGCTTAATACTTCTCCAACTCCAGAAGAAGAACCTTGCTCAGTTACTGGCAGCAATCTAGATGCAAGAAATGCTACATGTGAGAAAGTTCTCCCTCCAATTGTTCCCCAAATCCCTGTAAAACTTACTAGTAGCAGGGCTAGGGAGATGACAATCCCAGCTAGCAACACAAGGAGCAAGAAGGCCAAGTCTAGAAACTGAGTGTTGATGTGTTGTGCAAGTTTCACACTATTAGATTTGTTGCAATATTTGTCAAGCTCGAGTGTGAAGTATGTTCTTTTGGTTGTTGAACTATGTCTAGTTGTAGCATGTTGCGGTTTATGAACTATGTTGAGTTGCAAATGAACTGTGATGTTGTTGAACTATGTTGTGGTTTGTGAAATATTTGTCCAGTAAGACTTATGTTTGATCTTTCTTTTCACAATACAATGCATTTGTTGATTCATACATCTCATACCATAACATACTTCATATGTTCCTATGCATCTTCATCTCATAACATTAAATAGGTTCATACATCTTCATATGTTCATTGCAACTTCATAAACTAATGTGCATTTTGTGCACACACCGCCATTGAGATTGCTAGAAAACAAATGAAAATGCTAGCAAACAACATTGTCCCTATGCGCATCATTTCTTTCATTTTCTTCAGCTCCTTGTTCAATGCACAATTCTTCTTTGCAAGATCACCTACTCTCTTCTCCAGGTGGTGACTTTTGATCCAGCTATGTTCGATCACTCCGTGTAATTCTTCAAAGGCAAGACCAACACGTGCTGGAGGTGGTGGATCAACCCAAACCACCCATTCACATTCATCTGGCAACTGAATCAATAAATTCAATTAAAATCATCCTGAAAAGTTAGATGAGAAAATGGAAACGAAATTGCAATGCCATACATCTAAAGGGCAACCCAGAAAATGGTGTCGAGTGCTTGCGCCTCCCCAGGAGACATGATGAGATGGGACTAGTTGGTGCCCTGGACAACGGTGCTTCGAGCGCAGCTCCAAGCCACAATACGTCGAGTCCGACAGGTAGAACTCAGAGCTGTGCTGAACAATGCCTAGCCCATCCACCTAAATCACGGCAAGATCGAAAAATTACCCCTACCCAAGTCTCACAAACCCTAGAAAGGCAGGGGACCAGTTGAGCTCTAAAACCTGTTCGATGGCCGGCGACGAGCTCTCCGGCGAGATGGCCGACGTCGGCATGCTCCTTCACGCGTCTCCCCCAACCATGATGTAACACCTCTCCTCCCAGCCACTTTTCTGTTTCCTTGTGCGCGGCAAGAGCTAGAAGACGATTAAACGGGTGGGGGTCGAACCCAGGGGCAAATATGTGCAAAACTTCAAGCCGTCACGGCCAAACGGCGTTGACCAAGCGGAGCGGTGATAGAAGGGCATTCGAGCAGATGGAGGGGAAAAACTAAGAGCAAAACTGAGCATGCCCGAAAAGTAAGGGTAAAACCCGGGGGTGCGAACCAACTAGGGGCAAGAATGTAATTTGCCCAATAAGTAATCATGTGAATTTTGGTATTCGTTCAATATTTTGATGAGATTTATGATGTCTCTCCTCTAGTAGTGTTATGTGAATGTCAACTACATAACACTTCACCATTATTTGGGCCAAGGGGAAGGCATTGGGAAGTAATAAGTAGATGATGGGTTGCTAGAGTGACAAAAGCTTAAACCCTAGTTTATGTGTTGCTTCGTAAGGGGCTGACTTGGATCCATATGTTTCATGTTATGGCTAGATTTATCTTAATTCTTATTTCGTAGTTGTGGATCCTTGCAAGAGGGGTTAATCATAAGTGGGAGGTTTGTCCAGGTAAGGGAAGCATCCAAGCACTGGTCCACCCACATATCAAATTATCAAAGTAACGAACGAGAATCAAATGAGCATCATGAAAACTAGCTTGACAGAAATTCGCATGTGTCCTCGAGAGCGCTTTGCTTTATATAAGAGTTTGTCCAGGCCTGTCCTTTGCTACAAAAATGATTGGGCTACCTTTCTGAAACTTTGCTACACTTGTTACTTGTTACTCATTACAAATTATCTTATCACAAAACTATCTGTTATCGATAATTTCAGTGCTTGCAGAGAATACCTTATTGGAAACCGCTTGTCATTTCCTTCTGCTCCTCGTTGGGTTTGACACTCTTACTTATCGAAAGGACTACGATAGATCCCCTATACTTGTGGGTCATCAAGAATCTTTTCTGGCTCCGTTGCCAGGGAATGAAGTGCCTTTGGTAAGTGGAATCTCGTAAGGAAAATTTTATATAGTGTGCTGAAATTTACTATCACTTGTTACTATGGAAAGTAATCCTTTGAGGGGCTTGTTCGGGGTATCATCACCTCGACCAGAAACACAAAGAGTTGTCCCTCAACCTACTGAACCTACTGAAAATATTTATTATGAAATTCCTTCGGGTATGATAGAGAAACTGCTGGCTAATCCTTATGCAGGAGATGGAACACTACATCCTGATTTGCATCTAATCTATGTGGATGAAGTTTGTGGATTATTTAAGCTTGCAGGTCTGCCCAAGGTTCACGTCAAGAACAAGGTCTTTCCTTTATCTTTTAAGGATAAGGCATTGACATGGTATAGGCTATGTGATGATATTGGATCATGGAGTTACAACCGATTGAAAATGAAATTTCATCAGAAGTTCTATCCTATGCATCTAGTTCATCATGATCGGAATTATATTTATAATTTTTGGCCTCATGAAGGAGAAAGAATCGCTCAAGCTTGGGGGAGGCTTAAGTCAATGTTATATTCATGCCCCAATCATGAGCTCTCGAGAGAAATTATCATTCAGAATTTTTATGCTCGGCTTTCTCGTAATGATCAATCCATGCTCGATACTTCTTGTGTTGGTTACTATATGAAGAAAGATATTGAGTTCAAATGGGATTTATTGGAAAGAATTAAATGCAACTCTGAAGATTGGGAACTCGATGAAGGTAAGGAGTCAGGTATGAACCTTAAGTTTGATTGTGTTAAATCCTTCGTAGACACTGATGATTTTCGTGAATTTAGCACTAAATATGGACTTGACTCTAAGATAGTAGCTTCTTTTTGTGAATCTTTTGCTGCTCATGTTGATCTCCCTAAGGATAAGTGGTTTAAATATCATCCTCCCATTGAAGTGAAAGTAGTTGAACCTATTAAAGTTGAATAGGAAACTATTACTTATAATGTTGATCCTGTTATTCCCGCTGCTTATATTGAGAAACCACCTTTACCTATTAGAATAAAGGAACATGCTAAAGCTTCAACAGTGGTTCGTAAAAGCTATACTAGAACACCTACACCCCTTGAGCAAATTAAAGTTGAGCCTAGTATTGTTATGGTTAAAGATCTCTTGGTTATAATATTGATGGGCATGTTGTTAAATTTTGTGATGGAGCCGCTAGAATTGCTAAACCTGATGCTAAAGATAAACATAGACCCATTGTTGGCACGCCTGTTGTATCTATTAAAATAGGAGATCATTGTTATCATGGCTTATGTGATATGGGTGCTAGTGTGAGTGCAATTCCCTTTACCATATATAAAGAGATTATGAATGATACTGCACCAGCTGAGTTAGAGGAAATTGATGTTACAATTAAGCTTGCTAATAGAGATACTATATCACCAGTTGGGATTATTAGAGATGTTGAAGTCTTGTGTGGGAAAATAAAATATCCTGCTGATTTTCTTGTTCTTGGTTCCCCACAAGATGATTTTGTCCCATTATATTTGGTAGACCCTTCTTGAATACCGTTAATGCCAGGATAGATTGTGAGAAGTAAAATGTTACTGTAAGTTTTGGGGATTCATCTCATGAGTTTAATTTCTCTAAATTTCGTAGACAACCCCATGATAAAGAATTGTCTAGTAAGGATGAAATTATTGGTCTTGCTTCTATTGTTGTGCCTCCTAATGATCCTTTAGAACAATATTTCTTGGACCTTGAAAATCATATCCATATGAATGAAAGGAATGAAATAGATAAGATTTTCTTTGATCAACATCCCATTCTGAAACACAAATTGCCTGTTGAAATACTTGGGGATCCTCCTCCACCCAAGGGTGTTCCCGTGTTTGAGCTTAAACAATTACCGGATACTCTAAAATATGCTTATCTTGATGAAAAGAAGATATATCCTATTATATTAGTGCTAACCTTTTAGAGCATGAAGAACATAGATTATTGAAAACTCTGAGGAAGCACCGTGTTGCTATTGGATATACTCTTGATGATCTTAAGGGAATTAGTCCCACTCTATGTCAGCATAAAATTTAAATGGAGCCCGATGCTAAACCAGTTGTTGATCACCAACGACGAATGAATACTAAAATGAAGGAATTGGTTAGAAATGAAATATTAAAGCTTCTGGAGGCAGGTATCATTTACCCTATTGCTGATAGTAGATGGGTTAGTCCCGTTCATTGTGTCCCTATGAAAGGAGGTATTACCGTAGTTCCTAATGATAAAAATGAATTGATCCTGCAAAGAATTGTTACAGGATATGGAACGATAATTGATTTTAGGAAATTAAATAAAACTACTAGAAAACATCATTACCCTCTACCTTTTATTGATCAAATTCTAGAAAGACTATCAAAACACACACATTTCTGCTTTCTAGATGGTTATTCTGGTTTCACTCAAATACCTGTGTCAAAAGAGGACCAAGAGAAGACCACTTTTACCTGCCCTTTTGGTACCTTTGCTTATAGACGTATGCCTTTTGGTTTATGCAATGCACCTACGACCTTTCACAGATGTATGACTGTTATATTCTCTAATTTTTTGTGAAAGGATTGTTGAGGTTTTCATGGATGATTTTTCCGTTTACGAAACTTCTTTTGATGATTGTTTGAGCAACCTTGATCAAGTTTTGCAGAGAGGAGAAGAAACTAATCTTGTCTTGAATTGGGAGAAGTGCCACTTCATGGTGAATGAAGGTTTTGTCTTGGGACATAAAATTTCCGAAAGAGGTATTGAAGTTGACAAAGCTAAAGTTGATGCTAGTGAAAAAATGTCATGTCCTAAGAATATCAGAGGTATAAGAAGTTTCCTTGGTCATGTTGGTTTCTATAGGAGATTTATTAAAGACTTATCTAAGATTTCTAGGCCGCTCACTAATCTCTTGCAAAAAGATGTTCCATTCGTTTTTGATGATGATTGTATAGAAGCTTTTGAAATTCTTAAGAATGCCTTGATTTCTGCACCTGTTATTCAACCACCTGATTGGAACCTACCCTTTGAAATTATTTGTGATGCTAGTGATTATGCTGTTGGTGTTGTCCTAGGACAAAGAGTTGATAAGAAATTAAATGTTATTCATTATGCTAGCAAAACTGTACACAGTGCTCAAAGAAACTATGCTACCACTGAAAAATAATTTTTAGTAGTTGTGTTCGCTTGTGATAAGTTTTGACCCTATATTGTTCCTTCTAAAGTAACTGTTCACACTGATCAAGCTGCTATTAAATATCTTATGGAAAAGAAAGATGCTAAACCTAGACTTTTCGGATGTGTTCTCCTGCTACAAGAATTTGATTTGCACATTGTTGATAGAAAGGGTGATGATAACCCCGTCGCAGATAACTTGTCTAGGTTAGAGAATGTTCTTGATGACCCACTACCTATTGATGATAGCTTTCCCAATGAACAATTATCTGTCATAAATTCTTCTCGTAATGCTCCTTGGTATGCTGATTATGCTAATTACATTGTCGCTAAATTTATGCCGCCTAGTTTCACATACCAGCAAAAGAAAAGGTTGTTTCACATACCAGCAAAAGAAAAAGTTCTTCTATGATTTAAGACATTACTTTTGGGATGACCCACACCTTTATAAAGAAGGAGTAGATGGTTTTATTAGATGTTGTGTGCCTAAGCATGAACAGGAACAGATCCTACACAAGTGTCATTCCGAGGCCTATAGAGGACACCACGCTGGAGATAGAACTGCACATAAGGTATTACAATCTGGGTTTTATTGGCCTACTCTCTTTAAGGATGCTCGTAAGTTTGTCTTGTCATGTGATGAATGTCAAAGTATTGGCAATATTAGTAGACGTCAGGAAATGCCTATGAATTACTCTCTTGTCATAAAACCATTTGATGTTTGGGGTTTTGATTATATGGGACCTTTCCCAACATCCAACGGGTATACTCATATTTTAGTTGCTGTTGATTATGTTACTAAGTGGGTAGAAGCTATTCCAACTAGTAGTGTTGATCATAACACCTCTATTAAGATGCTTAAAGAAGTTATTTTCCCTAGATTTGGAGTCCCCAAATATTTAATGATTGATGGTGGTTCACATTTTATTCATCGTGCTTTCCGTAAATTGCTTTCTAAGTATGATGTTAATCATAGCATTGCATCTCCTTATCATCCTTAGTCTAGTGGTCAAGTAGAATTAAGCAATAGAGAAATTAAATTGATCTTGCAAAAGACGGGTAATAGATCTAGGAAGAATTGGTCTAATAAACTCGATGATGCATTATGGGCTTATAGAACTGCTTACAAGAATCCTATGGGTATGTCTCTGTATAAAATGGTTTATGGTAAACCATGCCACTTACCTCTAGAGCTAGAGAGTAAAGCTTATTGGGCAATCAAAGAGCTCAACTATGATTTCAAACTTGCTAGTGAGAAGAGGTTATTTGACATTAGCTCACTTGATGAATGGAGAGAACCCAGGCCTGTGAGGATGCCAAGTTGTTTAAAGAGAAAGTTTAGAGATGGCATGATAAAAAAGGATACAAAAGCGTGAATTCAATGTAGGTGACCATGTCTTGCTATACAATTCTCGGTTAAGATTTTTTGCAGGAAAACTTCTCTATAAATGGGAAGGGCCTTACATTGTTGAGGAAGTATATCGTTCTGGTGCCATCAAGATTAACAACACCGAAGGCACAAACCCGAAGGTGGTAAACGGGCAAAGAATCAAACATTATATCGTAGGTACTCCCATAAATGTTGAAACCAATATTACTAATACCATAACTCTGGAGGAGTATATTAGGGAGGCCTACCGAAATGTTTCAGACTCCGAAAGGAAAGAGGTAATGGTACGGTAAGTAAACCAACTCCAAAACTTTCCCATTAGAAATTTTTCTCAGTTTTGGAATATTTAAAAATTTAGGAAAATCAAAAGTACTCCGAAATACGCACGAGGAGGTTACAAGCCTGCTAGGCGCGGCCACCCCCTGGTCATGCCTAGGGGGCTTGCCACCACCCCATGCACCATCGGGACTCTGTTTTCTTGTGGTACACTCCTTCGGGTCGGCAAAAATTCATTATATAATCTCCCAAAGTTTTGGACTTTCATATCATGACAATACCTCCTGTTTTCGTTTTGAGCTGTTTCTGTTACTGATTTAGATCGTCATGGCATCCCCAAGTGCTCTGAAGGACAATTTTTTCGAGAAGGTCATCAAAACTTATCTTGCGGAGGTGCTACAACACCCTCAAACCATTGAGATGCGTGAGGGGGTGCTGCACATCCGTGACGTTGAGGGGCCAAAGAAGATTGAAAGCGTGGAAACAAGGCTCGAAGCAATGGAGCAGCAAGTCTTCAAGTGACAAGGGATGGTGGAACATGGACTCAATGCTAATCATATGATGATCTTGGAGTTTACCCATAAACACAAGCTGGACACCAAGGACATCGGGGAGCACATCTTTAAGCTTTACGAGAAAATTGAGCATCTCCAAGCCCAGATCTATGATCTGCAAAACCAAAACTATAAGTATGAATACAAATTTAAAAGAATGAGTTTCGCTGCCGATTTGAGGATTCTGGAGACTCGTTCATCTTTTTACGATGTTGAGACTATGCCTTGGAAGACGGAGGACAAGCTTCCAATCTCATTAACAACTCCACCACCATCACCTCCGAAGAAGGACATCTGAGCACATGGGTATGGGCACTCCCCTTGGCTTGTGCCAAGCTTGGGGGAGATGCCCCGGTATCGTATCACCATCACACCCTTTTTCCTTTTTTCTTTTTCTTGTTTTTCTTAGTTCGATCCTTTTCGATTTTGTTTTGATCTAGTAGAATGAAATTTTAGTATGATCTAGCTTTTAGTTTTTGCTTTTTGCTCCCCTTATGTAAGCAAGTTCGAGAGTTATATAACAAAAAGTAGTTTTGATGTGAGGGCTCTGCTATCTTACTATGCTCTTGAGAGTAATAAATAAAATAAGAATAGAATAAAAGCAAAGAGTGTACATAATGATCTTATGGGGAGTCATGACTTTACATATAAGAAGTATGTCGATTGAAATTTGTTGAGAGTTAACAAACATAGTGATTGGTCATTGGTGTAACTGGAAAGGAAGTGATAAAGAAAGAGAGATTCGCATATAAATATATTATCTTGGACATCTTTTATGGTTGTGACCACTCATTAAAATATTACATGCTAAGAAGTTGATGTTGGACAAGGAAGACAACATAATGGGTTATGTTTGCTTGCCTCCTGATAGAAGTTATATGGTTTTAGATCCTCCAACATATAGTGCTTGCTTCCACCTCATGTTAGCCAAAACTTCCGCACCAAGTGGAGATACTACTTGTGCATCCATACACGTCAACCCAGTTTTGCCGTGAGAGTCCACTATACCTACCTATGGATTGAATAAGATCCTTCAAGTAAGTTTTCATCGGTGCAAAAAGCAATAAAATTGATCCTAAATATGTATGATCTTTTATTGTAAGGGAAAATAAGTGTTGTACGAACTTGTGATGGTAAATAAATAAAAGCAACGGACTGCATAATAAAGGTTGCTATCACAAAGGGCAATACAAAGCGGTGTTCCTTTGCACTAAGGGCTTGTGAATCCCAAAACAAAAAGCGCATGCCAACCTCTGCTTCCCTCTGCGAAGGGCCTATCTGTTACTTTCACTTTTTAAGTACTTACCTTTATGCAAGAGTCATGGTGATCTTCACCACTTCCTATATTTTGTCTCTCTCTCTTGGCAAGCATTATGTGTTGGGGAATGATCTAGACGCACATATCCACTCGGATGTTGGTGATCACGAGTCATTATTGTTGACATCACCCTTCAGGTGAATAGTTGGGAGGCAAAACTATAAGCCCCTATCTTTCTCTGTGTCCGATTGAAACTTTGATCTCATGAGTACCGCGTGAGTGCTAGCAATTACGAAAGACTAAAATATGATTGAGTATGTGGGTTTGATTTACAAGCTCTTATATTGACTCTGTCCGATGTTATGATATATTGCCAATTGCTTCAATGACAAAGATCATAGTCTGTTGGTTGTCAATAGAGTTCTTGGTTCATACTTTATCTTGTGAATGAACCGTTACTCTAGCATAAGAAATCTTATACAACAAGTATTGTTGTTCTAAAGATGATCATGATGCCCTCATGGCTGTATTGTATTTTATTGATACCTCGATCTCTAAACATGTGGACACATCTATCGATCTCGGTTTTCGCTTGAGGGCAAGCGAGGTCTAAGCTTGGGGGAGTTGATACGTCCATTTTGCATCATGCTTTTATATTGATATTTATTGCATTATGGGCTATTATTACACGTTATGGTACAATAGTTATGCCTTTTCTCTCTTATTTTACAAGGTTTACATGAAGAGGGAGAATGCCGGCAGCTGGAATTCTGGACTGGAAAACGAGCAAATCTGAGATACCTAATCTACACACCTTCAAAATTCCTGAAAATTTATGGAGAATTATTTTGGAATATATAAAAAAATACTGGGCAAAATAGATACCAGAGGGGGCCCACTAGGAGGTGGCAAGCATGCCAGGCGCGACCAACTGCCTACCCGCGCCTAGCAGGCTTGTAACCCACCTGGCAGGTCCCCGATGCCCATCTTCTACTATATGGAGGGTTTTGACCTGGAAAAAAACAGAAGGAAGCTTTCAGGATGAAGTGCCGCCGTCTCGAGGCGAAACTTAAACAGAACCAATCTAGAGCTCCGGCAGGGCTGTTCTGCCAGGGAAACTTCCCTCCCGAAGGGGGAAATCAAAGTCATCATCATCACCAACCATCCTCTCATAAAGAGGGGGTCAATCGCCATCAACATCTTCAGCGGCACCATCTCCTCTCCAAACCCTAGTTCATCTCTTGTATCCGATCTTTGTCTCAAACCTCATATTGGTACATGTGGGTTGCTAGTAGTGTTGATTACTCCTTGTAGTTGATGCTAGTTGGTTTACTTGGTGGAAGATCATATGTTCAGATCCTTTATGATAATTAATACTCCTCTGATTATGAACATGGACATGCTTTGTGATTAGTTACGTTTCTTCCACTACAAGGATTACGGTCTATTGCAATAAAATTTATTGCTACAACTATCTTATGTTGCAATAAAATGCTATATTACCACAAACTTCCAAATCATGGTAAGAGGACCTACATATTGCCACAATTTTGTTTCGCCTCGCTAGGTCCTCCGTTTGTTGCAATAGAAGTCGTGTATTGCCACAAGATGTATCAACGTCGTAATATGGCGGTGATATTACAACAGTGACATTCAGTTGCGGGAATTAGTTATTTTGTTGCAATAGAGACTAGGTATTGCAACAAAGTAAATCTTTATGGTAATATTCGGACTTATATTGCAACAATTCTGGTGTGAGGCGGTAGTCATAGATATTGTTAACATAAGATGGCTTCGTATTGCAACAAATCATGTATTGGTTGTAATATGACGACTTTTTACCTCACCTTCGTTGTGTTGCAATAACTATTACATATTGCAACAAATTGTACAATCATGGTATTATGTACAACATATTGCAACAATCCCCTAGTGATGCAAAAAAGGAGCAATGGAACATCTATGCATTTTCATCTTAATTATAGAAATATAATTTGTATTCGGATTTATAGATGTTAAGTTATGATTTTTGCAAGTTTTAAGGAATTAAAGTATTTATGAATTGCATCAATTTTAATTAGCAAAAATAGTGAACAAAGGAGCATTGGATCATATTGCGACAAATTGTGCAATCATGGTATTATGTACAACACATTGCAACAATCCCCTAGTGATGCAAAAAAGGAGCAATGGAACATCTATGCATTTTTATATTAACTATAGAAATATAATTTATATTCGGATTTATAGATATTAAGTTATGATATTTGCAAGTTTTAAGGAATTAAAGTATTTATGAATTGCACCAATTTTAATTAACAAAAATAGTGAACAAAGTTTATAAATGGATAGGACACATTTTTCTGATAGAAGTACATTTTTTATTTTCTGATAGGAATACATATTTTATTTTGGAACTTGATTGTTTTCTCCCAAAAACAAGGACTTATGGTATAAAACTCGAAAACTAAGTGGTCGTGCTACAAAGGAACACTGCGCAGTAAAACGGCAAAAAAGGGAAGCCCTTTTGGCCCTGCGAGGATTCGAACTCACGCCCTCTAGGGTGCAGATGCATGTTCAGACCACTAGGATGTGCGTGTGTTGGAGACAATGTAGATATCATGTACCCGCAAGGTTAACTGTACTTGAAGCAAAACTTCAGGGTTGCAGCCCGATGGCGATGACGAAAAACGATCGGCGACGACCATGAACTGGCAACACTCCGTCCGCATGAGTGGTGTGACGTGGTGCAGGCATTCCGATGCTACATTTAAAGAACTCTTGGACATTACCTTTACTCAACACAGAACACTCCCAGCCTCTATTTAAATAGCTCTTCAGCCACCAATTGAGCAGCATAACAACAAGTAGCCCGACCTAATTTCCAACAAGAATTCAGCAGCAGATCAACAACACTACATCAAGATATATATAAGAACATATGACACAAAATTTTAGTAGGACATAACAAATCGTCTCAGCGAGATATATAACACATCTTTCAACATGACAACACATAAGTTTTAGCTGCCATACTTCCCTCCCGGAGGGGGAAATCGAAGCCATCGTCATCACCAACGATCCTCTCATCGAGAGGGGGTGAATCTCCATCAACATCTTCATCAGCACCATCTCCTCTCCAAACCCTAGTTCATCTCTTGTATCTGATCTCTGTCTCAAACCTCAGATTGGTACCTGTGGGCAGCTAGTAGTGTTGATTACTCCTTGTAGTTTATGCTAGTTGGTTTACTTGGTGGAAGATCATATGTTTAGATCCTTTATGATAATTAATATTCCTATGATCATGAACATGAACATGCTTTGTGAGTAGTTACGTTTCTTCCTGAGGACATGGGACAAGTCTTGTTAAAAGTAATCGTGTGAATTTGGTATTCGTTCGATATTTTGATGAGATGTATGTTGTCTCTCCTCTACTTGTGTTATGTGAACGTCGACTACATAACTCTTTTATTTGGGCCTAGGGGAAGGCATTGGGAAGTAATAAGTAGATGATGGGTTGCTATAGTGACAAAAGCTTAAACCCTACTTTATGCATTGCTTCGTAAGGGTCTGATTTGGATCCATATGTTTCATGCTATGGTTAGATTTATCTTAATTCTTCTTTCATAGTTGCAGATGCTTGCGGGAGGGGTTAATCATAAGTGGAAGGTTTGTCCAAGTAAGGGCAGCACCCAAGCACTGGTCCACCCACATATCAAATTAAAAAAGTAACGAACACGAATCAAATGAGCATGATGAAAACTAGCTTGACAGAAATTCCCATGTGTCCTCGGGAGCGCTTTGCTTTATATAAGAGTTTGTCCAGGCCTGTCCTTTTCTACAAAAAGGATTGGGCTACCTTGATGCACCTTTGCTACACTTGTTACTTGTTACTCGTTACAAATTATCTTATCACAAAACTATTTGTTATCGATAATTTCAGTGCTTGCAGAGAATACCTTATTGGAAACCACTTGTCATTTCCTTCTGCTCCTCATTGGGTTCAACACTCTTACTTATTGAAAGGACTATGATAGATCCCCTATACTTGTGGGTCATCAGGATGCCCCGGAAGGCATCCCATCTTTCTTCAACAAGTATCTGTATGTTTTTGGATTCGTTTCATTCATGTGATTGGTGCAAATCTTCGAGCGTATTTTGCGTTTAGTTTTCTTTTTGATGCACCATTATGGTATGAGATATTCCATGGTTGATTTATAGAATGCTCATTACACTTCACTTATATATTTTGAGTATGGCTTTATAGAATGCTTCATGTTCTTCACGTATATCATTTGAAGTTTGGATTGCCTATTTCTCTTCACATAGAAAACCGTTATTCATAGAATGCTCTTTTGCTTCACTTGTATCTATTAGAGCATGGTCTTTTGTAGAAAGAATTAAACTCTCTTGCTTCACTTATATCTATTTAGAGAGTCAACAAGAATTGTTCATTCACATGGTTAGTCATAAAATCCTACATAAAACTTAGGGATCACTGAATATGATATGTTTGATTCCTTGCAACAGTTTTGTGATATAGAGATGATAATATGTGGGAGGTACTAGTGGATGATTGTTCTTAGTAAGATATTGGTGTTAAGGTTTGTGATTCCCGAAGCATGCGTGTATAGTCTTTTGTTATGCTAGGAAGTTGGAGCACTACTTATTCTTGATTGTCTATCTTCGTGTGAAGGTCGGGGCGCGTGACGGTTAACTCCTACCAACCTCCCCCCTAGGAGCATCCATAGTAATACTTTGCTTCGAGGTCTAATAAAATTTTGCAATAAGTATATGAGTTCTTTATGACTAATGTGAGTCCATGGATTATACGCATTCTTACCTTTCCGCAATTTGCTAGCCTCTACAGTACCGCGCATTGCCCTTTCTCACCTCGAGAGTCGGTGCAAACTTCACCGGTACATCCAAACCCCGTGATATGATACGCTCTATCACACATAAGCCTTATTATATCCTCCTCAAAACAGACACCATACCTACCTATTATGGAATTTCCATAGCCATTCTGAGATATATTGCCAAGCAATTTCCACGGTTTTTGTTTTGATGACTTGAGCATTCATTGTCATATTGCTTTACATGATCGTAAGATAGCTAGCATGATGTTTGCATGGCTTGTCCATTTTTTTTATATCTTTTCTATGCTAGATCATTACACAACATTCATATAGAGTCATATTTTGTTCTAGGTATCGAGTTGTAATATTGAGTTATAAGTAAATAGAAGTGTGATGATCATCGTTATTCATTGTTAGAGCATGACCCAGTGTGGAAAGGATGATGGAGGCTATGATTCCCCCACAAGTTGGGATGATACTCCGGACAACAAATAAAAAAGAGAAAAAGGAAAAAAGGAAAAGAAAGAAAAAAAAAAGAAAAAAATGAGAGACAAAGGGAGAAGGGGCAAGCCAATTCCACACTTGTGCTTCAAAATAGCACCATGTTTTTCATATAGAGAGTCTCCTATGTTGTCACTTTCATATACTAGTGGGAATTTTTCATTATAGAGTTAGATGCACACCCACTTAGTTTTCATATTGAGCTTTCATACACTGATAGCTCTTAGTGCATCCGTTGCATGGCAATCCCTACTCCACGCATTGATATCTATTGATGGGCATTTCCATAGCTACTTTATTCTCCAATTTTACCCCTTTGAAACCTATCATCATACTCTATTCCACCCATAGTGCTATATCCATGGCTTGCACTCATGTAGTGCGTGAGAGTTTAAAAATGCCGAAGCGCGTTAAAAAGTATGAACCAATTGCTTGGCTGACACCGGGGTAGCACATGATTTATACTTTGTGTTAAGAAGACACAGCATGACAAGGCTATATGATTTTGTAGGGATAGCGTTCTTTAGCCTTGATATTTTGAAAGACATGATTGTTTGTTGGGATGCCTAAGTATTAGTGTCTTCATGTCAAAACTAGACTATTGCTTTGAATCACTCATGTCTTAATATTCATGTCATGATTAGATATATGATCAAGATTATGCTAGGTAGGTAGCATTCCACATCAAAAATTATGCTAGGTAGGATGAGCATGAATTAAGGTTGGGGATGCTGATACATCTTTGTCGTATCTATAACTTTTGATTGTTTCATGCCAATATTATACAACTTTCACATACTTTTGGCAACAATTAATATGATTTATTGGACTAACCTATTGATCCAGTGCCTAGTGTCGGTTCCTGTTTTTTGTGTGTGTTTTGTTTCGCAGAAATTCCATATCAAACGAAGTTCAAATACGATAAAAATTTATGGAGATATTTTTGGAATATTTATGAATTTTGGGAGGTGGAATCAATGCAAAGAGAGGCCCATAGTGGGCACGCTCCACCAGGGCACGCTAGGGATGGCAACCTCGCCTGGTGGACCGTGCCCACCTCGTAGGTCGGTTGGAGCTCTCCTTAGGGCACAAGAAAACTATTTTTTGGATGAAAATTCCCTCAAAATTTCAGCCGGATTGGAGTTACGGATCTCCGAGAATATAAGAAATGGTTTCTGGCCAGAAAACAGGAACGCGAAACAGAAGAGAACAGAGAGGGAGATCCAATCTAGGAGGGGCTCCCGCCCCTCCGACGCCATGGAGGCCATGGACTAGAGGGGAACTCTCCTCCCATCTACGGGGATGCCATGGAATAATAAGAAGGAGGGGGCTCTCTCCCCCTCTCTCCCGTTGGCGCCGGAATGTCGCCGGGGCAAGCATCATGACAGCGATCTACATCAACAATCTTGCTGCCATCAACACAAACTCTCTCCCCCTCTATGCAGCGGTGTAACACCTCTCTTCCCTACGATAATCTCTACTTAAACATGGTGCTCAACTCCATATATTATTCACAATGAGATTTGGCTATCCTATGATGTTTGAGTAGATCTCTCTTGTCCTATGGGTTAATTGTGGTATGATGTTTTGGATGTGAGTTATATCTTGATATGGTGATGTCGTATGGTGCCCTCCATGTCGCGCAAATGTGAGGGATCCCCGCTGTAGGGTGTTGCGATATGTTCATGATTTGCCTATGGTGGGTTGCTTGAGTGACAGAATCATAAACCCAAGTAGGTGGGTTGTTGCATATGGGAGTAAAGAGGACTTGATACTTAATGCTATGGTTGGGTTTTACCTTAATGATCTTTAGTAGTTGCGGGTGCTTGCTAGAGTTCCAATCATAAGTGCATATGATCCAAGTACGGAAAGTGTGTTAGTGTATGCCTCTCCCTCATTGCGTATAACAAGTATCTATAGTATCATATTCAATTACGTAGGGACAATCCTTCTCTTGCGTTACAAAAATCCTACTAAGTTTATTTTCTCGCAAAGTACTTCTAGTTTACTTCTCGCAAAGTGGTTTCATACTAATTCTAGGTAAAGCAAGCATTAGCATGCGTAGAGTTGTATCAGTGATCGATAGAACTTGAGGGAATATATGTTCTTCCTTTAGATCCTCGTTGGGTTTGACACTCTTACTTATCGAAAAAGGCTACAAACGATCCCCTGGACTTGTGGGTTATCAGCCGATGTGCACCGCACGATCATCAGGTCCCAGTTCCACCGCAAAGCCTGGCGGGAGGAACGGAACCGGGTTGAGGGGGTAGTTTGCCATGGATGAGCCGATGCATAGTGCACACGGGGGCAACTGTTTGTTTGGGATGACAAGACTCTATGTTTCTTGGATAATCGAGGAGGAAGGCGGAGCGAGAGGGGTAGGAATTGAAATTTTTGATTTGGGGACCCAGTTCCCTCTCTTCTCCCATTGCTTTTTACGGCAAGTTTTCTCCACGTGTCCATAGATGCCACAAATACTGCATCTAATCGAGGTCATGTGCTCATGTTTGGAAGTTTGACATTGAGGACCAGGCAAAATGAAATCCTTCATAATAGATGGAGTGATTGGAGGAGTAAAAGGATCTTTTCCTCTTAGCAGACAATAAATAACTTTATTATCAGGGGCCAAGCAATGGAAGCAGATCACCCTGGTCGGGCAAGAATGTTTTTTTGTCCCCATTCCAAACATCTAGCACACAAGTACTCTCAATTTAATGCCACCCAATTGATTTCTGCCTCCGGATAATGCGCTTGCGCCAAGTTAGCTTTATGTTTAGAATCAAACTAAGGAGGCCAACACTTATGGGGTGGTGCATATTTGAACGCCGAGTTAAGGAAACACTATGGCAGGGAGGGATAAATGACATTAATGATGCATTTGAATTATCACAAAACTAGAAAGGTGGGTAATAATTGCTCCTCTAATTCATGTTGCCTTAGATATTTGTCCAAAATAGTGATAGCATTAAATGTGTCCTTCGAAACCGAATGATCCACCCTGTAGAGATCAGAAGTAGTTTGAATTTTTGCCAAATAATCTTTCTCCTCCAAACTCTTGACCTTGTTTGAAGGAGATGAGGAAGTGGACGCTTCATTCGCATTTTTGTTCGTGAAAGCCATTTTGTCCAAAGAAACAATCATTGAATTTCCCGTTGCAATAGTAGAGACATGCAAAGGATGGACATTCAAAAAATCCAAATTGGACTTAAACGCAAGCGAATTTCTGCCAGCTAATTCTACCAACTCTTCATCCGCATGCCAATGAGTATCAGAGGTATGAGCTTTTTTAAAACGTCCATTGAACAGATGGAACTGCCAAACAAAATCTGGCCAAATACGTTCCTTTAAACCATAGACAAAATGTCCCACCTTATTGTTAGCCACAGAGAACCGAAAACAATGATCTGAAAGTTGGAAAACCTTGAAGCCATCACTGGAGCCCCAAGACAGCACTAGAGGGCAATACCAACAAATTCCATCGAAAGGGAGAAGGAGGCTGAAGAGAAGGAAACGACTAGGAAGAATTCCTTGTCTCTTCGAGAAGAAAAGAAATGGATCGTGGAGCCAAACTTGTTTCTCACCTGATTTTCCAGGGCTAAACCTGGCGAAAAATCCCAATGTAGGAGGCCTTCCATGAGGGTCAGAGCAATAAATCGCCATGGCTAGGTGGTGGAGGTGGGAGAATCTTGGAGGAGGTGGAGGAACCATCTGTTTTCTTTTGTACAGGGCCTTGATAACCCACAAGTATAGGGGGTCGCAACAATTTTCGAGGGTAGAGTATTCAACCCAAATTTATAGATTTGACACGAGGGGAGCCAAAGAATATTTGAAAGTATTAGCAGTTGAGTTGTCAATTCAACCACACCCGGAGATAAATATCTGCAGCAAAGTGATTAGTAGCACGGTAATATGATAGTTTGGTAGAAGTAGTAACAGTAATAGTAGCGATAACAGTAGCAGTGATAGTTTTGTAGCAAGTGCAATAGTAACAGCAGTAGTAGTAACTTAGCAAGAACAATAAGTGGAAACCTCGTAGGCACTCGATCGGTGTATTTGTTGGATCAAATTCATCATATAACAATCATAACCTAGGGCGACATAGAACTAGCTCCAGTTCATCAATGTAATGTAGGCATGTATTCCGTATATAGTCATACGTGCTTATGGAAGAGAACTTGCATGACATCTTTTGTCCTACCCTTCTGTGGCAACGGGGTCCATAAGGAAACTAAGGGATATTAAGGCCTCATTTTAATAAAGAACTGGAACAAAGTATTAACACATAGTGAATACATGAACTCCTTAGACTACAGTCATCATCGTGAAGTACCTGATTTCTGTCACCCCAGGGTTGACGGATCACAACATGTAATAAGTGCATATGACTAGGCAAGATCGGATCAAGAACATAGATATAATGATGATAACATAAACAGTTCAGATAAGAAATCATGGCACTTGGGCCCTAGTGACAAGCATTAAACATGGCAAAGTCATAGAAACATCAATCTTAGAACATAATGGATACTAGGGATCAAGCCCTAACAACTAACTCGATTACATGATGAATCTCGTCTAACTCCTCACCGACCAGCAAGACTACAAAGAAATTACTCACTCCCGGTGGGGAGCATCATGGAATTGGCGATGGAGAAGGTTTGATGATGACGAAGACCGAGGATTCCCCTCTCCGGAGCCCCAAACGGGCTCCAGATCTGCCCTCCTGATGAAGAACAGGAGGTGGCGGCGGCTCCGTATCGTGAAATGTGATAATTCCTTCTTTCTGAATTTTTTCTGGAAAAATGTGATTTTATAGCGTCGGAATTAGGGTCAGGGAACCCACGAGGAGTCCATGCTCCACCTGGCCACGCTAGGGAGGCCTAGCGTGCCCTGGTAGAGCATGGCCCCCCTAGGCCCCCTCTCAAGTGGCTTTTGGCTCCATAATTCCTTAAATATTCCAAAATAAATCTCCAAAAAAATTTGTTCCATTCCGAGAATTTTTATTTCTGTACAGAAACAACACCATGGTAGTTTTGCTGAGAACAGTGTCAGTTCGGGTTAGTTCCATTCAAATCATGCAAATTAGAGTCCAAAACAAGAGCAAAAGTGTTAGGAAAAATAGATACATTGGAGACGTATCAACTCCCCCAACCTTAAACCCTTGCTTGTCCTCAAGCAATTTAGTTGATAAACCGGAAGTGAGAAAGAAAAACTTTTACAAACTCTTTTGTTCTTGTTTACATATATATGCTTAAGTAGCACCCAGATTTTCAGCAAAGATTATGACTAACCAGGTCAACAATAAATCTTAAAGATTGTATTAACTCATATCAATGACACAAGCAACTAAGAAGCAATAATAAGATATCTCAAGTGAAACCAATTTGTCAAAACAATCATGATATAATATGACAATAGTGGTATCTCGCTAGCCCTTTCTGAGACCGCAAAACATAAATGCAGAGCACCTCCAAAGTTCAAGCAACGACTAAACATTGTAATTCATGGTAGAAAAGATCCAGTCATGATGGATCAAACATTCACTATACACAATGCATGAGGTTGACAATAGTGCTCTCAGATCTGGCGCTTGTTTTAGAAGGTGATGACTCAACATTAAAATAAATAGATAGTTGATATCTACTACGCAACTTTATTCTTGTAGACTTTGTTGGGCCTCCAAGCGCAGAGTTTTGTAGGACAGTAGCAATTTTCCATCAAGTGGATGACATAAGGTTTATCAATCCGTGGGAGGTGTGGGATGAAGATGGTCTCTCTCAAACAACCCTGCAATCAAATACAAGAAATCTCTTGTGTCCCCAACACACCCAATACAATGGCAAATTGTATAGGTGAACTAGTTCGGCGAAGAGATGGTCATACAAGTGCAATATGGATGGTAGATATAGGCTTTTGTAATCTGAAAATATAAAAACAGCAAGGTAGCAAGTAACAAAAGTGAGCACAAATGGTATTGCAATGCTTGAAAACAAGGCCTACAGTCCGTACTTTCGCTAGTGCAATCTCTCAACAATGTTAATATAATTGGATCACATAACCATCCCTCAACGTGCAACAAAGAATCACTCCAAAGTTCTTATCTAGCGGAGAACACAAGAAGAAATTGTTTGTAGGGTACGAAACCACCTTAAAGTTATCCTTTCCGATCGATCTATCCAAGAGTTCGTACTAAAATAACACAAAGTTATCCTTTCCGATCAATCTATCTAAGAGTTCGTACTAGAATAACACCTTACGATATGCATCAACCAACTCTAATGTCACCTAGATACTCCAATGTCACCACAAGTATCCATGAGTTAATTATACGATACGCATCAAACAATTTCAGATTCATAATACTCAGTCGAACACAAAGAACCTCAAAGAGTGCCCCAAGATTTCTACCGGAGAAAGTAGGACGAAAATGTGCATCAACCCCTATGCATAGATTACCCCAATATCACCTTGGGTATTCGCGAGTTGAGTGCCAAGACATAGATAAAGTGCTCTCAAATCCATAAAAGTATTCAATTCGGCAATAACGAAATCTCAAAGGGAAAAGTCAATTCATCACAACAAGATAGAGAGGGGAAAACACCATATGATCCTACTATATTGAAAAGCCCGTGATACAATAAGATCGTACCATCTGAAGAACACGAGAGAGAGAAAGAGAGAGATTGAACACATAGATACTTGTACAAACCGTCAACCTCGAGGGTGGACTACTCCCTCCTCATCATGGCCTCCACCGGGATGATGAAGATGGCCACCGAAGATGATCTACCCTCTCCGGCAGGGTACTGGAACGCATCCAGATTGGTTTCTCATTGGTACAGAGAGTTGCAGCGGCGGAACGAGGAGTCTAGGGTTATTTCTGATGGTTTCTATATTTATAGGATTTTTGGGCGTCGGTTTCACGCCAAGATGGGCCACGAGGAGGGCACAAGACACCAGGGCATGCCTGGGCCCTCTAGCGCGCCCTGATGGGTTGTGCCCACCTCGTGGCTCTTCTACAGTGGTTCTTCGCTCCAATATTGCTTATTTGGTCCAGAAAAAACACCAAAAAGTTTCGAGCGATTCCAGGTTAGTCCAGGTTAGTTCAGGTTAGTTCTTAATAATATACTGAAAACAGCGTCAGTCCAGGTTAGTTCTAAATAAATCATATAAAGTGCATCAAAACCATATAAAAGTATTGTAAACATAGGTTAATATGGCATGAATCCTTCATAAATTATCGATACGTTGGAGACGTATCAATAGTCCTTTCGCAAAGGGAAGCAGGGATTCGCACAGGTGCCACAGCTCAAGGATTTAAATAAGAGATAAGTATAATTTTGAGAGGTACACCCTTCCTGTCAACGCTATGACCAAGAGCTATCAATATCTTCCATGTTTAACAAATTAGTGGCGGTTCCCAAGCGATAAAATTAAAGGTTTACTCCCCCTCCACCAACAAACACAGTCAACAGTGAGCCAAATCCACGGGTACCGTCCAAACCAACAACATTCCTGGGGGAGTTTTATTTAATTATTTGCATTTATTTTGATTTCAGGACTGGGAATCCCTATTACCGCCCTTCTCGTACAAGGACGAGTGAATAAACACTCATCATAAGAGTAACCCGCTTAACATGGAAGATACTGACCACCCCTTGTCGTTGCATGAGTGGTCCAGGCACACAAAACAGATGTTCATTTGAAATTTTTAGAGGTGGCACATGTAAATTTACTTGGAACGGCAGGGTAATACCGCATATAGTTTGATATGGCGGACTCATCTAGAACAACTTTGGTTTGAAGGTTTTGATGCTCAAGAAGAATTCCCGCTTGGTACAGGTGAAGGCTAGCAAATAGATTGAGAAGCGGCCAGCTAGAGAGCGAATACGGTCATAAACATGCATTACGAATAATCAACATTGAATGCTATCATGAGTAGAATATGGACACCATGAACATAAATATCATGATGGCTATGTTGATTTTGATTCAACTACATGCGTGAACATGTGCCAAGTCAAGCCACTTAAAACATTCAGAGGAGGATACCATACCATCATACTACATCACAATCATTTTAATGCATGTTGACATCCAAGATAAATCATTATCCACTCCTAGCTACTTGAGGATGGATACTAGGTTATAATCTCTAATTGTCATTGCAAACATGTTCAATCATAATATGTTGAATCATGGATACTAGGTTAAACATATATACAAAAACAAGAACAAGTTGAGTTCATACCCGCTTTTCTCTGCCATAGTCAATTCATCATATATTTTCATTATTGCCTTTCACTTGCACAATCAAATGATATGAAAACGATAATAGTGAAAGAGTGCCATTGTGCAAACATTTTATTCAAGAGGAGAAGACAAGGTAATATGGGCTCTTTGTTAGATCAACAATAATCCATATGAGAGCCACTCAACATGTTCATCGTGGTCTTCTCCTTGGTATGACTCAATAAAAGAAAGAGAATTCCAGAGAAACACACTAAAATATTTTTGGAGTTCTTAGTTTTTCTTGAATAAAGGAAATAAGAGAAGGAAAACAAAAACGAGAAAAACTATTTACACGGGAGAACACCCAACAAGCAAAAAAAGAAATGAGAAACCTTTTTGGGTTTTCTTTTAAATACTACAACTAAATAAAATGAAAAAAACATAAAAGAAACAATAAGTATTTTTGGATTTTCTCAAAGTTTTTCAAACACACAAGAAGAAAGCGAGAAAAATAAATCTAACATGGATAATACAATGAAAAAGTATGAACACAGACGACTGGAATGAATATGTGTGAAGATGAATGTAATGTCGGTGGAAATATGTACTTCCCCAATCTTAGGCTTTTGGCCTAGCTTGGTAATCACCATCTGTAGTCTGGATAATGGCCCGAGTGATAGCCTACCGAGGCTCTCGGTGCAATCACCTCAGCCCTCCTGGCAGCCTCGACCTCTGTGTTGTTCGCGTGGGCCTCGCTCTCGGAGACGTAGTATCTTCCCTTGCTATTAAAATCAAAGAGAGCAGGAGCAGGCAATACAATAGGCACAATAGGACCGTTATCAAACCTCAAGTTGTAAGTATAATTATTAGCTATGCATGTCAGGAATCTACGGCGTTTCATGGCATCAAAGTCTAAGTGCTGATTAGGTAAGATGGGATCATTAGGCCAAGGGGACACTCTCAACCTCGCAGCAAGGCGAGAGGCATAAATCCCTCCATATAATTTACCATTAGAAACATTGAGCATTAGCCTCAGTGCAATAATTGCTCCTAGGTTGTAGTCTTTAATTTCAGTTAAAGCAGTATGTATAAGACTCAAATCATGGGCACACAGTGTGCTACAATCCTGTTTGCCCATAATGCATTTGCCATTAAAGAGTGCAAGGTACTAAATAGATGGAAAATGGATGCTCTTTATTCTACCTTGTGTCACCCCTCTAATTTCACCACAACAAAGGTTTTTCAATAATGACTCATACTCAGATTTTGTTGGTACATCTAATGAACCCCAATATGGAATTCTGCACGCATCACATAATTCATCTAAGGGCATGGTGAAAGCATTATTATAAAGACTAAATGAAACTCTGGACTCAAGAGAGAAGTATTTAAATTTCTTAGTAAATGTCTCTATGGGAGTTAGGTGTTGAGGGCACTTATCTTCGATGAAGGGAGCAAGATCAGCATTTTGTATGTACCTCTCAAATTCTTCCTTAATACCCGCACCTTCCATGAAGGTGTCACATGGCCAGAGGCATGATTTGGTTTCGGCGATCCGTATCGAACTTGCGATTGGTTCAACATAAGATAGTCGTGCAGAACTTTCACTTGATGATGACCCCGAGGATCTTCTCCTCGAAGAAATCCTAAAGAATTGCATTTTATTTGCGAACAATTTCTCAATGGGGGTATGCATATCCCCAACCACAATAATATCATATTTCTTTTTGACAGTAGGTAGAGGCAATTGAAAGCTTCCAATAACATTCACACCATTCACTTGGAATTGTTTCTTTGGAAAGTGCGTTGTATGCTCATTACCATTGATATGAAAAGTAACCTTGCTTTTATTGCAATCAATAATAGTCCCTGCAGTATTCAAAAAGGGTCTACCAAGGATAATCGACATGTTGTCGTCCTCGGGCATCTGAAGAATAACAAAGTCCGTTAAGATAGTAACATTTGCAACAACAACGGGCACATCCTCACAAATACCGATAGGTATGGTAGTTGATTTGTTAGCCATTTGCAATGATATTTCAGTAGGTGTGAGTTTATACAAATCAAGTCCTTTATATAAAAAGAAAGGCATAACACTAACACCAGCTCCTAAATCACACAAGGCAGTTTTGACATAATTTCTTTTAATGGAGCAAGGTATAGTTGGTATCCCAGGATCTCCAATTTTCTTAGGTACTCCATCCTTAAAAGAATAATTAGCAAGCATGGTGGATATTTCAACTTTAGGTATTTTTCTTTTATTAGTGATGATGTCTTTCATGTACTTAGCATAAGGAGGCATCTTTAAGATATCTGTTAAGCGGGTACGCAAAAAGACTGGCCTAATTATTTCAGCAAAGCGTTCAAATTCTTCATCATCCTTTTTCTTAGATGGTTTAGGTGGAAAAGGCATGGGTCTTTGAACACATCTCTTTCTTTACCATGTTTTCTAGCCACAAAGTCTTTTTTATCATATCTTTTATTTTTAGGTTGTGGGTTATCAAGATCAACAGCAGGTTCTATCTCTACATCATTATCTGATTCTTTATCATTTCTAGGTTGAGTGTCCTCATGAACATCATTATCATTATCACTAGGTGGATGTTCATTACCATAATGAGTTTCAGCATCAGAAATAGAAACATCATTACTATCATTAGGAGGTTTTTCTATCTCAGGTTCACTAGAAGCATGCAAAGTCCTATCATTTTTCTTTTTCTTCTTCTTCTTAGAATGACTAGGTGTATGAGCATTAATTCCTTGAGATTCTTGTTCAATTCTTTTAGTATGACCTTCAGGATAAAGTGGTTCTTGGGTCATTCTACCTCCTCTAGTTACTACTCTAATAGCATGATCATTCATATTATTATTCATTTCATCAAGCAATTCTCTTTGTGATTTAGCAACTTGTTCTAATTGAGTTTGAACCATATAGGCATGTTTTCCTAAACCTCTAACATCATTACTGATTCTAAATAACAAGTCACTCAAGCGAGCAATCATATCAGAATTATATTTCAAGTGTTTCACATTTGCATTGAAGTGCTCTTGTTTCATAATAGAGTTATCAAACTCATATAAGCATTGACTAGGATGTTTATTGTAAGGGATATCACCTTCATCAAACTTTAATAGAGAATTTACCTCTACCACATGTGGAAGTGGTGGTGTGTTGAGTCCATGAATTTCTTTAATAGGTGGTAAATTCTTAACATCCTCAGCCTTAATACCTTTTTCCTTCATGCATTTCTTTGCCTCTTGCATATCTTCAGGACTAAAAAATAAGATACCCCTCTTCTTCGGAGTAGGTTCAATTGGTGGTTCAGGGAGAGTCCAATCATCATTATTCTTCAATATATTATTCAATAATTCCTTAGGTTGTTCAACAGTTCGTTCCCTGAAAACACAACCAGCACAACTATCTAGTAAGTCCCTAGAAGCATCAATTAGTCCATTGTAAAAGATATCAAGTATTTCATATTTCATAAGTGGATGACCAAGCAAAGCATTAAGCAATTGGATAAGCCTCCCCAAAGCTTGTGGGAGACTCTCTTCTTCAATTTGCACAAATTTAAATATTTCATGTAAGGCAACTTGTTTCTTATGAGCAGGAAAATATTTTTCAGAGAAGTAGTAAATCATATCCTAGGGACTACGCACACAGCCAGGAGTAAGACTATTGTACCATATATTAGCATCACCCTTTTATGAGAATAGAAATAATTTGAGAATCTAATAGTAGTGTATATTCTCATCATGATAAAATATGGTGGCTATATCATTCAGCTTAGTAAGATGTGCTACCACAGTTTTAGTTTCATAGCCATGAAAAGGATCAAATTAAACCAAAGTAATTAACTCTGGGTCGATAGAGAATTCATAATCCTTATCAGTAACAAAGATAGGTGAAGTAGCAAACTTAGGATCACATTTCATTTTAGCATTCAGTCTTTTCTTTATACTTGCATAGTAGTTTCTTAAAATCATTTCTATCCCCACAAGAAAGAATATCTCTAGATATTTATTCCAAAGCATAACCTTCAGGTATTTCAGGCATTTCAAAAGTATGAGAGCGAGGAGTAGAAGGTGATTCAAAATCTTCATCAGTTTCAGCATTTTCAAGTTCTCTAGCTTTAGCAAGATGAGCATCAAGTAATTCATTTAGTGGAATAGTTTCAGAACTTGTAGTAATAGTAGCATTATAAATTTCAGAAGTAGCATCATCAAGCATATCACGACGATCAATAGATGGTGGTGTAACACGCTAATTCAAAAAAGTAGGTGAATCAAAAGCAGAGCTAGATGGCAATTCCTTACCTCCTCTCGTACGAGAAGGACGATCTTGGTTCTCGTATCCTTCAGATTCTTCATAGTGATAAGTTGACATAAATCCCAAGTGACTCAACAAATATAGCTATGCTCCCTAGCAACGACACTAGAAAAAGGTTTTGATAACCCACAAGTATAGCGGGTCGCAACAGTTTTCAAGGGTAGAGTATTCAATCCAAATTTATAGATTCGACACAAGGGGAGTCAAAGAATATTTGAGAGTATTAGCAGTTGAGTAGTCAATTCAACCACACCTGGAGATAAATATCTGCAGCAAAGTGATCAGTAGCACAGTACTATGATACTTTGGTAGCAGTAGTAACAGTAACAGTAGTGGTAACAGTAGCAGTGATAGTTTTGTAGCAAGTGCAATAGTAACAGCAGTAGTAGTAACTTAGCAAGAACAATAGGTAGAAAGCTCGTAGGCACTGGATCAGTGTATTTCTTGGATGATATTCATCATATAACAGTCATAACCTAGGGCGACACAGAACTACCTCCAGTTTGTCAATGTAATGTAGGCATGTATTCCGTATATAGTCATACGTGCTTATGGAAAAGAACTTGCATGACATCTTTTCTCCTACCCTCCTGTGCCAGCGGGGTCCATAAGGAAACTATGAGATATTAAGGCCTCCTTTTAATAGAGAACCGGAACAAAGCATTAACACATAGTGAATACAAGAACTCCTCAAACTACGGTCATCACCGTGAAGTATCCCGATTTCTGTCACCCCGAGGTTGACGGATCATAACACGTAATAGGTGCATATGACTAGGCATGATCGGATCAAGAACATAGATATAACGATGATAACATAAATTGTTCAGATAAGAAATCATGGCACTCGAGCCCTAGGGACAAGCATTAAGCATGGCAAAGTCATAGCAACATCAACCTTAGAACATAATGGATACTAGGGATCAAGCCCTAACAACTAACTCGATTACATGATGAATCTCATCCAAGTCCTCATCGACTAGCAAGCCTACGAAGAAATTACTCACTCCCGGTGGGGAACATCATGGAATTGGCGATGGAGAAGGGTTGATGATGATGAAGACCGAAGATTCCCCTCTCCGGAGCCCCAAACGGGATCTGTATCTGGGCTCCCGATGAAGAACATGAGTTGGCGGCGGCTCCATATCGTGAAACGTGATAATTTCTTCTTTCTGATTTTTTTCCGGTAAAATGTGATTTTATAGCGTCGGAATTAGGGTCGGGGACCCACGAGGAGTCCACGCTCCACATGGCCGTGCTAGGGGGGCAGGCGCGCCCTAGTGGAGCATGCTCCCCTGGCCTTTTGGCTCCATAATTCCTTAATATTCCAAAAAAATCTCCAAAAAAAATTCGTTCCATTCCGAGAACTTTTATTTCTGTACAAAAACAACACCATGGTAGTTCTACTGAATACAACGTCAGCCCGGGTTAGTTCCATTCAAATCATGCAAATTAGAGTCCAAAACAAGAGCAAAGTGTTAGGAAAAGTAGATACGTTGGAGACGTATTAGGCATTCCTCTTAAAAAATAAAAAAATGAGTCATCTCACCTTAGTGGCACAAAAGGCTTCGCCAGTTAGCCACTTGCTCATTGCAGATGACAACCTATTGTTCTTGAAGGCACAAGGTGATGGAGCAAGAACGGTATCCTCAGTGTTGGATAAATAATGTAAGGCATCGGGGCATAAAATAAAACTATCAAAACCATCTATTTTCTTCAGTAAGGGTTGTCCCTGAGATGTCAAAGAGGACATCAAGCAAATACTGGAGATTCCGAATGAAACACTCTCACAGAAATATTCGGGTATGCCTAGTGATGTAGGTAACTCAAAAAATGGGTCTTTCAAGTATTTGCGTGATAGACTTTATAACAAGGTGAAGGGATGGATGGAAAAATTGTTGTCGACGGGTGGAAAGGATGTCCTTATAAAAAGTGTTGCTCAAGTTGTTCCGGTGTGCTCGATGTCTTGTTGTCTTCTTCCTAGAGGGCTTTGTCTACATATCAATTCTCTTATCAGGAAGTTTTGGTGGGGAAGCAAGGACAATGAAAGGAAGCTAGTTGGGTATCTTTGGAAGTAATGACGAGACCCAAATATATGGGAGGACTGGGATTTCGGGATATAGAGATCTTCAATCTTGCACTATTGGTGAGACATGCATGGCGCATATTGCAGGACCCAACCTCTCACGGTGCAAGAATCCTTAAAGCAAAATATTATCCTCATTCAGATTTCCTACATGGTGAATTGGGAAGCTCACCTTCTCAAGTTTGGCGTGCTTTAGTGGAAGGAAAATGCATACTAAAACAGGGCCAAATCAGAAGAGTGGGGAACGAAGCGACAACCCACATCTGACAAGACAACTGCCTACCTCGCGAACACAACATGAGACCCATCACCAGTACGACACAGAACTCTCCCCAGTTTGTGAGTGAATTGATGTTGCACCATGCAGGTGATTGGAATAGGGAACTGGTAAGAAACACCTTTATTCAGTTTGATCCCGACACGATCTTATCCATCCCAGTTTGCACCAGACAACTAGATGATTTTTGGGCATGGAAACATGATCCAAGGGGTGTCTTTATTGTCTTCTCTGCTTATCGGATGCTGGTGACTACAAGGCTCTGGTGAGAGGCGTGGCTAGAGGGGCAAGGTGATTCTCCATTACTGAAACAGAATAAAAATCATGGTGCAAGCTTTGGAAGATTTAGGTACCATCCAAAATCAGAATTTTCCTCTGGAGACTTGCATAGCAGTCACATACCGTCTACTGATTTCCTCCACCATCGCAATATGGCCACCTCGAGTAGGTGTGTGTGATAATCCCCAAGTGCAAGGAATCATCGTAGCACTTTCCAAAGATGAAAGTGGTAAGTATGGAGTGTCGAACCCACAAGGAGCCATAGGTAAGATCAATATTCTCACGAGTCCTATCTACCACCAATATGACTCTACATACACCAAATGTTTGCTTCTATCTAGTAACGAGAAATAAAACTGTGTTGTGGGTATAGAGAGGATAGCTTTGCATGAAAATCGTGTTGTGGGTATAGAGAGGATAGCTTTGCATGATATTGGAGAACTCAAATATGAAAATAGTTGTTGCACTAAATAGAATTAGAATATATTACAAATAGCGAGTGTGGAATAATGATGGTATGGTGTGCAGAATCATCCTAGGCAATTGATAACAATATCGACAATCATCTTGCAATTTTATATGAGGGAAAGGCATGAGCTAACATACTTTCCATACTTGGATCATATGAACTTATGATTGGATCTCTAGCAAGCATCTGCAACTACTAGAAATCATTAAGGTAAACCCAACCATAGCATTAAACATCAAGTCCCCTTTACTCCCATACGTAAACAACCCACTTACTCGGGTGTAAGCTTATGTCACTCTAGCCACCCACTATAAGCAAATCATGAACATATTGCAACACCCTCCAGCGTCAATCCTTCACGTGTGCGCCTCACAGAAGGCACCTTAAGACAACACCAAAATAAAACATACACTCAAACCAATCAAGATCATCAATCAACCCAGAGGATAACATAGATCTACTCAAACATCATTGATTAATAATATGTGGCATGAAAAACCATGTTCAACTAGGGAATTACAGCAGGGTGCGGGCGAGTGGACTACTGAAAAGAGATGAGAAAGGTGATGAAGACGGTGGTGTCGATGAAGACGATCACCGCGGCGATGGCTCCCTCGGCGGCACTCCGACGTCACCGGAAGAGAGCGGGAGAGAGTATCCCCCCTTAGGCTTCCTCCTCCATGGCCTCTCCCCATCTAGGGAGGTGTTTTCACTCTGGTCCTTGGCCGCCATGAGTCCTGAAGGGGCGAGAGCCCCTCCGAGATTGGATCTCTCTCTCTGTTTCTCTCTTGTTTTCGCTCCTGTTTTCTGGCCCTTCACCGTTTCTTAAATATCTGGAGATCCCTAACTCCGATCGGGCTGAAACTTTTAGGGGATTTTTATTGGGAAAAAATCTTTCTTCCGGCGAAAGAAGGGCAGCGACCGACTTAAGGGGTGGCACACAAGCCATCAGGGCGCGAACACCCCCCGATCGCGTCATGGTAGCTTGTGAGAGCCTCAGGCATCATGTGGCATTGATTCTTCTTCCAAAAATCACATATATTCCAGAAAAAATCTCCATAAATTTTTATCACATTTGGAGTCTGTTTGATATGGATTTTCTGCGAAACAAAAAAACACACAAAAACAAGAGCTGGCACTAGGCACTGGATAAGTAAGTTAGTCCCAAAAAGTAATATAAAATGTTGCCAAAAGTATATGAAAGTTGTAGAATATTATCATGAATACTTCATAAATTATCGATACGTTGAAGACGTATCAATGCATTATGCAGTAACGAGGATTCATGGGGACGCTCTTTGCTGGAATGCATAATGGCTAGACGTGAGTTGGCTCTAGAGAATGATGAACTTGTCACAACGTTGATCGAAACGGCTAAACCAGATGCACGACGATGGATATTCACAATCATGGAGAAACTGCCTGGGACGACCTTTAACAAAGTCCTTGTTACGCTTTGGGCAATATGGCATGCTCGTAGAAAAGCTATACACGAGCATGAGTTTCAGAGCCCTTCCAGCACACATTGTTTCGTCAACCGTTTTATCTCGGAGATCTCTGTGTCTCGGCCTACTAGACCGGTGCAGGCACAAGCTACAAGTCTGGATTCGCGCTGGAGTGCTCCACCAACGGGCTACTATAAAATCAAGGTCGATGGGGCGACCACAAAATATGCAAGGTGTGCTTCCGTGGGTGCCGTTTGTAGAGCTGCTGATGGTTCTTACATGATGCGTCAGCGATCTCTTTCGAAAGCGTTTCAGACCCAACATCTCTCGAAGCACTGGCGTGCAGGGAGGCAGTTGCTTTGGCAATGGACCTTATGCAGCAAAACATCATCGTCGCTTCAGACTGCAAAGAAGTTGTTTCCAACATATCGGAAGGAAAAGGCGGGAAGTATGCTCACATCATCCAGGAAATCAAGTTAATGGCTTCGGAACTTCAGTCTTGTTCTTTTATTTTTGAATGTAGGACTTTGAATATCGAGGCACATAGCCTCGCTAGACAAGTGTTTAGTCTCTCTGTGTGATGCCATGTTTGGCTCCTCCAACCTCAAGAACTAAGTTGTATTCCTGAGAACATTCTTGAGTAATAAAATGTGTGTTTAGCCTAAAAAACCCAAATTAAACCCGTACTGGGGCATCGCTAGCCACAGGCGGCACTTCGACGCAGATCTGATCGGCGTCCCTTGTCTGCGCCAATCTCTTGATTCCCTATATTAGGCGCTTCAGATTTTACATTCAAGGCTACACAATATGACTCACGTCAGATCATAGGTGCTATTTGACACTAATGGCGCTGTAGATTTCTATTTCATGTGGCCAAGTTATTACAAACTGCTATAGATGCTAGTTACCGTTCGTCATGTTGATTATAGATTGCAGACTAGCTTGTATACATAATAGCTTCAATCTTAATTTTTTGTATGGGTAACTTCAATCTCTATCAATCAAATATTCTAGCACAAGTAGATTTACACAACAACCTGAAACAAAAACCACATCATATGAGATTGTATATGATCTACATTAATCTAATAGAAATCTACTTTCTTCTTCTGTTTACACATATATGTCATCTTGCGCTCCTCTTGTACGTTCGTTGGCCAAAACATATATTACTTGCATTCCTCTTATGTTTATATATTGGCTGAGAAAAAAAATCTTCATACATGTTTTCGCCCCCCTATGTTAAAATCCTGGATCCGTCCCTACATGGCAGACGTCCAGACTGTCCCAGCGCTCCCCTGATTTGGGGTCGGGCTACACGACTTCAGAGGTCCGAACTGGCCTGGCCTAATTTGGTGATCCGTGATTGTAGGCCAAAAAGTGCATGGATCGTCCGGCGGTCCAGACTTCTGCGGATGTTTTGGGAAGCCCTAATTACCTTTTTTTGAAGGGTGAGAAGCCCAAATTACTGGATTAAGGTTGCCTGCGTGAAAGCAAAAGGATCTCTGTTCTCTACATCTACGTTTGCTAGCGCCACTTTTAGATAATTATTTGGCCGATGTCTGAACAACCGGGTAGCTAGGTAAATTACATTGATAGAGACATATGCGGGATATGTATATATATTTGCAACAAGACCTCAGTTACAAAAAAAATGTAACGAAACCTCGGTTGCAAAGAAAAATCACAACAGAATAGTTGTTGTAGAAAAATTGTGCAACAAGACCCGTGTTACAGACCTGCAGTGAAGAAGGCATACATGGTACGCTCGATGTAGCAAATCGGACGGCTCGCGACCGGCGGACATACCTTGGAGATCCGACCGGTGAAGCAAGGGCTGATTGGTGATCCGGTGGATAAACTGCCTGATAGACATATCATCGGTGAAAGGAGCTTTATGGCATAAAAACAAAAGGAGTCCTGGAGCGATCAGATCAGAAGGGAGAAAAAGTTGCGGAGCCGAAGCACTAGATTAGGAGCAGCAAGCCAAGAAGGCATACATGGTACGCTCGATGCAGCAAATTGGACGGCTCGCGACCGGCAGACATACCTTGGAGTGTTGGGGAACATTGCATGGAAAACAAAAAATTTCCTACGCACACGCAAGATCTATCCATGGTGATGAGCATCTACGAGAGGGAGAGTGGATCTACATACGCTTGTAGATCGCTAAGCGGGAAGCGTTAATCAACGCGGTTGATGTAGTCGAAACGTCTTCGCGATCCAAATCGCCGAGCATCCCGCGATCCCATCACGATCCGTCCCGCGATCCAATCACGAATCATCTCGCGATCTTGATCATGGTCCTTCTGATCTAGCGCCAAACGGACGACACCTCCGCGTTCAGCACACGTACAACTCGATGACGATCTCCGCCTTCTTGATCAAGCAAGAGGGGGCGAAGAGGTAGACGAGTTCTCCGGCAGCGCGACGGCGTTGCGGCAATGGTGGTGGAGCAATTCCAGCAGGGCTTCGCCTAAGCATCGCCGAAACCGATCTAGAGGAGAAACTACGAACTAGAGGAGAGGCAGCACGTGTCTTAGGGTTTCTTGATGTGTTCCAAGTGCTAGCCCCGCCCCTTTATTTATATGCTGAGCCTTGGGGTCGAAACTTGGAGAAAAATCCTCCTCAAGGTTGTTTTGCCCGCAAGGCAAGAGTCCTCCTCGGACTCCAGGACCAGACGCCAAGGTCCTCGGCGTCTGGCCCCCAGACGCCAGGGTCCCTAGCGTCTGACCCCTGGCCTCCACAAAATAGCTTTTGCACCTTCCTAAAGCCTCATGGGCTTTACCCCTTGGCCCAAATAAAGTGTTCTTGCACCCCGAACATTTCGGGAAACATCCGAAACTATTTTGGTGAATTCCGGAACCCTTCCGGAGACCAAACACTATTATCCCATATATCAATATCTACCTCCGGACCATTCTAGAGCTCCTCGTGACTTCCAGGATCTCGTCCGGGACTCCGAACAACCTTCGGTCACCACCATACATAACTCTATACTACCGAAACATCACCGAACCTTAAGTATGCAGACACTGCGGGTTCGAGAACTATGTAGACATGACCGAGACACCTCAACGGTCAATAACCAATAGCGGGACCTGGATGCCTATATTGGTTCCTACATATTCTACGAAGATCTTTATCGGTCGAACCTCTATGTCAAGGATTCAGTTAATCATGTATGTTGTTCCCTTTGTTTTTCGGTATGTTACTTGCCCGAGATTCGATCGTCGGTGTCTCCATACCTAGTTCAACCTCGTTACCGGCAAGTCTTTTTACTCGTTACGTAATACAAGATCCCGTAGCTAACACTTTAGTCACATTGCTTGCAAGGCTTGTTGTGATGTTGTATTACCGAGTGGGCCCTGAGATACCTCTCCGTCACACGGAGTAACAAAGCCTAGTCTTGATCCATGCCAACCAAACATACACCCTCGGATATACCTGTAGAGCACCTTTATAGTCACCCAGTTACGTTGTGACGAACGTTTGATACACACAAGGTACTCCTCCGGTGTCAGTGAGTTGCATGATCTCATGGTCATAGGAACAGATACTTGACATGCAGAAACTATAGCAATAAACTGACACGATCATATGCTACGTTTATAGTTTGGGTCTTGTCCATCACATCATTCTCCTAATGATGTGGTCCCGCTATCAAATGACATCTCATGTCAATGGCTAGGAAACCTTGACCATATTTGATCAACGAGCTAGTTTACTAGAGGCATACTAGGGACGTAGTGTTGTCTATATACCCACACATGTATTTAGTTTCCAATCAATACAACTATAACATGGATAATAAACGATTATCATGAACAAGGAAATATGATAATAACTAATTTATTATTGCCTCTAGGGCATATTTCCAATAGTCTTCCACTTGCACTAGAGTCAATAATCTAGTTCACATCACCATGTGATTCGCATTATTATGAATCTAACACCCAATGAGTTCTGGGGCTCGATCATGCTTTGGATGTGAGAGAGGTCTTTTAGTCAACGGGTCTGCGACATTAAGATCCGTGTGTACTTTGAAAATCTCTATGTCATACTGTAGACACTGCTACCACACTCCACTTGGAGCTATTCCAAATGGCTGCTCCACTATACGTATACAGATTGCTACTAAGAGTTATCCGGATTGGTGTTGAAGCTTGCATCGACGTAACTCTTTACGATGAACTCTTCATCACCTCCATAATCGAGAAACATTTTCTTAGTCTTTTAGTTACTAAGGATAATCTTGACCGTTATCCAGTTATCCACTCCTGGATCACTCTTGTACCACTTGACAGACTCATGGCAAGGCACACACAGGTGCGGTACACAGCATGGCATACTATATAGAGCCTATGGCTAAAGCATAGGGGACGACCTTCGTCCTTTCTCTTTTTTCTTCCGTGGTCGAGCTTTGAGTCTCACTCAACTTCACACCTTACAAATCAGGCAAGAACTCTTTCTCTGACTGATCCATTTTGAACTCTTTCAAAATCTTGTCAAGGTGTGTACTCATTGAAAGTCTCATCAAGCATCTTGATCTATCTCTATTGATCGTGATGCTCAACAATTAGGTAGCTTTATCCAGGTCTTCCTTTGAAAAACTCTTTTCAAACAACCCTTTATGCTTTCAACTAAGAAAAACTCTCTTCAACTAAGAAAAATGGAATACGGAATGGACGCGACTCGCTGGCGGCAAGTCAAGCTTCCGTGTCAGGAAACCAATCTTCTCCAGCACCGTGTAGGGGCCGAAGTACATGAACACGAGCTTTCGCATAGGGTCGGTTGACGATGAATTGTTGGACGTAAGGCTGGAGTTGTGCGCGCTTGTGTTGGGCGCGGATGTGCAAGGGGTCCTCACCGGCCGAAGCCTCGTCCTTCCAGGTGGCCATGGCACCCAGGTTGGCTTCCTTGCCATACAGTGCCTTGAAGGGAGTGCAATTCAGCAAAGAATGGAATGTGGAGTTGTATCGGAACACCGCCATCGGCAGCCAGTGGCACCACGGGTGCGGCGAGTCGTGCAACGCTAGGAATCTCCATGCACTCATTGACCCGCTCGCTCTGGCTGTTAGTCTGGGGGTGGTAGGCGATGGAATAGAGTAGCTTCATGCCAGTGCCGGTCAATAGCTCGCGCTGCAGCGTGCTGGTGAAGATTTTTTTGTGTTTGGAAACGATGGAAGCAGGGAGCTTCACCACATTATCCTAAAGGGCGCGAGCCACATGCTGTCACGCGGAAGGTGTGGCATAGGGGGGTGAAGCGGACATACTTGGTTAAGTGATCCACCACCACCATGATTGTGTCGAACCCCTCGGAGGTCGGAAGGCCCTCGATGAAATCCATCGTCAGATCCTCCCAGAGTGCACAAGGAACCGGGAGCAGCGCCAGGAGTCCGGCTTGCTTGGTGTATTCGTGCTTGGCTTGTTGGTAGACATCGCACTGATGGACGAACTCGTCCATGTCGCACTTCAAGCCGCGCGAGTCGAAGTACTTGCACAGTAGTTGGTAGGTCGCGGTGGAGCCTGAGTGGCCGCCACAACGCTGTTGTGCAAGGCGGCGATGAGCTTGGTGCGTAGAGCAGTGCTGGCGTTGATTCAGAGGCGTCCGCGACGGTGGATCAGGCCGCAATAGAGTTCGTAGCCGTCCTCATCAGGGTTGCTCATGGAGAGTTGTTGGAGCCGCTCCTGCGCGTCTGGGTTTGTTTCGTAGGAGTTGGCCACCTCCTGAATCCATGTCGGCTGGTAGGTGGAGAGCACGGCGAGATCCAGTTGCTTGCCAACCTGCGGCAGCGCATCCGTTGACGAGGATATGTACCTAGGGTAGGGTCCTGGGCCTGACCCACATACCCTACCTAAGGGTACTATATTGAAGGACTTGAAGGTTACAAGAGAGATTCCGGATGGACTCTTACTGGAGCTCAAGTCACTCGACAGTCAATCCACTCGGTACCTTCTTCCTCCACTCGACAGTCACCTCTCACTCAGAAAACTCCACTTCCAGTCGACGCCAGAAGACCAGAAGCCACTCCTGGGAGCCCAACGGACAGGCGTTAGGCCAATAGTCATTAGTACTAATTATGATATACGTTACCAGTAATGCTCGTCTTTATACCCACGATCGGACCCTTGAATGCCTCGCACTTATGAGGGGCAGCGTACTCTATATAAACCGCCCCTCCCCTCTGGCACAAGGGTTTGCAAGCTTTGTAATTCACACACTCCACACGACATAAGCTCCTGAGCATTGAGACGTATGGTTGTTACCTCCACGAGAGGGGCCTGAACACATACATCCATGTGTACACCCTCGCCGTAGCTAGGACTCTACCCTCTCCTTTCGTACCCCTATCTTCTACTGTTAGACTCGTTCCCACGACAGTTGGCGCCCATCGTGGGGCAGGTGTCTAAGCGACTTCCGGCGAGGTTGCAATTTTTCTCCTTCGTCATGTCTTCCAGCAGTGTTCTCTCCCTGGGCCACGAGATCCATTTCAGGGCGCTCACCTTCATCGCCGACTATTCGGCATGGCTCCAGGAAGCGCCTCTCGACATCGAGGCGCTCCCAGTCCGCGGGGCTGTGCACTTTCGTGCAAGTTCCTGTGGCGTGCTTCTACGACAGCCGTCGACTCCGTACTCTTGGGCTCTCCCCGCTGTTCGCCGTCACAAGCGATCTGATCGCTCGCGGCTCCAGCGCTGGGTGAGACATGCGGCGGCCCGCCAAGTTTCTTCTCTATAGATTGCGGCGATCGAACCCGCCGAGTCACTTCACGGCGTGTTCGAGTCGGACTCCGATCAGTCTGACGTTCCCTCCGAGTGCGAGAGCTGCGATCCCGCGGCGGAAGTTCTTATGGCTGGTTCTCATTAGAGCCCACCGCTGCGTCGAGATGAGGAGGTCCTCCATACTCCCATTGTCGGTGCGACCGCCGAGGCTTAGGCTTAGAAGCCACGCGCATTTGATTCGAAGAGCTCCAGAGAGAACTCGACGAGCGCGCTCGCCAGCGTCCATCAGCTCCCAGTCAACGTCAGCGACAGCTATTTTCGAGTGCTTCACGGAACAATGTCGAGGTATACCGTACTCCAGTCTTAAATGTTGCAGCAACGGCTAGGATAGCAGATTCCATTCAGCCGTCACAATCAGAGGCTGGCAGAGGTTTGTTGTAGATTAGAGCATTGCTTGACGCAGCATGGCGCCAGAATTCAGTTGTTTCGCAGTCGCGCAATAGGATTCACAGTAATTCACCAAGAGCAGAGACTGTTCAGTCGGCACACAGTCCTGGTTCACCTTTGCGTCGCAGGGGTGGAGGTTTCCGTGAGGATCAGTAGAGAGATCAAGGGCGAGATCATTTTCACCGTGATGACCACCGTCGAGTGCCCACTCCTTCGCGGGATGGTCCATACGCGCCCCGGCGCTAGGACGAAAGGCGCTCGTTCGGTGATGAGTGGGACCCAGGTTTTGATGCTCGAGACGTCCTCACCCAGAGGCGAATCGACAGAGGCAGAGCTCACAGGGATCGGTATGATAGAGATTTTCCGAGTGGCAGTACTGCTGTTGTTTCTGGTCCCGAGTGTTTTAGCAGGGCTATTCGTTCTGCAGAGATTTCCCCCAACTTCAGGTTGCCAACTGGGACAGGCAAGTTTTCAGGCGAGTTAAAGCCAAAAACATGGTTAGATGATTACCGAGTGGCTGTTCAGATTGGTGGTGGTAATGACAACATTGCAATGAAACATTTGTCCTTGATGTTAGATGGTTCGGCTCGTGCATGGCTGAATCGCTTGGCTCCTTCTAGCATCCACTGCTGCGAGGATCTTGCTCGAGTGTTCATCAGAACGTTTGAGGTCACTTGCAAGCGTCCTGCTGGTTTGATTGATTTGCAACATTGTGTTCAGAAGCCCAACGAGTCCTTGAGAGATTACATCCAGCATTGGTCTACTTTCATCACACAGTGGAGAATGTTTTCGAGCATCAGGCTGTTTGTGCCTTTAAGGCTGGAGTGAAATATAGAGAGCTTTACTTGAAGTTTGGGCGAACATGTGATATTTCGCTGAGTAAAATGATGGAAATCGTCACTCGGTACGCCAATGGCGAAGAAGAAGACCGCCTCCGTCGCGGTAAAGGGAAAGCAGTCGACAACGATACCGGCGGCAATTCCAGTCGGAAGCAGAAGCGGAAGGCTGATGACCCTGTTACTGCAGAGGCAGCTGCTCTGGCGGCTCAAGGGAAAAACAAGGGGAAGTTCAAGGGACAGTTCAACCCCAATTAAGGAAAAAAATCAGTCAGGAACTGATGTTATGGATTTACCGTGTGCAATCCACACGAGGAAAGATGAGGAAGGCAACTTGATATTTCCCAAGCATACCACTCGACAGTGTCGTCTGTTGATCCAGCAGTTCAAGGAGGCCCCGTCGAGTGAGAAAACCCTTGAAAAGGATGATGATGAAGACAAAGAAACATTTCCCGATGTCAACGCTATACAGATGATTTTTGCTGATGTTGAAAGCACGAGTCAATTGAAGGTCATAAACAGAGAGGTCAACATGGCCGTGCCTACCACCCCCACCTACCTTAAGTGGTCTCAGACTGCCATCACATTTGATCAGTCAGATCATCCTGCTCATTTGGCCACTCTCGGTCGGCAGGCTTTGGTGGTTGATCCTGTTGTGGGAGGCACTCGACTCCGCAAGGTCCTCATGGACGGTGGAAGTGGTTTGAACATTCTGTATGCAGATACCCTTAAGGGGATGGGCATTCCTATGTCCCGACTCAGTGAGAGTAATATGTAGTTCCACGGAGTCATCCCAGGGAAGAAGGCCAAGTCATTTGGCCAAATTACATTGGATGTGACATTCGGGACGGATAAAAAAATTCGCAAGGAGAAATTGACGTTTGAAGTCGTGGACTTCCAAAGCGCGTACCATGCCATTCTTGGTCGACCAGCTTATGCTCGTTTCATGGCCCGTTCATGTTACGTGTATCTCAAACTGAAGATGCCTGGGCCCAAGGGTGTGATCACAGTCACTGGCAATCGACAAAGGGTTGAGGAGTGCCTCCAGCGGGGCTCCAAAATTGCCGATCATCAGATGGCAATGGTCGAGCTAGAAGAGTACAAGAAGAGTGTTGACCCTGCCGATTTGTTGTGTGCTAAGAAGCCTGCTTCGTGTCGGCTTTTCAGTCAGAAGGGGAAGTGAAAAGGGTGCACATTCACTCGACCGATTCGGCTGCTGCCCCTATCAACATATCATTAACACTCGACAATAAATAAGAAGCCGAGCTCATCCAGTTCCTCCGTGAGAACTGGGACATCTTCGCATGGAAGCCTGCTGACATGCCGGGGGTTCCCAGGGAGCTGGCTGAGCACCGTCTGAAAGTTGATCCAATGGCTAAACCGGTGAAAGAGCATTTGCGCAGGTCGGCAGTGGAGAAGCGAAAGCAATCGACGAAGAAGTGGCTCGTCTCTTGCAGGCCAAGTTCATTTGGGAGATTTACCACTCCGAGTGGCTCTCAAATGTTGTCATGGTCCCCAAAAAGGACAAGTCACTCCGCATGTGTATCGACTTCAAGCATATCAATCGGGTTTGCCAGAAAGATTATTTCCCGTTCCCTCGCATCGATCAGATTGTTGACTGACTGCGGGGTGTGAGCGTTTATCGTTTCTAGATGCATACTCCGGTTACCATCCGATCCGTCTGTTTGGTCTAGATGAAATAAAAACAGCCTTCATCACCCCATTCGGGTGTTTTTGCTATATCACCATGCCATTTGGTTTGAAAAATGCCGGCGCTACTTTCATGCGCATGATTCAGAAATGTTTACTTGACCAGATTCCTCGGAATGTCGAAGCGTACATAGACGGTATTGTTGTCGAGTCCCGCAAAGGTTCCGACCTGCTGGCTGACTTGGCTGAGACTTTCGTCAATCTGAGGAGGTATGATATCAAGCTGAATCTGGCTAAGTGTACTTTCGGCGTCCCTGGGGGCAAGTTACTTGGTTTTCTCGTTTCTGAACGAGGGATCGACGTTAATCCTGAGAAAATCAGCGCCATTACCCGAATGAAAAGTCACGTGCGAGTGCACGATGTTCAGAAGCTCACAGGTTGCTTGGCAGCATTGAGTCGGTTCATTTCTCGTCTCGGTGAGATGGCATTGCCTTTATACCGACTGATGAAGAAATCCGACATGTTCGAGTGGACTCCAGAGGCTGAAGCAGCATTTGTCGAGCTCAAAGCCCTACTTCCACCCAGCCGGTGCTTGCCGCTCCACGCAGCAAAGAGCCCTTGCTCCTGTACATCGCGGCCACTAATCAGGTCGTCAGTACAGTTTTCACTGTCGAGCGGGAAGAGGAAGGCAAGGCCTATAAAGTCCAACGCCTAGTCTACTATATTTTCGAAGTGTTAACTCCTTCGAAGCAAAGATACCCGCATTACCAAAAGCCTGTCTATGGCATATATCTGTCAGCGAAGAAGGTGGCACACTATTTTCAAGACCACTCAATTTCAGTCGTCAGTGATGCTCCATTATCTGAGATCCTTAACAATCGAGACGCGACTGGTCGAGTGGCTAAATGAGCGATTGAACTCCTATACTTTGACATCAAGTTCGAAGCCAAGAAAGCGATCAAGTCTCAGGCACTTGCTGATTTCGTGGCCGAGTGGTTTGAACAGCAGCAACCAATCCAGATTCACTCGGCACACTGGATCATGTTCTTTGATGGCTCTAAAATGTTGAATGGGTTCGGTGTTGGTGTTGTTTTGGTGTCCCCAAAAGGCGACAAACTCAGTTTTGTCCTGTAGATTTACTTCGATTCCTCCAACAATGAAGCAGAATATGAAGCACTTTTATATGGGTTGCGCATGGCTATTTCACTCGGCGTCAAGCGCCTGATGGTCAATCAAGTGATGAAAGAGTGGGATGTTCGAAACCCCTCTATGACTGGATATTGTAATGTTGTTAGAAAACTTGAGAAGAGATTTGAAGGTCTGGAACTTCATCATGTTCCCCGAGTTAAGAATCAAGCGGCCATGAGTTGGCAAAGATTGGATCCACTCGACGACCTATCCCCAACAATGTGTTCTTGGAGCACCTCCACACTCCTTCGGTGCAGGAGGATCCCTTCACCGAAGAGCCCCCGCAAGCTATGAGCTCCTCTGATCCGATTGAAGTTGAGGTCCTTGCTGTTATTGATTTGGTCATGGAGGTTTTGGTCATCATTCCTGACTGGACAGTGCCTTATATTGCGTATATTCTGAGGCAAGAACTCCCCGAGGATGGGATTGAAGCCCGGCAGATCGTATGCAGATCCAAAGCTTTTACTGTGATAGACGATCAACTGTACAGAGAAAGTGTAACTGGTGTGGCGCACCGATGCATTTCCCCCGAAGAAGGTCAAATGATCCTGGAAGAAATTCACTCGAGGACTTTGTGGTCATCATGCGTCCTCTCGGACTATTGTCGCTAAAGCGTATCAAGCCGGTTTTTTCTGGCCGCGGGCCAATGAGATGGCCAAGGACATTGTGGATCATTGTGAAGGGTGTTAGTGCTATGCAAACTTGTCTCACAAACCTGCGTCTGCTCTGAAGACCATCCTCCTCGCTTGGCCATTCGCTGTTTGGGGTCTGGATATGGTTGGTCCCTTTCGGACTGGATAGAGTGAATTTGCACATTTGCTTGTTGCAGTCGACAAGTTTACGAAGTGGATTGAGGCCAAGCCAATAAAGAAATTGAACTCTCGTACTGCAGTCAAATTCATGAGAGAGATAATCTACCGGTATGGAGTTCCTCACAACATCATCACAGATGATGGCTCAAACTTCGACTCGGAAGAGTTCAGACACTTCTGCTTCCGTTGCACACCCCCAAACCAATGGTTAAGCTGAGCGAGCCAATGGTCTCATCTTGCAAGGTCTGAAGCCTCGTCTCATGCGAGATTTAGAACATGCCGCTGGAGCTTGGGCGTCTGAGTTACCTTCTGTTTTATGGGGTTTGAGAACTACTCCCAATCGGCCGACTGGACAAACTCCTTTTTTCCTGGTCTATGGAGCCGAAGCCGTCCTGCCGAGTGAGTTGTTTCATAATTCTTCCAGAGTGGATCTTTATTCTGAAGCTGAAGCTGAACAAGCAAGACAAGATGGCGTAGATCTCCTAAAAGAGGAACGAGAGATGGCTTTGATTTGGACGACTACGTACTAGCAAGATTTGAGACGCTTCCATGCGAAGCACGTCAGGAGTCGGTCGTTTCATGAGGGTGACTTGGTGCTCCGAGTGGAGCAACAGTGACCTCACAAGCTCGCTCTGGCATGGGAGGGTCCTTTTGTGGTCACCAAGGTGTTAAACAATGGAGCCTATCACCTTTACAACCTTAAGAAGAAGATTGACGAGCCACGAGCTTGGAATGCAGATCTGCTCCGACATTTCTGCACCTAAAAACAGAGTTGTATTGATGTAATAAAAGTATTCCAGACTATGTCGTTTATGCGAATATGACTTTCGCAGTCTTTTGTCGATTCCGGTCATGCAATTTCACACTTGGGAACACTCCGAGTGTTGAGCAATCCTCACACTCGGGGGCTTAGCTGCGAACATGTTTTCACCTAAGTTAAAAACCCTGCCGAATGGATAGCAGTCCATTCACTCGGTGACTTAGCTACGAATAAGTCTTCGTCTAAGTTCAAAACTCTCCGAGTGTTGAGCAATCCTCACACTCGGGGCCTTAGCTGCGAACATGTTTTCGCCTAAGTTAAAAACCTTACCGAGTGGATAGCAGTTCATTCACTCGATGACTTAGCTACGAATCAGTCTTCGTCTAAGTTCAAAACTCTCCGAGTGTTGAGCAATCCTCACACTCGGGGCCTTCGCTGCGAACATGTTTTCGCCCAAGTTAAAAACCTTACCGAGTGGATAGCAGTCCATTCACTCGATGACTTAGCTACGAATAAGTCTTCGTCTAAGTTCAAAACTCTCCGAGTGTTGAGCAATCCTCACACTCGGGGGCTTAGCTGCGAACATGTTTCGCCTAAGTTAAAAACCTTACCGAGTGGATAGCAGTCCATCCACTCGGTGACTTAGCTACGAATCAATCTTCGTCTAAGTTCAAAAATCTCCTAGTGTTGAGCACTCCTCACACTCGGGGACTTAGCTGCGAACATGTTTTCGCCTAAGTTAAAAACTTTGCCGAGTGGATAGCATTCCATTCACTCGGTGACTTGGCTACGAATCAGTATTTGGCTAAGTTCAAAACTTCTCCGAGTGTTGAGCAGTCCTCACACTCCGGGGATTAGTTGCAAACCAACTTTCGCCTAAGTTAAAAACAAATCCAGTCGAGCAAGAGATTGAAAACAAAATACGGATAGATTCGAAAGTTTCAGCGCGGATAAAGGTTTCGCGCATAAGCAGAGGTGCTCAGGCTTAAGGCATGAATGAAGTTTTACGGCTGATACAATTTCACTCGGCATTCCGAGGCAAATAAAGTTTTTAAGCTCCTGACGGACTTGCTGGCTCGACGAAGGTGTCCAAGTCGATCCCGTCTGCGATCCGAGTGGCTGCTTCGATGAAGGTCTCCATAAAGTCTTCAAACTGAAGCTTCTTCGTGTTCATCACTCGAAGGTCCTTCAGCTTGTCCTCTCTTGCTTCCTTGCAATGGACTCTGACAAGGGAGAGCGCCACATCAGCTCCGCAACGGGCAGCTGACTTCTTCCAAGCTTGCACTCGACCGGGGATGTCAATGAGACGAGCCATCATGAATGCAAGGTCAGTCTGAAGGGTGTCCTCAGGCCATAGTTCCTTGTTGATCTTCTCCAGCACGGCCTTCAGTCGGAGGATATACGCTTGAACGCCCTGGAGTCGAACATTGAGTCGGAACATATTCATGGCCACGGCATCTCTGACCGGCGACTTGGTGGGATCCAGATTGGGCTCGATTTCTTCAGTCTCTTTTTCAAAGTCTTGGCAGAATTCTATACGGGAGGAAGAATGGGAAGATGATTACATCAATAGCCTATGGAAATTGAGGAAATTCATTCGACAAGGGTATTTACCGTCGAGCATGATGAACATCTTCCTCGCGAATTCTCCCAAGTACTTCTCCAGGCCATTGCTCCTCTTGGTTAGATGCTCGGCCTTCTTGAAGAGTTCACTTTGTTCCTGCTTCAGCTAGGAGTTTTCTTCCTCTATGTTCTTGACGGTGGCCAGTTTCTTCTCAGCGGCATCAGTTTTCTCCCTCGCCACCTTTTGGGCATCAGCAAGCGCCTTGTCCTTGTCCTTCAGTGCCTTCTTCATGGTATCTAAAGAAATAGCATTGTTGAGTCGCGAGTCGATGGTTTTCATCACGCACGTCTGTTTGAGTGAGAGCACTGGGTTCAAAGGATGGAAAGTGGGAGTAAGAAGGCATTGGGTCGACAAACATTACCTACCAGAGTCTTCAACTCAGTCCGTGTATGTTCCAGGCTATTCTTGGAAACCTCCAGATCCACTCGCAGCTGGTTCCTTTCCTCCTCCAAGTCCTTGTACTAGGTGCCAAGTTCACAAGCTTTCTGAAATCAACAAAATATACAGTTCAGTCGACAAAAAAATTCCTTCACTTCCGAGTGAAAAGGGTCGACTGAAGGGAATAGCGTCATATCATGGTTGATGAAATGATGTCCATGAAACCTACGTCATATCATGGTAGATGGCAATAATATCCATGAAACCTACAAGGTAGCCGCGGAGTGGTTCTGCGAAAGCAAAAAGTTCACTCGATCGGTCGAGTGGTAAGCGTACTCCATATACGACAAAGAACCCTGAGTTCAAGTTCCTAAGATTACCGCTCATCATCAACGATCAACAGTAATCTCGGGGACTACACCCAGTGGGTGCACTCAGCGTGCCCCCACTGGTCCCTAAATTACTCGACAGGGTCCGCCCTGTCCAAGCACAAGATGGCCTCTATCAGACCCCCGCTAGTGCAAGCACTCGACGGCGGTCTCGGGGACTACACCCAGTGGGTGCACTCAGCGTGCCCCCACTGGATCTGCCAATACCCGATCTATCGAGTGGCAGAAAGAAAAAAAAATGTGCGCAAGCATATGAACATTGTCTCTTTTCAGACCCTGGCCAGTGCAAGCACTCGACGGCGGTCTTGGGGACTACACCCAGTGGGTGCACTTAGCGTGCCCCCACTGGATTTGCTAACACTCGATTTGTTGAGCAACTACTAAAACAATTCTAAGACCCTTGCCGATGTCTTCACCATTCGAAGCGGTCTCGGGGACTACACCCAGTGGGTGCACTCAGCGTGCCCCCACTAGACCAAAACCTACTCGACTAAGACCTGATCTATTCGAGTGGGGATCTTACAAGTATTCTACCAAAGGAAATCACCCACTGGGTGTGCAGTCAAGAAAGACAAGAATTCAATTGGAAATGCACTTACAATCGCACTTGGATGTTGGTACGAAGGATCGCGCTGGCATCATAAGCCAACTTGCTGGACTCGTATGCCTCTTTGGTGCGCAGCATTATTTGCTCCGCTTGGATCATGGTTGCCTTTGTAGCTCCGGTCTGGTCCTTCGGGACGTGGTGCAGAGGAAAGGCAGTCGTCGGCTGAATTAATGCTGCGGCTGGGGCAGTTGAGGTAGTCTGGGGTTGTCCGATTGGAGTCGATGCCACGATGGTTGAAGCAGTTGGTGGAGCACTCAGGCAACGGAACCGCGAGCTAGGTTCTGGCTAGAGATGAGTCTCCTATCCCCTGGGATGTCGCAGCAGTCGACCGTTGAGGCGTTTGGGCTGATGATGTTCTTCGGGCACGTACGCGCGGGGTGCCTAAGGTCACGCCTTCACCCCCCGTACCTCGAGGCTGTTCTTCATCATCCTCCAGCTGAATGATCTCTGCAAGTGTCAATCGACAACATTAGCATATGCAATCGGTGAATCGTTCTCAAGAGTCAGGAGTTGAGCGAAGATTTGTTTACCTCGTTGGGAGGTTGCCGCGTCGGCAGTATCCAAGTCCATTTGATCCTCTCCATCCCGTGAAGGCGACGTCACCAAGGTATCAGCACTAGTGGTCCAAGTTCCACTTGGTCAACAAGAATTCAAAGTCACATTCGACGGCGAAAGAAGAAAGCAAACACTTACGTTGAGACAACGGGCAGAGCGATCTTCATGCGGGACAGAGCTTTGCGAGGTTTAGGCGCGTTCGGCTTGGGCTGATTCGCGACCCGTTCACTCGACTCGACAGTCGAGGTTCGGTCCTGCTTCAGGTTCTTTTCACTCAACGCCAAGGCTTTGCCTGGAGTAGTCGAGCAGTCGTGGGGTCCTGACGCAGCTTGGAACGATGCTCCGTGCGTGGGGGAGACTCGACTTCCTCCTCGTTTGAGTTTTCATAGTCTTCCTCGCTGTCGTTGGCGTTGTCGGTGTCCACGCTGCCGCCCTCACTCTCCTCGCCATCTTCAGGCTGATTCCCGTTCGGCACGGGCGAGTGCATGTGCGTCCACTCCTGCAAGATTCAAACAATGAAGTTAGTCTACATATGAACCAATCACTCGACAAAGCAATATGACAATCGACAAAATAAAGTTTACCAAATTCTTCGGAGGATTTTCAGCGGAATAAGGCTTGATCCTCTTGGCTCCCTGGGCGTTGTCACAGGCACCGGTAATGCTTCGAAGCCATTGCTCGACAGTCTCCTATGAAACTTCTTCTGGGTGCGTGTGAGTCGTGTCAGCAGGGCCTGAGTAATGCCACATAGTGTGGTCCCTTGCCTGGAGCGGCTGGATCCGTCGAGTGAGGAACGTCTCAAGAAGATCCATTCCAGTCACTCCGCCACGGACAAGGGCCACTACAACGTCCACCAGGATACCCACTTGGACTTTCTTCCCATCCGACAATTTCAAGGATTTGGGAACAGCAGGACGATATAACGTGAAGGAGGAAAGACCAGTCGACATATTAGGAGATGCTACATCCTTACAGTAAAACCAAGTCGACTGCCAACCCCTAACGGATTTTGGAAAGGTCATGGAAGGAAAGGCACTCCTAGCTCTCTTCTGGACCCCCAAACCACCACACAGTTGAATCACATGAGTTTTGTCATCATCAGGATTGGCCTTTTTGACCGACTGAGATCTGATGGTAAAGATGTGTTTGAACAGACCCCGGTGGGGAGAACAACCCAGGAAACACTCACACAAAGTGATGAAAGTAGAAAGATAAGAAATCGCATTCGGCGGAAAATTGTGAAGCTGGGCTCCGAAGAAGTTCAGAAACCCTCGAAAGAATGGATGGGAAGGCATGGAAAACCTCTTTCGACGTGGGTGAGGAGGACTCGCTCCCCTTCGCGCGGCTCCGGCTCGAGCTCCCCCTCCGACAACCTCCAGGAACCCTCCGCTACGAGCCCGTTGACGACGAGATTCTCGATGTCTGCGGTGGTGACCGTCGACGGGAGAAAATCTCCCTGGATCCACCCTTGTGGCGCGGTGAACCGCGACGTCGACGGCTTCTTTGCCTTGCCCTTTGTGGCCCCCTTCTTGGGGCACTCCAACTTCTCGGTCTTCCCCTTCGTCATGGCAGCCACGGTGCTCGTCGGGGCGGAGCAGAGTTGCGTGCTGGAAGCAGGGGAGGCGGAGGAAGAGAGGAGAATTGGGGAGAAGTACTATGCAGACCGCGCCGCAGCGAAATTTATACTCCTCGAGTGTTTCACTAACTCATGGGCCCGCTGGATCCCCACACATCTCGACCGCAGACGCCGCACGATACGTGGCGAAATGGGCGGCGCGTGAATCTAGGCGTCATGCCCCCACTTGCCCCGGTCGTGGCGTCATCATCGTGGGTGTGCGCGCTTCCCAAATTTTTGAATCTTGTAAAATACGGGCCTGACAGAGTGACCCATCACGTCTAAAGATACCTTCGAGTCACTCGGAACAGAATTGACATTGGGAATTCATTCGGACACTTTCAAGGCAGAATTGATCCAGGCGAATGACAAAGATTCCAATCGACACAAATTTCATTGAAGCTCCAAGTTCACTCGGAAGCTTGATGCCTTTTTCCGAATTGGCATCGATTCCCCTTTTACCACTCGAACCCTGATCCATTCGGGGGCTAATGACGAGGATATGTACCTAGGGTAGGGTCCTGGGCCCGACCCACATACCCTACCTAAGGGCACTATATTGGAGGACTTAAAGGTTACAAGAGAGATTCCGATTGGACTCTTCCTGGAGCTCAAGTCACTCGACAGTCAATCCACTCGGTACCTTCTTCCTTCACTCGACAGTCACCTGTCACTCGGAAAACTCCACTTCCAGTCGACGTCAGAAGACCAGAAGCCACTCCTTGGAGCCCAACGGGTAGGTGTTAGGCCAGTAGTCATTAGTAGCAATTATGATATACGTTACCAGTAACGCTCGTCTTTATACCCACGATCGGACCCTTGGATGCCTCTATATAAGCCGCCCCTCCCCTCTGGCACAAGGGTTCGCAACCTCTGTAATTCACACTCCACACGACATAAGCTCGTGAGCACTGAGATGTAGGGCTGTTACCTCCACGAGAGGGGCCTGAACTCATACATCCGTGTGTACACCCTTGCCGTAGCTAGGACTCTGCCCTCTCCTTTCGTAGCCCTATCTTCTACTGTCAGACTCGTTCCCACGACATCCGTCGCCCTGTTGTCCGGCCCACGCCTGTACTAGAACCGGAATTGGAGCCCCACCAATTTGGCCATTGCCTTGCACTGCAATTCCGTAAGTATGTCGAACGTGTTGTGCTGCAAGTACTACCGCCACTTGTCGATGGCCGTCATCACCTCGAGGAATTCCTTCTCGTAGGTCGATAATTTCTGGTTGCGCATGCCTAGGGCATTGCTGAAGTAGGCCACGGGGTGGCCGTCTTGCACCACGCCCACGTCATGAGGTAGGCATCGATCTCGATCGCGAACGGCCGGTCGAAGTTGGGCAAGGCCAGGACTAGCGTTGTGATCATAGTGGTATTGGCATGTCGAATGCCGCTTGAGCCTGCTCGGTCCACGCAAAGCCCTTGGTGGGCAGGTGGGTGAGCGGCTTGGCGATGATGCCGTAGCGCGGCATGAATTTCATGTAGTAGCCAGTGAGGCCCAAGAATCCGCGCAACTCCGTGGCATTTGTTGGAGTAGGCATTGAGCCATTGCCTGCGTCTTCTCTTTTTAGTGGCGACGCCCTCCTTGGGAGATGACATGGCCGAGGAAGTTGATGTGATCGCACACGAAGCTGCACTTGGATTCTTTGACGAACAAATGGTGCGCATGGAGGAGCTTGAAGACGATGCGCAAGTGCTCCAGGTGTTCTTCCATGGTTTCATTGAAGACAAGGATGTCATAAGAAAAATTATGACGAATTTGCACACGTACTTATTGAAAATGGCGTTCATGAGGCAATGGAATGTCGCCGGCGCATTGGTGAGCCCGAGCGGCATGATGCGGAAGTGGCTGAAGTGTCTTGAACGCCGTTGTCAGGACCGGTTTTTTGGGATATAAAATTCCCAACAAATGGCCCTTGTGCTCACCAGCCCCCAGGATTACTGTTAGCTGGTGGACACTTTCTTGATACAGAAATTCAAAGGATATTACAAAATTTGGAGTACAAGACCATGAAGGTCTGTGGAGTACAACAAAAGTTTCTAGTGGCTGATGGCGGAAGGCTTGGTTCAGTGCCCATGCGATGGCGGCGCTGGTGGTGCTGTACAGCCTCGGCTACAGCCATTTCGATAGGTTCCTGGTTTTGCGGGATCCTCTTCTCTGTCCCACTTGCTCTGGGACCTAAGCCTTTGAGCTACAGCCATACTGTGTTCAGCTCCGGCCATGAAGCTTATGATCTAGTTAGCTCCAAGTAGTCATTCTGTTTATTGCTCTACGAGTCCCAGAAAGTTTTCTTTTATAGATTTGAAAATGTGAAGTCTGCAAATAATGCAGACTAAACTGAGAAACAAAAAATTTAAATTCTAATTGTATGGTAATTTGGGAATTGCAACTGTTTACTTAGGCTTGCTAAATAATCCTTGCTACTTTCTGCTTAGATTATGAAGATATTTGATCCTTTCACCAAGGCATGAGCAGTGTAAGTGCTCTGCAATTTATTATTTTTTAGACGATGATGAATGGGATCCAGAACATAGCTTTTAGTTTCAAAATTCTGCTTTGGTCAGCATTATGATTGCTTAAACTGTTGTGAAGCAGGAGGGTGGCGGAGACGGAATGGCAAGGGAGAAGGCAGTGGAGCTCGGTGGCCATCCATGGCGGAGTTGGAGTTGGGAGTCTGGGGCCCGGAGGTAGGAGTATATGAAATACATACATCATCAAACGCCTGGAGCCTGGAGGAGGTAACGCGCGGCGTCAGACAGGAGGACTCTGGTGCCTGCTGCCTGGCGTTAGCTGCAGGTAGGGATTCACGCTTCCTTACACACACCACGCCCACCAGCGTCTGCCGTGCCGCGTCTTCTCTCGATCTCAATGTGTCCACGCCGTTGGCACCAGCGACCCTCCTTTTATCGAACCTACAAACAATACCAGTCTTTGCCATAAAAAAACAATTTTCTTGAATTCTTGGAACATTTTAAAAACATTTAGATCTATTTTATGGACCCCTAAAAAACATTTTTTTAGGCTTTTTGACAAAAAGAAAACCAACCAATTTGTGCACATTTTCTGAATATAATCCCAACATTCTTTTGAAAATATGAAACACCTTTTAAATTCTTGAAAATCAAACATTTCCTTTGTAGCAAAGAACAACCGTAAATTTAAATGATTCCTAATAGCTTCTCATCCAATTTTTGAAGGCGCCGAGGAACTAACAGTTTTCTGAAAACAAAACAAACTAATTTTTAGACTTTTTTCAAATTTCGGGACAGTTTCTGTTTTTTCAAAGTTTCTTCCCCCGAGTTTTTTTTATAAAAAACCAAACAATTTTCTAACATTGTGAACGTTTTCTGAATAATCCAATCATTTTTTTATTTTTCTGGAAATATTCGAAAAGTCTAAAACCAATAACACAAGGACATACAAAACGTGGAAAACACAGGGTAATGTTTCGAAAAACTTGCCCACATCCTTAGAAAAACTGTCTAAACTTTGAATATTTTAGCCCATTTTCACTTCACTGAGATACCTTAACTTCACATGTTCGCTCAGGCCTAGTAATGGGCCTGGCCCACGCTCGGTCCTTCTTATCCAATCGCCACGCACAGGGGGAGGCCCTGCTGAGCCGGCCAAGTGCTTTTTAGTCCTCGAAGGGGACCCGAGGGGAATGGAATCATAGTGCCCCGGCTCAGGCTAGTAGATTGGTTAGGATTTTAGTCCTTCAAGGGGCGCCGCTCGAACGAATGGCGGTGCTTATTCTCCGAGTCAGTCTTCCAGGCTTCGATCCTCCCCAAGTTCGTCCGTCGGGACATATTAGGAGGACCTCCTGCTCGAGATTTGGTGTCAGGTTCTTCTAATCAATTCAAAGGCTCAACAACGATGACTACGGCTCCAGGGCTAGTCCTCAACAAGCGTGTGCACCAAGACTTTCCGACTATCATCGACAAGGTTTGGCCGACTATGATATCGAAGTGGCGGTACTAGTCATCCGGTGGTCCAGAGACCTCGATGTAGTTTTTATTATGTTTGGGGTGCTTTGCACTTCCGATGAACTTTTATAGTAGACCAGACACCCATGTCCGGGTCACCGCGGGTGGTGCCTGCTAGCGCCGGCCTCCCCCCAGTACGCCCATGTCTGGGTCACCGCGGGTGGTGCCTGCTAGCGCCGGCTCGCCGGCTGTCTGCTAGCGTTGGCCTCCCCTAGTACGCCCATGTCTAGGTCACCGCAAGGTGCCTGCTAACGCCGACCTCCCCTAGTACGCCCATGTCCGGGTCACCGCAGGTGGTGCCTGCTAGCGCCGGCAACAGCGGCGAGCTCCACGGCTCCACCTCTGACCCCTCCCTATGGCACCGAGGGAGGAGAGGACGACCCTGCAGGCGGGCCCCGCTTGTAAGCCACCAGCCGATCGGGCCCCGCCGTTAGTGCGCGTTCGACGTCCCCGCCACCGCGTGCAGCTGGGCATGCCCAGTGCGTTCTTCCGCTAAACTGCCCCCAATGCGCTAGTTTACTCAGCCACATCCGGCCCTTTAGGTTTAATTCTTCTGCTTTTCTTTTTACTCACAGGAAAATATTTTGACAGGCTCCAATTCTAACTCTTGTCTCAGTTGGATATGTTAAACAGTTCATTTCTTCATATATGTAGAATTAGAAAATTCCTACAATATTCATCTCAACTCCAAAACCAGTCAAATCAATTTATAAATGCTTCTATAACCATGTACTCCATATTATTTAAGGAGTGCCTCCACTCATTTTTTATAAAATTTCTTCCAGCAAACTTCTTGCAAATCCTTGATTCCATCTGTTTGAAATATTCAAAAACCCTTAGTGACCCAAATCTGTAGAACCACTTTTGGTTATTTTTCATATAACCAGAGATGTCCTAGAAAAGTGAAACTCCTACCAAACTTTTTGGGAGACTATTAAAAGTGATTTTATGGATATGGTTAGGGATTTTGAGGAGGGGAGATTGGACATTTATAAAATGAACTTTGCTTTGATTATATTAATTCCCAAGGAGGTAGATGCTAAGGATATGAAAATGTTTAGACCAATCAGTCTTGGTAACTGTGCGATCAAAATTCTTACCAAAGCTATGACTAAGATAATGTCCATTATTGGAGATAGATTGATTTCCCCCAACCAAACTGCCTTTATAAAAGGGAGATTTATTTTGGAGAATGTGGTTTTAGCCCACGAAGTGATCCATGAGATCAAGCGATCTAAGACGCAAGGGCTTGTGCTCAAATTAGATTATGAGAAAGCTTCTGATAAAGTTAGTTGGGAGTTCCTGTTTGAAATGCTGGAATCTAGGGGTTTTGGACCCAAATGGATTTCTTGGATCAAGGGTGTTCTTATTGGGAGTATGTTCAGCGTAAGAATTAATGATGCTACTGGCCCCTACTTTATAGGGGGTAAAGGCCTCAAACAAGGTAATCCTATCTCCTATACCTCGGTCAAATAGAGTGCGGAACAAAACCCCCGAACCGTTTCACGATTAAAATAAAAAGGCTTACCCGTTCGATGGGATTGTGGGCTGAATATCCTTCTTTGGTTAACCGCCGAATAAAGTCTTCTTGCTCTCCTTTGTACAGATCAACAAGTGTGGCGGCCAACGTCGTCGGATTGGCGGGACCTAGCTTTCGGGAGCACATAGCGTCGCTTGTCCCATTGTATCGCCATAGGGGGTGTACTGTCGGGACCCCAATCCTAAGCCATAAGAATCCAGCCTGTAACACATCACATTACTTCACGGTCTCACACACGGTTATCTCCATGGCTGCCACCTTACCTGGGCCGGGACCATTTGCGTCTTTTGACTCACGTATGTGAATGTGTCGCTAGCATTCAAATGTCAAAGAACCCAGGCCGACATCACTAACCGTAGAACCCAAGTGGCACATCCGTACAGGGATAGGCATACATAACCCAGCAATGCAGGTGTCGATCTCTAGCGTATGTAGACGAGTCACAGCAAGCTACAAGGACTCCATTATGCCGTGGGACATAAATGTCATCACTGCACGTAGACAAGTCGTAGCAGGCTACAGGGACTCCATTACACTGCGGGATATTTTCCCGAAGGGGCAGACACAACAGCAAAGAAGGATACATGCCGGTCAATTAATGTGTGCGGAGCAGTAGCAAGCTACCAAGGCTCGGTGGAAGCACAAAGAGGCAGTTCCCCGTAAAGAGTACTACTAAAGGCACACAACTAGGTGTCGAATCCCACACATACCAATGCATTTCAAACATACACGTAATATGCACGATATGCGTAGATACAACATGGCATCACAACATAACTCTTGACTCAAGTATTCATTAATGACTCATAGGAGTCAACATAGTGTGATATTACAAACATGGGTCACATGACCCAACACTCAAGTCATACAAACAACAAGCGGAAGCAAAACATATGTCTGGGTATAGAGATCTACAAAAGTGGCTAGAGGAGCCTGAAAAACTACAAGGACCCTACCAAAGGAACCAGACCTCTGTCTGGGATTCCCAAGCTAATCCGGTCAACATCGAACTTCAGGTTGTAAATATCACTAATGAAACTGACGTCTCCTCTGCAAAACATAAATTAAGCAAACGTGAGTACAAGAGTACTCAGCAAGACTTACATCAGAACTATCTACATATGCTCAATATCAATGAAGGGGGTTGTGGAGTGTACTGCAGCAAGCCAACTTTGACTCTTTGCTAATATGTACTACAACTACAAGAACTATCTTTTGAGGTGGGATAGCGCACACGAGTCCACATATTCACCAACCAATACACCACTATGGATCCTCTCCCATCTCCCTACGAGAAGGCCATCCATAGCACTCACGCTTATCTTGTGTATTTTAGAGTATCCAATTCAAGTTGTCTATGAACCACATAAGTTCTCCAAGTAGTCCATATCCGAGGACGCGGCTATTCGAACAGATTCATAACCCTGCAGGGGTGTACTTCTTCACACACACTCTCGCCACTTATCGCCATGTGCACATAAAAAAGGCACCTTGGCAACCTTCAAGCGGAAGCCCAGCGAGGGAGTCGGCCATGACCGTCAATCACACAAGACCCTAGTCCAGGTTTATCGCCTATTTGAGACTGACCCCGCATGGAAGTCTGGCCGAAGTTTCCGCTATGGCCTCAATTGATGTGCGCAGGGTTCCCAAGCCCACCATTCGGGTGCCACTTGGTACACCGTGCCATCGTGCCTATACCACATCACAGTCCACCCCATCGGGCAGCGGTATGCATGGCCGCCAACACTTTTCCTACAAACACCAGAAACTAGTTGCAACTCCTGACAGAGGTCAAGGCAATTAATAGACCGAGAGGGTCAATTAAGTATCCCAATGTGCGGTAGTATCTTGTCTTGGATAACATACACAAAACTCAGTTCTTAAGGACGGTCCCAATGAGACAACCCGCCATGTACTCCTACATGGCCTCTCATCGCTACCTTTACCAAATCGTGTTCACACACTTAGCTCTCACACCGTAGGACATGAACACTGCCATTCTGATTCACCACCCAGATGGATCAGACCCGACACGACATGACTCTAAGCATAGCAGGCACAGTAAGTAAGCAAGCATGGATGAGTAAGCACAACAAGGCTCAAGCAGTTGCTACTCATGCTAAGTGGTTTCAACTATTTACTGTGACAAAGACAGGTCATGCGAAGGATTGGGTTCAACTACCGAGAACATGTAACAGTTGAATCGTGATTGTCCTAATGCAATAAAAGACAGCAGGAGCGAGAGAGTGGGTTCATATCAGTATGCTCAAGGGGGTTTGCTTGCCTGGCACTTCTAAAGATGGTAAAGGTCTTCATCGGTGATATCGATTTCATCATCGGAACAACGTCTACCGAGAGGGAACAAGACCGGCAAACAGAGAAGTGAACACAGTCAATGCAATGCAAGAAGCATGATGTATGCTATGACAGGTTAAGGTACTAAACTAACCTAGAGGAATAATTAGCCAGGTTAATTGAAGTGGAATTCAAACAAGTTTGAATTCCAACTCCAAATGATATTTCTTATATTGCCCTAATCATAAAATGTCCTACTTGGTGATGTTAACTTGTTCAAACATGCATGATCATGGCATAAACAAATTCATTGGATTTTGATCATTTTTCATATATAAATTATTTTCATCTGAGCTATGGTTGAATTTCTATGATTTTTGGAATTTTTAGTATGTTCTGGAATTTAAATAAATTCATAAATTAGTTACTGCGTCAGCACTACGTCATCAATGCATCAGCGGTCAACAGGGCCAGGTCTAGGTCAAACCTGACGTGTGGGGTCCACACATCAGTGTGACGGGGTTAATCCCCGTGCTGATCGGGGTTTGACCCGCTCTTGGGGCCCGTTGTCAGCAGCTGGAGGGTTAGTTAGTGGCTTAATTAGCCACTAATGGCCCTACCATGTCACCAGGTCGGAGATCAACCGGCGACAACCATAGAACGTGGCGGTGGCTCGCCGGCGTTTCTCACAGTGGCGCTACAGGGGGTGGCTAGCAGCGCTGAGGGCACCAGAGGGAAGCCCACGCACGCGCGCATCCAGTGGAGGCACTAGGGGGCTCGGGGCCACCGGAGTTGAGGCCGGCGACGAGCTGAGCGATGGCCGGAACTCGGGCAGCAAGGGGGCGACTACTACAGCAAGGGACAGACCACCAGGTTAGGGGAAACGACGCAGGAGCTCACAGCGGTTCGGTTGAGGAAGACAGCGAGCTCGGGGAGGCGCTGATGGCCGCGAATAGCCGAAGAGGAGCGCCAAAGCCGGAGCTTGAAGACGATGTCGATGGAGACGACAGAGGGCTCCTCCGATTGCTTAGCTCGGTGAGGAGGTCGGGGTTCTCCTGAGCACGACAGCAAGGGACGGAATGGTCGGCGGCTACGGTGGCTGCGAGCGGCGGCGATGAGCTCTTTCGGCTATGCACATGAGAAAGAGATAGGGGAGGGGATGAGCATGGGGAGGAGAGAGAGACGTGCACGGGGTTGCGTGGCGCTCCTAGACAACGCACAGAGTGGCCAGGCAGGCTGGAGGTGGCCTGGCGCGTGGCCTCAGGCATCAGGCACGCGCCCTCTCGTCCTCCTGGCGAGAGGTTAGGGACGATTGGCCACTGGGCCAGTTGGGCCGGCTGGGCTACATGCCGGTAAGTCTTTCTCCCTTTTTTTATTTATTTTTCTGTTTTCTAATTTTGCAGTTTTGTTTTGGTTTCAAAATAAATACCAATCCATTTTCAAAACTTCTGAAACTATTTATGGGCACTATTTGGATTAATCCATAAGCCCTCAAGATTTTTCAGAAATTTTTGAGCATTTAAAAATATTCATAGAATTTTAAATGCCCTAATTCAAATACAAAAGGGTTAATTTAAAATGCAATATGGCTAGGAAAATGGGCATAACCTCTGGTTGTTGTTTAGAACAATATCCAGAAATTATAGACATTTTTGGAAGCCGTTTTGGGCTTATTTGAAAAATTATTTTAGGTTGAACCTATTTGAATTGTATTGATGCTAGGTTTGGATCATCCCCATTTCAGGTTCAATTGAGTTTCACATGATGCATGGATGCTCACTGATGCAATGACAGGCAAGGCTAGCTAGGGCTGTGACATGTACCCTCTGTTGGAGGGGCTGCACACACCGGGAGATGGCGGCGGCCATGACGTCGATCATGGTTAGCTGGTGGTGGGTGAGCATCCGAACTTGCGCAGCTAGGCGCCGCACTTCGACGCTTTCCTCTTGGGATGAGCTCTTGGGCCGCTAGTTATACCTCTTCTTCAGGGAAACGTTGGAGTATTCGAGAAGGCCTATCCGAGTTGGCTCAAACAGGGGAACATCTTCAATATAAAACCACTCCGAGGTCCATTCTTCGGATTTCCTCGGTGTGCCTGCAGGATACCCCGTTCCCGCTGTACGACATATTTCGGCTCCGCCGACCTCCAAAATCATCTTGTCCCGAGTTCGGGGGACGAGACAGAAATATTTCCTCCACAAATCGAAGTGTTCCTCGCACCCCAAGAACATCTCACAGAGAGCAACAAACTCTAAGATGTGTAAGATTGACCCTGGAGTGAGATGATGGAGTTGGAGCCCGTAGAACTCCAGTAACCCCCTCAGAAATGGGTGGATAGGAAATCCTAGTCCCCGGAGGAGGAAGGGGACGAAGCACACCCGCTCCCCCTTGTTAGGATTGGGGAAGCACTCGTCAAAAATCTCTTCACCATAAGAGAGCAGACATGCGTGGGTCACCGCCAGATCTGATGATGAAAGATATCCATGGGTCTCCAGATTACAAAGCCACCAGAGTGTGACTGAACAGCTAGTCCAGTCCCCTGGGCACTGGCCGTAGGGACGAGCAGAGGAGCTGGCGACATTAACCATATTTTGCGTGGAGCTTCCGTTGGGAGTTTCTTGCGACAAGAGGGAGGGGGCATGGTCCGAGCCATGATTTTTGTTTGATTAAATGGGTTGGTGCCTCCGTTACGGAGGGGTGAGATTGTAAAAATCGCTGACCACTCGCCTCCCCCATGACGCGTGAAAGTTGAGGAGCATGCACAGTTATTATAATGAGCACCACGTCCGTGATGCCTGGGAACTTACCGAAGACTTGTTGGTTGCCGAACAAAGTAGGATGAGGGACTTGCCTTGCAAGCCGAAGATTGATACATGAGGAGATCGACCAGATATGTATCGGCATTGAAGGCTAGTCCGGGGGCTACTGAGGGAGTCCTGGATTAGGGGGTCCTCGGAGGGCTAACCTATTATTCATGGGCCAGACTGTAGGGGCCGCAAGGCGGACATCGGATGATCAAAGACCTCCTGCGCCAGATGGAAGCTTCAAGGACCCATGACGTATTCTCCAAGTTATTAGCTGTAGTTAGGCATGTTTATCTCTTCGGCATGTAACCGACCATGTGTAAACCTAGGGCACCCTCGGCGTCTATATAAGCCGGAGGGTTTAGGGGTATAGGGACAACTCATCTAGGGTTAGATATACGATCTCGAGGTAGATCAACTCTGTAACCCCTCACACCATCAATACAACCAAGCATGATGTGGGGTATTACCTCCATAGGAGGGCCTGAACCTGGGTAAACTCGTGTCCCCTTTGTCTCCTGTTACTGTCGACTCTAGTCTCATAGTTCGGGACCCCCTAACCGAGATCCGCCGGTTTTGACACCGACAATCACCTTCTTGAGACAGCACATGCGATGATGATTACCGCCTCTCTTATGCCTCACTTCTGGGCTGAGGCTGTTACCACTTCCACGTATCTCATTAACATTCAGCCATCTGCTACTCTACAGGGTGGTATTCCTCTCGAGCGCCTTTCTGGCCGTTCCCCTGATTATTTGGTGCTTTGTTTGTTTGGTTGTGTTTGCTATGTTTTGCTTGCTCCTTATGAACGCACCAAACTAATTGCTCAATCTGTCGAGTGTGTCTTTCTCGCATACAGTGACACGCATAAGGGCTATTAGTGTTGGGATCCTGTAGGTCATCAGATGCGTATTTCTCGGGATGTGACTTTTGATGAGTCTCGTCCCTTATACCCGCGTCCATCCTCCTAAGCCTTATCCCTGGCGGACATCTACTTTCTTGCGTTTCCTGATACACCTCCCTCTATGCCTAGTATTCCTACTCCTCGTCCTACCATTACAGATTTGATACCATCCTCTCCTAAAATTTCTTCTCCTCCATCGCATGACTCTCCACCTTCATCACCGATGCATGCCTTCCCCTAATCCACCTCCACCGCCAATACATTCCCCATCTCCACCTCCAGTGATTTGACTGCTTCCCTCCTTTCCTTTCCATTATATTCGTTGTTGACGTGTTGTGGATGAGTCTTCTGATATGCCCTCTACCTCTAGTGTGTTGCCTTCCCCTTCTCAGCTAACTTATGGTCTTCGTTCTCGGCCTTTTCCACCCCCCCGACAAATATTCTCCTTCTTGCTATGGTCTTTTGGCCATTCTTGAGCCAACTTCTTATCGAGATGATGTTGTTAACCTGAATGGTAGTTTGCGATGGCAGTGAAGCTTCCTGCCCTTGAGCGCACCAGCATGTGGGATCTGGTCTCTCTTGCTCCCCATGTTCGTACCATCATGTGTAAGTGGGTCTATAAGATTAAGACTCACTCTGATGGTTCTCTTGAGCGCTATAAAGCTCGTCTTGTGGCTCATGCCTTTCGACAGAAGCATGGTCGTGATTCCGATGAGCCTATTGCCCCTGTGGCCCATATGACCACTGTTCCCACACTTCTCGCCGTGGCCTCTGTTTGCCACTGGTCCGTGTCTCAGCTTGATGTTAAGAATGCCTTTCTCAATGGTGAGTTGCGTGAGGAAGTTTATATGCAGCCACCACCCGGGTATTCCATTCCCGACGACATGGTTTGTAGTCTTCATCGCTCTCTCTACGGCCTTAAACAAGCCCTCTCGCGCTTGGTTTAAGCGTTTTGCCTCTATGGTCACTGCAGCAGGTTTTTCGCCCAATGTGCATGATCCTGTGATATTTGTCCACCTTTCTTCTCATGGTCACACTATTCTTATTCTATATGTTGATGACATGATCATCACTGGTGATGATCTTGAGTACATTGCCTTTGTCAAGGCCTGTCTCAATGGGCAGTTTCTTGTGTCTGATCTTGGTCCTCTTCGTTACTTTCTTGGGATTGAGATTTCCTCCACATATGATGCCTTTTTTATTTCCCAAGAAAACTATATCCAGGATATTTTGTCTCATGCATCTCTCAGTGATGAGCGCACTGTTGAGACTCCTATGGAGCTTAATGTTCCCAAGAAAACTATAGCCAGGTCGAGCCGGATGCCTTGCTTGGAGAAAAAAGTGGCGAAGTTCGTGCCGTTGTCGGTGATGATGCTATGGGGAACGCCGTAGAGGACCGTGATGTCTTCGATGAACCAGACGGCCATGGGGCCGTCCAGTTTCTTGATCGGCCTAGCCTTGATCCACTTGGTGAATTTGTCGACGGCCACCAGCAGATGTGTCATGCCGCCTCGTGGGGTTTTGAAGGGACCCACTGTTGGGGAACGTTGCATGGGAAACAAAAAAATTCCTACGCACATGCAAGATCTATCCATGGTGATGAGAATCTACGAGAGGGAGAGTGGATCTACATACCTTTGTAGATCGCTAAGTGGGAAGCGTTAAGAAACGCGGTTGATGTAGTCGAACGTCTTCACGATCCAAATCGCCGAGCGTCCCGCGATCCCATCACGATCCGTGCCGCGATCCAATCACGATCCGTCCTGCGATCTCATCACGACCTATCCCGCGATCTCATCATGATCCGTCCTGCGATCTCATCACGATCCATCCCGCGATCTAATCACGAAACGTCTCGCGATCTTGATCACGGTCCTTCCGATCTAGCGCCGAACGGACGGCACCTCCGCGTTCAGCACACGTACAACTCGATGACGATCTCTGCCTTCTTGATCCAGCAAGATGGAGCAGAGAGGTAGAGAGTTCTCCGGCAGCGGAACGGTGTTACGGCGATGGTGGTGGAGCTATTCCAGCAGGGCTTCGCCTAAGCACCGCTGAAAACCGATCTAGAGGAGAAACTGTGATCTAGAGGAGAGGTAGCACGTGGCTGTTTTTCTATGTCGAAAACACTCAAAACCTATAGTATATATAGGAGGAGGGGAGGGAGGATACTTGGCGCACAAGAGGCCAGCCCTTGGCCTTGCGCAAGGAGGAGAGCAGGAGTCCTCCTCCAATCCTAGTAGGAGTAGGACTCCTGCTTCCCACTTGGAAACTCTTTCCACCTTGGTTTTTTTCCTTCTCCTTCCACTCCAGCCGCATGGGCCTCTTGTGGGACTTAGGCCAGCCCACTAAGGGCTGGTATACCTCTTCCCACAGCCCATGTAGCCTCTTGGGTCGAAATACCCCTCTCGATGGTCCCCCGGCACCCTCCCGTCACTCCTGGTACACTACCGATGAGCCCGAAACTTTTCCAGCGAACAAAACAGGACTTCCTATATATCAATCTTTACCTCCAGACCATTCTAGAGCTCCTCGTGACGTCCGAGATCTCATCCGAGACTCCGAACAACGTTCGGTCACCACCATACATAACTCTATACTACCGAAACGTCACCAAACTTTAAGTGTGAAGACCCTGCGGGTTCGAGAACTATGTAGACATGACCGAGACACCTCTACGGTCAATAACCAATACCGGGACCTGGATGCCCATATTGATTTCTACATATTCTACGAATATTTTTATCGGTCGAACCTCTATGTTAAGGATTCAGTCAATCCCATATGATGTTCCCTTTCTTCTTTGGTATGTTACTTGCCCGAGATTCGATCGTCGGTATCTCGACCCTTTGTTCCCTAGTTCAATATCATTACCGGCAAGTCTCTTTACTCATTCTGTAATACAAGATCCTATGGCTAACACTTAGTCACATTGCTTGCAAGGCTTATTGTGATGTTGTGTTACCAAGTGGGCCCTGAGATACCTCTCCGTCATATGGAGTAACAAATCCCAGTCTTGATCCATGCCAACCAAACAGACACCCTCGAAGATACCTGTAGAGCACCTTTATAGTCACCCAGTTATGTTGCGACGTTTGATACACACAAGGCACTCCTCTGGTGTCAGTGAGTTGCATGATCTCATGGTCATAGGAACATATACTTGACATGCAGAAAACTGTAGCAATAAACTGACACGATCATATGCTACGTTTATAGTTTGGGTCTTGTCCATCTCATCATTCTCCTAATGATGTGATCCCGTTATCAAATGACATCACATGTCCATGGCCAGGAAACCTTGACCATCTTTGATCAATGAGCTAGTCTACTAGTGGCATACTAGGGACATGGTTTGTCTATGTATCCACACATGTATCTGAGTTTCCAATCAATACAATTCTAGCATGGATGATAAACGATTATCATGAACAAGGTAATATTATGATAACCAATTTATTATTGCCTCTAGGGAATATTTCCAACACCCACCATGTCTAGCCCCCAGATGGCAAAGGGCCATGAAAGGGGGATGGTCTGGAGGGCCATAGTCGGTAGGTGGCTTCGCGTGCTGAAACGCTGGCAGCCCTCGCACTAGTTGACCAGCTTCTTGGCTGCCTCCAAGGCGGTCGGCCATTAGAAACCATGGCGAAAGGCCTTGGCCACAAGGGTCCTGGAGGCGGCATGATGCCCACACTCGCCCTGGTGGATGTCAAGGAGGATCTCCTGACCTTTCTCTGGCTCGACGCACCATTGGAAAATGCCGGTGGTACTGTGGTGGACGAGCTCACGATTGATGATGTTGTAGGCCGGAGCCCGGTGCTGGATTTTCCTCGCCGAGGTCTCGTCCAGGGGAAGCTCGCCGCGTAGAAGGAACGCCAGGATGGGCTGGGCCCATGAGGGAGCCGAGACGGGAGCCGGCTCCGGAGCCCCCATGCCTGGGTGACCAGCCCCCGGGCTCGGCTCGCCAGCCCCCGGGACCGGCTCGACAGCCCCTGGGATGGAAACGGTGAGTGGGGTGTCGATTACCATCGTGACCTCCATGGTGACGGTGCCGACCGCATCAGGTGCAATCGGCTGGACCGGCGGAGCCGGTGCCGATAAGGCAGCCGACATCGAGGGAGTCGGTGATGGAGACGTCGGGGGAGCGGCCGGAGCTGCCGGTGGGCCGGCCACATCAGCCGGTATGAAGATGGACTCCGATTCCAGAGAGGGCTTGATCGATGGTTTGAGCAGCCGCTCGAGGAAGACGCCGACTGGGATGGCATGCCGGATGGAGCTGATCTTTGCCAGTGTATCGGCAGCCTCGTTGTCTGCCCACGGGATGTGGTGGAACTCATAGCCTAGAAGGAGCCGGTGAGCTGTTGGACGAGGATGCGATAGCTGGCCATATTGGCGTCCCTCGCGTCCCATTCGCTAGAGACCTGCTACACAATGAGGTCGGAGTCCCCGAGGCACATGATGCGCCTGATGCTGATCTCCTTGGCGAGCCGGAGGCCATGGACAAGCGCCTCGTACTCAGCCACGATGTTGGAGGCGGCAAAGTGGATCTGGAGTGTATACTTGAGTTGGTCACCCTTCGGAGAGGAGAGGACTATGCCGGCACCCAGGCTGGTCCTCATCTTTGAGCCGTCGAAATGCATGCGCCAATGCATGGAGTTTGGGGGAGGAGGCACGAACTCGGTCTCCGCCCAGTCGATGAGGAACTCGGCCATCACCTGTGACTTGATGGCGGTACGGGGCTCGTACCGGATTTCATGGTCGGCGAGGGAGATGACCACTTGGCGATCCGGCCGGTGGAGTCCCGGCCGCTCATGATCTCGCCGAGCGGAGCCGTGCTCACCACGGTGATGGTGTGCTCCTGGAAGTACTGCTTGACCTTCTTGGCGGCGAAGTAGATGCCATAGCACATCTTCTGGTAATGGGGGTAGTTCTTCTTGGAGGCGGAGAGGACCCCACTGAGGTAGTAGACGGGGCGCTGGATCGGCAAGGAATTACCCTCCTCCGGCCGCTCGACCACCAGGACGACGCTGACGACACGTGTGGTCGCTACGATGTAGGCGAGCAGCGGCTCCTTCTAAGCAGGCGAGGCCAGGATGGGCGCGCGGGTGAGGCCCCGCTTGAGGCTGCGGAAGGCCTCGTTCGTCTCGTCGGGCCAGTCGAACATGCTCGACTTCTTAGCGTGGTCTGGCTCCTCCAGAGCCGTCTTGCGAAGGAGCCCGTAGAGGGGCAAAGCCTTCTCCCCCAGCCGGCTGATGAATCGACTGAGGGAGGCGAGGCAACCGGTGAGCTTCTGGATGTCGCGGAGCCGGGTTGGCTTGGGCATGCACTCGATCGCACAGATCTTCTCCGGATTAGCTTCGATGCCGCGAGCGGACACGGAGAAACCCAAGAGTTGGACGGCTGGGACGCCGAAGAGACACTTCTCCGGGTTGAGCTTGATCTTGTATTCACGCAGGTTCGCGAAGGTCTCCCCGAGATCGTCGAGGAGGCTGAAATGCTTCTTGGTCTTGACAACGATGTCATCGACGTAGACGTGGACGTTCCTGCCTATCTAAGGTAGGAGGCACTTTTGCATGCATCGCTGGAAGGTAGCGCCCGCGTTCTTCTGGCCGAAGGACATGGTGATGTAGCAGTAGGCCTGAAAGGTGTGATGAAGGAGGTCTTGAGCCGGTCCACCTAGTCTAGCTTGATCTGGTGGTAGCCGTAGTAGGCGTCCAAGAAAGACAGCAAATCGCAGCCGGCCGTGGAGTCAATGAATTGATCGATCCATGGCAGGGCGAATGGGTCCTTGGGGCATGCCTTTTTCAAGCTGGTATAGTCGATGCACATGCGCTAGGTCTTGTTCTTCTTCAACACCAGGACTGGGTTGGCCAGCCAGTCCGGGTGAAACACTTCCATGATGAAGCCGGCTACGAGCAGCCGGGCGATCTCTTCTCCTATTGTACACTGCTTCTCCTCAGAGAAATGGCACAGGGGTTGCTTGACTGGTTTAGCGTCTAGCCGGACGTGAAGCTTATGCTCGGCGAACTTCCTCGGACCACCCGACATGTCCTTGGGGGACCACGCAATGATGTCCCGATTCTCACGAAGGAAGTCGATGAGCTTGCCTTCCTATTTGCTGTCGAGGCGGGAGCCGATGGTGATGCACTGCGCGGGGTTTGCCGAGTCGAGCGGGACCTGCCTGTTGTCCTTGGACGGCTGGAAAGAGGCCTCACCGACCGATTGCGAGGGAGGAGCCGGCACGGCCGGCTGGCTGGCAGCAAGGGCCACGAGCTGGTCAAGCTGCCGGTTTTCCTCAGCTATCTCCATGGCCTCGGCCAGTCGGCTGCCGTCTCGAGCACACTCGATCGACATCTTGTAGTCACCCGTGATGGTGATGATCCCCTTGGGACCCGACATCTTGAGCTTGAGGTAGGCATAGTGAGGGACTGCCATGAACTTGACGAGAGCCGGTCGGCCTAGCAACGCGTGGTAGGGACTGTCGAGGTCCACCACCTCGAACAAAATCGGCTCGCGGCATAAATGGCCGGGACCGCCGAAAAGGACGTCAAGCTTGATCTTGCCGACAGGGGAGCAGGACTTTCCCGGCACGATGCCATGGAAAACCGTCTGGCTTGCCTACAGGTCTTCTTCCTTAAGCCCTAGCTTATGCATCGTGTCGAGGTAGAGGATGTTGATGCTACTGCGACCATCAATCAGCAACCGCATGAAGCGGCAGGTGTGCCTCTCAGAGGCGATGGTGGGGTCGAGGACCAGGGCGTACCTGCCAGGATTAGGCATCACGGTCGGGTGGTCGGGTCGGCTCCAGGTGACCGGCTTCTCCGACCAGTGCATGAACTGGGGAGTTGCCAGCATGGTGGCATTCACCTCACGGTGGAGCCGGCGCTGGGCATGCTTGCCTGTCTCTTCATTGGTGAAGACGACGTAGAAACCGTCCTGGTTGGGGAATTGGTCGTGCAGACAACCGTCGTTCTGGGCCAAAGCCGGAGCCGGCACCGAGACGATAGCTGGTGTCGGACCTGACGCGCGGGCGGGCGGCGCAGGGGGAGCCGGAAGGCCGTTCCCATAGGCCAGTCGCTGTGAGAAGCTGCACTGCCGGAGCATGTGCGTAGAGGGCTTGGCCCCAGAGTGGTTCTTGCAGGGGAGGTCGACCATCTGCTCGAACGTGAGCTTGGGCTACCAGGCGGCCTTGCCAGTGCGCTGGTGCTGACTGGAAGGTTGATCTGCCGGCTCCTACTCTCCGATGGTGGTGACCTGCCAGCTCCCACAACAGGAGTCGGGTTGGTCGTTCTTTCGTTTGTTGTTCTGCGGCTGCCGGTTGTCGGCAGCCGGTTGGGACGCCGCTGGTGTTAGCATTGCCTTGGCGGGCGAGGTCGTCTTGACCCGAATGGCGGAGTCAGCCGTGGCGTACTTGTCCACCTTGGTCATGAGCACGGCCAGCGTGGCCGACTCAAAGCACAGGATCTTGTGCTTAAGGTGGGTGCCGTCACGACAGCCTTCGATGAAATACTGTATGGCTCGCACCTCGTGCACCCCCTCGCAGGAGTTGCGGAGCTCGGTCCACCTGGTGAGGTAGTCGTGGAGGGACTCGTCCGGCCCCTAAATGCACATGGCTAGTTCACGGGGCGGCCGGGCCGCTTGTAGGTGCCGGTGAAGTTGTGGACGAAGGCTTCCTCGAAACCCATCCAGGAGTTGATGCCGCCGGCTGCCAGGCTATTGAGCCAGGTGCGGGCCGAGCCGATCAGCATGAGGGGAGTGTAGCGGACGGCTGCGCACTTGTTCCCCCTGGCGATGCCAACCGTGGTGGTATAGTCGATCAGCCAGTCTTCGGGCTTGGTGGCCCCATTGTACTTCGTGGTGTCTCGGGGGAGCGTGAAGCCGGCCGGGAACGTCTCGTTGCGGATCCGGGGGACGAAGCACGCCGGGCCAATCGAGCCCTCCTCCTCAAGGAGGGCCGACTGCGCAAGATGGTCGATGCGGAGACGGGCGTCATTCTCGCTGCGGGGGACGCATGGTCCGAGCCGGGCCGAAAGTTCGGGGCGGATGAAAGGAGGGATCGACCGTGCCATCTCGCGGCGCGGCGGCGGCATGTGACCACGGCTGAGCCAACACCTCGTCACGGCGGCTGCTACGCGCCGGGTTGTTGGTGCATTGGCTGTTTACAACTGGTTGCTCGCTCCTCGACTGCTGGGTGTGCTGAGGGTTGCTTGCCTCGGCCTGTCGACCGGTGACACAAGGTGAGCAGGAGTGCTGAGCCAGCTGACGGCCAGCAGTCTTGGTGCCCCTGCTCTCGGGCCGAGGGTCTTTGAAGGCGGCCCCGCCTATCGCGAGACGATGCTGCTGCGCTTCGGCGGCGTCGATGAGGTCTTTGATGTGGTGCTCGTGGGAGGCATGCTCTTCGCCCTCCAAGGTAGCCAGATCCTCATAGGCTATCTTCACGGCCCGCAGGTTGGCCATGGGGGTGTCATAGACGGGCATGTCGCCGCCCAAGATTTCGGCGACCACGCGACCGCGGTCGCGCATAGCCCCACGCTGGCTAGGCTCGGTGCCAGCCGGGGTAAGACCGTAAGCGGAGGCATACTCCCGCTGAGCGGCCTCCATGCGCCGCCACGTGGCCACGAGGGTGTTGGCGTCCTTGAACAGGAGACATCGAGCCACCTCCAGCTCAGCTGTGGCGATGTCGGGGTTTACCGTTGGGGCGATGGGAGTGCTCAGGCCACGAAGGGCCGCGCCGAGCGGATCGGGGGTGCCGACCCGGGCCGCAGCAGCGATGGCCTTGGCCCGCGCTCAACCCGTCGAGGTGCTGGAAGTGATGGCCATCACCCCGACGCGGGTCATTGGGCTCGTTGGCCGCGAGCGCACCCACGGTCGTGGGAGGGTCGGTGCAGACGAGCACCCCGCTAGGGTACTCGTTGGCAACCGGCGCTTTGGCAAGGGTTAGCCTGCCGAAGCGCTCGGTGAGCGCGTCAATGTCGATCGTGAGGTCGATGACGCTGCCCGCAGGGCCTGCCGGAGCAAGCCCCATGAGCCTGCAGGTTCGCCTGGACGTGCAGGGGCGACGGGGAATGGCGAGGGGTCCCGCCCGGAGCATGAACCCATCCGGTGTCGCATACGGCCCCACGGTGGGCGCCAACTGTCGTCATTTTCTGACGATAGATGCCATGGGTAGGCTTATCGAAGGTGGTTGGGGCCGAAGGACGCCGTCGGGCTCCGAGAGAGAGATTACACACAAACAGAGATGACACGCAATGTACCCAGGTTCCGGGCCCTCCGTGGGAGGTAATACCCCTAGTCCTGCTTGGTCTAGTTGAATGGATGGGTATGGTTACAAGGTTGCTCCTAGAGCTATCGTCTAGAGGTGGAAGAGGAAGCAGCCGGCTCGCCTTCCTTAACAACGAGGGTGAATGTGGGAAGTGTCCCGCGGGTGTGCACGAGTGAATCTGTCCTCCCCGTTGCATGGGGGGCTCGGGGGGTTTTATAGGCCAACCCCCGGCTTACAATATCCCTAAAGTACAGAGTTGAGGGACCCGGCTGGCAGCCTCTCTGGCTGGCCAGGGGGCCCTGCCTCTTGAGCCGTCTCGTCGCCTGTAGGGTCCACCGGCTGTGCGGTCCCATCACCCGCTGGGGCCCGCCAGCCGGCTCCGGGATTGGCCCCTGCCCACCTGCTACGGCATGGGCCGCTCGGGCGGCGTCGTCTTGCGTAAGCCGACCAAAGTCTCCGGTACGGCCGGCTGCTCTGTAGCCACACCGGGGCAGGTAATCAAGTGGGTGAAGGCATACCGGTACTGTTTCTCCGCCCGCTCGTGGTGAGCCGAAGTCAGCGGTACGACCGGTTGAACTGTAGCCACACGCACTCGTGCGTCAGTGGTCACTGTGGCTACATTGGGGCCCGTCGTGGAGGTCCCGTCTTGTCGCCGTACCCGCTTGCAGTGAGAAGGGACGAGATCTTGTCCGCCCAAGGGTCAACGGAGGAGCCGGGCCGAAGGCAGCCGGCCTTGCTCAGCTGGCCGGGGCCGAGCCGGCTCTTGGGACAGCCGGCCTCACGCGAGCCGGCCACGCACCAGCCGACCGGGAAGCAGCCGGCCATATATGTTTTTTCTTGAAGCAGGGAGAGAACTCCGTTGCTTTGGCCTACCCAGGGGTAATAACCCTGTCATAGAGAGTTCGACCAGCAAGAGCAAGAAGTCCAAGGCAGCTCCACCAGAGACTAAGAAGGTGCCCGCCAAGGAGGATGGTATGGGAGGAACTTTCACCATAAGTTCCACCCTTGAGGACAAATAGGAAAGCGCGCTTGTTACCTTCCTGCGGGCGAATGTCAATGTGTTTGCGTGGCAACCATCTAATATCCTCGGTGTTCCCAGGAAGGTGATTGAGCACCACCTTGCCGTCTGTCCACACGCGCGACCCATCGAGCAGAAGGTCAGGAAGCAGGCTTTGGAGCGGCAACAGTTTATTGCCGAAGAAATCAAGAAATTAGAAGCGGATGGCTTGGTTAGAGGAGTACTTCATCCAATGGTTGGCCAATCCAGTTGTAGTGCGCAAGGCAAATGGAAAATGGAGGCTATGTATTGATTACATAGATATCAATAAAGCCTGTCCCAAAGATCTTTTTCCCTTACCGCGCATCGACCAGATTGTGGACTTCATCGCTGGCTGTGACTTGTTGTCTTTCCTTGACGCCTATTTAGGTTATCATCAGATTTTCATGGCCAAGGAAGACGAAGAGAAGACCGCATTTATCACCCCATGTGGTACATATTGCTTTTTGTGTATGGCTTTCGGGTTGAAAAGTTTTGGTTCTACATTTGCAAGAACGGTCCAGATTGGTTTTGAGCCCCAACTACATAGAAATAGGAGGCTTATATGGATGACATAGTGGTCAAAACCAAGGACAAGGCGATGCTCATATCAGATTTAGAAGAAACATTTCCAAATCTGCACAAGATCAACTTGAAGCTCAACCCTGAGAAGTGTGTGTTTGGTGTCCCATCCGACAAGCTTCTCGGGTTCTTTGTATCTCAACGTGGAATTGAAGCAAATCCCGACAAGATCAAATCAATTGAGCAAATTGAAGCACCAATATGTGTCAAGGATGTGCGTCGTCTTGCCGGCTATGTTGCCGCTGTGAGTAGGTTCATTTCAAAATCTGCTAAGCGCGCCCTGCCCTTTTTCAAAATCTTGAAGAAGGCAGGTCCGATGAAATGGACTCCGGAAGTGGAGGCAGCGCTACAGGATTTCAAGAAGTACCTCTCCTCTTCGCCAGTCCTAGTCGCGCCAAATCTGCAAGAGCCATTGCTGCTATATCTAGCGGCAACAAATCAAGTGGTGAGTGCCGCATTAGTGGCTGAAAGAGAAGTTGATGATGAAGCAGCGGCGGCGGGAGGACCGCCAAGCGACAAACTAGGATAGTCCCCGGCAGGGTCTGGCGCCGACAAAGCAGGATCTGCGCTATCGAATGAAACAATTCAAAAGAATAAGATGGTAGAGTGCCCAGTCTATTTTGTCATCTCGCTTTTGCCAGGGGCTAGGTCAAGGTATTCTGGCATGCAAAAGTTTCTCTTCGGCCTCCTTATGGCCTCGAGGAAGCTGCGCCATTATTTCCAGGCACATGAGATCACCATTATCACTCGCTTCCCGTTGCAGCGGATTTTGTGGAACCCAGATGCTACCGGCATGATTGTGGAGTGGGCTTTGGAACTGTCAAGCTTTGGTGTCAAGTTTGAAAGTACTTCGACTATCCAGAGTAGAGCCTTAGCGGAGTTCATTGCGGAATGGACCCCAATGCCAGATGAAGAAGTTCCAGAGTCAACTCTCCTCGGCAAGGAAACAAATCAAGAGTGGATCGTGTATTTTGATGGGGCTTTCTCGCTGCAAGGCATCGGTGCTGGAGTGCTGCTTGTCGCACCCACTGGAGAGCACCTCAAATATGTGATTCAAATGCACTTTCCCCAGGAGAGGTCACCGAACAATACTGCAGAGTACGAAGGGCTGCTTGCTAGTCTCAGGATCGCGACAGACCTTGGGTTTGAGAAACTTATTGTCAGGGGTGATTTTCAGCTTCTCGTCAAGCAGGTGAATAAGGATTATCAGAGTCCATTCATGGAAGCTTATGTAGATGAAGTGAGAAAGTTGGAAGAACATTTTGACAGTCTGCAAATGGAGCACATTCCGTGTGCAGAGAATAGTGTTGCTGATGGCCTGTTAAAATGTGCTGCCCTTAAGTTGCCTGTGGAACGAGGAACTTTTGTGCTCCGACTGACTCAACCATCCATGACACCATCAATTAGACAAGAGAAAAGAAGAAAGTTGAGTTCTAGCAAGTATTTCCCGACAGAGCTCCCAGAAGCCACCGACGAGGAAGTTGCCTGGAACGATGCCAAGCTTGCCAGTGAGTGTCACGCTCCCACAGGGCCTCAGGCTCTTGTCGTGGAAGAATACGCTCCCGCCAAGCTTGCCGGGGGGTAACGAGCTCCGACAGGGCCTCGAGCCCTTGCCATTGAGACAAATGCTTCCCCGATAGAGGATATGCCTTTAGTCCTTGTTGTCGAGCCCCAGGCTCCAGCATGGGCACATCACATCGTCCATTTCCTTCAAACAGGAGAACTCCCTAAGGAACAAGAAGAAGCAGAGAAAGTAGTCCGTTGGACTAATATGTACCAGTTTGTGGAAACGTCCTGTACAGAAAGAGGCCGAATGGTGTGAAACTCAAGTGCATTTCTCGGGAAGATGGACTGGAGCTATTGGCGGAGATACATGGAGGCATATGTGGCTCCCACATAGGATCAAGAGTGCTTGCCGGTAAGGCATTCCGTCAAGGTTTCTTTTGGCCCACTGGCCTCCAGGATGTGACTGCGCTAGTAACCAAGTGTGAAGCGTGCCAGTTTCATTCGAAGAAAATGCATCAACCAGCTCAAGCTCTTCAGACAATACCTCTCTCCTGACCATTTTCGGTCTGGGGGCTCGACATCTTGGGTCCTTTTCCCCGTGCCAGCAGGGGCTTTGAGTACTTGTACGTCGCAATCGACAAGTTCACAAAGTGGACAGAAGTGGAAGAAGTGAGAAAGGTGACAGCACAATCAACCGTCAAGTTCTTTAAAGGAATAGTTTGCCGTTTTGGTGTACCAAACAAGATCATCAACAACAACGACACACAGTTCACGAGTCGCACTTTCATGCAGTCGGTCCAAGACCTTGGCGGCAAGATCTGTTTTGCTTCTGTTGCCCACCCAAGGAGCAACAGCCAGGCGGAAAGGCTAATGCTGAAGTGTTGCAAGGCCTGAAGACAAGAAATTCGACAAGCTGCGCAAGTGCAGATGGCGCTTGATTGATGAGTTGCCGGTGGTTGTTTGGTCAACCAGGACGACTCCAAATCGAGCTACCGGCCAGACACCCTTCTCCCTAGTATATGGGGGAAAAGCAGTTCTCCCCATGGAACTCACATACGGGTCACCTCGAGTGCTCGCTTATGATGATCTTGAGCAAGAGCAGTTGCGGCAAGATGACGCTACCGTCCTTGAGGAAGATCATCTTCAGGCTGTTGTGCGAGCTGCGCGCTACCAGCAAGCTTTGAGGAAGTCTTGAGGTTCATGCCCGAAGTCTTGAGGAAGACGACCTTGTTCTTCGGTGCGTTCAGTCCGCCAAGAATTTCAACAAGTTGACGCCAAAGTGGGAAGGCCCTTATCGGGTGGTATGAGTCACCAGGCCTGGCACAGTCCGCCCGGAGACCGAGGATGGCAACCCAGTGAGTAACTCCTGGAATATCAAACATCTTCGTAAGTTCTACCCATGAGGCGCGGTTGCCGGGTCTCCTGACAACCACCTTTTGTACAAGTCTTGTCGCCGAAGCATGTAATCCTTTATACAAAGCCAGGCACAGACCCTGTGCATAGTTAAGTAAGCTAAGTGTCCTGCAAATCTTGTTGATTCTCATGTTAGTTATGTACATGTTTGTCCAAGATATTGTGCTGCGCTTACTCCTGGCAAGAACTAATGGGCCGCCAAGGTTCCATATCCCTATTTTCTCTTCTTTCTTTTCTCAAAGGACAGAAGGTTACCTCGCGTGCAGCTTTGCCTAGGGGGGGGGGAATGGTGGTATGGATACCGACGGACGACGTTCAAGGAAAACATCTTGCCGGAAAGAGTACGGCAATGAAAAGCTAAGTTGCAGAAACTTTAAACATATTTTTGTTTTGTTATTCTCCTTGAACGATTTCAACTTTTGTATGGAAAACCTTCACGCGAAGGAACCTTGTTGCGATTGGTTGTGCCCTTACTCTGTTTCGAATCTGCTCAACAGTCTAGGTGACTGCACTGAAAACACCAGGGTCTCTTGCCGGTAGCAGCCCCGCCAGCAGGGTGCTAAAGTCCTACACCTAGCGCTCGCGGCGAGGGTGTGCGCGCTGGCAAGTCTCCAATCAAGCGTAGGGTGAATGCATACAGAAATAAATTAAGCAAGGGGGATAGCATAACATTTGTTCAAAGCATAGCAAGTTATATTACATCAATCTCGCCGCGATTCTAACATAAGATAAACTGTTCTTGGCGTGGATGGCAGTGAGAAGTATGGCAGCTAATCCCGGCGATCGCCTTCAACCCGCTTGACTTGGCTTACCCTGTCGACGATGGGCGCGACAAGTTCCTCAAGCGCCTTGACGTCTACATCCCTTAGCAAGTGGTCGAAGACGTTGGAGAGGTTGATGTCGGGGTTCTTGTGAGCCACCTTGACGAGCACCTTTTGGAGAACGGCCTGGCAGAGTTTGCGCGATTCGCTGGCCAGATAGGATGTTCGGTCAGAGTGAAGCTGCTGCAAGGCTTCAAGTGTGCGGTTGAAGAACATGGTCAGCTTGGCGCTCATGGACACTCTGTCGTCAGAAGAGTACCTGAAACCTTCCAGGACCATGGTGGACAGTTGTGTGGCAAGCTTCTCTGTGACGTCGACGAGCTTCTCAATCCAGACACGTATTCACTGTACATAGTCGTTGTGGGCGGCAGCGGCACTCTTGACCAGCTCCTCCTCATCTCGGAGATCCTTGACCAGAGCCTTCTCGCGGGCCCTGGTGGTATCAAGAGTCTCGGTCAGCATGGCCAGCTTCATTTTCAGATCATCAATGGATTCACTGGCTGAAGAGAGCTGTTTGGTCTTGTCGAATATGGTGACCTGCATCTCCATCAGGCTGTGGAGGGCTTTGTCTCTTTCAGTATCGAGTGATGAGACCTTCTTGACATGATCCTCCAGATCTGCCTCCAGCTTCTTCACCCTCTCCTCTAGCAAGTTCTTGGCAGCCTCTGCAGCTCTGGTAGCATCGACAACCTACTTCAACTTGCCGACGTGATCTCCAGTTAGAGCTTTGAGCGTCTCCTTGTGTTTCTGCTCCAACTCCTTGTTGGAAATATCCACTAGAGGCAATAAATAAAGTGTTTATTATTATATTTCCTTGTTCATGATAATTTTTTATTGTCCATGCTAAAATTGTATTGAATGGAAACACATTACATGTGTGGATAAATAGACAACACTTTGTCCCTAGTATGCCTCTAGTGAACTAGCTCGTTGATCAAAGATGGTCAAGGTTTCCTAGCCATTGACATGTGATGTCATTTGATAACGGGATCACGTCATTAGGAGAATGATGTGATGGACAAGACCCAAACTACAAACATAGCATATGATCGTGTCAGTTTATTGCTACTGTTTTTTGCATGTCAAGTATATGTTCGTATGACCATGAGATCATGCAACTCACGGACACTGGAGGAGTGCCTTGTGTGTATCAAACGTCGCATCGTAACTGGGTGACTATAAAGGTGCTCTACAGGTATCTCCAAGGGTGTCTGTTGTGTTGGCATGGATCAAGACTGAGATTTGTTACTCTGTGTGACGGAGAGGTATCTCAGGGCCCACTCGGTAATACAACATCACAATAAGCCTTGCAAGCAATGTGACTAAAGTGTTAGCCACAGGATCTTGTATTACGGAACGAGTAAAGAGACTTGCCGGTAACGAGGTTGAACTAGGTATGGAGATACCGACAATTGAATCTCGGGCAAGTAACATACCGAAGAACAAAGGGAACATCATAGGGGATTAACTAAATCCTGGACATAGAGGTTCGACCGATAAAGATCTTCATAGAATATGTAGGAACCAATATGGGCATCCAGGTCCCTCTATTGGTTATTGACCGTAGAGGTGTCTCGGTCATGTCTACATAGTTCTCGAACCCGCAGGGTCTGCGCACTTAAGGTTTGGTGATGTTTCGGTAGTATAGAGTTATGCATGGTGGTGACCGAAGGTTGTTCGGAGGATCTCCGGAATGGTCCGGAGGTAAAGATTGATATATAGGAAGTCCTATTTTGGTCGCCGAAAATGTTTCGGGCTCATCGGTAGTGTACCGGGAGTGCTGGTAGTGTACCGGGAGACCACCAGGAGGGGTATTTCGACCCAAGAGGCTACATGGACTGTGGGAGAGTGCATACCAGCCCTTAGTTGGATGGTGGAAGTCCCACACAAGTCCCATGCAGCTGGGAGAGAAAACCCAAAGAGAAAACGTGGAAAAAAGGCAAAAAGGCAAAATAGGGAGGAATCCTAGTCCTTCTAGGATTGGAGGAAGAGTCCTCCTCTCCTCCTTGCTTCGGCCGAAGCAAAGGGCTGGCCCCTTGAGTGCCAAGCCTCCTCCTCTGTTCCTCTTATATATACTAGAGGTTTGAGGGTTTTTGGCACTTGATTTTCAGCCATGTGCTACCCGTTCCTCTAGTGCATAGTTTCTCCTCTAGATCGGTTTTCTGCAATGCTTAGGCGAAGCCCTGCCGGAATAGCTCCACCACCATCGCCAGAGCGCCGTGACGCTGCTGGCGAACTCGTCTACCCCTCTGCTCCCTCTTGCTGGATCAAGAAGGCGGAGATCGTCATCCAGCTGCACGTGTGCTGAACGCGAAGGTGTCGTCCGTTGGTGCTTGATCGGGACGGATCGTGATTGGATCGCGGGACGCTCAGCGATTTGGATCGCGAAGACGTTCGACTACATCGACCACGTTTCTTAACGCTTCCCGCTTAGCGATCTAAAAGGGTACGTAGATCCACTCTCCCTCTCGTAGATTCTCATCACCATGGATAGATCTTGCGTGTGCGCAGGAATTTTTTTGTTTCCCATGCAACGTTCCCCAACACTCCGTTTCACCATGGATAGATCTTGCGTATGCCGCGTGACAAGCCCTTCGATCTTCGTTTCCTTTCCGCGAAGATTGTCGGCAAGCACCTTCTCACGAATGACACGGTCGTCCTCATGGGCATCAAGCCCGGTACGGCGCTCCGTCAACCGAGCTTATTCTACAGCAGCCTGTTGCTTAGCCTCCTCCTGCGCCTGCTCGACGTCGGACTGCATCAAGAAGAGTTCGCTCCAGCCTTGGCTCAGTTTCTCTTCACCAGACTTCAACTCCTGGAAAGCTTGGGCGAACCAGGCTTGCGTTTCCTCGACGCACTTCTGAAAGTCTGCCTCAGTCGCTCCCATAAATGCTGCCCTGGAGTACAGTTTCTCCTTTCGGGCGCAGTAAAGCGCTTGAAGCTTTCGGAAGTTGGTGCCCATGGTTTGGAGGAGTTGCTCTTCTTGGAATATACTGTTGTTGGCACTTGGTTCATCAATAATCTCGAGCCCGGCAGCTATAATGATCTACTCGTGAAAAACTTCCCCTTTAGATGACACCCCGGTGCTTGCCATGCCGGGGATGCTGACGAACATGTTATCGCCAACCCTGAGGTACTTGCTTGACGAAGGGGCTTCGGATGTAGACGGCTGGTCTTCGACGGCTGCCTCCCCGGTAGCTAGGGTCTCCATGACCGGCATAGCGCCAGGCGCTCCTACGACAGGAATGCCATCAGTGCGGTCACTGGTCTCGTCGCCGGCCTTCTCGGTAGGCTTCTTGGCGGCCTCCTCCTGCGCAGCCTTGGCAGCTTCGGCACTAGCGACCTCGGTGGCAGCATTATTGGCGGCTTCGGAGGCTTCAGCGGCGACACTCTTGGTGGCTTCCTCAGCAGCGATCCTGTCGGCCTCGACGGTAGCATCCCTAGCGGTCTCCTCGATGATGGTGTCAACATCCATGCGCTTCGTCGAGGGATTGTCTGAAGACCAAGAAAACAAACCAAACAAGATTGAGGTGGAAGTTCAAGAAGACAAAAAAATAAGAACATAATAACAAATACCTATGCCAACATCGGTTGCTGGCATAGACCTGCCGGTGCCCGTGCTTGCCAGCTCTTCCTCGTCGCGATAAAGCGCACTAGAGGAAGTCCTTGTCGGAGATCCATCTCTGGGCGGCGTAGATGGTGGAGGCGGCATATCAGGGACGACCTCTGATGGTTCTCCTTGTTAGTGCTCTCCTCCTGCACGTCTGGTGATGTTAGCAGCAAAGATGCACACCCGGGCACTTGCCAACAGGAAGTGAGTAATGGACTCACGCTGGGGGCTGCGCCGGGGACTGAGTCGAGGGCTGCGTCATGGGCTAGCGTCCGGGTTGGCGGTGGTCGTCTCTGGCGCACTTGAGGTGCTTGCCGGCGGCTCCTCACCGGTCGAGGTCTTCGTCCTCTTCGCTACCCTTTGCGCCAATGTTTTCACATCCCCATGGAGACAAGCCAAAGCAAAGAAAATGAGTTAAGTAAAACCAAAAAATCGAAAGGCAAAAGATGCGACAAGATCCTTACTCCTCATCTTCTTCTCCTATGCTAAGGGCAGAGAGGTCAAAGGTGACTTCTGCCATGGTGCCCGTGGAGGGGTGATCCTGGGTCGTTTAGCCGCGGCAGGCACATGTTGCTGATGAGCTTCTTGTCGCTGCGTGGCCTTGCCAGCCGCCCCCTTGCCGGGGGATGCACTACGCGAACAAGCTTAGCGGACCGGAATCCTAGAAGCAGCGCTTCGAAGGACGCGCCTCTTCCTTGGCTCGAGAGTCGGGGCCTCCTCGAGCAGTTCCTCCTGGGCTGTGTCTTCGGCAGGATGGCCCCTGGCGGATGTGCCGCCCTGCTCCTCAGCGGTCACGCCCTGCCCGGCAAGATTCTCGTCCGACAACATTTCCCCTCTGCTGTTTTCCTCTTCCAAGAAGCCAACGTTGTCGGCCTCCGCGGCAAGATTTGGTTCTTCCGCCCTGCTGGCAATGTATGCCACATCTTCCTCAATGGTGTCGCGGACGAGGCCCTCTTCTTCGTGGATAGCCCTCTCCGTCAGGTTATCAAAGAATTGCTACGCCTTCTCTTTAGGTGGTTCAATCCAGGTCATTTCAAGGCTGTGAGTGTCAAACGCCGGCATCATGGTGATGATTGGACCTAGAGCAGAGTTGTTGGATAGAGGGATTATGCTTGCCGGCAACTTACATACCATGTCACCCCTAAATAGTCTCTGTCAGAGAGCTGCGTGCTGCATAAATGTCAGATTGTTGTTTAGTCTGGGGCACAGCCTCGTTATGTCTGCCGCGTTCCGGAATTCCCAAGCTGGCCTACCCTTGTTCTGTAGAGGGGCGATGCGCCGGTGAAGGAAATCGGTGCCTATCATCTCTACTGTGAGACCGACAGCTCTGAGGCGGTGAATCCTAGTAGTCGCGACTGTGAGCTTCCCATCCTTAGGGTCGAGGGCCTCCAGTCGTCACTGCGCACCATCTTGGTTTGCCGCGGCAAGAAGAAAGGCTGAAAGTTCTCCTCCCAAATCCAGCACCATTTGCCTCGCCACTCCTCCCACTTTTGGCGGTAGGCCCCATCTGGGTAAACCTCCTTGGTTCCTGACCGTGGAATCCAAGCGATGGAACCATAAAGGGCTTCACCTTTTTGGATGCGGGGAATGAAGTAATGGCGGAAAAGGGCGGTGTTAGGAACTACTCCGGCAAAGTTTTCGCAAAGGTGGGCAAAAACTGACATGCATGTCACGGCATTCGGCGTAAAATCCAAGAGTTGGAAGACGTAGGTGAGCATGATGTCATTGAAGAAATCCGAGAAAGGGGGCAGAGCCCGCAGTAAAAATAGTCGGCAAAGAAGTGATATTTATCTGGGCCGCACCTGGAAGAATCTGGACTCACGCGGATGGCAGGATGTGCTTTCGTCTCCGCCACTCACATGTTCTGGTATCGCTCCCTCAGAGCACCCGGGTCAAGCACCGGCATAAAGACAACGTGCTCCTTCCGCATCCTCGCCAGCTTGTTCTTCGAGACGACGGTTTCCACATCCGTGCCGTTGTTGGCCTTGGGCGGCATGGTGGCTATGGAGGCGGAGGCTAAAGATGGAGAGGGCATGGAGGCGTGCATGAATGGGAGGAGCTCTATTTCGGGCTTGAGGAGGAAGATGATGGCGGTTCTCAGATTGGAAAGGGCAAGAGGTAAATGAGCAGCGCCTCTGCGGTTTCCTTTTTATGGGGAAGGCACGGGGAAGCCTCTTTACTAGATTAATATAGAAACGCTTCGCGGGCGCGCTGCTGTGACGGCCGCGCCGCGCACGTCCCTCACATCAGATATTCAATGGGTGTCGTGGGGGGAGGCACAGAAAATGGAATGATTACAGCAGTTAATCCCTGCCACGCGTGCCCGTGCACTGCTTGGGTCGAGCCCAACAACGCCTCGCACCGTGTATGGCCTAGGCCCGGGGGCTCCTGTTGGTGTACTAAAGTATGGGTTTTTTAGTACCCCGTACTTGTGCACGGACAGTAGTAGCCGTACCAGCGGCAAGGCCTACTAGGGAGCAATTGAGAGCAAGGAAGTCAAGAAGGCATTCAAGTCAACAAATCGAAGACCAAAGGCTGGGACCCCGACAAGATCTTGTCGGGATGGCTGCTGAGCCCCGGCAAGAAGTGCACCCGGCAAGGCCTTGCCATCCTGCCAGCGCAGAGACGAGGTGTCATCCCACCTGGGTACGTGTCGAGATGCCAGGGATGCACGAGGGTAAGCGGTGCCGATGGGACGGGCACCTGTCCCGTCCCGTAGAAGGTTAGGGACGCCCGACGAAGCATTAAATGCGTTTGTCTCACATCGTCAGTGTTAGGTTCGATAACACTGTAGCACTTTACACCTCATGTATGCGTTGTACGCCACTGTTGGTGACCCCTTCAAGAGTATAAAAGGAGGCCCAAGGCACAGCTACAGGGGGATCTTCTCTGGCACATTCTACATGAGTAGATAGCGCTCCCAGAACCTGAGCTAGAACTCATCCAATACAACCAAGCAGGAGTAGGTTTTACGCATCTTTGCGGCCCGAACCTGGGTAAAATCCCGCGCGTTAGTCATCAGATCTGCTTTCTGTGCGAGCCTTCTTCCCCGTCGAATTGTAAAGGGATCCTCCCGATCCCATAGGTCTCGTTTCCCCCAATAGTACGGAACAAAGTCAAAACACTACTGGAATCGCCTTGAACGCCAAGGGCCAGGAACACTCGACAAATGGATTTAAACACTCGACAAAGCCTTTGCCAAGAGTTGCACTCGGCGAACACCACCAGACGTACACGTCTCAGGCAAATAAAACATTGCCGGGAGCCAAGACACGGACACTCGGCAAACTCTTTGCCGAGTGCCGAAGAACCCACACTGGAAAAAAAGTAACTTACGGACGGCAGATGAAGACGGTGTTGCCACGTGGTTTAACTTCGCTGAGAGCGGCCCTTGGCAAAGACAACCAATAAGAAACCACCACGTGTCAAGATGCTAACATGTGGGTCTCGTAGCGTCATTCGAGCGCCAGTTTTGTCGTCTGCATCCCTCTGCAATAAAATCCACTAGGGAACTGACACATGTCCAGCTCCTGACAGGTGGGTCCAAGCGCAAAAGCCGAGTGCCTTCTTTGCCGGGAGCAGCCCTCGGCAAAGAGAGCCAATGATAAAGAACCACGTGGCGACCACTTGACATGCCAGCCCCATAACAAAATCTAAGCTCCTTCTTTGTCGGGAGAAGCCCTCGACAAAGAGAGCCGCTAAGAAATAGACACGTGTCGGCCACCTGACTGGCGAATCCCACAACAAACGCCGAACACCATCTTTGCCGGAAGTCATGCTCGGCAACCACCTAACAGCAGAGCCTGTAGTTTGCCAAGGGCATGGTCGGCAAACATTATAACCTTTGCCGAGAGCCGTTTGCTCTCGGTAAGGATATCAATGTCTACTAGTTGTTATTTTTACCGAGCGCCTTCTCGGGAAATGTTTCCAGTTCAAGAGGTTTATCGAGAGCCAAATCACGAAATGTTGACAGTTCAGGAAGTTTACTGATAGGCCTCTCGGGAAAGTTTTGTCCAGCAGTCTTCTTTCGTTCCTATGCTTGCAACAAAACATATACAATAGTAGTATATAGTGCATCTCACATATAATCACAATCACACAAAAAGCAATAATCCTCAAGGACATCCCACATACAAGCAATATTTCATAAAAGGTGCAATATAGTTGTCAATCTTACTCGACTATCACAAGTAGGGCTGTAAGAAAATCTCGAGGCTTGTGAGTCACTCGAGATTGAATCGTCTTTTGTCTCGACTCAAGATTGACTCGAAAAGAAACGAGCTGAGTATGGACATTTTATGTAGCTCAATCAAATGGACTGATCTTGAGCCAATACTCGCTCGTTTGATTTTAACTCGATATCTCGGCTTAACATCATTATGTTAAGTGATCATGCCATATATTGAATGAAAATAGAGCAATTTATTATCATATATGTTGTCCATGATTGTTTCCATTTTATTTACTAGTAAACATGGAAGTTTAATTAACTTTAGAGGTAAATTAGGCCCTATTATGGCGATGTGCCTTATCTAGTTGGAATATTCCTCAAAGATTTTGTATTTTTTTCCTGTCTCGCTTAGCTCGAAAAGAAATCGAGACCGACTAGAGATCATTAAAAGCCAAGCATGAGTCATGTTTTACAGCTCGACATTGAGTTTCACTTAGTTTGAGCTCGCTCGAATTTATTATGAGCTGAGCTGAGCCAAGTAGAACTCGCTCGAACTCGACTGGTTTGCAGCCCTAATCACAAGTCTCAAGAACACACAACATGCAATAGTTCCAAAGCACACACAATTGGTATATTCAAACACAACATAACATAAAGTTCACATGATTTTGGAGATCAGAGTGGGAACATCAACATCAAAAGTCGTCATTTCGTTTGGTTCCCCAACTCCACCAATTTGAGGTCGAACTACTAGAACATTGTTCAACACTTGTGATCGATTGAGCTGTAAGAATTTTGAGACAATAAGATGAATGCATATGTTAATGCCTAAAATGGTGATAGAAAAACGAAACTCACAATATTCCACTCTGGCGTTACTGTCATCTCTGACACTGGTTTGCCCTACATGGAATAAAGATTGACCACCATATGTTGTAAAGACATCACTAGATCATCTTGTGCCTTTAGCTTAGCCCGTGGTTCATCTTGTTATTTCTTGGTGTCATTCAGCCGGGTCTACAATATGACAATGAAAATGTCATTCGTGTGGAAATGCAAACATGCAGGACCATGAATGATCAATGAAGAAGCACTGTGTTGCATTTTCTCAATATTGGACACAGTATGTGGTACGGGACGCTCTATGGTAGCAGTAGAGCCCGTACTCATGTCACGAAGCGTGTTAACTCTCAGAAGGGAAGAGGTTCTAACAGAACCTACATGAACTGACATTCGGCCATTCGGTCTACCACCTACCACGGCAATGGCAACAAGAGGGTCAAACGGCACCACGAGAGGATGAGTCTCTTGCCCGTATGTCTCCTTTATTTTTTGAGCACTCCCCAACTGATCGGGCTTTAGAGCTAATCAAGTCCATGTCTGGGTGGAGAGGGTCCTTGTCCTTGTCGTCTTTGGTATGTTTGATGGTCCACGCCTTGAAATAAGAGATATCATTGCTAGTTTATTCTTTCTGCAAAAGAAAGCGATCCAAACAATCAAGGGAATGCCCACAATTGAAAGAGAACATGATGAAACAAAAAGGATGTTGTTGCCGTCATGTTTGCAGACGACACCTGAGATGGTGAGGTTGCGTTGACGGTGTCCTGGACAAACCATAACTTACACCGATCCGATATTACCTTGTGTTCATCCTGCCACCCTGGATCCGTCCATCGTTCGGCGATCTTCTCCGAGCACGGACATTTGTCAGTGCACCACCGACGAATCATCTCTAATAATTAGTAAACAAATACATCTTTGTAAGGAATCTAATTTGCGGTAAAGTAGGGAATAACATGCATCCATAATCACTTGCTGATATGTACATTTTGATCATGATTTCCTCCTGTTATTTATAATGTTTTTATGCATCATAATTCTTTATAGAGTAATTCCAATGTCTTTTCTCTCATAATATACACAGAGGGAGAATACCAGCAACTGGAATTCTGGACGTGAAAAAGCATGTCAGAGATACCTATTCTGCACATTTCCAAATAAGCTGAAATTTTACGGAGAATTATTTTGGAATATATAGAAAAACTAGCGAAAATAACTACCGGAGGGGGACCACCTGGTGAGCACCTCCGGGTCGTGCTCAGCCCAGCCCACCTCCGGTGCCCATATTCTAGTATTTAAGGTCTTTTGACCTAGAAAAAATAAGGGGATGACTTTCGGGGCGATACACTGCCGTCATGAGGCGGAACTTGGGTAGGAGCACGTTTGCCCTCCGGCGGAGCGGTTCCGATGGAGGAACTTCCCCCCGGAGGGGGAAATCAAAGCCATCGTCATCACCAACAACCCTTTTATCTTTGGGAGGCCAATCTTCACCAACATCTTCAACAACACCACCTCCTCTCAAACCCTACTTCATATCTTGTATTCAAATCTTTGTACCAGAATCTTAGATTGGTACTTGTGGGTGACTAGTCGTGTTGATTACATTACGTAGGTGATTACTATACGGTTTATTTGGTGGAGGATCATATGTTCAGATCCATTATGCTATTTAATACCCCTCTGATCTTGAGCATGATTATTATTTGTGTGTAGTTACTTTTGTTCTTGAGGTCATGGGAGAAGTCATGTTGCAAGTAATCATGTAAAGTTGATATGTGTTCCATATTTTGCTGATGCGAATGTTGTGATTCCCTTAGTGGTGTCATGTGAAGGTCAACTACATGACACTTCACCATCCTTGCCCCGAGGGAATGCATTGTGAAGTAGTTATTAGATGATGGGTTGCTAGAGTAACAGAAGCTTAAACCATAGTTTATGCACTATTTCGTAATGGGTTGATTTGGATCCAAATGAACACTATGGTTAGGTTTTATCTTAATACTTTTCTCGTAGTTGCGGATGCTTGCGAGGGGGGTAATCATAAGTGGGAGGTTTGTTCAAGTAAGAATAGCACCCAAGCACCGGTCCACCCACATATCAAATTATCAAAGTAGTGAACGCAAATCAAACCAACATGATGAAAGTGACTAGATGAAATTCCCGTGTACCCTCAAGAACACTTTGCTTGTTATAAGAGACCGTTTTGGCCTGTCCTTTGCCACAAAAGGATTGGGCTACCTTGCTGCACTATATTTACCTTTACCGTTACTTGCTCTTTACCAATTATCTTGCTATCAAACTACTTGTTACCTACTATTTCAGTGCTTGCAGAAACTACCTTGCTGAAAACCGCTTGTCATTTCCTTCTGGTCCTCGTTGGGTTCGACATTCAAAATTATAGAAAGGATTACGATTGAACCCCTATACTTGTGGGTCATCAGGACTCATTTCTGGCATCATTGCCGGGGAGTGAAGCGCTCTTGTTAAGTGGAAATCGGTTAGGAAAAAAATATACTACATGCTGAAATTTATTGTCACTTGCTACTATGGAAAACAATCCTTTGAGCAGTTTGTTCGGGGTATATTCACCTCGACCGAAACCAAAATTATTTGCTCCTCAACCCACTGCACCTACTGAAATATTGGTTATGAAATTCCTTTAGGTATAGTTGAACAACTGCTAGCTAATCCTTATGAAGGAGACGAAACGAAACATCCTGATATGCATCTGATACACGTGGATGAAATTTGTGGATTATTTAAGCTTGCAGGTTTACCCGAAGACGAAGTTAAGAAGAAGGTTTTCCCATTATATTTGAAGGGAAAAGCATTGACATGGTATAGGCTATCTGATGATATTGGATCATGGAACAGGAATCGATTGCAATTGGAATTCCACCAAAGTTTTATCCTATGCATCTAGTTCATCGTGATCGGAATTTTATATATCATTTTTGGCCTCATGTAGGAGAAAGTATCGCTCTACCTTGGGGGAGGCTTAAGTCAATGTTATATTCATGCCCCAATCATGAGCTCTCGAGAGAACTTATTATTCAAAAAAAATTATGCTCGGCTTTATCATAATGATCAATCCATGCTCGATACTTTTTGTACTTGTTCTTTTATGAAGAAGATTATTTAATTCAAGTGGGATCTTTTAGAAAGAATTAAGCGCAACTCTTATGATTGGGAACTTGATGAAGGTAATAAGTCAGGTATTAATCTTGAGTTTGATTGTGTTAAATCTTTTACGAATACCGATGCTTTTCACAAGTTTCGCACTAAATATGGACTTGATTCTGAGATAGTAGCCTCTTTCTGTGAATCATTTGCTACTCATGTTGATCTCCCTAAGGAGAAGTGGTTTAAATATCATCTCCCAATTAAAGAAGAAATTGCAGAACCAGTAAAAGCTAAAGATGAAACCATCATTTATAATGTTGATCCAGTTGTGCCTACTGCTTATATTGAAAAACCACCTTTCAATGTTAGGATAAAGGAACATGCTAAAGTATCAATTATGGTTCGCAAAAGTAATATTAAAGCACCTAAGCCCTCTGAACAAATAAAAGTGGAACCTAGTGTTGCTATCGTTAAAGATCTCTTGGTAGAAAATATTGATGGACATGTTATTTACTTCGGTGATGAAGCTGCTAGAATTGCCAAACCCGATGAAAAAGATAAACATAGACCCGTAGTTGGCATGCATGTTGTCTCATTTAAAATAGGAGATCATTGTTATCATGGCTTACGTGATTTGGGTGCTAGCTATCACACCACCTGGGATTGGTAGAGATTTTGAAGTCTTGTGTGGGAAAATAAAATACTGTACTGATTTTCTAGTTCTTGGTTCCCCACAAGAAAACTTTTGTCCCATTATCTTTGGTAGACCTTTCTTCAAGACTGTTAATGCTAAGATAGATTGTGAAAAACAAACTGTCAGTGTTAGTTTTGGTGACGTGTCTCATGAATTTAATTTCTCCAAGTTTAGTAGACACCCTCCTAATAAAGAATTATCTAGTAAGGATGAAATAATTTGTCTTGCTTCTATTGCCGTTCCTCCTACTGATCCACTAGAACAATATTTGCTAGACCATGAAAATGATATGAACTTGCATGAAAAAAATGAAATAGATAAGATTTTCTTTGAACAACAACCTCTCCTAAAACACAATTTGCCTATTGAAACTCTAGGAGGTATTCCTCTGCCTAAAGGTGATCCTCTGCTTGAATTACAACAATTGCCTGGCACTTTGAAGTATGCTTATCTTGATGACAAAAAGATACATCCTATTATTATTAGTTCTAACCTTTCAGAACATGAAGAAGAAAGATTATTAAAAATTCTAAGGAGGCTTCGAGCTGCTATTGCATATACTCTAGATGATCTTAAGGGCATTAGTCCCACTCTATGTCAGCACAAGATTAATGTGGAGTGTGATGCTAAACCCATTGTTGATCACCAACGATGATTGAATCCTAAGATGAAAAAAGTGGTAAGAACTGAGATATTAAAGCTTCTGGAAGCAGGTATAATTTATCCCATAGTTGATAGTATATGGGTAAGTCCCGTTCATTGTGTCCCTAAGAAGGGAGGTATTACTGTTGTTCCTAATGATAAAAATAAACTTGTCCCACAGAGAATTGTTACTAGATATAGAATGACAAATGATTTTAGAAAACTAAATAAAGCTACCAGAAAAGATCATTACCCTATGCCTTTCATTGATCAAATGTTAGAAACATTATCTAACCACACACACTTTTGTTTCCTGGATGGATATTCTGGTTTCTCTCAAACACCCATGTCACAACCTGATCAACAGAAAACCACCTTTACTTGTCCTTTTGGAACCTATGCTTATAGAAGTATGCCTTTTGGTTTATGCAATGCACCTGCTACCTTTGAAAGATGTATGACTGCTATATTCTCTGATTTTGTGAATTGATTGTGGAGGTTTTCATGAATGATTTTTTCATTTACCGGACTTCTTTTGATGACTGCTTAAGCAACCATGATCGAGTTTTGCAGATATGTGCACAAACTAATATCGTCTTGAATTGGGTGAAGTGCCAATTTATGGTTAATGAAGGTATTGTCTTGGGGCGTAAGGTATTTGAACGTGGTATTAGTGGATAAAGCTAAAGTTAATGCAATTGAGAAAATTTCATGTCCTAAAGATATTGATGGTTTCGGAGTTTTCTTGGTCATGTTGGTTTCTATAGGAGGTTTATTACAGACTTCTCTAAAATTTCTAGGCCTCTTACTAATCTTTTACAAAAGGATATTCCATTTGTCTTTGATGATGATTGTGTACAAGCCTTTGAAACACTTAAGAAAGCCTTAACACTGCACCTATTGTTCAACCACCTGATTGGAACTTACCTTTGAAATTATGTGTGATGCTAGTGATTATGTTGTTGGTGCTGTTCTAGGACAATGAGTTTTTAAGAAATTAATGTTATCCATTATGATAGCAAAACTCTAGACAGTGCCCAAAGAAATTATGCTACTACTAAAAAATAATTTTTTGCAGTTGTGTTTGCTTGTGATAAATTTAGATCATACATTATTCATTCCATAGTTATCATTCAAACTGATCATGCTGCTATAAAATAGCTTATGGAAAAGAAAGATGCTAAACCTAGGCTTATTAGGTGGATTTTGTTCTTCAAGAATTTGATTTACATATCACTGATAGGAAAGGAGCTGAGAACTCCGTAGGTGATAACTTGTCTAGGTTAGAAAATATTCTTGATGAACCACTACCTATTGATAATAGTTTTCCCAATGAACAGTTAGCTGCAACAAATGTTTCTCAAAACACTCCTTGGTAAGCTGATTATGCTAACTACATTTTTGCTAAATATTTCACACCTAGTTTCACATACCAACAAAAGAACAAAATTCTTCTATGATTTAAGACATTACTTTTGGGTTGACCCACATCATTATAAAGAAGGGGTAGATGGTATTATTAGACGTTCTGAGCATGAACAGGAACAAATCCTACGGAAATGTCATTTCAAAGCCTATGGATGACATCATGCGGGAGATAGAACTGCTCACAAGGTATTACAATCTGGTTTTTATTTGCCTGCTCTGTTTAAGGATGCCTGTAAGTTTGTCTTGTCTTGTGATGAATGTCAAAGAATTGGTAATATCGGTAAGCATCAGGAAATGCCTATGAATTATTCATTTGTTGTTGAACCATTTGAGGTTTGGGGTTTTGACTATATGGGACCTTTGTCTTCCTCTAATGTGTATACTCATATTTTGGATGCTGTTGATTATGTTACTAAGTGGGTAGAAGATATTCCAACTAGTAGTGCTGATCATAACACCTCCATTAAAATGATTAAATAAGTTATTTTCCTGAGGTTTGGAGTCCCTAGACATTTAATGACTGATGGTGGTTCACACTCTATTCATGGTGCTTTTCGTAAAATGCTTGCTAAATATGATGTTAACCATAGAATTGCATCACCCTATCATCCTCAATCTACTGGTCAAGTTGAACTTAGCAATAGAGAAATAAAATTTATATTACAAAAAACTATCAATAGGTCTCAAAAGAATTGGTCTAAGAAATTAGACGATGCACTTTGGGCCTATAGAACAGCTTATAAAAATCCTATGGGTATGTCTCCATACAAAATGGTATATGGAAAATCTTGTCATTTACCTCTAGAGTTAGAACATAAAGCATTTTGGGCAATTAAAGAACTCAACTATAATTTCAAACTTGCTGGTGAAAAGAGATTATTTGATATTAGCTGACTAGATGAATGGAAAACCCAAGCTTATGAAAATGCCAAACTACTCAAAGAAAAAGTTAAAAGATGGCATGACAAAAGAATCCAAAAGCGGGAATTCAAAGTTGGAGAATATGTTCTTTTGTACAACTCCCATTTTAGAAATTTTGCAGGAAAAGTTCTTTCCAAATGGGAAGAACCACATGTTATTGAAGAGGTTTATTGCTCTGGAGCTATCAAGATTATTAATGCCGAAGGTACTAGCCCAAAGGTGGTCAATGGACGAAGAATCAAACACTATAACTCAGGTACGCCTATTAATGTTGAAAGCAATATTATCCAAACCATGACAACCTAGGAACACATAAAAGAAAGCTTCCAGAACACTCCAGAATATTGAAAAAGGGGAGGTACATGATACGGTAAGTAAACAAACTCCCAAAAATCCACAAAAATATTTTCTGTTAGTTTTGGAATATTAAAAAAAATAGGAAAATAAGAAATAAACAGGAAAGCAACCTAGGTGAGCACGATACACCAGGGCGCTCCTGCCCTCCTTGGCGCGCCCTGGTGGGTTGTGCCCTCCTCGGGCACCTTCCCGACTCTGTTTTCCTTCCATATTCTTGCTTCCCAAGATAAAAAAAATCTCTATATATACTCTCGGATGATTTGACCATCGCATCGCAAAAAATCCTTTGTTCTTGTTTCGTGTTGTTTTCCTGACAGATCTGAAATTATGTCATCTCAAAATTCTGAGGGGGAGTTATGTTGCTGACTATGTTTCAAACCCTAACATCTATGGACAGGTGGATCCTTATGGGTGGACCACAGATGATGAGGAAGATGCCCACATGAAGGAAACAATGGACGATAGCTTTGAGGAAGAGGATGATCCACTACCACAAACCGGAGACATGCATGTAGAGTACAAAAAGTCAATCCTCCCTAAAGGATACAAAACTAAGATTCAATTTATCCCGTTTCATTTTTTGCAAGAGAGAAATGCGGCATTATGCAAAAAGATATTAAAGCTCGAGCTGGAGGATGATGATGTAAGGGAGGAAAATTTTATGCTCAAGTATAACATGAAGAAGAAGGCTACTTCATCACCACCACCTTTATCATCTTCACCACCAAAGGATACTTGAGTACATGGGTATGGGCACTCCCCTTGGCTTGATCCAAGCTTGGGGGAGATGCCCCGATATCGTATCACCATCACTTTTATTACATTTGCCTATTTCATTTCGACCCTTAGCTATTTCATGAGTTAGTTAAATAAAAGTTTAGTATGATCTATTTTCAAGGGCTAGTTTTGTGATCTATCTATCTATGCAATCGAGTGAGAGTTATATAATAGATTTTAGTTTGAGCTTTTTGCTTCTTTACTTTCTTGTTTCAATCAAAATAAAAGAGAGAATAAATGGAAAGGATCATATGCCAATCTTATGGTAAGTAATGACATCACATATAAAAAATTATGAGTAGTAAAATTTATTGGAGATTGACAAACATAACATTGGTCAATGATGCAATTCATGAAAGAACTAATAAGGGAAGTGTAGATTCACATTCAAATACACTATCTTGGACATCTTTTATGATTGTGAGCCCCCATTAATTATTATATGCCAAAATTGTTGACGTCAGACAAGGAATACAATGTAATGATTTATGTTTGTTCATATTCACATAGAAGTTATATTGTTATAGATCCTTCAACATCTGGTGCTTGCTCAATATCTTTGCTAGTCAAAAATTCCGCACTAAGTAGAGGTACTACTTGTTCATCCAAAACCCCCAAACCCAAACTCATGTTTTTAGAGTCCACCATACCTATGTATGGATTGGGGAAGATCCTTCAAGTAATTTGTCGGCAATAAAAATTGATTCTAAATGTGTTTGATCAATTAGTGTAAGAGAAAATTGAGGGCTGTACAAACTTGTGAGGACAAAGTAATAAAAGCGACAGACTGCATAATAAAGGTTGCTATTACAAGGGGAAATATAATGTGACGTTATTTTGCACTAAGGGATTTGGCATACCAACAAAAAGCGCATGCCAACCTCTACTTCCCTCTGCGAAGGGCCTATCTTTTACTTTTATGTCTTTAGTTTTATGCAAGAGTCAAAGTATTCTTCCCTATTCCTTTTTACCTTTTATTTTTGCAATCATCATTTGGGGAGGAAAGTTCTAGGCACATATACCCATTTGGATATGAGTGAGCATGAGTTATTATTGTTGACATCACCCTTGTGGTGAATATGTTGGGAGGCGAAACTATAAGCCCCTATCTTTCTATGTGTTCGGTTGAAACTTTTTACTCATGGGTTTGTTGTGAGTGTTAGCAATCATAGAAGATTAAATGATGGTTGAGTATGTGAACTTGCCAAAAAGGCTCCGACACGAGACCCTTCAAGAAAATATGATGAATTGTAGTTGCAAAGTTGACTGAGAACATAGTTTGTTGGTTTTTAATATGGTTTATGATTTATACTTTTATGTTGTGATAAATTGTTACTTGTTCATGGGATGTTATATGATGAAGTTATATAACAAAAGTTATATGACAACATCCTATTATAAAGTTTGTTGCTGCTATGATAATAAGCATGATGCTACTATGTCCGTATTTTGTTTTTATCGACACCTCTCTCTCAAACCATGTGGACATGTTTTTCGATATCGGCTTTTGCTTGAGGGCAAGTGAGGTCTAAGCTTGCGGGAGTTGATACGCCCGTTTTGCATCATGATTTCCTACTGTTATTTATATTGTTTTTATGCATAACAATGCTTTATGGAGTAATTCTAATGCCTTTTATCTCATAATATGCAAGGTTTACACAAAGAGGGAGAATATCGGGAGCTAGAATTCTGGACCTGAAAAAGCATGTTAGAGATACGTATATTGCACATCTCCAAATGAGCTGAAATTTTACAGAGAATTATTTTGGATCATATAAGAAATACTGGAGAAAATAACTACAAGAGGGGGGCCACCCGGTGAGCACAAGACACTAGGGTGCGCCAGCCCCCCCAGGCGCGCCCTGGTGGGTTGTGCTCAGCCTAACCCACCTCCGATGCCCATATTCTAGTATTTAAGGTCTTTTTCCCTAGAAAAACTAAGGGGAGGACTTTCAGGATGGTACGCCGCCTTCTCGAGGCCAAACTTGGGCAGGAGCACTTTTGCCCTTCGGCAGAGCGATTTCGCCGGAGGAACTTCCCTCCCGGAGGAGGAAATCGAAGCCATCGTCATCACCAACAACCCTCTCGTCTTTCAAAGGCCAATCTCCATCAACATATTCAACAGCACCATCTCCTCTCAAACCCTAGTTCATCTCTTGTTTTCAATCTTTGTACCGGAACCTTAGATTGGTACTTGTAGGTGACTAGTAGTGTTGATTACATTACGTAGTTGATTACTATATGGTTTATTTGGTGGAAGATCTTCAGATCCATTATGCTATTTAATACCCCTCCGATATTGATCATGATTATTATTTGTGAGTAGTTACTTTTGTTCTTGAGGTCACGGGAGAAGTCATGTTGCAAGTAATCACGTGAAGTTGATATGCGTTTGATATTTTGATGATGCGAATGTTAGGATTCCCTTAGTGGTGTCATGTGAATGTTGACTACATGAAACTTCACCATACTTGGGCTTAAGAGAATGCATTATGGAGTAGTTATTAGATGATGTGTTGCTAGAGTGACAGAAGCTTAAACCCTAGTTTATGCGCTATTTCGTAAGGGGCTGATTTAGATCCAATTATTTAATGCTATGGTTAGATTTATCTTAATACTTTTCTTGTAGTTGCAGATGCTTGCGAGGGGGTTAATCATAAGTGGGAGGTTTGTGCAAGTAAGAACATCACCCAAGCACTAGTCCACCCACATATCAAATTATCAAAGTAGCGAACACAAATCAAACCAACATGATGAAAGTGACTAGATGAAATTCCCATGTACCCTCAAGAACACTTTGCTTGTTATAAGAGACCATTTTGGCCTGTCCTTTGCCACAAAAGGATTGGGATACCTTGATGCACTTTATTTACCATTATCGTTAGTTGCTCGTTACCAATTATCTTGCTGTCAAACTACCTGTTACCTACTATTTCAATGCTTGCAAAAATTACCTTGTTGAAAACCGCTTGTCATTTCCTTCTGCTCCTCGTTGGGTTCGACACTCTTAATTATAAAAAGGACTATGATTGACCCCCATACTTGTGGGTCATCACTTCCCTTGTCCCATGTAAGATGCTTCCCTCGAGCCTCCTTTTTGGAAATCTTCTGGTTCAGATAGTCTGCGTGATACTTGACCACTAACCGGACGTGCTCCCTATAGTGCATGTCGTGGACTAGTTTCTTGGCAATATTATCAACCACTACATTGGCGCAATCTTTATCACCATCTACACATGTAAACAAATCCTACAAACATGCAGACATGGTAGAAGGGTAAAATCATGACTACGACAAATTTAAACCTTTTGGTATTGGCATTGCGGTGTTTCAAAGGACTTTCCCAAAAATCGTTGACCACTCAAAAGTCTCTGTTATCACAAACCTTCTAACGTGTATCCAGGAAATCTGGAGCGAGTTTGTAGCGATCCCATGACCAAGCTGTCTCAATGATACCATTTGACAAAGTGACGATCCCAGGATAATTTAACCTACAAAGACCCCCAATGATGTCGCTCGGCGAACATTTGAGACTCTTCTCACCAACTTTTATCAGGCTCCTGCATTAGGAAGAATGAAGCAATATTACATGTGATGAAATGACAAAGGTACAATTTATATGGGATGAGTCCATATAACCACTTACTTCTCTCCTATTGGTTTAATCAACACATTACTATTTACATCTGGACGTTTCAGAAGCTTTGAAGGACCATGCAGCCACACTTCACCTGTCGAAGTAGTGTTGATAGTCGAATCACCCGGCTGTGAGGCCCTCACCTCGTGGTTCTCCGTCACTCGTGGGGGTCCATCCCCACCCTCAGAAACCTGACCAACAACCTGCCTCCTCTCGACGATGTCTTCCTCCACTTCCTCCTCCTCAATCTCCTCATGCTCATCCTCCTCATCATCAGAGCTTCCAGGAGAAGACACTACATGAAATATGCTAACTTGCGACCATCAATATTTGTCACTGAATGATCATTGTTTTTCCTTTTCAACCTTTTTGTGACCAAAAACAGTTGGTCAAAAGCTGACCATCATTAATGAAACTTAACGACTAAAACAAAAGGTCATTGGTTCTACGACCAATTGTTTGGTCACTGGCAATCTGCCGACACCATGTCGGATCCAACGTGGCAAGTTGACATGGAAAAATTACGACCGAATGAAAAGGCTGATGATTAGAATCAACCCGGTCCAGTTCGACGCTTTACTTGGGCCAAGCCCAACAATTCAGCCTTTTATTTTATTTTTTCTATCAATTTTTGGTCGGCTTCATGGGCCAAACCCAACATTGCAACCTTTTTATTGTTGGGCCATGGCCTTTATAGTCTATTGATTTTCTATTTTCGGCCATTATATATTCAAGCTGGCCCCACTAGTCAGATGGGTCCCACTTGTCATGTTCATCTCTCAAATTGGTCCCACTGGTCAGGTTTCCATTTCACAAGTTCTCAAATCGCATACATAATCAATATTTCAAATAGAACAAAGAACACATAAAATTCATCAAATATACCACTAAATAAATCTATTACAATCTTTACAACACATATATGCTACGATATGCTACCCTTCACTGAGTAGGACTTCACGGCTAAAAACTTGGCTTCACACTTCACGGCTTCACACTTGCTTCACACTTCAAACTTGAGCTTCTTTAAAAGAGGAACCACCACAAAATCCCCTCCCATCGTCGGCCACCAGATCCCCCAACAGATCTAGTACTGTAGATCCCTCCCACCAACCATCTCACCCAACAGATCTCCTCACCAATCTCACCCAGGTTATGGCTACTTAATTGTCCCGCTGGGCCTACAGAACGCTGGAGGGATCCTTTAGATCCATTTCCTAGGCAGATCACTGCTCCTCCCCTTCTTCTCCTGCAAATCAAAAAATTGAAAAGAAATAGGGAGTACTCTAGGCTACCAAGCAGTAGTTGAGCAGGAAAAAAAATTAGCAACAACAACAACAATTTGTCAGAGTCTAGGAGCAACAACAAGACAGCTATGAGGTTGCATTAGGGCAGTAACACAACATTGACATTATCAGTAGCATGCTCTGATCCCAACACGGCTATGAGATTGTATTAGAAGCACTAACAAGCTATGAGATTGTGAAACTCTTGCTATTGACAGGGATATTGAAACTTTTAGCAGCAGTAACAGGTATGAGATTGTATTAGCAGCAACAACAAAACATCAGGGTTGTCGTATTAGCAGCAGCAACATCAATAAATGTCAACATTAGCAACAACAAGAAGAGCGAGAAGTTTATCACCAGGGAGTAGTAGCAAGAGGGAGTAATAGCACCGGCAGTTTATCATAATCAACGGGGAGCACCAGCAGTTTATCACAATCAACAGGGAGCAGCAATAGTTTACCACCATCAACAGGGAGCATCAACAGTTTATCACAATCAATAGGGAGCAGCAATGGTTTATAACCATCAACAGGGAGTAGCAACAGGGAGAAGAGACGAGAAGAGCAAGAATTACTCCATGAAAATAAGAGAAGAACAAGAACTTCTTTTGGAGGGCACAAGAGCACTAATGTAGTCATACAATAAACTATGCCAAGAAATACTCCTGCTCCAAGTACTGAAGAAAAGAGGAGAAAAGAAGAGCAGAAGAGAAGCTAAATTTCAGCAGAAGCAGAGTACTACTGCTGCAACTACTACCTAATTAACAGAAAAGTTTTCAGCTAATTTTAATTAAATGAAACTTTTTTCAGTTAAGTAAAATTAACTAAAAAGGTTTCATTTAGATTTAGAATTAAACACTAGCACTAATTAACAGGAGTAAGCAGAAGCAATATTGACAAGAGTATATCACAACATACTGAATTGTTTCAGAATACTCTCTCTTGTACTGGAAGTTTCAAAATAGGAGTAAACTTTTATGCCAGAGTTGAAAGCAAAGAACACAAATTTGACAAATTTTAACTTTCCAGAATAGGAGTAAATTTCACTCTATTATTGACACAAGGAGTAGAAGCATTTCACTCAAAAAAATTGCAATAATAGAGTACTACACACATTTCTCACTTGCCTGTTGCTGCACAGAATTAAAGAAAAAAATCAGTAGCAGCAAGCAAACAAAGACTAGCCCATAAACTTGCTGGAGTACTCCACTTTTATTTTATTTTTAGTTAACAAAGAATTAAGAACACTCACTTGCAAAATTATTCCTAACAGATCACTACTCACATTAACAATTGGAATTACTCCTAACATTTGCTGCACGAGAGAATCAACATTTTGCTACTCCAATTTAAGAACAGAATCAAGTGCACATAATTAAGCAATACTCCACAACAGTTAACAAGTCTCAGTTAACTCTAAGGAACCAAAGTTTCCGTAACCAAGACCAAGACAACGTGTTTTCTAATCCATGTCTGAACTTTATGCTCTAACCAAAGTTTCAGTTAACAAGAACTACTGAAACTTCTCAAGCTTCACTTGATACTGAACCTGAAGTGTTATTCACTTGCTACTGAAGCTACAGGAACCAAAGCAGAGTACCCAAACCACAACAAGCAAAATTAACTAATGCAAGATTCACTTGCTACTGAACCTGAAGTGTTATTCACATGCTACTGAATCTACACGGTACTGAAGATTTTGATGGCATGGCACCGGGGCTCGCAGCGCACCTTGAGGACGATGACGACATGGACTGTGGCATAGTAGAGCACCTTGACAACGACGACGGCCTGGTGGGGCACCTTGACGACGACGACGTGGTTGGGCACCTTGGCATCGCTGCACGAAGCCGACGTTAGAGCTGTAGTTGAACGCGCCGTTCTAGTCCTCCTGCCTGCACAAACCATCGGCCAGCACGGAAACAGGGTCAGGCTCCATCGACCACCAACGGGAAAACAGAGCATGGCCGGCATGCGTGCGTGCGCACGACACCGCTGGAAGCAGAAATGGAGGAGTGCTCACGTGTTGGAGACGTAAAAGCTGAAGCCGTCGGAGATGTATTTGGCGACGTTGTTGGTGAGCCCCATGAGCTGCGCCTCCGCGGCCCTCAGCTCCGGTGGAACCGGCCTCTACCCGTTGGTGTCCCTGGCAAGCAGCGCGAGCACGACCAAAAGGGGGAGCATGGGGAAGGACCGTCTCGCCCGCCGCCGTTACCGCAAGTGCTCTGCATCGCGCATTCTGAGGCGGAGGAGCAGCAACGGAGTGGAGGTGGGACTCCAGAGGGCCCAGGATTTATGAGGCACGGATCTAGCTCGACGACGGAGCAGATCCAGAAGGCCTGCTGTGGCCGTGGAAGATCTGGCCGCGGACTAGCCTCGTCGGCTCGATCTGGCGCCATGGGAGAGAGGGAGAGGTACGATACATGGCGGTGTCTAGCGAAGGATTGACATCGGTGGGGTGAGAGGAGGACGGTAGGATTCCCGCCGGTATCCATCTAAGGTTGCCAGGATCAGGCGCCCGAGGCGGTGGCGGCAAGGGAGGAGCGCGGCACTACGGGTGTGTTTGGTAGCATGCATAGACCTAGCTTAGTTGTTCTTCTTTCAAGCATGCTAAGTGTAGACATGCTGAGTCCATACAGTTGGTCTTGTTTGGCAGTGATGTATGCATTGAGACATGCTGAGCCGAGACTTTGTTTGGCAGCCTGCATATGTTTAGACATGCTGATTTGTTTTTTGAAAATTTCAAATTCTGAACATTTTTTGAAAATTTGAACATATTTGTAATTCTGATAACTTTAAAAAATTAATCAAAATTTGAAATTCTGAATATTTTATAAAAAATAAAACAAAAATTGAAATTCTAAACATTTTTTGAAAATTTAAACAAATCTTTTAGTTCTAAACATTTTTTGAACATTTATTTTTTTGAACTTCTAAATGTTTTTTATTTTTTTAAATAAAACCTGAATATTTTTTTGAAAATTAAACAACATTTTAAATTCTAAACTTTTTTGCAAATTTAAACAATTTCAAAATTTTGATTTTTTTTGAAAATTGGGACAAATTTTGAAATTCAGAATGTTTTTGAAAATTTAAACAAATTTTGAACTTTTGAACTTTTTTGAAAATTGGAACAAATTTTGAAATTCTGAATGTTTTTTGGAAATTAAACAAATTCCAAAATTCTGAACTTTTTTGAAAATTGGAACAAATTTTGAAATTTTGAACTTTTTTTATGAGGGTCAGGGCCAGCATGGTTACCTCCATGCACCCTGTTTGGGGTGCATGAGATGGGCATGGTTGAGGGCCCTTTTATGCATCACATGGGCATAGCTCAAGTGAGCCCATGCACCCTACCAAACAAGCAAAAGTGGGTCGGATTGGGAACTTTTGCCCTCATGCACCCTTCATGCACCCTACCAAACACACCCTACGATTCGTGAGAGAGGAGGGCATGAGGGGTTGGGTGGGGTTCGCGAGAGAGAGGGGGGAGGGTTATTGTCGTGGGTTGGATGGATGGTTGGACAGATGGATGGACTGATGTTTGCCATGTCATCGATCCTAGCCACAAGTGATTCCACCAATCAGAATTAAGCTAATGTAGTTTTGTTTTTTTCCATTTGTTTCTCTTATAAGGCAAATGACCAATGTTATGTCAAAATTCATGGCAAAGTTTTTCCAAATGATCTCACATTTTTCATAAGTGTGCATCTTGGAATTGCAAACAATGTTGCTAAAGGGAGTTTTCATTTTCTTTGCACGAAAATTTCACTTTCCATTTTTCGATTGCCCTAAATGAGTTTTTTATGAAGGACCTATCAGATATTTGTTAAACAATTGGACCAAGTCAATTTTCTAAACTATCAGGTCATATTTAATGTACAATTGACCAAATGGTTGGGTATAAAAAGCTTTGCTCCACCTCTCATGAAAAAGACAAATTTCCGCTGATTCAGCTGGAAACGGGTCAAATTTGAACTGCATCTGCCTTATAGTTTCCTCTCTATTTTTTGCAAAATTCATTTTTAAGGTAAACAAGTATCTATTTCATCATAGAAACACCAAAATCTTCACAAGATTCCACTCCTTGATAAGAACGGTCATACCGGCAAACTTGACCACATTTTGAAACCGACATAAGCCAAATGATCAATCTTAAGGCCACATCATGGCATAGTTTGTTTAAATGATATAATATTGTGCAAAAGGGTGCATATTGGAATGGCAAACAATGTTGCCTAAGAAATTTTTCATTTTCTTTTGATGAAAAATTAATTTTTCATTTTTTGAGTGCCCAAAATGAGTTTTTTGTGAAGGATCTACCATATATTTATTGCAAAATTGGACCAAATAATTTTTCTAAAATATTAGGCCATATTTGATGTACAATTTACCAAATAGTTGGGTATCAAAAGCTTTTATCCACCTCTCATAAAAAAGACAAATTTCCGCTCATTCAGTAGGAAGCGGGTAAATTTGAACTATAGCTGCCTCATAGTTTCATTTGTATTTTTTCCAAAATCATTTCTAGGTACAAATGTATCTATTTAATCAAGGAAACACCAAAAGTTTTCCAAGACTGAAACCCTAGCTACGAACGGTCATACCCGCCATTTTGACCGCATTTTGAAATGGGCATGAAAAATTCAAATAAAATCAAAAAATTGGAAAACCTTCGCATTTTGTCATTATATGTGATCAAGTTACTAGGAAAAATAATAAACTTCTAATACGGTAATTATATAAAAAAGTATTCCCATAAACGAGCTGTCATATGTGAAGATCAATGGCTTTCAAGCCAAATGATCAATCTTATGGGCACATTCATGGCATAGTTTGTTGAAATAATCTCATATTGTGCACATGGGTGCATCTTGGAATGTAAAACAATGTTTCCTAAGGAAGTTTTCATTTTCATTCGATGAAAAATTCATTTTCCATTTTTCGAGTGCCCAAAATGAGCTTCTTTATGAAGGACCTACCATATATTTGTTGCAAAATTGGACCAAATCTATTTTATAAAATATTAGGCCATATTTAAAGCACAATTGACCAAATGGTGGGGTTTCAAAAGCTTTTATCCACCTCTCGTGAAAAAGACAAATTTCCACCGATTCAGGTGAAAGCGGGTCAAATTTGAAGTGCAGTTGCCTCATAGTTTGCTCTATATTTTTTTCCAAAAAATCTTTTCTAGGTATAAAGGTATCTATTTAATCAAAGAAACATCAAAAGTTTTCCAAGATTCAACCCCTAGCTACGAATGGTCATTCCCGCCGTTTTGACCGCATTTTGTAATGGGCATGAAAAATTCAAATAAAATCAAAAAATTGGAAAACCTTCGCATTGTGTCATTATATGTGACCAAGTTATCAGGAAAAATAATAAACTTGTAATACGGTAATTATTTTTAAAAAGTGTTCCCAGAAACAAGCTGTCATGTGTGAAGATCAATGACTGTCAAGCCAAATGATCAAATCTTATGGCCACATTCATGGCATAGTTTGTTGAAATGATCTCATATTTTGCACAAGGGTGCATATTGAAATGGAAAACAATGTTGGCTAAGTAAGTTTTCATTTTCTTTCGATGAATAATTCATTTTCCATTTTTCGAGTGCCCCAAATGCGCTTTTTTGTGAAGGACCCACCATATATTTGTTGCAAAATTGGACCAAATCGATTTTATAAAATATTAGGCCATATGCAAAGCAAAATTGACCAAATGGTTGGGTGTAAAAATCTTTTATCCACGTCTCGTGAAAAAGTCAAATTTCCACCGATTCAGTTGAAAGCGGGTCAAATTTGAACTGCGGCTACCTCATAGTTTGCTGTGTATATTTTTCCAAGATTCAACCTCTAGCTACAAATTTGAACTGTAGCTACCTCATAGTTTGCTCTAGGTAGAAAGGTATCTATTTAATCAGAGAAACATCAATTTTTTTCCAAGATTCAACCTCTAGCTACAAACGGTCACGCGTGCCGTTTTGACCGCATTTTGAAATGGGCATGAAAAATTCAAATAAAATCAAAAAATTGGAAAACATTCGCATTGTGTCATTATATGTGACCAAGCTACTTGGAAAAATAATAAACTTGTAATACAGTAATTATTTTTAAAAAGTGTTCCCAGAAACGAGGTGACATGTGTGAAGATCAATGGCTTTCAAGCCAAATGATCAATCTTATGGCCACATTCATCGCATAGTTTGTTCAAATGATCTCAGACTGTGCACAAGGGTGCATCTTGGAATGACAAACAATGTTGCCTACGCAAGTTTTCATTTTATTTTGACGAAAAATTTATTTTCCAATTTTTGAGTGCCTAAATTGAGCTTTTTTCTTAAGGACCTACCGTATATTTGTTGCAAAATTGGACCAAATAAATTTTCTAAAATATTAGGTCATATTTAAAGCAAAATGGACCAAATGGTTGGGTGTCAAAAAAATTTATCCACCTCTCGTGAAAAAGACAAATTTCAACCGATTCAGTTGAAAGCGGGTTAAATTTGGACTGCAGCTGCCTCATAGTTTGCTCTGTATTTTTTCCAAAAATCATTTCTAGGTACAAAGGTATATATTTAATAAGAGAAACATCAAAAGTTTTCCAAGATTTAACCCCTAGCTACGAACGGTCATGCCCGCCGTTTTGGCGGCATTTTGAAATGGGCATCAAAAGGTTTTTAATTACATCATTAGCGTTTTTAATAAATATTTTGATGTCTAATATTTTGAACACATGTCTACATTTTCTAAGACACATTGTACATATTTTTTATATATGTTTAACTTTTTTCAAATACATGATTAACATCTTTTCATATATTCACAACAGAAAAATCTTTTCATACATACGTTTTTATGTCTATATTTGTTTCTACACATTGTACATTTTTGTATACATATAAAACATTGTTTATATAGGTTAGAAAAATTTAAATACATGATTAACATTTTTGTATACATATACATACACATGAAACTTTTTTTTACATATCTAATATTATTTATGATTATCATTGTTTATACGCATGAAACTTTTCAAATACACACATTTAGTTTTCGAAACACATGATTACATTTTTTGAAATACATATTAACATTAACATTTTTTGAATTACACATTTAGTTTCTTAATTTCTAAACCATATAGCAAGATTCACGAAGGAGTTCATTATTTTTCTATTCTTATAATTTTATATTGTTTAATTGGTTTCAAGAATTTTCTATAAGGAAAAACCTTTTTAGAGTTATACAATGAAAAACCTGTTTTTTAGACAATAATGAAACCTTTTTTCCACATAACTGGCCATCCTTACCAAATGGTAATAGTGAAAAACTTGTTATTTTCCCATTTTACGTTGGGCCGAATATAAGTTTTTTTTGAGAAATATGAGGGCATCCCTCATTTCTTCCTCGATGGGCCGAGGCCTACATGGCACACGGAAATTTTAAAATAAAAAAAGAGGTGGCCTTGTGTCACACCCTGTGATTTGCCTCATGACTAAGATATCATGTCTCAAAAATCAGGACCAATTAAAACTTTTGTGTGCTTGTTGTGCTTGACTTGATTGCTGATTGTCTGATTGCTTGCTAGTGCTCTATATTCATAAGATCCCTCCTACTCTCAAAACTCTCTTCCTTGATCCCCACTCCTGCCCAATGATCATGCCATGTGAATAAAACTTGATTATATTTTTACACAGTATTATTTTGGTCAAAAAGGTTTTATTCAAATTAGGTTTGCAAAACCCCCTGATTTGAGATTTGCACTGCAAGTCCCCAAATTGGGTGGATCCTTTTTCCCCAAATGCTTCATTTGGAACCTACTATATATATATAACTTCCCAAAACCACAAAATATTATTTTAAAACATTATTTTCATATTTTATTTAAAGGATTTTTCTTAAGGCTAGAAATGGTCTTTGAGGGAAAAATTATTTAAATGCTTTAAAAATATTTGAGAAAATTTAGGGATGCTCAGTGGACATATATTGTCCATATATAAGAGTTTCAAGGCATGCGCATGTTCAAAGTATTGGACAAAACCCTTCAAAACCAATTCTGCCTATTTCAAGCATTTGAAATATTTCTATAAGAAATATTCTCAAATAAATCCAGGAAAATTCTAGCATGTCACATATGATATATGTGATCCTCTTGGCAAGTTTCATCTCAATTCCAATTATTTTGGTTCACCAAAATATCCTAAAACCATTCCTATCTAGAGCCAAATTTGATCAACTTTGCATTGTGAAGTATCTCCTATTGAGCTCCAACTTTGTGGACATGATATACTCCTCCAATAATGTGTCCACACCAAATGGTGCATCAAGGAGAACAGATTAACTTGTCCAAATCCCCTTAAAACCATTTCTGTTGATTTTGAGAATTTGGTAATCTTACATTGCCAAGTTTCCCCATTAGGCCCCAAACTTTTTGAGCATGTTATAGTCCCTAAAATATGTCACCACATCAAGTGGTGCATCAAGGGGAATGGATTTGCATAGCTAGATGTAAGAAAATCCATTTCTGCCCATTTCTAGGGTTGACAACATTTGTATTGCCAACTTTTCTCAAATGAGCTCAAAACTTGTGATCACTCCTGTTTTTACCCACAGTTTCATCCTGTTAAAACCCACAAGCATTGGAGGCCTTCTGCTTTCCAAAACTCCATCAAACACCTTCTTGTGTATTTTAGGATTCACTATTTAGACCACTTTTACTCTTCCCCTTGGGCTCAAAATTTTACCAGAGCCCTTAGTAGTTTCCCTTTACCCCCAGTAACTTGGCATGACCATAGCTCAATGATTGGACTGGTAAAACTCTCTTTTTACCCATCTGGACAACAATTTCTCCTCTCTTTCTCAGCTTCCCTTCTCAACCAAGGAACCCAGGCAGCATCCAATGCATTTTATACTTTGTTTTACCCTCCTAGATTCCCCTAGACACTAGTGGATACGCTATGGCATGCCCTGGAGGCAAACGGCATGCACTGGCATGCCAAAGGGGCGCTCCAGAGCGCACTACAGTGCGCACCCGCACTGTAGCTACTGCCCAATGGGTACCCCCGACAGCCTTAGGCTCCGTGATCTTGTCCCTCGAGGTCGCCTCGACATCCTCGTCACGGCAGCGTGTCGGGCCCCTCCTCCGTTGCCCTCCTCTCTCCTCTATCACATGTGCCCAGTGCCGCTCCACTCGGCCAGTAGCTGGCCTCACACGCGCGAGCCCCTGAGGATGCCCATCTCTCTCTCTCGCTCCCCTGCGTCGTGAACTAGCTCCACCGATGCCCTGGACACGCTCCCGCGGGCCCCCGTGGCCTCCAGCAACGGCTGTGGCCGGTTCAGCGCATGAGCTGCCTGTGCTCGGTCGCCCACCCTATAAAAGATCCCTGAGCCCTCCTTTGCCCTCCTCTCGCCCCTTCTCTATTCCCCGAAGCCCCTGGACTAGCCCCTCCTCTCTCCCTCGACCTCCATCGTCGTCCATGGCCTAAGCCCGCCGGCAACATCCACTCAAATCCGCTCAAGACCGAGCCCTCCTCGCCCCTGGACTCTCCAGCGTGCTCTCCTCGCCGTCGCAATCCCCTTCCTTCCTCTCCATTCCTCGCCGAAGCACCGTGCGCCCGAGGCCGGTGATGGCCGACGGCACCCACCGCGGTCCTCTGCGTCACCGCCATTGCGGCCCTCCCATGTGGTCGTGCGGTGTCGGGGTAGGAGCGGCGCGACCCCGTGAGCTCTCTGCCATGCGCATCAACGCCAGGGGTGGCCGGTACCGCGGGGGAAGGCGTCGATGCCGGTCTGCTCTCCCCTCCCCTGCTCCCTCTTTGCTTGAGCAGGAGGAGGAAGGAGGCCCTTCTAGGCGGGCCCCGCATGTAAGCCAGACAAGCGCCGGGCCCAGCCGTTTAAGTGGTCGTGCCCCATCGCTCTTCCGGCTCCCTGTGGCGAAGGCGGATTCCGTGAAGGCGCCATCGGCGTGCCCTCCCCCCTTCACGCAACTGGCTGGGCCATTGGGCCGGCCCAGTCGACTCTCCGCTATACTGCGCTCAGTGCGCGGTTGGCCTACTAGGTAGAACCTTTTCCCCATTTTCTATTTTTGCAGAGTTTGTAAAATCTCTAGCAAAATCATTTTAGCTCCAAATTTGATGATTCAAATTTCTGCATCTTTCTAAAAATGCCACCTATTTACTGGTGCCACTTCCATATTTTTCTACCACAAGATTTTGTGCTGTTCAAATTTATATTCAAATTTGAACTACTAGAGGCCACTTTGCAAATTCATAGAGAATCCAAATCAACTCCAAATGGAGTGATTCAAAATCCTTGGTGTCCTAAATATGACTACCTATTTATCTAAGCATGGTTAACATTTTTCCCATACCCCTATTCTGCTTGAAATAATAAATGCTCCCTTTTTCCCATTTGTTTCCTCTTAGGAAATACATAAAACCATCCCAACTCCAAATCCAGTGGAACCACTTCCCACATGTTCCTAAAAACATGCCCTATTTGATGAGTGCCTCCACTCATTTTTATAAAAATATTTTCTGTTGACATCTTAAAGGATCATCATTTCCATCATTCCCATCATTCAAAAATCTCCCTTGACTCACATCCTCCAAAACCTCCTTGCTTATTTTTCTTATGACCAAAGGCATCCTAGAAAAATAAAACTCCTAATTATAGAGCAATTTTATTTCCCTCCTTGCTGTGTTGCTTATTACGGGTGTTTCTGACGATAGTTGACGAAGTAGATGAAGTGCTCGGAGTGGACGAGAAGCGTGTGAAGACCTCAAAGACCTTGCAAAGCGAGGCAAGCAGCCCTTTGACCATGTTAAGAAACCTTTTTCATTGCATGACATATAGCACTCTACTTTGGATGTAATTGATCAGGTGAAGTAGTGACCCCTCCAGTGGGTTGCTTCCGATACTTTTACCATTGACACTTGCATCGAGGATGACCCTACCACCTTATGAGGGTTATGCGGGTGGGTGTAGTTAGGATGCTAATAGATGCTACGCAACTGGTATGGGATTTATGCATAGTGATGGAAAGAAAGAGATGATTTCAAAGACTTTTTTTTGAAGACCCCATTGGGTGCCACTAATGCCCGAGGGAGATGATGATGAGAAGTTGGGTAACCACTTGAGAGAGAAGTGGTATGTCGGAACAAGTAAATGTGTGTTTTCAAAAATGGAGGGTTTAAGATTTGTTGATTGTCCCAACCTTACATGTGCAACCACGATACCCCTTATGGGACGGGGCTTTGTTGATTACTATGGTTGGTGCTAGCAAGGAGCCCGCATTACTAGTGGCGAGAGTGAAGAGGTCACTCTCGAGACGGGGTCGTCCCAGAGTGGAAGGTTATGCGCTGTCTTTATAGGCACCAAGCACACCGTTGCATGCCCTCATGGATGATATGTGTGATGTACATCATGAGGGACGGCACCAACGATTGGACTCTTTGTTTAGTATCACCATGGGAAAGGCATTGTTCGGGTGCTTACCTCGGGTATGTTATATACCGTGAGTCGTGGATGACACGGAAGTTCCCCGAGTCTTGTGGGTAAAGTGTGCAACCTCTGTAGAGTGTAAAACTATTCGAATAGTTGTGTCCACCGTCAAGGATAGTTGGGTTGTGCTGCTTATGCCACGTCCAGATGTTTTCGCAAACTTGGTGTGTGTGTGTGTGGTGACAAGGATGATATTTGAGTCGAGTCGGATGACTTGGCATGATGACTGAACATGAGATGTTTAGATGGTATGTGAGACAAGTCTGAGGACTTGGTGTGATGGTTGAACATAAGATGTTCAACCCCCTGCTTATGATGATGACTATGACGTGTTTTTATGAACACCTGTTCAGGGTTGATGCATGCTTACTTAAATTACTTGATCATGTCATTGCACTAAAAATTAGCTTTCTACAAAACTTACCTATTAGTGCTATATCATGCATTGTTATTGCCTTATTCCAAACATGGGTTGCTTGTGAGTACATTCAAAGTACTCATTGGCTTGCCACTGGTTATTTTATTGGCCAGGCATGAAAGATCAGGTTATGATGAAGATTACCTTGGTGACGAACATGCGAGCTAGGACGCTTCCTAGTTAGAATGCCTGTAGGGTTAAGGCAGATGGCATGGGTTAACGCTATCGTTGAAGATTTCCGCTGCATCATATGAAGACTTGGCCATGAAGGCCATATTCGAGTAAAACGGTATGTAACGGATGTAAGACTCTTGTTATTCAGTTTTTGTGTGTTAAGTGAGCATTAATCTCTGAGATCACTGTGCACGTGCATTCGGTGATCACGACTTATGAGTCGGGGTCCCCACACCTTGTTCCACCAGGCCCAAGCCCACCTGGAGTGATACTTTAAGTACCAATGCATCCACGTTCACAACCTCATGACCATTTATATTGGTCGTAAACTGGTAGAAATAAGGTCGTCAACAACTCTTGTCTGCTTTATGACCATTTGGGGTAAGACAATTTCAGGGTTTAAGCCCTTCCAAGAGAAATGCCGTGGATTTATGACCAATTCAGCCGGGGTCACTGAGAGAAGGTCACAAGTTGACATATTTCTTGTAGTGAGAAAAAGGTGCTCGATTCTGGGCTGCTCTACATAAGGATGCTCCTTCTCTTCCAAATCCTCCAACCGTCGCCCCTATGTCGACCACCACTCCTCCTCCTCGTCCTCGTCGTCCCCCTCCTCTTCCTCCTTGTTTGCATCCTCCTATTGCATCCTTTCCTCATCGACCCCCTACTCCTATGTCATCTACTCCTCCTCCCCGACTACCTCCTGGAGCCTCCTCCTCTCCTCCTTCGCCTCCTCATCCTCCTCCGCCTCCTCCTACTCCACCTCCTACCCCTCCTCCCTCGCGTCCTACTCGAGCTCTTTTTGCCCGGTTTTTAATGGGAGAGGGATCTACACCCGTCGGTCGTTTGGCCTTCTTGGCAGCTATAACAACCCACGCAAGAGTGGCCACATCTTTCACCGGTCGAGCAAGTTGATCTCGATAGAGAGTTGCCACATCTTTCAAACTTTCCTTTGAATTCTTGTTGGCGCATATCATGTTTCAATCACCTAATACAAAAAAGAACAAACCAGTTAGTACAGATGATATGATGTAAATACTTTAAATATAACACATCTGAAGAATACATGGAGCTGTCACAATAATGAATATAGTTGTTACACACACGAATACATAGAGTTCTTACACACACAAATGCATAGAGTTGTTGCATATACGAATACATAGAGTTGTTGCACATACAAATATGAAGATTTGTTACACAAATACATGGAGTTGTGACACAAATACATAGAGTTGTCACACGATTACATGGTATTGTTAGAAATGGGGGTCAATATTTGGTGCAACATTTGGATCAGGACTATCATCATCACTATCACGTTTGTTCATACATTCATCCTCGAAGTCTTCAGGGGGACCCACATCATCATCATCATTATCTATCCCCAGTTGCCATCGCAGAAGTAATGCCTAATCTCAAGGGTCAGAAAAATCGCCGTATCCGTCCTCCACATTATCCAGTTCCATGTCATCCATAGCCTCATGTTCCATAGTATCATCTTCGTGATGCACGCCCGCATATTCCTCCACATCATCTTCGTCTTTTGATTGTTTGCTTCTTGATAGAACTCTCGCTCGTATGTGTCAGGGTTTATGTGGTAATCGTCCTTGTTTGGGGTAGCTACCTTGGTATGTGGGGGTAACTTGTACACAACATCCCATTTCAAGAGATGGATATGTTCCGTAGATGTTCATGCGTACGGGAGATAAAACACTTGTGTAACCTGTTGAGCCATAATATAGACACCATTTCCTGAGTATTTCAATGCTCGTTCAACTTCGACCCAACCAATACTAGGGGTCCTTCTTACGCTCTCTGGATCAAGCAAAGTGCACTTGAATACGACATGCTTCACACCTTCTAGACCACAGTATTGCAGCTGATAAATTTCTTTGATTGTTCCATATTAGTGACGTCCATCTGTCCCTAGACAATAGACCCCACTATTTACTGACCTTCGAGTGGTCCTCTCACGCGTGTGTCTATCAATGTGGAAGCGATGCCCATTCATGTCGAAAGCCTTAAATGACCTGGCCTCATATTCCAAACTTTTGGCTACTTCTCTCAATTTGGCGTCCATATCAACCTTCGTGTATGCCTAGAAGATTAATAGTAGATTGTCTGGTTAATTACCGACAAGTAATAAAACTTGAAGTGTACATAAAGTTAGGAAGGTTACTTCTCTTGATAACCAAGAAATGAAACTACCATCAGCATTGGTATCTTCAAGAAAGTTTGCTGCCTCATCGTCGCTAGGGGGGCATGGTAGCTTCCAAAATTCGTTCTTAAATTTCATATAGCAATGGGATGAATTCAGGTTAGGACTCAAGACTAGTGAGTAGTTGTAAATGAAGGAGTTGTACACTTACCGTATGCATGGTTGCACTTCTTTCATGTTGGTCAAGACATAGATAATTAGAGTCAACCACTCGGTAGGTGAAAAGTTCTTGCGCGTCGGACCACTTGCTTTGCCACCAAGGCCTTCAAAGAGGTTAAGGTCAGAACCATTACTGGCGGGTTCTTCATTGAAACAAGGAGCTGGATTTAACCTAGTGTGAATATTGTCCTGATAGTACTTTGTCATGGTCGCGGCCACCTCCTCGATTAGGTATGCCTCGGCTATGGAGGCTTCGATGCAGGGTTTATTCTTACATTTTCCACGAAGATGCTTGAACTCCCTTTCACGTGCATACTGCCATCGGAACTACACATGCCCTCCCATTCGTGCCTCATACGGGTGATGCAAGATCATATGTTGCATTGGATTAATGAAACGTGGCGGAAATATCTTCTCTAACTTGCATAGCAAGTCGGATCCTTATTCCTCCAACTTTGCAACCACTTCATAATCTAATTCTTTGACACAAAGCTGGCGAAAGAAGTAGCTCAACTCTGCCAACACTCGCCAAATATCCTCTCTGACATACCCTTGAATCATCACATGCATTATCCGCTCAGGCCATATGTGGTAGTCATGACTCTTGAGGCCCCCTATTCGTTGTGTACCCATATTCACTCCCCTCGTGATATTAGCTGCATATCCACCATAGTAGTTGAAAGGATCGAGGTGGACCTAGAGGGGGCTGAATAGGCACAATTACAAAATTCAGTTGTTAATTAGCAATTTTAGGCAATAATGCAGAATTTGAAATGTAGCCTAACAATTGCAAGGGTGATACGATGACAAGTAAGATTATAAGTTAAGAAACTAGATGGATAAATAAAACACAATATGAAACAAGTGAAACACGTAAGGAGCAAGTGACCACAAGTAATGAGCTAGGGTTAGGGATAACCGCAACTCCGGGAGATGAGGATGTATCCCAGTGTACACTTCCTTGGAGGGAAGCTACGTCACCGTTTAGAGAGGTGGATATTACCATGGAGGCACACCAATGCCACAGAGGCTCACCCTATACTCTCCTTGAGAAAACACCACGAAGTCGTTTCTCAACCACTAGTGGTAGGCCTTAAGGTGGCCTCCAAACACTCACAAACTTTTCGGTGGAAATCACAATGTTTTGATTCCTCTCCGAAGAACTCCTACCACCTAGAAGTCTCCAACCTCCAAGAGTAAAAAGATCAAGGGAACCACTCAAAACTTAATGAAAATACGAATTGCTTTAGTTGAGAGGAGGGGAGAGGGACAATCTATATTTTGGTTGGAACAACACTCGAGAATCCTCACAAATGCTCTTGGGATCTAAGATTTGGTGAGGGCAAGAGAGAGTAAGAGAGAAAGGTGTTCTTGGAATGTTTTTGCTATGTTGGACAACCCTCACCTGAGGTCGAAGAAGACTATATATAGTAGTGGGAAGAAAGTGATCGTTGGAAGCCACCTAAGTTGCGTAGATGCCGGATGTCCGACCGGGCTCGGTCATCTGGACCGAAGGGAGCCATCAGACGTTCGACAAGGCATGGTTGTCTAACCACATGAGTGAGAGTGGGTCAGTGCATCAGATGAGTTTGGAACACCTGACACGGACAACCGTAGGGTGTCGCTCATCCGGAGCACGGTCGTTAGAACAGGACGGAAATCCATAATTTTGGTTCTGGTGGGGTGGCACCGGATTTTTGGACAATCACAGATATGTGGAGTCCAGCCGACCGAAGGGACCAGAAATCCATGGATAAGTTTCTGTTATGGGGCACCAGATTGGCCTGTAGAAACGGTCATTAGAAGAATTGCGAAACATCAGACGTCCAGAAGTTGTTAGACGTCTGAGCAAGGGCAGGGACATCATCACAGACAAGATAGCAAAACTCAACCAAATGTTTTTCTTAGATTTTGAGAAAGTCTTTAGAGAGAGCCAGTGATTCCCTCTTAATAGTGTGGGTTCCCTATACTGAAGAGTAAACCGAAAAGAGCTAGAGTTTTTTTGTCTTGTTTCTCCGTACTTTGAGCATCTTGAATATGTTGCTACTTCTTGAGCTTGCGTTGGTTTTCCCTTGAAGAGGAAAGGGTGATGCAACAAAGTAGATAACTATTTCCCCCATTTGTTGGGAACCATGGTATCAATCCTGTAGGAGGAACACGCAAGACACCAATTTATGCAGCTACACAAACAATCAAGCACTTGCACCCAACACTATAAAGGGGTTGTCAATCCCTTCACGGTTACTTGCAAGGATGAGATCTGATAGAGATAGATATAAAAGATTCCTAGAAGTAAAAGTAAATAAAATTGTAGGAAGGTATTTTTGGTATTTTTGGTTTATAGATCTGAAAATATAATATGGAAAATAGACTCGGGGCCCATAGGTTTCACTAGAGGCTTCTCTCTTGAAGGAAAATATTACGATGGGTGAACAAATTACTGTCGAGCAATTGATAGAAAAGCACATAGTTATGACTATATCCAAGGCAATGATTATGCATATAGGCATCATGTCCGTGCCAAGTAGACCGAAACGATCCTGCATCTACTACTATTACTCCACACATCGACCGACTCCTACCTACATCTAGTGTATTAAGTTCATGAAGAACAGAGTAACACATTAAGTAAGATGACATGATGTAACACCCCAAAAATTTAATCATGTTTTATTAATTAAAATTTTGCCAGTAAATTAAATTTTTATTCTCTGGATCATCTATTGATTTCAGAATCACTTCTTTCTTCTGAATTGTGGAGTCTTCCCTCCAAATAGAAACTTTTCAAAAATAATTGTTGGACTTGAACAGGTCCTCAAGAAAATTTCTTTGTTTTTATATTTGGTTTATGGATATATTTCTATAATTATTTTTCCTGAGATTTAAATATTCTAAAATGGTTTCTCATAATGTTTAGAGCTTCTTTTGCACTACAACCATTTGATATCTTCATTTAAAAATTCTACAACAATTCTTAGATGAGAGGTGATGTTTCTACAACACTTTTATGCAAGAACCTCTCTTAGTCATTTGGAGATTTTGAACTTTATCTCAGGTTTTCAAATCTGGTCCAGTTTGTAGTTTGCACTACAACTTATTTAAATATTACTTCAAAAATTCCATACAAATTTGAAGATGTTAGTAGTAGTATATAATTCATTTTTCTGCAAAAACCCATTTGTTTTCCTTGGAAAATTTGAGCAAACCATCCTCTTTTGCATTCTGGTCCAGTTTGAGATTTTGTACTGCAACCCCATTCTATTTTCCTACAATGCCCATGAGATTTTTCCTACTCTTAGTCCTCCCCACCAAACCCCTAAGTCCAGGAGTTGAGGTCCAACGGAATAAGTTTTGACCATGCTATAGCCCCATTTAGTTTCTATCTAGAAACTAACTTTTACAAAACTTGCATTAGAAACTTTCTTATCTTCATAAAACAACTATGTCATCATAACCAACATCTAGAGAGACCCCAACCTGGAGTTTTTGGACACCAGAAGAGTTGCCTAGATGCCCTTGGTTGTCGAGCCCCTGGTGTGCCTGAGTAGTTTTGGCATGGTTTTGCGTTTGTATTGTGAACTTACCCCTATGGCCAAACCACTATGTCCCATAGCTTCCCTATACCCACCAGCATAGACCTGTTATTTGGCATGGGCATCAATAGCTTTTTGCTCGCCTTGGCAAATCGTCGAGCACCCTGTGTGCATGCCCGGAGCGCGAGCAGAGCGCGCGTTTTGCACATGCGGTCTCCCAAGCCGCCGCGTATGCCTAGTGCTGCCCCTGGCCTTTGCTCGCCCGTAGAGATGCCCCTGACCCCTCCCTGCTGCTAAAGCCGCTCCCTGGCGCCATGCAGTGTCGCTGCAGCAAGCCTTGGCGGCAAGCCTGTGGCCACAGCGGGCCTCTGCCATGGACGACACCGCCCCGACCACCCCAGCTCGCCAGCTGCCCTCTGGAATAGGCCGAGCTCATCTGCGAGCTCGTCCGCTAACGCCCGTCGCCGCCACGTCGCCCCTAGCAACATAATGGCGGTTCACCGGCGTTCTTATCCTTGGCCGTCGACGGAACCGACCTTGATTCGCCTATAAATAGGAGCCCCCGAGCCCCAGCCGAGGCATGAGCCCTCCCTAGACCCTCAGACCTCTTCCCCCCTCGCACCAAATAGCTAGAGCCGCCGGTATTGCTCCACTCTAGATGCAGCGCTGCCGCCAGCTCCCGGCAAAACTCAGGCGAACCCGAGCCTCAGCCGTCCCACCCTGGCCTTGCTAGCTCCAACAGAACCTCTAGACCCCTTTCCCCTCTAGTAAATAGCGCCATAGAAGCCGTAGGCCGATGTCGTGCTCGCCAGAGCTCTCTGTCCGCCATGGATGGAGGGGTTCTCAATCCCGAGCTCCCCGGTGGTTCTTTTGCCCTCTAGAGGATGGGGCCCTCTCTCCTGAGCATGCCGGTGTGCATAGCTCCGGGAGAGGTTCCTCCTAGCACTGGCAATTGTCGCCGGAGTCGGCCTCTGCCTCTGGCCAGGCGTGGGCCCCACTTGTCGCTGTCACAACCCAACCGCTAGTGGTGCTGGTCCGTGAGTACGTTTCCCTCTCTCAAAAGCGTATTTCGGCCGAACCATTTACTTTTTCTGATTTATATTAGAAACAGAAAATTGACCAGACTTTGACTGCGTCTAACTTTTAAAATAAAAACCCAATGGAATTGATTCTTTTTCCTACCTCTCCAAAATTCCATCTAGTTTATTTTCATATTTATTTGAAAATTTTCCAAGACAAATTTTGTGCTGTTTTTGAATTGTGTGTTAATTAGATTATTTTCAAATAGGAATTTGGAGTGAAGAGAAAAGTTATGGAGTGCACCTCAAATACCTACACATTAAAGGCAAGCATTTTGAACCTTGGCATAATATTTGTTGTGTGTTGCTTGATGTGACTATAACATTGAGTTGACCTGAAGTATGCATTATTTCATGTGATGGTGTGATCATGTTTACTATTTCATGATGAAAATTCCTTGCTGTTGAATTGATATGCTTGTGAAAGTATTCACCCCCATATGCCGTTCATGCCTACCAGAAGGAATCGGGAAAAGTCTCTATCTCGGGTGGACACGAGCTTGGTGCTGACATGTCGTTGGAGCGAGAATGGTCAGTAAGGCATGAAGGGGTATGATGAGTGGTGATTCTGCCTAATGTCATGGAATATGTTTGTTGTGCTAACCATGCAAAGAATACACAACCTCCTGAGTCGACCACAGATCGAGTCTTGTCCCCGTTCTCCTTCTTTTCGTGCTGCCACAAGTCTTCTACAAAGAATACGGGTTAGTAAGTTGCAAACCTCTTTCCATGTACACACCAAATAGAGGGGCCGTGATGAGGGTCCCATGGCCATGGATTAAAGCCAGTCATCCGCTCAGGGGGCATGGGTGTTTCAGGCTGGGATCGAGATGGGGGCACCCCTTAGAGCGCGCGATATAAATTTGATCCCATGCTATTCGAGGTGGTGTCCTCCCCGTCTTAAAGTTTTCCCTGAACGTTGCCTAGGGTGATACCTGGCATCGGGATGACAAATGGGTGTGTACTGGGTAGGTGTGTTTTCTTCTAAAAATCGTAGACGGAACTAGTCCTTTGTGACTACCGAAATCCATCGGTTGTGGGTAAAGAGTGCAACCTCTGCAGAGTAAATATCTATTCGAATAGCCATGTCCGCGGTTAAGGACTACAGTCTGGGATGGGTCAAGTGTTGGTCTTCGGAGGAAAACTTCTAAACCGGAATATGGATCAGGACAAGTGACAATTGATGATTGTGATTATTATTATTGTGGACTAACCATTTATATCATTTGAATTATTGAGTATCCCTGTGAAGGTTCTACCTCCTGGATATTCATTGTGATCATTCTTATATAAGCCCTTTATGCGGCGTCGCACAGACGCCCGACTATGGGATGCATACTGATTACTTTATCATATAAGCCCTTTCTGTGGCGTCGCTCACACGCCCGACTGTGGCATGCATACTGATTACTTTATCATATAAGCCCTTTCTGTGGCATCGCTCACACGCCCGACTGTGTCACGTTGGTTATTTATTTTCCTTATAACCCCTTTATGTGGCGTCGCTCAGACGCCCGACTATGGCACGTTTGTTATTTACTTCCTTTACAATCCCTTTATGTGGCATCGCTCAGACGCCCGACCGAGGCACGCTTTATATTATTATCCTTTCAAGGCGTCGCTTCAAACACCCGATCGGTCTATTTTATTTCCATCCTCTGATTGCTTATTCTTGTTAATATGAATGACCTGCTTGCTTGCATCATGAAGTTATATTTTGTGACTGGTTAAGTGACCGTGGATTAGGTTCAGTACATGAATAACACTACTATGTTATACCTATTTTCATAATGTTTGCGAGTACATTCAAAGTACTCACTGGCTTGTCCCTGGCTATTGTCTTGGCCAGATTTTGCATGTGGAGAGGAGCATTGCGACGATAACCGCGGAACCTAGGCATCAAAGATTGCAGCCACGTGGACATAGGAGTTATCCAGGTCAGTTGTTCCTATGGGAAATGGAGTCCCATAGACGCTGATGACCTTGAACCGCTTCCGCCACCAACCACTAGAAACCTTTTGTTGTACTCATAGACCATGATGGTCTTGTACTACATATTTTTGTATTTTTCTTGGAATCTCTGTATCAAGATTGTGTCTCATCAGCTAACAGTAATCCTGGGATTGATGAGCAGAAGGGCCATTTACTAGGAAATTACTATCCTGGAAAACCGGTCCTGACAACCTTGGTATCACAACCAGGCTGACCGTTTGGCTAATCCTATCTTAGCCATGTCGATAAACCTAGGTAAACCACCCACCAAGACTTTAACCTAGCTGCAGCCAAGCCTATCCTATCTGATAGCCCACACAATGACCCCGACACCTTTCGGCAGTCGGTGCCCAACCTATCAGCCTAGCCCATCGATCACGCGTCGTGACCGAAGCCTAAACAGTCCCTTTTGCAAGCGTGAGAAGGAAGACTCCGTTTTCTTCTATAAAACAAAACGTTTGCCCCAAACCCATCAAACCATAGCCAACCATCCAAAACCAAGCCAAGATGCCTGGTGCCATTGTTCACAATGAGACCACCGCAAACAACCTTGGAGGTTTTGTGACTGTCCTAGCAAACCTCACCCATCGTGCCTTTGCATTAGAAGAGCCCCCATAATATGTTGTCTACCAGGAGCGCACGAATGATGAGAGTCACCACTTCTGGGCCACGGTGCACATCTACGGTAGTGGCATCTCGCCAGAACGCCCCTACAAGTTCACTGGAAGGTCAACTTCCTTTGAGCCACAAGCCATCCCGTTAGCATCTCGAGAGGCTATAGTGCAACTCCGGCACTTGTCGCCAAGAGATAACTGCCGCTCGTTCTACTATTACCCCAACCGTGACGAGTATAGTAGGCCTCCCCAGATTGCCAACGGAGACCACGAGATGGACCCTGCATTGCTGCATCTTGTGCACTAGAGGCACTATTTGATCAGGTCACTCTTGATCTGATTGCAGCTCGTGGAGAACTTGCTCGCCAAACCCCAGCAAGAAGAGAAGTGGCGCCCGACACCGAAAACCCCGTCGTATTATTTGGACGACCAATCGAGTCGTTGAGGCCTGCCCCTACAACCGACCGGAATGTGTTTGTATCCCCAGAGGAGCTTCGTCGCCTTTTAGGGATTCGCTCCAACGGGATTGTGGCCACCAACCCCCGCGATGGTCATCATTGCTACCCCGACCCTGCAAACCGTCACCCTGATCTAGCAAACCCTGATGGTGAAGCCCAAGGAGAAGCCTCGGCATCCGCAAGGCATGCCCGACTAGATATTAATGAGGTAGACTAAGCCACTCGAGTAGTGCCGAATCTTTGTATTCCTGCGCCAAGTAATAGTGTGACCTTGTATCACCATGAATAAAATGTCTGTTGCTTGTATGCCATTATTTTAATAGTACTACGAGTATCCGTGCATAAATAAAATTTGGCATTTGGTTGCACATTAAATGTTTGGGCGCGGCTATCAAAAACCACCCCAGTCGTCAACCAACAGTGATACGTCACTTTTGTGAGATGTGTATATCTGTGGCATTAACCCCATAGAGCAGAACCGACAACATAGGTTGCCCCCACTCCACCATAGGTAAACTAGCCCTGATGCTATATAAACACTCAACCGCAGATATACACAACCTATGGTGGTGTGGTTTACCTATAACATAGTTTCCTAGTTTTTTGAATATGTCGACAAGTCACAAAAGGAGGGGTGAAAATAATCATCTATACTATGTACATATATGGCAGGTGGGGCTATAAGTTTAAGTTTTGCATAAAGCAAATTTTTCCTACAACAAGAGAGGGGCAAAAGCAAAAAATATTACTACAAACTTGGTCGGTTAATGAGATGGTTCCACCAACCAATTCTCATACCCAAGTTAACCATAATACCCTCATCATTATAATTATTTGTGTTGAGACTTCCTGATAGTTTCAGTTCCTTTGGCTTAAGTTGTCCATGACCATGGACACGGCTAATCAATTAGGTTTGAGTACTCTGCAGAGTTTTGCACACGTTCCCCGCAAGATTTGATCGCCTCTGTTGAATTCCTTGCACTTCAGGGTGTTTGAGAAACGGATGACCAAAACATGGTCTTTCAAGGGGTTCCTCTAAAACTCTATCGGTGCCCATCCATTCCTACCGTTCTTCTACATCTCATAGCACCGGCTGTCCAGAGTCACCACAATGTCCAACCAAGCCAGAGCCCATAATGGCTTGTGGCTGTGCAGGTAAGCCTTGGGACTTTAAGTATCCATCCATCTCTTTGTTCCTGGGTCGACCTTTCCGTGTGAATACTGGCCCTTCTCCAGCAACACCTAGGCTAACCACTGGTTTCTCTAGGGCGCCGTTCAACCATCATCCACCCAGAGGTGTATTGCATCATGAGGTCTCGAAAATAATTCTTGGAGTCTTGAGGTCTTCATCATCAATTAAGTCTCACAACTCTCATGGTAGACACTCAAGCAAACCCCGTCTACTAAAAGCATAGCAAAATGAAATAACGTCCCAGCCAAAGTAACAAGGGTAATAGGGTGGCCTACCACATGATACTACTCAAGTAACCAAGTTTCCAAGTACCTACTTTGCATGCAATGGGTGGAAAGGTTGAACTAATGCAAATTGAAAACATAGGTAATAACATGGTCAATGTGAACTTGCTTGGTAAGGTTGATGAAGATCGAATCGCTCTCAGAGAATAATTTGATAGAACTATTCATCACTCTCCGATGGAAATCTATAGAACCAATCATTGCATTCATAAGAAAACACTTCTAGCAATCAATACTAAAAATCAATAAGCAACACAAAACTAAAAACAACAAGGTTGTTATGAAGGGAATACTTAAGACAAAACTCAAAACAACAAACTTCATCAACACAACCAAGGGTAGTTTTCCCTACAAACAACTATTTTCAATAGTAACAAAACAAAAACAAGGTAAAATATAACAAAGTATTTTAGTAGATATTTTTCTAGCACAAAGGATTACTTTTGAAGAACAACTAAGAACTAAGAAAAAAATACACTCAACAACATAAGTTTTTGCCTGATAAACTTAACAACAACAAAACAATAAAATATAAAACAATAAAAACAATAAGAGAAAACAAAATATAAAACAACTAAATTAATAGAAGTTAAAACTTATAAAACAATTTATTTTCAAATATGAAATCATACTAGCAATGAAATCAATTTGCAAGTTATTATGAAACTAGAATTGATTTCATGCAACCAAATAATAATAAATGACCTAAAGATAACTTGGTTGAAATAAGATTGCTAACTCACATAAAACAAGATAAAACTTGTCAACTAAAATAATATAAAATAAATTAAAAACAATTAAACCAAAATAAATAGAACTAGACCTAAAAAGAATCAAAACAGTACTGTTTTGCTTTAAAACCTAATTTATATTATTCTTAAAATTCTCGAATTATACCTACTGATAAATAAGATCACTAGTGACCAGTAGCAAAAAGAATCAAATCAACATCTATTTTTAAACTCAAGATATTTAGAAAATGAGATTTGAATCAAATCTATTTGAATTCAAATTTAAATTACTCAAATATGGTGAAACTTTGTATGTACAGAAACTACATAAATTTTTTGACATCATGCAAACAGAATGACTCAAAAAACTAAAAATTCTAATAGTCATAGCAACAGCAAAAATAGAACAAGTTCTGTTTCAGGAAATAAAACAGAAACGAAATATCCTAATCTAACGAACGGTGTGGCCACGTGGCAAGTTCCTATAGGATACGGGTGTGCACTGTGGTGGCTAACGAGCAAACGCTCAGTTTATAAAAGAAAACGGTTCGAATTAATAAAAACGACGCCGATCTAATCCTAGCACTAGATCTACGATCGAACGGAGGAGAGGGAGGTGGCTTACAGAGGTGGTTGCCAACGTCGGAGCTGAAGGAGATGTCGGGGCTGGCATCGGGTGTCGAGGCGGGAGCGCACTCTGGCGGTCCTCTAGCGAAGGCGACAAGTCCTGGCGATGCAGGTGAGGACCGTGACCATGAAGGTGGCCTCGGTGTCGGTTGAGGACGACATGGATGAGACGGTGAGCTCGGGGCGGAGGTGGCGTTTGGGTGGTTGTTGCGTGGGTGCACTGGTGGGTCTAGGGTTCAAGCCAGGGCACTAGGAGGTGCAGGCGAGCACGGTGGAGCTTTTGGTGGCGGGGGGGGGGGGGGGAAACCTCGAGGTGGTCGGAGTGGAGTGGCAGCACAACAATGGCATGACGGCGGGGTTCTGCTCTGACGAGCAATTGCGAGCAGAGGAGGTCTTGAGAGAGAGGGATTCGGGCAAGAATTAAGCAAGGGGTGCAAGTATTTATAGGAGGGGTGGGGGTGGAGCTCTTGTGGTAGCATATCGGCGAGGGGATCGCGTCAGAATTTGGTTCCGGCGGAGCTCCGGTGAGATTTGGAAGGTGAGCGCGGGAATAGCGGGATCAGACGGTGGGGTCCATCGGTCAGCGAGGGTGAGAGGGAGAACAAGGGATCAGTGGCCGATTCCAAAAGGATTCTGATCTGGCGAGGGGATCCTGGGCCGGTTCCTTTCCATTTCGGCCTCGGTACGTTTCCGTTTTAAAGAAGTTTTTACCCTTTTTTTATAAAAACAGATAACAGGAAAAAGATTTGGAGGATCAAATAAAATCCAAATATAGAAGTTTTATATACCAAAATTATAAGAAAAATAAATCCTACAACGTGAACATATTTTCAGAGTCAAGCAAAGCATGAAAAAATTCACAAAAATCAAATAGTGCTATTGTTACAAATAAAATGCACAGAAAACATTTTGAAAATACCAAAATGCCTCCAAATTCATTTATCTCCATTTTTATACTCAAGGGAATCATTTTACCCTATTTTCCATATATTTTATTTTTGGGGAAAATAAATTTTTAAAACCAATTTCAAAAATGGCTTTGAAACCTAATATGAAATATTTCAGAAATAGTTTTTTGAGTTTTATAAATTCAAATAAGATTTAAACGGCCTCTGGTTTGGAGTGTCATATTACTCCTCTCAAATTTTGTCAAGGGAATTTGAATTGTTTCAAACTTTAAAATGGAACCAAATATGGAATGAACTCCATAACAGAAAGATTTCAAATAGTTTTCAAATCCACTTTTCAAATGTTTTATGAAGAAGTCATGTCATCTTCTCTCACTGATTTGGAATTGGATGAATTTTGAATTCAGAAGCAAAAGGGGAAAGTTATGTCATTCCTTCTCATTCAAAAGTTTTTAAAAGTTTCAAATTTCACTCAATTTTCAATCACTAAATCAAACAATCTATCATTCTGTTGATTTATATAACATTCCAAAATTTGGGATGTTACAAAATGCTTGCTCACGTCACGGAGCCAATCATCCGCAACAAAAGGCTGATCACAATAGGTGAAGGACATGGGTTGATGGGCAAGGAACTGATTCAGAGTTGCAAACCGAGGTTGATTATTGAAATTTCCATGTTGACCTTGATATCCTTGATTCCTTTCTTGCATCATTTGAAGTAGCATCAGAGTATTCGCGTTGGTTGCGGCCATTAGAGCTTGCCACACCTCCGGAGGTGGAGGTGGGGGTGGTGGAGGGTCAGGCTGTTCCCCCTCATGGCCCTGATTCTGACGAGTTGCTAGAGCCATCCTCGAGATGTACGAGAATGTTAGATCATGATTGACAAGATGAAGCTCATAAGCTGAATCAATGGTTGAAATATTGCAACATGAATCATAGCAATCTGCATTCGAACTAGAATGAGTAAGAATGCTTCCACAGATTAGCGACACATCATGAGATTCGAAAGCCACTTGCAATTGACAAGTCTTGAGATAAGAAGTGCTCGGAACAAATGTATATCCCAGCATACATCCAATGAAAGAATTTTCCTAGGTGATTACTTGAATTCCCACCTAAGAACTTCTGAAATCTTTGGTTATGCAATCAGGTCCAGGGATACACAGAATAAAATCCATCACTCAACTCCTAGCAGTAATACTACTCTCCAATGTATCTCATCCATCAACACACAACCATAGTCTCGAAAAACTCATCTACCTCAGACCCTCGTAATCACAATGATACCAATTATGGCAGTACATCTGGATGTTCTCCCCAGTACTGGGTGAGGCCAAAATCCTCTCACCACAAATAGTACTGAAGCAATTTCGGACATCCTCCGTCTTTAGATACTAAGGAAACTGAACGATAACGATGTGTCAAGAATACCTTGGAGCTCTATGCTACTGTGACAGCCCAGGCGCTTTCCCTTCCTTGTTGGGCATGTGGCCTTGTATGAACCTTGTTGCCATGAGTTTAATGTTATGAGTTGAACCTTGTTATGCCATGTCTTGTTCATGCATTCATGCATCATGCATCATTTCATCCATCATGCCATGCCTTGTTTGTGATGTGACCTTGTAGTGGTTGGGTGTGTTCTTGTGTTGTGTGATGTGGTTAGAGTGTGGGTGGTGCATCTAATTCTCCTTCCCCTCTCCTTTTCTTTTCTTCAAGCCAACCAGACACCCCCCCTTTATTCCCTTGTAATTTTATTACAGATTCTACTTGCTATTTAAATTGTTTTAAAATGTTCAAGAGGCAGCCTATTATGTTTTAAAAATATTGAGTGCGGTTCTTTTGTTGTTTGAGTTAATATGCATTTGAAGTTTAAATAACAAGGGGGCTGTTATTTTAAAACTATTTAAAATACTTGTCTCAAAAATCCACTTGAAAATTTTATTAAATAGTTCTCATATTCTTTTAGTCAAAAGTAAATTTGCTTTATCAAAAATCCTTCTGGTTTTCTCTAGGAGTTTTCCTTTTTCTTGCTGTTTTATTAAATAGGAAAACTCCGTGTCTTTTTCTTTTCGGTGAGAGGGAAGAAGAGCTGGGCCGGCTCCTCCCTATGCGGCCCAGCCCAGGTGACCAAGCAGCCACCTGCCCCCGTTTTCTTCTCCGTCAGTAAAGCAGAGAGGGAGCAGAGAGAGCACATCGCTGCCGTGTCCTTCCCCGTCGCAGCGCCATCAGCTTCCCCACTTTTAAACTCCCCCTTGACGTGCGTGCCCCTCTAGGTTTTCCCCTCTCCCTCCTCGTGCCGCCGCAACCCTCTCTTCCTCCTCCTTTCTTCTTCCTCCCCAAGGTAAGTCTCTAGTTCAGAGAGAAATTCAGAGAGGCAGAGAGGATCGCCGGCGTCTGCTCATCGTCTCCGTCGACCTCATCGACTTCCATGGCGTCCAAGAGCTCGGGGAGCCTCCCCGCATTCCATTCCCGCTGCTAGGAGGCCCGGAGAAGCTCCACAGCGACGACCCCTTCTTCATCTTCGTCGGCGCCGCTTCGCTCTGACGATTCCCCCTGCTTCCACTCTGGCGCTCATCTCCAACCCCCCCTCCATCGTCTTTTTCTCCTGCAACAACCCCGTGGTGAGCAGCCGTTCCCCGCAACCCCTTCTATCCCGCAAATTGCCGCCGTCGTGGTCTCCTCCGTCGTGCCCCGAGTCGAGCAACAGCTCGAGCTCGAGCGCCGTCTTGCCACCGTTCCAGCCAGTCTCCGAGATGGGGATGGGTTCACCTAGGTTACCATGATCCCCGCAGGTGATCTATGTCGCCGGAGATGCCCTGTCACCGTCGGAGTTGCCGTTGTGTTCGCTGTCGCTGGAGATGTCATTTTCTTCAGTTTCGACAGTTAGTGGCGTAGTGGTGTGTACTAGTGGGCTCGTCCCCTCCTTGGTTAAGACCCGTAGCCTTAGCGCAATGGTAGCGCTCGGGAGGAAGAGACCGTGAGGTCTGGGGTTCGACCCCGTACTCCTTTTTTTGTTCTTTTCTTCCTTTGTTTTCTGTTGTTTTCCTTCTTTTGTGTGTGTATATGTGTTGTGTGTATGTATATATATACATACATGATGGATGTTTTCCTTTCCTGTTTATAAATACATGTGCTGTGTAGTGTGTGTGTGTGGGCTGATTGCATGCATGTGTGTGAGTGTGTAGTGGTGTATGTGGTGGCACATACATGTGCATTATGGTTGGTGTATGTGTGTGTATATGATGCTACATGTATATGTGTGTGCATTTATGTTTGCTTGGTGTGTGTGTGTGTGCGTGTGTGATATACGTGCATATATATGTGCATATATGCACTTGTGCATATATGTGTGTGTATGATGAACACCCACACACCTAGGGTGTGTGTTCATGAGTGTATGTGCATGTGCACTTTTGCATATGTGTGTGTGTGTGCATATATGTGTGTATGTGTGAGTGTGATGAACACCCACCCTCGTAGGTGGTGTGTTCATGGGTGTGGATGTGCTCATATGCCCTTAGGCATATGTAGCTATGTGTGTGCATGCATGTGTAGTGGTGTGTTGGGTGTGAGTGTGTGTGTGTGTGTGTGTGTGTGACAAGTGGGTCCTTCCCCCACTTGCCATACACTTTGTTTGTAGTATATGCCATGTTTTGTAGGGGTTACTAGTGCATTTCCATTTTTAGCTAAGATACCAAATCTGGTTAGGCCATATTTGGTCTTGTCCATTTTGGGCAAGTTTTGACTTATAAGAGTGGGTCTTGTTTTGCTAGTGTAGTTCTTGACATGTTGCTTCACATGAATATATGAGTATGACACATGATTTTGGGGTAGAGAGATCCAAGGAATTCAATGGTGCAATTAGATTTAACTTTTGAGCAACTTAATAAAACTTTCATTTTCTGCTGTGATGCTACTTTGTCATTTTTGCATGAATTAATCCATGCTTGCTTTGGTGCATGTGCCAACATGAAAGTGTTAGTGTTTTATGTCTATTATGCCATGGTATTTTTGGTTGGCATTAGAATCACCCATATAAGTGGGAAACTTGCTGCAAAGCAGCTAACCTGATGTTATTGTTTTCACCATGCTAAATATTTCTAAATCTGAGAATCTGCTGTTATTTTTATGCGATGAAGAGTGGATGCTATCTTGTGATATGTTGTGAATTAGCTCAAGCTCAGTGCTAGTGTTTTGAATTAAATGCTGTCTACTACCATCTTGCTAATTTTCATGCCATGAGGTGGTCTCTAACACCTTTAACTTCTGCTGTCAACATGCTACCAGATTAAGTCAGATTCCAGAAAACTGTTATTTTCACTAAGTCCCTTAAAATCTGTTTCATCATGCCAACTTGTGAGCTTCATGCTTATTGATGTGTGCCTCCTTTCCAGTTTGTGTAGTTGGGTAAGTTGATAAGCATGTTATGTAGGTTCTGTCAATGCCTTGTTTGTGGTGGTAGGATTCCTGTAGCTCAAGTTGTGGGCTGTGCAAGTTGCTATGTTACTATTTTGTGGCAGATTGTTTGTTTTGGTGTTTTGTGACTTGTGGGAGCTATACTCCTTGGAAATGCTTGATATTTGGCTCTATTGTGGTTGGTTTTTCATTGCCTATCCAGTGGCAACCTTGGAATGCCAAGGAATAGCCCATGGCCTTGTTGTCTTGTGTTTTGCCTTCGTAACTTGCCGAGAGCATAACGTGAGAACCGTAACTCCGTTTCTTACGTTCTTTATATGCATTTTTATCGTTTTTGCACGATGCATCCATATTTGCCATGTTCATTCATATTTATATAACTTAACATGAGGTTCTGTCCAGAATGGAAACTAGTCAACTAATGAATGTGGAACATGACTAGTTTTGGATTGCCATGTTAAATTCTTCATAAATGAATCACGCATCATCTTGTTTTTGCATTGCACCTTGGTTGGATGTTTATTGTTGCTGTTTCTCTTGGGTAGAAACGAGTTTTGAAACTAAGTACGAGGACCCAGGAGAGGACCACTATGAGCACCCCGCTCTTTATTCCTGTGAAGAACCAACAAGCAAGATGATCGTACCCGGATCCAGACACTATTTTTGCTTTGCTAGATGTCTCGTTCTTATCCTTACTTATATGTTACCTACCACTTGAATGTCAGCCTCCTAATTGCCATGATAGCCTCTAACCCTCCACATCCTAGCAAACCTTTGATTGGCTAAGTTACCGCTGCTCAGCCCCTCTTATAGCGTTTAGTTGCAAGTGCAGGTTGCATCCATGTGATAACATGGAGTTGGCATATCACAATATTATCTGTTATTTAATTTAATTCACATATATATCTTGGTATTGGTGGAAGGCTTGGCCTTTTTCTAGGTGTTTTGTTCCGCTGTTACCGCCTTAGTTTCTTGTTACCGGTGTTATGTTTTCCATATTTTGCGTTCCTAACATGCTCGGGGTTGTTATGGGGACCCCCTTGTTTATTCGTTTGAGATTAAAACTTGTCTGGAAAGACCCAACTTTCGTACTACATTTGCTTAACAACTTAATAAAATTTGCATAGGGGTTTGCAACCCCGTGGATAATTAATCAACCCCCGGGCCAGTGCTCCTCATGAGTGTTGGTCCAAAAATGTCAACCACCGGTGGACACCAGGGGCAACTCTGTGTTTGGCCTATCGGAAGTTTGGACAATCTGTCATGTCCTGAGAACGAGATACACGGCTCTTATCGGGTTCGTCGACACGTCGGGAGGTCTTGCTAGACTTGTTTTACCTTCATCGAGTGTCTTGCGTGAGGGCTCTGACTTTCTTCGGGTTATCTCGAGGTGTTGGAATTCCTTTGGAGTTGCCTAGGATGATCATGAGATCCGTGGTCGAGGTTATTCCCGTGGAGTGTGGTTAATTTGTGATGGACTAGTTGGAGCACCCCTGCAGGGTTAAATCTTTTCGAGAAGCCGTGCCCGTAGTTATATGGCAACTTGGATATTTTTTTAACATCCGGTTATAGTTAACTTGAAGTAAACTCTAATAAAATACACCAACTGTGTGAGTAACCGTGATCGTCTCTGCTCGTGGACATGATCCGAGAGAGAACACGGTGGGGTTATGATTAACGTAAGTAAGTGTTCAGGATCTCATAGAGGTCATACTAGATACGATCATTCTGCGTAAGCCACAAATATTTATCTTCATGTTACGTAGGTTTATCCACCATACATGCTTAGTTTTGCTGCAAACTAAACACATACACCTTCCCATCCTTAAGCTTGAATAGTTTCGGTACCCGAGAGCATGATTGCTGAGACCTTGTGGCTCACAGATTACTACAACAATCTAGGTACAAGTACAAATGAGTTCGTGCAGGATGATCTTACCCAGCTCCAGTGGGAGTATGACGAGGAAAGAGGCAGGATGTACGTGACTTATCCAGATGAGTAGAGGGCCATGGTCGTGATCTTCGGGACTAGCGAGATAGTATCATTTGCATCTGTTTTATCGTTTGATTTCGTCTATAGTCGGACCCTATCTTCATCTTGATGTTTTGAACTCTGTGTGGAATTGTAATTTAGTATGTGGCGAGTGTAAGCCAACTCATATACTCTTCTCTTATGTAATTTATGATATAATGATGCTATACTTGTGAACGACAAGATGCGCCTCTATCCCTTGCGAGGCCCCCGTGCCTTAATATGGATAGGCGTGCATCTTGGGCATGACAGCTACTTCTCGAGCATGCGTTGGTTTCCCATGAAGAGGAATGGTTTGATGCAGCAAAGTAGATAAGTATTTCCCTCAGTTTTTGAGAACCAAGGTATCAATCCAGTAGGAGATACAAGCGAGTCACCAAAAGATGTACCTGCACAGAGAATCAAACTCTTGCACCCAACGCTATAAAGGGGTTGTCAATCCCTTCACGGTTACTTTCAAGGATGAGATCTAATAGAGATGGATATAATAGGATGCTTGAACGGAAATTAAAACTAAAAGTAAAAATAGGGCAGCAAGTATTTGGTATTTTTGGTTTTACATCTGAAAGTATAATATGGAAAATAGACCTGGGGGCCATAGGTTTTAGTAGATGGCATGATGGCAAGTATTACGGTGGGTGAACAAATTACTGACAACCAATTGATAGAAAAGCGAATAATTATGAAGATATCCAAGGCAATGATTATGCATATAGGCATCACATCCATGACAAGTAGATCGAAACGATTTTGCACCTACTACTATTACTCCACACATCGACCGACTCCTGCGTGCATCTAGAGTATTGAGTTCATGAAGAATAGAGTAACGCATTAAGTAAGATGACATGATGTGGAGGGATAAACTCAAGCAATATGATGAAACCCCCAACTTTTTACCCTTGATGGCAACAATACAATACATGCCTCGCTACCCCTACTTTATCACTGGGTGAGGACACCGCAAGATTGAACCCAAAACTAAGCACTTCTTACATTGCTAGAATTACCAATCTAGTTGGTAAAACCAAACCAATAACTCGAAGAGACTTGCAAAGATATGAAATCATGCATATAAGAATTCAAAAAAGACTCAAATAATATTCATGGATAATCTGAACATAAACCGACAATTCATCGAATCTCGACAAACACACCACAAAGAGTATTACATCGAAAGATCTCCATGAAGATCATGAAGAACATGGTATTGAGAAGCAAAGAGAGAGAACAATCCATCTAGCTACTAGATATGGACCCATAGGTCTATGGTGAACTACTCACGGATCATCGATGGGGCAATGGAGTTGTTGTAGATGCCCTCCGTGATCGAATGCCCCTCTGACAGATTACCGGAAAAGGCTCCAAGATTGGATCTCTTGGGAACCAAAGCTTCTGGCGGCGGAAAAGTGTTTTCGTGGCTCCCTTTGATAATGATGGAATATTTGGGAATTTACAGGCTGAAGATTAGGGTTTGGAGAGTTGCCAGGGGCCCACAAGCCTGGCCGGCGCGGGTGGCCCCCCTGGCCACGGCAAGCGGGCTTGTGGCCCTGTGGAAGCTCCTTTGCCTTGGTTCTCAAGTCTCGTGGCTTCCATATTTTCAAAAACAATCTTTCCAGAGGTTTTATTCCGTTTGGACTCCGTTCAATATTCCTTATCTGCGAAACTCAAAAACAAGGAAAAAATAGAAACTGGCACTGGGCTCTAGATTAATAGGTTAGTCCCAAAAATAATATAAAATAGCATATTAATGCATATAAAACATCCAAAATAGATAATATAATAGCATGGAACAATAAAAAAAAAATATATACGTTGGAGACATATCAGCATCCCCAAGCTTAATTCCTGCTTGTCCTCGAGTAGGTAAGTGATAGACAACCCCGATGACAAGTCAATCAATTGTTTCACACTTTTGGTGTTCTCAAACCCTTTCAACTCTCACGCAATACATGAGCGCGAGCCATGGATATAGCATTATTGTTGGAATAGAATATGGAGGAGGTGCAAGGGAAAAAGGAGAAGATAGTCTCACATCAACTAGGCATATCAATGGGTGGAGATGCACATCAATAGATGTCAATGTGAGTGAGTAGGGATGGCCATGCAACAAATGCACTTAGAGCTATAAGTGTATGAAAGCTCAAAAATAAAACTAAGTGGTTGTGCATAATGAATATCTATTAGTTATATGAAAGTGACAAAATAGGAGACTCTCTATCATGAAGATCATGGTGCTACTTTGAAGCACAAGTGTGGAAAAAGTAGTAGCAATTGTCCCTTCTATCATTCTCTCATTTTTTTGGTGGGCTTGTTTGGCATCTTTTATTATTATTTTGTTTGGGCTTCACTGGCCTCTTTTATTTTTTGTAAAGTCCGGATACTCATCCCAACTTGTGAGGGAATCATACCTTCCATCATCCATTTCTCACATGGGACAATGCTCTAATATTGAAAAATCATCACACTTTTATTTACTTATAACTCAAAGAAAGAAAAAATACAACTCGATACCTATGACAAAATATTACTCTATATGAATGCTCTCGGCAGTGTACCGGGATGTGCAACGATCTAGCATAGCAAATGACGTCAAAAAAGGACAAGCCATGAAAACATCATGCTAGCTATCTTACGATCATTCAAAGCAATATGACAATAATAGTGCGTGTCATAATAAACGGAAATGTGGAAGTTTCATGGCAATATATCTCGGAATGGCTATGGAAATGCCATAATAGGCAGGTATGGTGGCTGTTTTGAGGAATATATGGTGGTTGTTCTGAGGAAGGAGGGTTTGGTGTACCGGCGAAGGTTGCGTGGTACTAGAGAGGCTAGCAAAGGTGGAAGGGTGAGAGTGTGTATAATCCATGGACTCAACATTAGTCATAAAGAACTCACATACTTATCGCAAAAGTCTATTAGTTATCAAACAAAGCATTAGATGCATGCTCCTAGGGAAGAGGTTGGTAGGAGTTACCATCGCGCGCTCCCGACCCTCACATAAAGGTCGAAAATCATTAAACAAATCATGCTCCGACTTCGTTACATAACGGTTCACCATACGTGCATGCTACGGGAATCACAAGCTTTAACACACGTATCTCTTCATTTCACAACTACTCACTAGCATGACTCTTAATATGGAAGTTTTTATTATATCCCTCTTGGATGCCATTATATTAGGACTAAATTCATAACCTAAACAAATTACCATGCTGTTTTAAGAAACTCTCAAAATAATATAAGTGAGGAATGGGAGTTCGATAATTTCTACAAAATATAACACCACGATGCTCTATAAAGATATAAGTGAAGCACTAGAGCAACATTGCCTAGCTCAAAAGATATAAGTGAAGCACATAGAGTATTCTAAAAAATTCATGATTCAGAGTATCTCTCTCTAAAGATGTGTGCATCAAGGATGATTGTGGAAAACTAAAAAGAAAAGACTCATATCATACAAGACGCTCCAAGCAAAATACATATCATGTGGTGAATAAAAATATAGCCTCAAGTAAATTTACCGATGGATTGAAGACAAAAGAGGGGATGCCTTCCGGGGCATACCCAAGATTAGGATTTTTGGTATCCTTGAATATAACTTGGGGTGCCTTGGTCATCCCCAAGCTTAGGCTCTTGCCACTCTTTATTCCATAGTCCATCGAATCTTCACCCAAAACCTGAAAACTTCACAACACAAAACTCAACAGAAAACTCATTGGATCCGTTAGTATAAAACGATAAATCACCACTTTAGGTACTTCTGTGAACTCATTATTTATTTTTATTTGTGTAATAATACTGTATTCTAACTTTTCCATGACTCATACACCCCGATACGACCCATAGATGGATCGAAATAAGCAAACAATACAAGGAAAACAGATTCTGTCAAAAACAGAACAGTCTGTAGCAATCTGTAAACTTCGAATACTTCTAGAACTCTAAGAATTCTGAAACATTATTAGAACCATGTAAATTTGTGTATCAATCTTTTGTAAAAATTTCATATCAACTCGACACTCTGAAAAACTTGGAAAATTCCTGGACTGAGCGAAAAAGTTTCTGTTTTTCTGCAAGATCAAATCAACAACTACCATAGATCACCCCAAAGGTTTTACTTGGATAAAACACTAATTTAAACACAAAAACACAATTAATACAGAATTAATAATGCGCCAAACACACCAAAACAGAAGAAAAAAGTAGAAAGAAAAAATAAAATTAGGTTGCCTCCCAACAAGCGCTATTGTTTAACGCCCCTAGCAAGGCATAACGATTTCAATGATGCTCACATGAAAAGTAGTAGTTGAGATATGAAAAAGAGCATCATGAATATCATTAAAAACATGTTTAAATCTAACCCACTTGCTATGCACAGGGATTTTTTTAGCAAACAATTTATGGGAACAATAATTAACTAGCATAGGAAGACAAAACAAGCATAGCTTCAAAACTTTGAACACATAGAGAGGAAACTTGATATTATTGCAATTCCTACATGCATATGTTCCTCCCTCATAATTTTTTAGTAGAATCATGAAGGAATTCAACAATATAACTATCATATAGAATTTTCTCTTCATGATCCACGTGCATGCAAAGTTGATACTCTTCCAAAATAGTGGGATTATCATTAACTAAAGTCATGACCTCTCCAAACCCACTTTTATCAAAAAATTCATAAGATTGAACACTCTACAAAATAGGGGGATCAATAATTCCTAAAGTTGACACTCTTCCTAACCCATTTTCAATATCATATTCATCATGAGTATTAAACAAATTATCAAGATCATAAGAAGCATTATCACCCCAATCATGATCATTGCAATAAGAGTGATCATGACAAACTCATCAAATATAGCATCCCCAAGCTTGTAGTTTTATCATTAACATAATTGACATCAATAAAATTTATAACAATATCATTGCAATCATTCTTTTCATTCAAGGAAACATCGTGAATCACTTCATCACAATTTTTAGATTCACGAATATCAAGCAAAACTTCATAGAGATAATCAAGTACACTCAACTCACTAGCAATTGGTTCATCATAATTTGGTCTTTTGAAAATATTAGAAAGTGTATGAGGATCCATAACAATAGAGTTTTAGCAAGCAAAGATGCAAGAAAATAGGAAGCATATGGCAAGACAAGAAAACAAAAGAGATCCGGCGAGAAAAAGGCAAACAACAAAGAGGGCGAATAAAACGACAAATTGGTGAAGTGGGGGAGAGGAAAACGAGAGGCAAAAGGAAAATAAAGTAAATTCAAGAGATGAATTTGTGATGGGTACTTGGTATCCTCGACTTGTTATGTCTCTCCCCGGCAACGGCGCCAGAAATCCTTCTTGCTACTTCTCGAGCATGCGTTGGTTTCCTGGGAAGAAGAAAGGTTTGATGCAGCAAAGTAGATAAGTATTTCCCTCAGTTTTTGATAACCAAGGTATTAATCCAGTAGGAGATACAAGCAAGTAACCAATAGATGTACCGGCACAAAGAATCAAACTCTTGCACCCAACGCTATAAAGGGGTTGTCAATCCCTTCACGGTTACTTGCAAGGATGAGATCTAATAGAGATAGATATAATAGGATGCTTGAACGGAAAGTAAAACTAAAAGTGAAAATAGGGCATCAAGTATTTTTGGTATTTTTGGTTTTAGATCTGAAAGTATAATATGGAAAATAGACCCGGGGGGCATAGGTTTTACTAGATGGCTTCTCTCATGATGGCAAGTATTACGGTGGGTGAACAAATTATTGTCAAGCAATTGATAGAAAAGCGAATAATTATGAAGATATCCAAGGCAATGATTATGCATATAGGCATCACGTCTGTGACAAGTTGATCTAAACGATTCTGCATCTACTACTATTACTCCACACATCGACCGACACCTGCCTACATCTAGAGTATTAAGTTCATGAAGAATAGAGTAACACATTAAGTAAGATGACATGATGTAGAGGGATAAACTCCAGCAATATGTTGAAAACTCCATATTTTTAACCTTGATGGCAACAATACAATACGTGCCTCGCTACCCCTACTTTGTCACTGGGTGAGGACACCGCAAGATTGAACCCAAAACTAAGCACTTCTCCCATTGCAAGAATTACCAATCTAGTTGGCCAAACCAAACCAATAACTCGAAGAGACTTTCAAAGATATGAAATCATGCATATAAGAATTCAGAAAATACTCAAATAATATTCATGGATAATCTGAACATAAACCCACAATTCATCGGATCTCGACAAACACACCGCAAAAGACTATTACATCGGATAGATCTCCATGAAGATCATGAAGAACATGGTATTGAGAACCAAAGAGAGAGAAGAAGCCATCTAGATACTAGCTATGGACCCATAGGTCTCTGGTGAACTACTCACGCATCATCGGAGGGGCAATGGAGTTGATGTAGATGCCCTCCATGATCAAATCCCCCTCTGGCAGATTACCGGAAAAGGCTCTAAGATTGGATCTCTCGGGAACAGAAGCTTCTGGCGGCGGAAAAGTGTTTTCGTGCATCACTTTGATAATGATGGAATATTTTGGAATTTATAGGCCGAAGATTAGGGTTAGGGGAGCTGCCAGGGGCCCACAAGACTGCCCGGCACGGGTGGCCTCCTTGGCCGCGGCAAGCGGGCTTGTGGCCCCGTAGCAGCTCCTCTGCCTTGGTTCTCAAGTCTCATGGCTTCCATATTTTCTAGAAAAAATCTTTCCGGAGGTTTTATTCCATTTGGACTCCCTTTAATATTCCTTATCCGCGAATATCAAAAACAAGGAAACAACAGAAACTGGCAATGAGCTCTAGATTAATAGGTTAGTCCCAAAAATAATATTAAATAGTATATTAATGCATATAAACCATCCAAAACAGATAATATAATAGCATGGAACAATCAAAAATTATAGATACATTGGAGACGTATCACTCTACTCCCCGGAACAAAGTCAATTGAGATAGGAGGCACCAAGTATAAAATTCCATCACATCAGCATTATAGAGTTTCGAAAATACCCACGTGATACTAATTTTTTTGTGTGAGAAGAGGGTAGAATTGAAATTCCTAAGTCGTAATTCCTAACTAGAGCATAGAGGAGTAAAAAGAATCCTACCCTCCAATATAACTAGACTCAAAATAGATTTTCACTAGACTCGACTCGACCAAGTTCGATCAAGCAAAGGGCTCCTATGGTCATATGGGTCTGATTACCAACTTGTAACGACCAAGATGCGGCATTATCTGTATTTGGGGACGAGGACTTATTATGGATAGAGGCGCATCTCGGCGTTTCACAAGTATAGACATCATTGCACATACATGTATTGAAGAGAAGAGTATATGAGTTGGCTTATAGTTGCCACTTCTAAATTACAAATCCATACATCATTCATACAAACATGCATAAGAGCAGGTTCTGTCTACGGACTAAAACAAATGATTAAAGCAATGAAGTCTATCTCGCTAGCCCAGGAGACGGCCAAGGATCCTCTACTCGTCCGAATAAGTAACGTACATGCGCCGACTAACCTCATCATACTCCCACTTGAGCTGAGAAGCATCAACTGCATCAAGATCTGTGGTACCTGGACTATGGTTTTGTAGTAATCAATGACCCACAGGGACTCAGCAATCTCATTGACCAAGATAACAGACTAATTCAGTTATTGGGTAATGCATGGTTAAGTGGTGAGGCTGCAACAAGCACTAAGCATTTATTTGGTGGCTAGCCTCCAAGAGCAAAATAAGTATGGTGGTATACACATAATGGTCGTGAACTAGAACGATCACTAAGTGATCTAGAACACCTACTTAAGTCAAACATAACCCCATCATGTCCTCTCTCGGAGTAGAACTCACGAGCACAGACATTCACGGTTACACACACGGTTGGTTCTTTTTAATTAAGTTTACTTCAAGCATGCTATAATCGAGTGTTAAAATAATTTCCAAGTTGCCACATAACCTCAAGCACGGCTTTCCGAAAGATCTAACCTTGCATAGGTGCTCCAACTAATCCATCACATACTACCACACGCTGCATGGAATAACCTCGACCGCAGAAAACACGTGATCTCCTTGGCAATTCCGTTGGAAAACCTCAACCTGGAGATAGCCCAAACTATCCTCGGAATCCCTCGCTCAAGACATTCAAGAAAGGTAAAACAAGTCCAGCAAGACCGCCTGACGTGTCGACGAACCCGATTGGAGTCGTGTATCTCATGCTCAGGACACGACAGGCGAGCGATGGTTAACATGCCAATCACCGAGTTGCCCCGGGCCGCGTTAATAAGGTGCTCTGGGTTGGACCAACACTCATGAGGAGCACTGGCCCGGGGGTTGATTAATTATCCACTAGGTAGCTAAGCCCTATGCATTTTAATTAGGTTGTTAAGCAAATATTACCAATATTGGGTCTTGCCAAACAAGCTTTATCCCAAACGAATATTCAAGGGGATCCCTATAACAACCCCAAGCATGTTAGGAGTGCCCAATATGGAACATAACAGCAAACAAGTAACTAGGGCGGCAAAGGCGGAACAAAACACTGAGCAAAAGGCCAAGCCTTCCACCTTTTACCAAGTATACATATGTGCATTAATTTAAATAGCAATGATAAGATGATATTCCAAATCTCCATGTCAACACATGGATCACCTTGCACCTGCAACTACAACGCTATAAGAAGGGTTGAGCAAGCGCTAACATAGCCAAACAATGTTTGCTAGGAAGTGGAGGTGTTAGAGGCTTATCATGGCATTGTGGGAGGCTTGAAATTCAGGTGGTAGGTGAGAATTAATGATAGAAACAATACAACTAAGCATAAAAAAATTTAAAAATAGTATCAAGGTCAGTGATCATCTTGCCTTGCACTTCTTCCGAGAGATAGAATTCTTGCTCTTCAGGAATGTTCTCAACAAGATCCTCATACTCGTACTCGTCACCCGGCTCCACCCAAAGAGAAAACATCACAAAATAAACATACAAGCAAGGTGAAATGCACAACCAAAGATGATGCATGACCAATTAGATGCATTTAACATGGCAATCCTATGCTAGTCATCTTTCCCATGCAATTATTTGGTTCTTTAATATTCTGAATGGAACCTCAAGATTAGTTATTTGGACATTACTTTTGGGATGACCCATATCTTTATAAAGAAGTAGTAGATGGTATTATTAGACGTTGTGTACCTGAGCTTGAACAGGAACAAATCCTACGGAAATGCCATCGCGAAGCCTATGGAGGACATCATGCGAGAGATAGAACTGCTCACAAGGTATTGCAATTTGGTTTTTATTAGCCTACACTCTTCAAGGATGCCTGTAAGTTTGTCTTGTCTTGTGAAGAATGTCAAAGAATTGGTAATATAGGTAAGCGTCGGGAAATGCCTACGAATTATTCACTTGTTGTTGAACCATTTGATGTTTGGGGTTTTGACTATATGGGACCTTTTCCTTGCTCTAATGTGTATACTCATATTTTGGTTGTTGTTGATTATGTTACTAAGTGGGTAGAAGCTATTCCAACTAGTAGTGCTGATCATAACACCTCCATGAAAATGCTTAAAGAAGTTATTTTCCCGAGATTTGGAGTCCCTAGATATTTAATGACTGATGGTGGTTCACACTTTATTCATGATGCTTTCCGTAAAATGCTTGCTAAATATGATTTTAACCATAGAATTGCATCACCCTATCATCCTCAATCTAGTGGGCTGGTTGAACTTAGCAATAGAGAAATAAAATTGATATTACAAATAACTATCAATAGGTCTCGAACGAATTGGTCTAAGAAACAAGATGATGCACTTTGGGCCTATAGAACAGCTTATAAAAATCCTGTGGGTATGTCTCCATACAAAATGGTATATGGAAAAGCTTGTCATTTACCTCTACAGTTAGAACATATAGCATTTTGGGCAATTAAAGAACTCAACTAGGATTTCAAACTTGCTGGTGAAACGAGATTATTTGATATTAGCTGAATATATGAATGGAGAACCCTAGTTTACGTTTTTTCCCGAGGACATGTGATAAGTCTTGTTATAAGTAGTCATGTGAATTTGGTATTCGTTCGATATTTTGATGAGATGTATGTTGTCTCTCCTCTAGTGGTGTCATGTGAACGTCGACTACATAACACTTCACCATTGTTTGGGCCTAGAGGAAGGCATTGGTAAGTAATAAGTAGATGATGGGTTGCTAGTGTGACAGAAGCTTAAACCCTAGTTTATGCGTTGCTTCGTAAGGGGCTGATATGGATCCACACGTTTTATGCTATGGTTAGATTTATCTTAATTCTTTTGTAGTAGTTCCGGATGCTTGCCAGAGGGGTTAATCATAAGTGGGAGGCTTGTCCAAGTAAGGGCAGCACCCAAGCACCGGTCCACCCACATATCAAATTATCAAAGTAACGAATGCGAATCATATATGCATGATGAAAACTAGCTTGACAGAAATTCCCATGTGTCCTCGGGAGCACCTTGCTTTATAAAAGAATTTGTCCAGGGTTGTCCTTTGCTATAAAAAGGATTGGGCCACCTTTCTGCACCTTTGTTACAATTGTTACTTGCTACCCGTTACGAATTATCTTATCACAAAACTATCTGTTACCAATAATTTCAGTGCTTGCGGAGAATACCTTACTGAGAACCGCTTGTCATTTCCTTCTACTCCTCGTTGGGTTCGACACTCTTACTTATTGAAAGGACTACGATAGATCCCCTATACTTGTGGGTCATCAGAGACATGCATGTGAAGTTCAAAAAGTCAAGCGTCCCTAAAGGATACAAACCTAAGATTTAATTTATACTGTCTCGTTTTCTACAAGAGAGCAAGGCGGCATTATGCAAAAAGATATTAAAGCCCAAGCTAGAGGATGTGATCTAAGGGAGGAAAATTTTATGCTCAAGTATAAGCTGAATAAGAAGGCTACTTCACCACCACCACCTTTATCATCTTCACCACCAAAGGAAACTTGAGTACACGGGTATGGGCACTCCCCTTGGCTTGAGCCAAGCATGGGGGAGATGCCCCGGTATCGTATCACCATCACTTTTATTACCTTTGCCTCTTTTATTTTGACCCTTATCTATTTCATGAGTTAGTTAAATAAAATTTTAGTATGATCTATATTCGAGGGATAGTTTCGTGATCTATTTATCTTTGTAGTCAAGTGAGAGTTATATAATAAAGTTTAGTTTGAGCTTTTTGGTTCTTTACTTTCTTGTGGCAATCAAAATAAAAGAGAGAATAAATGAAAAATATCATATGCTAATCTTATGGTAAGTAATGACATGACATAATTAAAAGTATGAGTAGTAAAATTTATTGGAGATTGACAAACATAGCATTGGTCAATGATGCAATTCATGAAAGAACTAATAAGGGAAGATAATCTTTTATCATTGTGAGCCCCCATTAATTATTATATGCCAAAATTGTTGACGTCGGACGAGGAAGACAACGTAAGGATTTATGTTTGTTCATATTCACATAGAATTTATATTTATATAGATCCTTCAACATATCGTGCTTGCTCAATATCTTTGCTAATAAAAAATTCCGCACTAAATAGAGATACTACTTGTGCATCCAAAAAACCCAAATCGAAACTCATGTTTTGAGAGTCCACCATACCTACCTATGGATTGAGTAAGATCCTTCAAGTAAGTTTTCATTGGGCACTAAGGTGATAAAAATTGATTCTAAATGTGTTTGATAAATTAGTGTAAGAGAAAATTGAGCATTGTACGAATTTGTGAGGCCAACGTAATAAAAGCGACAGACTGCATAATAAAGGTTTCTATCACAAGGGGCAATATAATGTGACATTCTTTTGCACTAAGGGATTTGGCATACCAACAAAAAGCACACGAAACCCTCTGATTCAGCGAAGGGCCTATCTTTTACTTTTATGTCTTTACTTTTATGCAAGTGTCAAAGTATTCTTCCCTATTCGTTTTTACTTTTTATTTTTGCAAGCATCATGTGGGGAGGAAAGATCTAGGCACATATACCCAGTTGGATATGAGTGAGCATGAGTTATTATTGTTGACATCACCCTTGTGGTGAATATGTTGCGAGGCGAAACTATAAGCCCCTATCTTTCTATGTATCCGATTGAAACTTTTTACTCATGAGTATGTTGTGAGTGTTAGAAATCATAGAAGATTAAATGATGGTTGAGTATGTGGACTTGCCAAAAAGGCTTCGACACGAGACCCTTCCTGAAAATATGATTAATTGTAGTTGCAAAGTTGAGTGAGAACATAGCTTGTTGATTTTCAATAAGTTTTATGCTTTATACTTTTATATTGTGATGAATTGTTACTTCTTCATGAGAAGTTATATGATGAAGTTATAAAATAAAGTGATATGAAAAGATCCTATTATAAAGTTTGTTGCTGCTATGATCATAAGCATGATGCTACTATATCCGTATTTTGTTTTTATCGACACCTCTCTCTCCAACCAAGTTGTCGGATTTTGGGCTTCGCAAAACCCTTCAGGTTAGAACACACGGGCATGTGCGAAGCTTCTTTCGGGCCTCACCCAACCTAGCTCACTACTCGATGGTTACTACGGCAAACTTGCTCGATGGCGAGGAAGAAGATGAACATGACATTTTACCTAGGTTCGGGCCATTGTGAAGCTTAATACCCTACTCCTGCTTCGGTGGATTGCCTCTCACAGAGGTTTGGGTCGATGAACTAGTACAGTGGGCTTGAGCGTCGCCAGGGTGCTCAAGCGGTGCTCTTGGCTCTCTGCTTTGTGGTGGTTCATCGAGTGGCTAAGTCTTGGATCCCATCCCTACGGTGCGGCCGAGCTTCTACAATTGCGGGAAGGCATCCCACAACCGCCAATTTTGAAGGGGAACAGGAGTACATCCGCACCCTATCCAGAGGTGGTCTTCACCTGCAAAGTAGCTGTTGGTGATGCAGTGGTGGGCTCGGTGATGACATCTGTCCTGTGGGGCTCGTGGTCGTGGTCTTGTTGCACCGGAAAGAAAACCTTTGGGCGACGCTTTGGGAACCCGTGTACGTCCTTGCTCCCTTTGCACCAAAGAGGACACTGCGGCGCCTAGCGCGCTGCCGCTCATGAGGGGGCCTAAGGAGGCCCATCCTAGAAGGTATTGATGTTTCTCTTCCTTCGATCCCAGGGTCCTCACAAGGGCCTTGTCTTGAGTAGTGCCACACGAGGCCTCACCTGGCTGACGAAGTGGGCCATGTCCTGGGCCGCAGGTAGGCAGGGCTCAGTACCCACATTCCCAGAACGTCGACAGTAGCCCCCGGGCACAAGGCGCGCTTGGGCTGGCTTCGGGGTGAAGCCTTGAGGGCCCCAAACGCCTACGGGGTAGGCTTTACACGCGTCGGGCGCCTGTGCGGCGACACCCCCGCTCCTCGAAGGCGTCAGGAATAGTCACAAGTCAAACCGATGCGACGCCTGCGCACAGCGCCGGCCATCATTACCTTCCCCTTGAATGCTGCTGCCGCCTAGGCCTTTCGTCCTCGGGCCACCAGGATGTGACACTTCAGAGGATGCACATCTCTCGATATGCGAGGGGGCATCGTATACATAGGCTAGCGAGGGGGAGAAAACCTTCACAACACCTTCATCTTCTTCGCCTTCCAATCTTCAAGCCGGCGCTCTCCAACTCATGGCTCTAGTGAGGAAGCATTTCACCACCGAGAAGGGGAAGTCCCCTGAGGAGAACCCCGCTTCGCCGCCACCCAAGAGGGGCCGTGGCCTCCCTAGAAGTACACCACGATGCCCGCGGTAGCTTTCCGAGGGCGCGGTCGTACTCCAGCGTGGTCTTGGGTTGTCATTAGCGGCCGCGGCGTGGGCCCGACAGCCGCGAGCGCCCGTGGTAGTCGAAGTGGTGGTGCCCGCGGTGGGTGGGCGATAGCGGCGGCCCTGCCACCATATCTACGGCTCCATACGTCCGACACGGCCTGGGAGTTCATGGTGTGGTCAGAGAGGCCGGAGGCCGCTTGGCTTCAACTCCCGACCTCCTTCGTGGGGCCGCTGCCGGCCGGGGGGCCGACGGCCTATGGCTGCAGGTCGACAGCTATTGTAGCATGGCGTCATGGGTGGAGGTTGAGGTCACCCCGAGGGGCTATGTGTACCTGGTCCGTGGATGGCAGACGTTTTCCCACGCCCGTGGCCTGGTGGGGAGGCGCACCCTTCACTTCAAGTTCGACGGGGAGGTGACGCTCTTCATCAAGGTCTTCTACAGCTAGGGTGAACACCTGGGTGCTGCCCGGAAGACGTCGGCCGTGGCAATCTTGGAGATGAGCTTGCCCTTCGTGACGAGCGTCGTTCCTCCAACGACAGCGACACCCCCTCTGAGAGGAGCCTGAGCGACATCAACAACATTAGCTATGATGCGCCACCGCGCCGTCACGCTCGAACCTCAGGAGGTTGCCAGCTAGCACGGTGTCGCTCCTCCACCCCGGAAGCCCCCGCGCCGGCGCACCTCTGTGGGCCCGTGAAGGATGAGGAGGACACCGACTGAGCGCCGATGCGCGGGCCCTGGAGCTCCTGAAGCGGCTGCCCCCATGGGGGGCTTTTTTCCTTCTTTCCCTTCCCCTGTAACAAAAGACTAAGAAAGGCCTTGCGGGCATGTAATGAACTTGGGTGCAAGCCCCCTTTTATCTATGCTTCTGTTATGTGTCCTGGTTTTTGTGTTTCCGTTACATGAGGTGGCCTTCCAATTATGATTAGAGTACATAACTTGGCGTGTCTGTCGTAGGCTCCACGGGAGGTGTGGCCATGGCATTTGGTGAATCGAGGCGTCCTGCGTTCCTCTTCTTCTTGTAGGTGATGTAAGTTGGGAGCCCTTCCGGCACTCTGCGTCTGCAGGCCCTAGTCCCGCACATTTCCCTACCTCCGCGGTTGCGTCTGGCCAAGGACACAAACGCAGGGTGAGGCCTCAACACCCTCGTTGCCGGCTGGATCACCAAGGACGGCATCGAGGCTGCTAGTGGCTTTATGACTGGTAAGGCTCCCGAGGCGTGCTTCTCAGGGGACCCCTTTGACGCTCAAGCAGCTCTACGTAGGGAGTCCCAGTCCCGCACATTTCCCTACCGCTGTGGTATATGATCGGATCACCAAGGAGACAACTATGAGGTGAGGCCCTAACACCCTCGATGCCGATCGGATCACCAAGGGCGACATTAAGGCTGCCAAGTGGCTATATGATTGGTAAGGCTCCTAAGGCATGCTGCTCAGGAGCCCCCTTTGACGCTTGAGAAGCTCCCAAAGAAATTTTTTGTTCCCACCCCGAGAGGGGTGGGCCTCTTGAGGCTCCGAGATGGCGCGTAGGGCCGTGAGTGGGGGGCCCGAGTGAGTATGAAGTGTCACGCACCTGCTAACTTGTCAGGGAGTACCACGCGAGGATCCGGGCGCCAAGGCCTTGGCAAGGTGCGAGCACCGTGCCGCCCAGCCCCTGCTCGCAAGGTGCGAGGAGGAAGGGAGCAAGCGAGTGCCCGTCCTGAAGAGAGAAAACCCAAGATGGGGAATGACGATGAACACGAATCCCTGACCCGTTTCTTGATAACATGATTTGAAAAAAAATGAGTTTTCTTCCTAGAAAGTTGGCAAATTCAAATGCAAGAAGAGCAAATAACAGCCGTGTCCCGCACCTAGACTAGTTTTCGTCTTCCCCCAGCACTGAGCGTAGGGCTTCCACATTGCATGGGCATAGCCATTGATGGGCAGTGTTGACTTCTCCGCCAGCGCGGAGCTGTGGCTGCCACATTGTGTGGGAGGAACCCCTCCATGTCCTCGGGGGGCTCCGGGCGTATATAGCCCGCTCATTATTATGTGAGAGTGTCACAAGTAGAATCTCCAGAGGTGCTGGATTTTCCAGGCATTCTGGATGGGGACCCCGTCTTGAGTCTCCAAGCGCACTGTACCTGCCCTGGAGACGTGAACGACCTTGAACGGGCCCTCCCACATGGGCGAGAGATTGTGCAAGCCCTCCCTAGATAGGACCCACCTCAGGACGAGATCACCGACTTCAAGGGTCGTGGAGCGGATGTTGCGGTAGTGGTAGCGCCGCAGCGCTTGTTGATACCTTGCAGCTCGGAGCGGGGCTTGGCAACGAGATTCCTCCCCAATAAAGAGGTTCGTCTCCCGTGCAACATCTTGAGGATCCTCGTCGAATGCCATTACCCCAGGAGAGTGGTGCTTGACCTCGTGAGGGAGGACGGCTTCGGCTCCATAGACGAGGAAGAACGGGGTTTTGCCAGTGGGCTTATTCACGGTCGTGTGGATGGACCACAGCACAGACTGGAACTCATCGACCCAGCCCCTGCCGCAAGCCTCCAGTTTCTTCTTGAAGCTCCTTGTCTTGAGGCCTCATAGAACCTCTGTGTTGGCGCGCTCCGTTTGGCCATTCCTCCTGGGGTGGGCTACTGAGGCATAGCAAATCTGTGTTCCAAGGTTAGCGCAATAAGACTTGAAGAGGCTGCTTGTAAACTGCGAACCGTTGTCAATGACGATGCGGTTGGGGACGCCGAAGCGGCTCATGATGCCCTTGATGAACTTGACGGCCGACCCTGCCGGGATGGTGTGCAGTGGCTCCACCTCCGCCCACTTGTTGAATTTGTCGATGGCAACGTAGAGGTAGCGGTACCCACCCGCTGCCCGTGGGAAGGGCCCCAGTATGTCCACCCCCCAGACCACAATGGGCAAGGAGAGCGGGATGGTCTGGAGGCCTTTGGCAGGCTTGTGGAACTGTTTGGCATGGAATTGGCAGGCCTCACAAGACCATACCAGCTCGATGGCGTCGTTGAGCGTCGAGGGTCAATAGAAGCCTGATCGGAACGCCTTCCCTGCAAGGGTGCACGAGAGGAATGCTGCGCGCAGTCCCCTCCGTGTATGTCGGCCAGCAGCTTGCACCCTTGCTCCTTGGAGATGCACCGCAACGACATGTTGTTCGGGAGCCTACAATACAACTTGTTGTCTGACAGGTAGTAGGACGTGGCCTGCCGGACTACGCGCTCCGCGTCTTCCTCCTTTTCCGGCAGCGTGCCGTGAAGCATGTACGCCTTGAGGTCCTGCATCCAGTCATCGGCCTGAGGCTATAGTGCTAGGAGCAGTCGGGCTCCTACGGTTGGGCCGTAGTACGGAGCCCCCAGGGGCAGCGCCATGGGGAGCTCCCCATTTCGCGGCGCCAGGTCCAAAGAGGGCGGCACTGTGGAAAGTTTGAAGAGCCGCTCCTTGAAGATGCCCGGCTACTGGGGCGCATGTCACAACGCCCTCTTGGCGATGTCATTGGCTTCCTTGTTTGCACTGCGCGGGACGTGCTGCAATTCCAAGCCATGAAAACGTTTTTTAATCTTACGTACCTCTTCCAAGAATTCCTCCATATGCTCGTCCTTAGGTGTATACTCTTTGTTGGAGAAGTTCACGAGGAGCTGAGAGTCGCCCATGACGGGAAGGCACCGAATCCCCAAGGCCGCCGCTGCCTTGAGGCCCGTGATGAGGCCCTCGTATTCCGCGATGTTGTTGGAGACCTTCCCCCCACGCTGGAAATAGAGCTGTACGGCATACCGGAGCTTGTCTCCTTCCAGGGAGGTGAGAATCACCCCTGCCCCTGCTCCCATGCGCATGAAGGCTCCGTCCAAATGCATGTTCCAACCCTGTGATGTCTCATCTCCGAGGGTGAGGGACTGACTCCCGTCTAGCCCCTGGTCAGGGGCGTTTGTCCACTCCGCCATGAAGTCCGCCAGGGCCGCCCCTTTGATGACCCTGGTCGTGCTGAACTCTATGTTCAAGGCATGTAGCTCGATGTTCCACTCGGCGACCCTTCCCGCTGTGTTGGGGTTGTGCAAGACCTTCTCCAGGGGTATGCAGACACGACCTTGATGGGATATCCCTGGAAGTAGTGGCGCAGCTTTCTTGAAGCAACGAGGAGCGCTAGTAGGAGCATCTGTTGCATGGGATAGCATGAGCGTGCGTCCCGTAGCACCGTAATGACATAGTAGAGCGGGTGCTCGACGAGGGTGAGGTCTTCCGTGGTGTCCTGTCCCGCGGCGGGCTCAAGAAGCTTGGGCACAGGGCTGTCGGAGTGGTCGAGACCTCATGAGGATTAGGCACCTCAGGGGCTTCTAGAGCGGCGATGGCCTCAGGTGCTTCGTCATGGGGGGAAACGGGTTTCTCGGGATCTTGCGAGCCCACTTGCTCCGTGCCTGGGGGGGGCGCCCCTGCTCGGTGATGTGGTGCTGGTGTTGGCCTGCTCTTCCCTGACTGCCACCAATGCAGCGCTGGCGGAGTGGGGGCGGCAGCCAGGTATAGCAGTAATGGCTCCCGAGGGCGAGGCGCCACCATCACCGGCGGGCTCGTGAGGTATTGCTTGAGCTCCTCGAAGGCAGCATCTGCCTCCAGGGTCCATTCGAAGGGGCCCTTTCTCTTCATGATCTTGAAGAAATGCAGGGCCTGCTCACCCATTTTCGAGATGAAACGCCCAAGGGAGGTCACACAACCGTCCAACTTCTGCATTTCCTTGAGGGTCCGGGGCGCGCTCATCTTGCTTATGGCCTTGATATTCTCCGGGTTCGCCTCGATTCTCCTGTGCGACACTAGGAAACCAAGCAGGTTGCCCGAGGAGACTCCGAAGATGCACTTTTCAGGGTTGAGCTTCAGGTTTACCCCCTTCAGGCTAGCGAACGTCTCCTCCAAGTCCCCGGTCGGGGTCTTGGCCTCCTTGGACTTGATCACGATGTCGTCGACGTAAGATTCTGCATTTCTCCCGAGCTGCGGCCCCAGGGTGATGTGCATCAGTCTTTGGAAGGTTGCTCCGGTGTTCCACAGATCGAAGGGCATGCATGTGTAACAGAATACCCCACACGAGGTGAGGAAAGCAGTCTTCTCAACATCCTCCACTACCATTTTGATCTAGTGGTAGCCCGAGAAGGCGTCCAGGAAGCAGAGGAGGTCGCACTCTGTGGTGGAGTCCATGATCTGGTTAATGCGTGGCAGCGAGAATGGGTCCTGGGGGCAAGATTTTTTGAGGCTCGTGAAGTCGATGCACATACGCTCCTTCTCAAGCTTCTTTGGGACGACCATCGGGTTGGCAAGCCACTCCGGGTAGTGTACCTCCCGGATGACCCCAGCCTCCTTCATCTTGCCGACGTCCTGGGCAATGAACGCCTACTTCTCCGGTGCTTGCCTTCTCGCCTTTTGCTTAATTGGGAGGGAGTTCGGGCACCCCATAAGGTGGTGCTCGATCACGTCCCTTGGGACCCCCACCAAGTCGGAGGCGCTCCACGCGAACGCATCCTTGTTTGCGCGAAGGAACGCCACCAAGTCTCCTCCTGATCCCTGGGTAGGTCGGCACCGATGGTGAACGTAGGAGCAGCGTTTTCTTCGCCCATCGGCCCCCGCTTTGTCTCCGCCTGGCTCTGGGAGAACAACTGCTTATTATTTACAGGTGCGACATCGAGGACGCCCCCGGAGTCTTCATCGGCCCACCCGACGTCCCCAGCGCTGGGCTGCGCCGTGGCTGCCGCCTTGTAGGTGAGCCTGAGCGCGTGTGAGGCATCCTTGATGCTTCCCGTAGTGGTGAGGATGCCGGTGCTCCCGGGTATCTTGACGATGTTGTAGCCCGGGTGCGTCGCCGCCATGAACTGGGCGAGCGCGGGTAGCCGAGTATACCGGTGTATGAAAGGTGGATGTGGGCGACCTCAAAGTCGACCTGCTCGGTGTGGAAGTTGGAACGGGTGCCGAATGTGACAGGGAGGCGCACCCACCCTACGGGGACGACGGATCCTTCGGCCACCCCGAGGAAGGGCCCCGAAGGCACGAGTCGGCTGCGGGGTAGCTGCAGCGCGTCGAAATCCTCCATGAAGATGACGTTGAGGCCGACGCCGCCATCGATGAGAGTCCTGGGGACAGCCACGCTACTTATGGTGGGCGTGCACAACATGAGGAGCGCCCTAGCGGCCCCCGTCGCCTTGGGGTGGTTGTCGGGGCCGAAGGTGATGTTAGTCTCCGGCCACGCCCGGGGCGGCGTGAGCTCGGGCTGTGGCTGAACCGCCCCCACGTGGCGGAGGAACGACTTGAATTGACGGTTCGAGGAGGGTGCCTGCGATCCGCCGAGGATGCATGCGACCATGCAGCCGGCCCCATGCGCGCAATGCCACCGCGCGCGATGGGGCGGCTGGCGTCGAGGACCTTGCTCGCCATGGAGTTGCCGAACCAGGGACTGATGGCCGCCGATAGAGGGGATTCCTCGACACACCCCTACCTGGCACGCCAAATTTCAGATTTCGAGCTCCGCAAAACCCTTAAGGTTCGAACACAGGGGCGTGTGCGAAGGTTCCCCGGGGCCTCACCCAACCTAGCTCACTACTCGATGGTCACTATGGCGAACTCGCTCGATGGCGAGGAAGAAGATGAACACGGCAGTTTACCCAGGTTCGGGCCGCTGTGAAGCGTAATGCCCTACTCCTGCTTTGGTGGATTTCCTCTTGTGGAGGTTTGGGTGGATGAACTAGTACAGTGGGCTTGAGCCTTGCGAGGGTGCTCAAGAGGTGTTCTTGGCTCTCTGCCTTGCGGTGGTTCATCAAGTGGCTAAGTGTTGGATCCCATCCCTACGGTGCGGCCTAGCTTCTATATATAGCGGTGGCCCGGGTTCCCTTCCTTTATCACAATGGCGGGAAGGGATCCCACAACGGCCAATTTTAAAGGGGAACAGGAGTACATCCGCGCCCTGTCCAAAGGTGGTCTTCGCCTGCAAAGTAGCCGTTGGTGATGTAGTGGTGGGCTCGGCGATGACATCTGTCCTGCGGGGCTCGTGGTCGTGGTCTTGTTGCACCGAAAAGGAAAACTTTGGGTGGCGCTTTGGGAACCCGCGTACATCCTTGCTCCCTTTGCACCAAAGAGGAAACTGCGCCGCCTGGCACGCTGGCGCCCGCCTGTCCTTTCTTACGTCACCTTTGACTCCTGAAGCCGGGCTCTCCATAGAGATCTCTGCCACTCATGAGGGGCCCTGAGGAGGCCTATCCTTGCTGGTCTTGATGCCGTTCTTCCTCGCGAGCCCAGGGTCCTCGCGAGGGCCTTGTCTTGAGTAGTGCCACGCCAGGCCTCGCCTGGCTGATGAAGTGGGCCATGTCCTGGGCCGTAGGTAGGCAGGGCTGGGTATCCCCCTTCCCAGAATGCCGACACAAGTGTACATGTTTTCGATATAGGCTTTCACTTGAGGACAAGCGAGGTCTAAGCTTGGGGGAGTTGATACGTCCATTTTGCATCATGATTTCCTACTATTATTTATAATGTTTTTATGCATAATAATGCTTTATGGTGTAATTCTAATGCCTTTTCTCTCATAATATGCAAGGTTTACACAAAGAAGTAGAATACCAGGAGCTGGAATTCTGGACCTGAAAAAAGCATGTCACAGATGCCTATTCCGCCCATCTCCAAATGAGGTGAAATTTTCAGAGAATTATTTTGGAAAGTACAAAAAGTACTAGAGCAAATAACTACCGGAGGGGGGCCACCCGGTGAGCACAAGACACCACGGTGCAACCCCCCCCCCCCGCCTCCAGGCGCGCCCTCGAGGGTTGTGCTCAGCCCAACCCACCTCTGGTGCCCACATTCTAGTAATTAAGGTCTTTTGACCTAGAGAAACTAAGGGGAGGATTTTTGGGATGGTACTCCACCGTCTCAAGGCCGAACTTGGGTAGGAGCACTTTTGCCCTCCAGCAGAGTGATTTCACCGGAGGAACTTCCCTCCCGGAGGGGGAAATCAAAGCCATCGCCATCACCAACAACCCTCTCATTTTTGGGAGGCCAAAATTCATCAACATCTTCAACAGCTCCATCTCCTCTCAAACCCTACTTCATCTCTTGTGTTCAATCTTTGTACCGAAACCTTGGATTGGTACTTGTGGGTGACTAGTAGTGTTGATTACATTACGTAGTTGATTACTATGTGATTTATTTGGTGGAAGATCTTCAGATCCATTATACTATTTAATACCCCTCTAATCTTGAGCATGATTATTATTTATGAGTAGTTACTTTTGTTCTTGAGGTCACGGGAGAAGTCATGTTGCAAGTAATCATGTGAAATTGATATGTGTTCGATATTTTGGTGATGCGAATGTTGTGATTCCCTTAGTGGTGTCATGCGAACGTCGACTACATGACACTTCACCATCCTTGTGCCTAAGGGAATTCATTGTGGATCAGTTATTAGATGATGGGTTGCTTGAGTGGCAGAAGCTTAAACACTAGTTTATGCGCTATTTCGCAAGGAGCTGATTTGGATCCAAATGTTTAATGCTATGGTTAGATTTATCTTAATACTTTTCTCATAGTTGTAGATGCTTGCGCGGGGGTTAATCGTAAGTGGGAGGTTTGTGCAAGTAAGAACATCACCCAAGCACTGGTCCACCCACATATCAAATTATCAAAGTAGTGGACACAAATCAAACCAACATGATGAAAGTGACTAGATGAAATTCCTGTATACCCTCAAGAACACTTTGCTTGTTATAAGAGACCATTTTGGCCTGTCCTTTGACACAAAAAGATTGGGCTACCATGCTGCACTTTATTTACCGTTACCGTTACTTGCTCGTTACCAATTATCTTGCTGTCAAACTACCTGTTATCTACTATTTCAGTGCTTGCAGAAATTACCTTGCTGAAAACCGCTTCTCATTTCCTTCTGCTCCTCGTTGGGTTCGACACTCTTACTTATCGAAAGGACTACGATTGACCCCCTATACTTGTGGGTCATCACTTGCCTTGAATAAATCGTCTCGTGTAAGATGCTTCCCTCGAGCCTCCTTTTTGGAAATCTTCTGGTTTAGATAGTCCGCGTGATACTTGACCACTAACCGGACGTGCTCCTCATAGTGCATGTCATGTTTCTTGGCAATATTATTAGCCACCACATTGGCGCAATTTTCCTCACCATCTACACATGTAAAGAAATGCTACATACATGCAGACATGGGAGAAGGGTAAAATCATGACAACGACAAACTTAAACCTTTTGGTATTGGCATTGCGGTGTTTCAAAGGACTTTCCCAGAAATCATTGACAACTCTAAAGGCTTTGTTATCACAAACCTTCTTACGTGTATCGAGGAAATCCGGAGCGAGTTTGTAGTGATCCCATGACCAAGCTGTCTCAATGATACTGTTCGATAAAGTGACGATCCCAGGATAATTTAACCTGCAAAGACCCCCAATGATGTCGCTCGGTGAACATTTGAGACTCTTCTCATCAGCTTTTATTAAGCTCCTGCATTAGGAAGAGTGAAGCCATATTATATGTGATGAAATGACAAAGGTACAATTTATATGGGATGATTCGATATAACCACTTAATTCTCTCCCACTGGCTTAATCAACACATTACTATTTACATCTGGGCGTTTCAGAAGCTTTGAAGGACCACGCAGCCACACTTCCCCTCTCAAGGTAGTGCTGATAGTCAAATCGCCCGGTTGTGAGGCCCTCACCTCGTGGTTCTCCATCACTCGTGAAGGTCCATCCCCACCCTCAGAAACCTGACCAACAACCAGCCTCCACTCAACGACGTCGTCCTCCACTGCCTCCTCCTCAATCTCCTCATCCTCCTCCTCAATCTCCTCATCCTCCTCCTCCTCATCATCAGAGGGTACAGCTTCCTGTAAAATATTATTATGCAATTGGAATTAAATTTCTGACAAAGCCTTACTTTTTTTTGCGGGTAATTTTCTTTTCCGATTATGTGGCAAAGCCTGACGATCCTTTCTTTTCTTACGTTAGTCCAATCCTTAATTCTATTCTTTTCAAAACTATTCAGTGCATCATCATAATCGATTTGAGCCAACAACGTCCGCATATTGACTTGCCACAGAGAAACCTCGTGTCACGATCCAATAGCGGAAGATCGTACTTTATGGATGTCATGTCTAGATAAATATGTGTACACAAAGTAGTACAAGCCGGTAGGGAAAATTCCTGACAGAATTAAAATGGGGATCAATGAAACAAAGTAAATAGCACCTAGAAGTTGTTCGGCGATGTAGCAATTAAATAGAGCACTAACAAATCAAGCAGTAGCTTTCACGTGAAATACGTGATGTAGTACTAGTTGGAGAAGTACTAGTACTTAGAAACCGACCGGACTTGATGCTTGACGTGATGACAGCAACGATCGACCCAATCTCCTCGGGACTTGATTCTACGAGCAGCAACACTTGGGTATCGCGGCAAAATTTGGTGTTTTTGTCCTTTTTAAGAATTTTAGTCGGATCTGACCCCTGTTCTAAAGTTTTTGGATCCCTTTTGCTACCGTCAGTGAATGTAACGATGGGATTACATAGCCTACCATCTGTGTGCTCGGCGGTAGGAACGGCACTAGCGCTGACCTGGCACAAGCCTATCGTCAGCAAATGCGGCGGTAGGGTGCCTGTCCTGCGTACTATGACCAGAATCATAGGATTTTTTACGGTAGGTTTACACACCCTGCCGCCAATCATAAAAATACGATCAAATAGCAAATATAACATGTAGTATCAAAAAATTTAACATGTAGTATCAAATATTATAGCCTTAAAAACAAGAAAATATGCAATATAACATGTAGTATCAAATAGCAAATAGTAGCAAATGGTTCAATTAATAAACATATCACACATAGCGAATAGCAGCAAACGGTTACACATAGCAAATAGCAAATAGTTCGACAATTACGAAATTGTTTCACAAAACCAACATAAATAGTTTGACTAGTTCAACAACACCAACTTCAGTTCCTCCTTCCTCTCTTGGAGGTACGGTCCTCGTTGTTCTTTGAACGAGACTCATTAGCATCCTTCTTGCGGCGGCGAGGAGGACACGGTTTCTGAAATGGGGATGGACTATACAAATCCGGACGCCCCACCGGGATTCATTCCCACATCCAAATGGAAAGGGCCCAGGAACATCCACACACACCGGATGTTGCTTCTGTCATCTGGGTTGTGTCGTCAAGCTATAAAACATGTATTGATGATCAGATGACATGATTTAAAGCAGCACATGTCAATAAAAAACAGTGAAATATTCTCTTACCGAAAGGTATAGGTAGACGAGGCTGGCGGACCCCCAACCGTAGTCCCGATGTTGTCCGGAAGAGGTGGCCTCCTAAATAAAATTGCATATACATAAACATTATAAGCATAAGCATAAAAAAAATCTCCAACAACATCCCTTATACATGCATCACATCATATGCATCATAGCAAAACAAAAAACATTATAATTATCATATGTGTCATATAGTCCACTATTAATCATCCAACATTCATCATATACCATCTTTTTTCAAAAACAAAAGACATGAACTAGAGGGTTCATCTCTTTTTCGAAAACAAAAAAACATGAACTAGGGTTCATCTTAAGCATATTTCACAAACAACATCCACTATACATCATGCATCACATCATATCAGAACAAACATACGAGTTAATTTCGAAGAACATGCATCATATCATCACTTTAAAAAAATCAATGAACTAACTACCATTCCAACTAGTGATTAGAGTTCATATCCAACCCAATAGAACATCTAGAATCAACCTAAAACAATCCTATGATACAAAAAAATCTAGTTCAAAAATAGGGGTGATTTGAAGCAAATAATGTGACTAATCGTAAGCTATTTGACTAAAACTAATTGGAGGGTTCGGAGGGGCTTACTTTTCTAGTTTCGGGGCCATCTCGATCCGCAAAAATGGTGAAGAAGGGGGGAGTGGAGGAGATGAGAGAGGGGCGAGAGGAGTTTTTCCTCTCTTCTTGGCGGCTGGGAAGGGGGAGATGGAGCTGGGGGCGCAACTTATAAGTGTCCAGAACCTACTGCCGGGGACCCTGGCGGTAGGGCAAGGCAGGCTACTGCCAGGACCAGCGGTGGTAGGGTGGGACGGAAGGGGATGGCAGGCGTTTAGGGTGTTGACGTGGATTAGTTTCTTACCACCAAGGAATCTGGCGGTAGGCTATGTAACCCTACCGTCGGGCATCCTGGCGGTAAACCATAGTTCAGATCCGAAAAAACTTTCGAACAAGGGTCAGATCTGGCTAAAGTTATTCAAAAGGGTCAAAACACAAAATTTGACCGTGCATCGAGCACGAGGAGTAGCAACAGTTCACATATGCGCAAGACTTTGTAGGCCAGCGTATCAGCGGAGATTCCTGTTGGACTCGGCTTCTTCATAGGGCGACGCACGCAGATGCAGCCCTAGCTCTCGTCTCGATCTAATCTCGTATATGTAAACTTGTCTTTGTATATCACTTGTTAAATAAAACGAGATCAACGAAACACGAGAGACGTGGATTTTTACGTGGAAACTGTTGCGGGAGAAAACCACAAACACACAAAGGCGCAATCACTATGATGGAGGAGTATTACAAGTACGAGACGACATGGTCTCTTTAGGTGCGACTACATACGGTATATATGAGGGGCAATACATAAGAGTCCTTGAAATGCAAGTAAACGAGTTGTACTCGTAAGCATCGGTACCAACGCAAAGGCCCACACCGTTTGTACTACATCTAGCACTAGTAGAAAACAAGGCATCAGTCCCGACTCCAAAGGGCCTTTAGTCCCGGTTCTGCAACCGGTACAAAACAATCGGGACTAATGCCCATCACTTTTAGTCCCGGTTGGCTTACGAACCGGGACTAAAGGAGATCCACATGGTCGTCGTGGGGCGCCTGGCAGGAGGACCTTTAGTCCCGGTTGGTAATACCGACCGGGACTAAAAGGCAGCCACGCGTCAGCAGCTGCTAGGTTCTGTTTTTTTTGAAAGGAGGGGTTTAGGGGTTTTGGAGGGTTTAGGAGTTTTCATATTGTGTTTTCCCCTTTTATTTTTGTGTTTACCATTTTTATTTTATGCTTTTCATTCAACTAGACGCTAGCTACTACATATAGCAATGAAAGAACCATTACACAACATCGTCATGATCAATATATAGAGAGAAGTGACCTCTCTTTCTCCGTGCTTACACGAACAATGCAACAAGTTTTTGTAAATCTATTCCACGCTAATACATATAGTACACGTTCATGCATATATACAATATAACATTTCTTACGATCCTAATATTTAAGTACCAAAATCGCATCGCATATCCTGATGGTATTCACGGTCTTTAGATATGACATGCTCAACAAATAATCCCACCAATTCCTCTTGAATTGCTCGTATGCGATCGGTTCATAGGAGTTCGCCCCGTTTCCGCCAGATCTAATTTAAAGAATAGGGTCATATAGATACATACATACATACATACATACATATATATATAGAGAGAGAAAGTCTATTCATCACCCAGGGTCTAGGATAAGTTATTCTTCACCCGAGGTAATATTACGATCTTTTCATAAATAAATTACAATTCAAATGCAAATAGTTACATTTTTTATTGATTCACTACGTAAAGTTTGACATACAAAAATGAAAATATAAGTCATAAGACCAAAAAAAATCATATTTTATGTATATTTTACACTATGTTTTTATGTTTGCAAATTTACATGACATAAATATTTTTTACGATGACTATATATTTTCTTACAGTCTCTTTTTACGTATGAAATACGATAAAATTTATGGAATATAAGATTACGGTGCATTGATGAGAAAATAGAGGGGTAAAGAATAACTATTCCTTTTCTAGGGTGACGAATAGTCAATCCCTATATATATACATACGTATATATACATATATGAAGAGCGGCGTTTTGGCTCATAGGTGCATATGCACCTATTATGAAAAATATGTAAAAAATACATTTCAAAAAATACAAAAAAATTGTGTTTTTTACACAAGGAACAAAAAAATTCCCTTTTTCACTTAAATTTTGTGCACGCGCATATAATGGCCGTATTTACACGCAGGATTTTTCACCGTAATTTTTCAACTTTTCAAAATATGTATTTACACAATGGGTGCATATGCACCTATGACCCAAAGCCAATTTCTATACATACATACATACATACATACATATAGAGAGAGTAGACCTCCCTGCCGCTGGCCAATGCGCCTCCTTCACCGCCACCCCTCAAGCCTGCTTTGCCGCCGCCATAACTACCGGCCCCGAGTGCGCCGCCATGCACGGATCTGTCCGGATCCCGACCGGAGTGGGCCAGGGATGCCCCCTGCCCGCTATAGAGATGCTCCCTGTCCATCAGAGCCCCGCTGTCGTGGCCCAACCTCCTGCCCGTCGTCACGGGCGAGCCTCCACCCCGCCGATTTGCTTGCGCGCTACTTTGCGTGTGAATCCTGCATCACCTAGTGGTGCAGCATCGGAGCAGATTACTAGCAGGGGAGGTCCACGGCGATGTGGTTGAGAAGTTCGCCCTGAACTGCAGGGGCTTCCTTGGCTGACCTAATGAATTGCAGGGGCTTCCTTGGCGGTCGAGGCCGAGCAGTCATCGTGCTCGTCGGAGCTTTCATCCGGGGTGGGGATCTTCTGGTCCACGGGGTCGGCGGAGGGCCTGGCCCCGACGAGGAGGAAGCGGCTGTGCTTGGCCGTGAGGTCTTTGGCGCTAAGGATGGGCTCGTCGCAATCGACGCATAGGATCGCCCGGTCCTCCATGTAGAACACGAGCCCCCTCCGCTCCTGCAAACAATCTAGCATACACACCTTGCATCTCAGCTCAGTGTCGCGCTACGCCTGCAGCATCGAACGGGCAGAAATTGCACAAACCTTGCACACGTCGTAGAGCGGCGCGGCGGCGGCGGCAGCGTTGCCTGCAGGATCGGGCTGGAGGAGTGTGAGGCGGCGGTGCTTGCCGGCGAGCTTGTTGGCTCGGTGGACGCGGCGGTTTCAGGGGGAGCAAAACGCGGCCTCGTCGGCGCAGCAGAGCACGACAGCCGGCTCGAGGCCGCACACGTCGCATTGCACACACATGGCTGGCGATCGGCTGGCTCTTCTTGCGGGCAAGTCAAAGCAGGAGGAGAAAAAGCTTTGCGGCTAGATGCGAGGAATGAGGTGGAAGGAAATAATGCAAGGAGAACAGAGGAGCAAGCAAAGAAGAGACCAGCAGGGGAGGTCCACGGCGAGGTTGCAGAGAAGTTCGCTCAATGGTGAGCGGCAGCGGGGATCTCGCCCGCGTGATTCCGTCGACTCCCGACGCGCCACCATCCCGCTCCTAGTATGCCATTGCCCTGACCACCAGCATGTGTCGCTGGTTCCCCGTGCGTCGTCAACCAATGACCTCCTGCATGCACCTTGTTCCTCCGTACGATGATAGCAACCAAGAGGATCCATGCATCATGTGTGTGTTGGCTTGCGCCGGTCGTCGATGCCCACCGAGGATGGTGCCCCACTTCTTCGCACCCCTCCTCGCACCCCTCCTCCACAACACAAGGACTACGGAAAGATCAGTTAGTTGTTGTTGCTACTCTTCTACTACATGTCCTGGTTCAGAAAGTTCAGCTTCACGCGGGCTGAATGTTCAGCCTGTGGGGCACTGGCAACAATGAGGTTTTGCTGTGCGGTGTATGCATGGCAGCAGCACCATTTTCCTCTTATAACTTCCGTGTTTCTGCTATTGCTAACAAAGGAGAAAGAATGGCCAGCACCGAGCTATACTACTACTGCTTGTGATCGCTTGCACAGCTTGTCAGGAAGAAGACCAAGCGAAAAAATCATGGAGTAAAAGAGATAAGAGAGCAGTGTGCATACATGGTGTGAATAAGAAATGTGTGGTGTGTGAGAGGATAAGGAATGCATGTCTGAAAATGCATTATATCGACTAGAGGGGGATGAATAGACAATTTTTACAAATTCATCACTGAGGGATTTCAACTTGAGGAATTTGAAATGTGATGAATAACTAGCAGCGGAATAAGTACTTAAGTGCATGAGAAACATAGCAGTAGCATAGTCATCATGATGAAATAAAACATGCACATGTTATAGGGAGCGTGATACAGGATAAGCAGGTGAGGAACAAGGTAACTTGAAGAATTTGAGTTGAGGAAATTGTGAAAGTCTTCAGTCAAATTCTTCAAACAGTAACGATCAATTTTATCAACAGGTATACAAGTAAATGAAAGGGTTGAGGAAATAGAACCAGGTAGCTCGATGAAGACAATGGTTTGATGACCTACTTCCAACTGTTGTGATAGTCGTACGTCTGGTTTGGAGCGGCATGGTATTTAAACCCGAGGAGACACAGTCCCAGCACATACAGTCCTTACCATATTCTCCTTGAGCTAAGGTCACAAAGTCCTCCCCCAACACTCGTGGTAAGTCTTCACGGTAGACTTCCAAAACCCTCACAAACTGGTCACCTGGCGATCCACAATTGACTGCTGGATTCTCTAGACCAAGGTCACTCCGTGATCCCCAATTGACTGCAGGATGCACTAGACCATGATGCCTAACCGTCTGGAAGATACACAGTATTCAAAGGTAACAAGCGTCGGTTCCACACAAGAACAATCTCTTCAGTGACGCTAAATCACTTTGGGTTTGGTGGTTTGGATTTGGGTTTTTCCTCACTGATGTTTTTCTCTCAAAGTCCTCGGGGGATGGGTTGCTCTGAAATGATAAGTGTCAGTTCTCTCTCGGAGCAGCCAACCAACTAGTGGTTGTGGGGTGGCTATTTATAGGCAGGGTGCAACCTGACAGGATAAGACATAAATGCCCCCAATGATATGACCGTTATGTGGATAAGATGGTTGGGGACAGCTGGCGCTAAGCACAACAACGCTCGGAATTTCGAACTATGAAAGTTCTCAGGCTTATCATATTCCTCACTTGTAGGAAGTTCGCACTGGCGAAATCCTAACTCCTTAGTTAGATCAATTTTATCAGAGAACAGAAGAACTTTGTCTCTGTCACTGAAGAACTTGACTGAATCGTAAGAGATTTCCAAAGGCTTCACTCGAAGGATTGGATATGTTGAGGCTTTTGGGTTGAGCATCAGTTGGAAATTTTCCTTAGTATTACCTCGGTCCCCTTTAACAGTATGGTGTTTCCTATAACTCAAAGAAAGGAAATGAAACTACAAAAAAAATCTTCACGCTTCATAGTCCTCGTTCATATCTTCAAGGTCACACCAACTTCTTCATTCAGTTGAAGACATACATTTTTAGGGGTCAATAATCTCCGAATATATCAAACTCCTCATCGACTTATAGATCATGTGTACACTCACAAACACATTAGTCTCTTAACCTATAAATCTTCAATACACCAAAATCACTAAGGGGCACTAGATGCACTTACAATCTCCCCCCTTTTTGGTGATTGATGACAAATAGGTTAAGTTTTCAACGGGGATAAAAATATGAAGTGTAAGTACTGAATTTGAGGAATTTGATTGCAAGATATAGAAGAACTCCCCCCTGAAGATGTGCATATTTGAGGAATTTGCTTTGGACTGCAAATGCACATGACAGGTTAAAAACATGGAGAACTCCCCCTATATCTTGTAATTCATACACGCATTTAACATATGATATGAAGAATTTGAAATGCATGATGAAAATGGTGTCTGACGAAATTCAGCATGCATAAATTAAGATATTTGAGGAAATAAGCATGCGGAAAGCAGTTCAAAAGAGTCAGACCACCATCGGACTTAAGTTTACAACTCAACCAACAAAACCTTCAGAAGAGCGAGAGTTGTAACTTAAACAAAATCAGCCCATATATATAGACCCGCTTGAAGACTAACTCAAATTTTCTCCCCCTTTGTCATCGAAGACCAAAAGGGACGAAAACGTGAGGACTAACGCCCCTGAAGAATTTCATCTTGAAGGTGATGGAGGAGCGCCAGCATTGTCGGGGTCGTTTGTCGATGTAGGGCCCATCGCAGTGTCGTCAATATCCTCAGCTTCGTTTGCCTCGCGTGATGAAGAATATGAGCTTGTAACCAGCTGAGGAACTTGAACTTTCTTGAATTTCTTCTGAGGAGGACGATCCCAGTCAAGGTTCTGCTCAAGGTCCATCTCCTTGAGTTCTTCAGGAGTCTTGAGATGAGACAGAATGGCCCAAGTGCGGTTGAAGACTTCATGAAAGTAGTACTGGTTCTTCCTCACAGTGTTGTGCGTGACACCCATGTCTCGAAGAAGTGAATCAAACTAACACTTGACCCACTTGTGGCCGCGGTCAACCTTCTGATGAAGACTTATAAGAAGTTTCACGACCAGTCATCACACGAGGGGCAGACTCTTGAGGCTTTCGTGATGAGCCTTTTGCAACAGAGTCTTGGGTAGCAGAGTCATCATTGGTGGAGTAAGATGCAACTTTGCGAAACTGACCATCCAATGGACGAATACCTTCATCAATGACAACTTTGCCTTTTCCTTCAACTGAGGCAAATGTGTGCTTGAGGACTTTAATAAGAGTTAGAAAGCTGAAGTGATTCTGAAAATCTGCCTTGAATGGAACTAAAGACCTTGATCTGATGAATTTCATGATCCAAGGAGCGTAAGGCTTCAATTCGAATGGGGCAGAAGCTGCATTCGCCAAAGTACTCATGAAGAAATCATGGAAATTGATGGGAATCCCATGAATGATGTTGAAAAGCATATTCTTCATGATTCGTTCCACTTCTTCTTCTTTAGAGTTGTGGCCCTTCTGAGGACTAGGGGTTTTGGTCAGAATGCGATAGACTGTCCTGGGCACATATAGCAAATCCTTCACAAGGAAGGTAGTCCTTTTAGGTTTTCCAAGAGTCAAATGCTTTATCATCATTTGCATCATGTGGTTGGGCAGAGCAGGTTCATCAAATAGGCATCTTGCTCCTTCTGAGGAAATTGGAATTGGGACTAATCGAAGCAGTTCAGAGGCTGGAGCAGTGTAGTGAGTGGATCCATTCATCCAACCCAATACCCAAGAGTTGATATCAGAGGCATCACCTGTGATGTGCAAGGTGCATAAAATTGAAGAATCAGCTCTTCATTCCAATCACAGATGTCCACACAGAATGGAAGAATTCCAGCATCGTGAAGGACTGCGAGCACCGGTGTGAAGCATGGGATAGTTTCCATGTCCACATGAGGAATTTGCTGATGCTCGAAGACTTTCTCCTTGTCAAACAACACTCACGCATAGTAGTTCATCTGCATGGGTCTCCAGAATCTGGTGCGACCGGCCGTTGCTGAGTCATAAGGATTTGGCTTGGTGAAGAAGATGTGCTTGTTGAAGAAATTCGTCTTGATGAATTTGGGGCGCTTTGAGCCTTTGAATGTCATCTTGGACTTCTCCTGAAGGTTTGGCTTGAAGCGGCCCACAATTTCCTTAGGCATTTGAGGAATTTCATCACACAGAGGAATTTGAACATCACTTTCCTCAGTTGCAGTTGGAGCAACAACTTCTTCAGCTGATGCAGCTGGAATAACTTCAGTGGCAGGTGCATCCAAGTCATCAGACCCTGTATGAATTTCTTCAATCTGGGCTGGAGACTGAGGAATTTGTGACAGAGGAGTGATCATTGATGAATTTGGGTGTGCAGCTTCCCAATATTCATCATTGATCAGAGCTGTTGTGTTTCCAATGTCCACATCCTCTTCCATTTCTTCAATGCTGGCCTCTTCAATAGTCAGCTGAGGCTGGGGCGATGATACCAGTGGAGTTGAAGCATTTGCTTCCACTTAAATTTCTTCATCAATCTGCTCTGAGGAAGTAGTAGACCGATCCTTTTCTTCTTGTTCATCATTTGGGATGACATAGTCAACACCAAATGGCACTAGTTCATAGGCCGGCACGAAGGTAACGGAGTTGCATCAATTGGCTCAGTTGAAGAACTTGGAAGTGTCTTCAATTTCTTCACTGCTGTCAAATCTGAAGTTGATGCCTTTCTCTACTGTGTAGCCTTTTTCTCTGCAGCCTTAGTCTTCTTTGCTTCTCATGCAGAAGGAAGCTGGATGATCTTCACCCTTGAGGAATTTGCAGTTTCTACAGAGGGTGAAGGAGGCACAGTTTCTTCAGGCACGACTGATGCAGTTGTCCTTGTGGTCTCAACTTCATCAGGCGTAGCAAAAGGTTCAGCTGGCCTGACAGTTTCTTTAGCAGGCTCAACAGATTCTTCATCCTGAGGAATTTGAGGTTGCGATTGAGCTGCAACCCTCTCGTTATAGTCCTTAACGGCAGCTTGGGCTGCCCTGACAAATCTCACTTTGGTGACCTTCCATTAAGCACCATACTTTTCTTGTTCTTCAGAAAGGCAGCGTATCTTAGACTGAACTATGATGAGTTGATTTGGAGTCAAATTCATCACATTGTTCCTCAGAAACTTTTCTTTTCTAGCCTTGCTCCTCTTAGCTCTCTGAGCTTGATCTCTCTTCCATTTTTCCTGAGCAATGAAGTGTGTGAGGACATGGTCCACACCAAGAGGTAGGTTCAGTGAGGAAAGTGGAGTGTTGGGATCGTCATGCCATATGTCAATGAAGTTGAGGACCATCTTGGGATCCAGCATGAGAGGAACAGAGCTGCCCTTGGCTATTGCAGCCCTTTGCTGTCTTTCTTTGATGATTTCTTCCAATTCTTCATCATCAGCCTCATCATCAGCCTTAGATCTTGAGGGTACATTCACAACAGCTTTTCTAATGTGACGACTTGGTCTCTGACCTCGTCCAGCAGTTCTCTTTAACTTCAATAGAGTAGGGCTTGTTGAAGACTATGCTTGGACAGAGGAACTTGTAGAGACACCTGAAGCAATTGAGAAGCCCATGGTCCTCTGACATTTGGCAAGGTGCATAGGTGTTGAGGACTTTGCGGTAGCAGTTGATGACCGTGCAGCAACTGAAAGCATTGTAGTGGCCTTTGAAGAACTTGTTGGAGGATTCTGCAGTGATGACTTTGAAGTTGAGGACTTTGACTTCACTGCAGACTTCTTCACAATAGATTCTTTGGAGCACTAGCAGAAGCTCCGGTAGAGGCACCAACAGCAGCAGAGTCTTCATTGAATTGCTTCATTGCAGCTTTGGTAATTCTCTGGAGTTTTCATTGCTACTTTGCCCATTCGGCTGGAAGGTCTTCACCACAAGCAACACTAGTGGGATCAACCTCTTGATCATGAGCTGGAGGAGCCCTTCTGCAAGGGAGTTTGAGTGCGAATTTCTTCATGTACTTGGGAGTGACATAGCTATAGTCTCTCCACTCCTTCACCCACCTCCGTTCAATCCTCTGAATTCTGATTTTCCTCTATTCTTTTGTCTTTGCCATGAATGGCCTCATGTGGAGTACAGTAACCTGCATACAGAGGTTCAGGTATCTCAAAGGTCGTGTTTCGTTCAGCCTTCTTTCCATCCTTTTCAGGTATTTTTCCATCTGACATTTTCTTCATTTGATGACTTTGAACTCTTGAAGATTCTGAAGATGTACACAGTTTTTCCTCAAGAAACGCTGCAAATGAGTTAAGTCGATGAGAACCTAGTGATTCATCAGCATACATTTTGTTCCTGTGAACAAAGTATAGGTGCGAGGAATTTGAAGAGGTCATATGCGTTCTCAGAAATTTTCAAAATACATCAAGTTGAGGAATTTGACCATAGGTGTCTTGAGGAATCTCACTAAGTGTTCTTGTCTTAGGTTCCAGAGTTGTGCGAATTTGAGGATCCACACAATTGAGGAATCGTGAAGAAAATCATAACTTAGAAAAATCATCAATGGAATGAACATGTAAGGTGCTTTAGAAGATGATTCTTGAAGAATAAACACCTTTGAGGATTTTGTGCAAAACATGAAGATCAAACATGGGTAGTAAAATTAGATTTTATTTACCCTGATGAAGAACACGACAAACAGTGAGTGGAAATCGGAGAAGTTGGTCCGTCCAGATCTCCCACGCCCTAGCTTGGCGGAGGGACACAACTACAGCGGCGGCGGAGTGAAGATTTCCGTGGCCGATGCGAGTACGGCGACGGCAAGGTCAAGGCAGTGAAGCTCTTCCTCTCTGGCAGCGATGATTTTAGTGGTGGCGCTAGGTTTGAGCTCGGGAGAGAGAGAGAGAGAGAGTGAGGAGTAACTCGAGCATAGTGAAAGGGAAGGGGTATTTATAGTGGAGATTGCCCCTGACCCTTGCTCTCCACGCGACATGTGTCACCCACGTTCTGAGTAGTGGAGATAGTCGGGGATCGTGGGTTATCCAATCGTGGGAATCGGAACAGTTTGAGCGGGAAGCGTCGAAAATTTTGATAGTAAAAACTTTAAAGTTTTCGTTCGCAAATCCTTCAGCTGTCAAGGACACAGTGAAGACCTTGAACCAGTTTCAAAGTAGAACGCATATGAAGAATTTGTGAATAGACTGGGTTGAGTTTAGCACAGAGGGGGAACGGGTCCGATCACATTCACTTAGATGAAAATCAACTTGAAGAATTAGCAATAAGTGAATGATGTTGAGGACATTAAAACTCATATATATATATATAATCAATGAAGAACATTGGTTTCATAGTTTGAAAATTTTGAAAAGCTGAGGAATTTGCAAACTTGAGGAATTTGAAAAAATGAAGAATTTGCAAAATGACGAAAAACTCAACTTTGAAGAATTTCAACTATTGTTGGTGGCGTTACCCACCATATAAGAACATTCGACGATTCTAGGATATTTAGCTCACATCGCAACTTGCAAAATCTCTTTTCATCCAAGGGCTTAGTGAAGATATCAACCAGTCGTTATTCAGTGGGGATGTGGTCGATGGAGATGTCGCCCTTGAGTACATGATCTTGAAGAAAATGATGACGAATCTGGATGTGCTTGGTCTTGGAGTGCTGAACTAGGTTGTAAGCAATCTTGACAGCGCTCTCGTTGTCACAGTAGAGAGGCATATTTTTCACCTTGATGCCATAGTCCTTGGGGGTTTGCTTCATCCACACCAACTGAGCGCAACATGAACCAGCAGCAATGTACTCAGCTTCAGAAGTGGATAGTGACACACAATTTTGCTTCTTCGAGGACCAATAGACTAAGGATCGTCCAAGGAAATGACATGTGCCTAAGGTTAACTTGCGATCCACACGATCTCCAGCATAGTCAGCATCTGAGTATCCGATGAGGTGAAGATTTGAGCCCTTGGGATACCATAATCCAAGCATTGGTGTGTGAGCTAAGTATCGAAGAATATGTTTCACAGCCTTATTGTGTGATTCCTTCGGTGTTGCTTGGAATCGGACACACATGCAAACACTCAGCATAATATCAGGCCTAGATGCACATAGATACAATAAGGAGCCAATCATGGAGTGATATACCTTCTGATCGAAATCTTTAACAGTTTCGTCAGTGTAGAGGTGGCCTTTTGAAGGCATTGGAGTTTTGACGCCTTTGCAGTCTTGCATTTCGAATTTCCTCAGAACGTCCTTGAGGTATTTCTCTTGAGAGATCAAGATGCCATTGTCTTGCTGACGAATTTGAAGACCTAAGAAGAATTTCAAATCTCCCATCATAGACATTTGATATTCTTCACTCATCATATAGGCAAATTCATCACTATAACGTTTGTCAGTACAGCCAAAGGTAATATCGTCTACATATATTTGGCATATGAACAGTTCATTGTCATAGGATTTAGTGAAAAGAGTTGGGTCAAGTGAACCGGGTTTGAAGCCTTTCTTCATGAGGAATTCCTTCAGAGTGTCATACCACGCCCGAGGGTCCTGCTTGAGGCCATAGAGGTTCTTGTTGAGTCTGAAGACTTTGTCAAGATGCTTAGGGTCTTCAAAACCTGGAGGTTGAGCAACATATACTTCTTCCTCACGCTTACCATTGAGGAATGCAGTTTTCACATCAATTTGATATAAGATGATATAATGGTGGTTAGCATAAGCAAGCAATATGTGAATAGCTTCAAGTCTAGCAACAGGTGCAAAAGTTTCAGGAAGGTCAATCCCTTCAACCTGTGTGTAGCCGTGAGCTACAAGACGAGCCTTATTCCTTACCACAAATCCATTTTCATCTTGCTTATTACGGTAGATCCACTTGGTACCTATGATGTTATGCTTGCGAGGATCTGGCCACTTGACAAGTTTCCACACGTTGTTGAGCTTCAATTGATGCAATTCCTCTTGCATAGCTTGAGTCCACTCAGGCTCCTTGAATGCTCATCAAATTTGGTGGGCTCTATGATAGGACAAAAGCAAAGTTCCCACAAAAGTTAGTCAAATGTGAATATCTTGAGCGAGTGAGGGGACCTAGTGCATTGATGTTGTCCATGATTTGTTCAATCTGCACTTCATTTGCAACTCTTGGATGAGCAGGTTGATGTGGCTGAGGATTTTCTTCACCACCATTTTCTTCAGGTGTATGAGCATGAATGTCTTCATTGGTTGGAATTGTTGGGGAACATTGCATGGGAAACAAAAAAAATTATACGCACACGCAAGATCTATCCATGGTGATGAGTATATACGAGAGGGAGAGTGGATCTACATACCCTTGTAGATCGCTAAGCGGGAAGCGTTAAGAAACGCGGTTGGTGTAGTCAAACGTCTTCGCGATCCAAATCGCCGAGCATCCCGCGATGTCATCACGATCCGTCCCGCGATCCAATCACGATCCGTCCTGCGAGCTCATCATGATCCATCCCACGATATCATCACGATCCGTCTCGTGATCTTGGTCACGGTCCTTCCGATCTAGCGCCAAACGGACGGCACGTCCGCGTTCAGCACACGTACAACTCGATGACGATCTCTGCCTTCTTGATCCAGCAAGAGGGAGCGGAGAGGTAGATGATTTATCTGGCAGCGCTACGGCGTTGCGGCGATGGTGGTGGAGCTATTCCAGCAGGGCTTCGCCTAAGCATCGCTGAAAACCGATCTAGAGGAGAAACTGTGATCTAGAGGAGAGGTAACACGTGGCTATTAGGGTTAGCTTTTTCCTCTAAATCCTCTAGTATATATAGGAGGGAGGAAGGGGTGGAGGCAGCCTCAAACCCTCAAGGTTTGGCCGAAATTGGAGGTGGAGGAGTCCTACTCCAATCCTATTAGGAGTAGGATTCCTCCTTTCCACTTGGAAACTCTTTCCACCTCTCCACATTTGGATTTTTTCCTTCTCAAACCACTCCAGCCACATGGGCCCTTAGAGGAGGCTTCGTCCAGCCCACCAGGGGCTGTTTACCTCCTCCCACAGCCCATGTAGCCTCTTGGGTCGAAATACATCTCCCGATGGTCCCCCCATACACTACCGATACTCCCGATACACTACCGATGAGCCCGAAACTTTTCCGGCGACCAAAAAAGGACTTCCTATATATCAATCTTTACCTCCGGACCATTCCGGAGCTCCTCGTGATGTCCAGGATCTCATCCGAGACTCCGAACAACCTTCGGTCACCACCACACATAACTCTATACTACCGAAACGTCACCGAACCTTAAGTGTGCAGACCCTGCGGGTTCGAGAACTATGTAGACATTACCGAGACACCTCTATGGTCAATAACCAATAGCGGGACCTGGATGCCCATATTGGTTCCTACATATTCTACGAAGATCTTTATCGGTCAAACCTCTATGTCAAGGATTCAGTTAATCTCGTATGATGTTCCCTTTGTTCTTCGGTATATTACTTACCCGAGATTCGATCGTCCGTATCTCCATACCTAGTTCAACCTTGTTACTGGCAAGTCTCTTTACTCGTTCCGTAAAACAAGATCCCGTGACTCACACTTAATCACATTGCTTGCAAGGCTTGTTGTGATGTTGTATTACCGAGTGGGCCTTGAGATACCTCTCCGTCACACGGAGTAACAAATCCCAGTCTTGATCCATGCCAACCCAACAGACACACTCGGAGATACCTGTAGAGTACCTTTATAGTCACCCAGTTACGTTGTGACATTTGATACACACAAGGCACTCCTTCAGTGTCAGTGAGTTGCATGATCTCATGGTCATAGGAACAGATACTTGACATGTAGAAAACAATAGCAATAAACTGACACGATCATATGCTACGTTTGTAGTTTGGGTCTTGTCCATCACACCATTCTCCTAATGATGTGATCCCATTATCAAATGACATCTCATGTCCATGGCTAGGAAACCTTAACCATCTTTGATCAACGAGCTAGTCCATTAGAGGCATACTAGGGACATGGTTTTGTCTATGTATCCACACATGCATCTAAGTCTTCGATCAATACAATTATAGCATCGATAATAAATGATTATCATGAATAAGGAAATATGATAATAGCTAATTTATTATTGCCTCTAGGGCATATTTCCAACAGGAATGACTTCCTAAGTGGGTTGATGATTTTATTCAGTGGGTATGACATCTTCAGTAGCCTTCACCTTAATGGATATCTCAGGAGACTTTTCATCTAGCACATAAGGTAGGTGCTCTCTTTGCAAGCCATTAGTTTCATTGAACCGCACATCTATAGTTTCAACAACCTTTTGATGGTACGTGTTGAAGACTCTATAGGTGTGGGAGTCCTTTCTGTAACCAATCATAAAACCTTGATGTGCTTTCGGTGCAAATTTAGAACTATGGTGAGGATCTCTAATCCAGCATTTTGCATCGAAGACTTTTAGATAACTTACATTGGGTTTCTTGCCAGTCATGAGTTCATATGAGGTCTTCTTGAAGAATTTGTGAAGATATACCATGTTGATGATGATGCACGCTATATCAATTGCCTCAGGCCAGAAGGGACGAGGAGTCTTGTATTCATCAAGCATGGTGTGAGCCATCTCAACAAGAGTCTTGTTCTTGTGTTCCACAGCGTCGTTATGCTCAGGAGTATATGGGGAAGATAGCTCATGAGTAATACCAAGTTCATCAAGATTTGTGTTCTTGAACTCAGTCCCATTATCACTCTTGATATGCTTGATCTTGACGCCGAAGTTTGTTGAGGCCCTTCAAGCAAATCGTCTGAAGACATCCTGCACGTCAGACTTGTACAAAATAATATGCACCCAAGTGTAACAAGAGTAATCATCAACAATGACAAAGCCATACAAACTTGAAGAATTTTTTAGTGTGGAATAATGAGTGGGGCCAAAGAGATCCATCTGAAGCAACTCAAAGGGTCGAGTTGTGGTCATGATTGTCTTTGATGGATGCTTGGATCTGGTCATCTTCCCAGACTCACATGCATCACAGAGGTGGTCCTTGAGGAATTTGACACCTTCAATGCCAATGATGTGATTTTTCTTCACGAGTGTGTACAAGTTCCTCATACCAACGTGTCCAAGTCATAGATGCCACAACCAGCCTTCTGAAGATTTTGCAAGTAGGCACGTGGTAGGCTGGGGACCTGTAGCGAAATCAACAATATACAAGTATCCTCTCCTAAAGACTTCGAAGACATTGGAATGGTCAGATTCCATGATGACAACGCAATGATATTTTCCAAAGATGACAACCATATCGAGATCACAAAGCATTGAGACAGAGATGAGGTTGAACCCGAGGGATTCAAGAAGCATCACCTTATCCATGTGTCGGTCCTTTGAGATTGTAACCTTACCTAAACCCAATACCTTGCCTTTTCCTTTGTCAACATAGGTGATATGCTTCAAATGAGATGGGGCAAGTGGTAAATTCATCAGTAGATTTTTGTCACCAGCCATGTAGTTGGTGCATCCACTGTTGAGGACCCACTCAGTAGCTTTTGGAGGTTCATCCTGCAGACGAATTAGTAAAACTTACGAACTCATATGCTTCAGGGTGAAGAATATGACAACAAATTCATCAGGCAGAATTTCATCACACAACATAGTAAGTAAAGCAGTGTGAGGACGTGAGAAATGAGGAATTCATTTCTGCATGATTAGCTTGCGTCCTTTCAAGCATTTCCTCAGGTCTCTAGCAAATTCATCAGACGTTCAAGTTCATCTGGACACTTGACCCTGCATAAGAAATTAGTTCAATTTCTTCACCACCCACATCTGGAGGGGTGACAAAGAGTTCATCATTCTCCGAGCTCCATATGATAAAGGGGGCATTGAAGCTAGTGCACTTCATTTAACAGGACGAGGGTCAGAGCACGATGAATAAGCAGAGAAATTCTTCAAGGACTTATGAACATAATGATTTGAAGAATAATGCACATATTCAGAACTATTAGATTTTCCCTGCGAAACAGATGCATTAGCACGAGAATGATACTTTTGACCATTTGAGGAATTTGGTCCAAGTGAAGACTTTGGTCCATATGAGGAATATCATCTGGGGTTCCTTTTCTTCATAAGTGGTGTCGTGAGGACATTCACTTGAAGATTTTATAAGCAGCTCTTGGGAACCTAGATTTTCTTCATAGGTGAACTGTTCCTGCAGTTAGTTCCAACAAATTTGATAAATACTTCACCTTTCGGATTTTTGAAGAATCTGAAGTTGGAGTCAAGTGACTCAGGAATATGAAGTTTCACAAGTAAAACCAGATAAAGTGGATAGATCTACACGAGGTCCTTTTGCAGCAACCCATGATGTTCTGGGGTACTACTCAGGTGTCCAATAGGATCCATCAGCTTTGAGTTTTCTCTCAAATGCAATACCCTCTTTCCTAGGGTTCCTGTTCAGAATCTGCTTTTTGAGCACATCACAAAGGGTTTGATGCCCTTTGAGACTTTTTTACATGCCTGTCACACACAATTCCTTCAACCCTGCATTTTCGTCAGTGATACTTGTGGTATCCTCAGATGAGGAATTTGTGACCACGGAATAGTTGAAGAGTCTGCAGCAATAGAAGCATTTGAACATTCAGGTGAAGAATTAGTAGTTTCACGTTTGATGCATTTCAAACAAGGTGGAACAAATTCTTCCTGAGAGGTACTGATTTGTTGAGCCAGTAAGGAATTGTTTTCCCTTTGGAGATCCTAATGAGACACTCTTAGTTTCTCAAGATCTTGCTTTCTTTGAACAAATTCATAGGAAAGCTTCTCATGATCAACTAAGAGAGCGTTATGATGACTCTGAAGGTTATCATACTTTAACTGAAGACTTTTGAGATCTTCAGTTAGAGTATGAGTTCGATACACTTCCTTATTCAACAGATCATCGCTTTTGTCTAGAAGTTTCTGAAGCTTTTCAAGTGCACTTTGTTGCTTAGTGCCAATATTAGCAAGTTTGGCATAGCTGGGCTTCACATATTCATCATATTCACCTTCACTTGGTTCATAGGAGGAGTGATGCTTGTGTACCTTGGAACCTTTAGCCATGAAGCAATAGGTGGGAGCATAATCATCATTGCTAACGTTAGAGTCATTGGAGTAGTCTAGCAACACCAGATTCTGATTCCACCTCAGATTCTTCCTCTTCTTAATATTCTTTAGGTTCTTCTTCAGAATCCATTTCCTTACCAATGAAAGCCCGAGCCTTTTTGGAACCGTTCTTCTTGTGCGTTGAGGACTTTGAAGATGAGGACTTTGCAGGTGAGGACTTAGAAGATTTCTTCTTCTTCTTTGAGTCATCAGAACTATCGTCCTTGTACTTCTTCTTCCTTGATTCTTTTTCCAAAGAGAACAGCCAGAGATGAAGTGACCAGATTTCTTGCATTTGTGACAAGTTCTCTTCTTGTAGTCGCCTGACGAATTTGATTTCCTCAAGCCACTTTTTGATGACTTTCCAAATCATCCTCTCGAGAACTTCTGGAATTGCCTCACAAGTATTGCCAGCTCCTAACTCAGTTCTTCAGGATCACCAAGGCTACTATCAGAATCTTCGTCTTCGAATGAGCAAATTGCTTTTGCCTTCAGAGCACGAGATCTTCCATAGCTTGGCCTGTCGAGGTCTCTCTTCTCAGCTTGTTGGAATTCATGAGTATTGAGTCTCTTAAGAATATCAACAGGATCAAGTGACTTCTAGTCTCCACGCTCTTCAATCATCAAAGCCAGTGTATCGAATGAGGAATCAAAAGATCTTCGCAGTTTCTTCACCACTTCGTGATTGGTGATGTCAGTGGCTGATACGTCTCCAACGTATCGATAATTTTTGCTTGTTCCATGCTGTTATATTATCATTCTTGGATGTTTTACAATCGTTTTACTACAAATTTATATTATTTTTGGGTCTAACCTATTAACCTAGAGCCTAGTGCCAGTTCTTGTTTTTCCGTGTTTTGGGGTTTTACAGAAAAGGAATTTAAAACGGAGCCCAAATGGAATAAAAATCTACGGTGAAATTTTATGGACCAGAAGAAGCCGAGGGAGAGTTGGAGTTTGGCCAAAAGTCCCACAAGGCTGTCACAAGCCTCAGGGGCGCGCCCACCCCCTAGGGCGTGCCCCTAGGCTTGTGACTCCCTCATGGCCCATCTTGAATTGTTCCAACCGCCATAAATTCCTATAAATTCCAAAAAAACCAACGCAGAACATAGATCAGGTGTTCCGCTGCCACAAGCCTCCAAAGCCATGAAAAACCAATCGGGAGCCCGTTCCGGCACCCTGTCGGAGGGGGAAACCATCACTGAAGACCATGTTCATCATCCCATCGCTCTCCATGACGAGGAGGGAGTAGTTCACCCTCAGGGCTGAGGGTATGTACCAGTAGCTATGTGTTTGATCTTTCTCTCTCGTGTTCTTGAGATGGCACAATCTTGATGTACTGCGAGCTTTATTAATATAGATGAATCATATGGAGTGTTTCCCTTCTCTATCTAGTTGTGATGCATTGAGTTTTCCCTTTGAATTTTACTTAGCTTATTGAGTCTTTAAGGATTTGAGAACACTTGATGTATGTCTTGTGATGGGATATCCGTGGTGATAATGGGATGTTCTATTGATCTACTTGATGTATGTTTTGGTGATCAACTTGCGGGTTCCGTGACTTTGGGAATCTATGCATAGGGGTTGGCACATGTTTTTGTCTTGACTCTCCGGTAGAAACTTTGGGGAACTCTTTGAAGTTCTTTGTGTTGGATTGAATATAATGAATTTGAAATTGTGTGATGCGTATCGTATGGTCAAGCCCATGGGTAGTTGTGGTGACATTAGAGTATCTAGGTGAAATTAGGGTTTTGGTTGATGTGTATCTTAAGGTGTTATCTTAGTACGAACTCTAGGGCTGTTCGTGACACTTATAGAGATAGCTCATAAGATTGATCAGAAAAGATAACTTTGAGGTGGTTTCGTACCCTACAATAATTTCTATGTTTGTTCTGCACTATTTGTGACTTTCGAGTGAACTCTTTGTCGCACGTGAGGGCTTTACATATGATTCAACTCTGTTAGTATTGTTGAGAGAAATTGCACTAGTGAAAGTATGAACCCTAGGCCTTGTTTCCAAGCATTTATACAACGTTTTGCTCGTTGTCTACTATTTGTTACCTTGCTATTTTTATATTTTCAGATTACAAAAAACTATATCTACCATCCATATTGCACTTGTATCACCATCTCTTCGCCGAGCTAGTGCACCTATACAATTTACCATTGTATTGGGTGTGTTGGGGACACAAGAGACTCTTTGCTATTTGATTGCAGGGTTGTTTGAGAGAGACCATCTTCATCCTACACCTCCTGCGGATTGATAAACCTTAGGTCATCCACTTGAGGGAAAATTTCCATTGTCCTACAAAACTCTACGCTTGGAGGCCCAACACGAGTCTACAAGAAGAAGGTTGTGTAGTAGACATCAAGCTCTTTTCTGGCGCCGTTGCCGGGGAGATGAGTACTTGAAGGTATATCTTTATATGTTCCAATGAAATCTTTTAGTTTCTTGTTTTTAACTAGTTTGGTTTTATAAAAGAAAACTACAAAAATGAAATTGAGGCTGCCTCATATGCTTCATCTTTTTAATGTCTTTCGTGAAAATGATGGAAAGGAAAATTGTGCTCAAGTGTTAGAAGAAGAAGTTATTAAAATGTTTGACACTAAATATTTGAGTGATGAGCATGATTGCAATGTTGTTAGTATGAATTGTTTGAATATCCATAGTACTAATGATGATTGCACTAGTCATGATAAAAATATTTCTTATACGCATGTCAATTTTTGTGGAGTGCATAGAGTTTGTCAAGACATGCCTAAAAGGGAATATAGATTTTGTAAGACGCAGAAGTATTTATAAACTAAAAGGTTGCAAGAGAGGGTATATGTTTGTGCTGAAAGACTTAATATTTCTCGCCGTCCTTGTGAACTTGCAATGAATGTGGTCATTATAATTTCCAATGTGAATTATTTCATGATCGAATTGTGTCCAAATTTTTTGATAACCTCATTACCCTTGAGCATCATAATGAACTTAGTCTATTCTTGGGGTATGAAGAAATGAAACATGAAACTAAGGATGTTCCATCTTGGGCTCTCATGAAAATTATTGATTTTGATCTAAATGAAATCTATATGTATTGCGTGGTAAATTGCATTGAGAATCCTTATATTGCAAATTACTTAAAGACAAGAAAACAAATAGAAGAGGAAGAGAATAATAATGAAGGGCAAGAGGTTTCCCAATATCCTCCTATTTTTTCTTATGCTAAATCAGGTAACAAGGAGAAGCTTTTTATTCAACCAACCTCTTCAAAAGTAAGTTTGGAAGAATTAAATAAAGCCACACATAATGTGGTGAAGAAGAAGAAAAGAAGGAAAAGTAAAGTTCTGTGTGATTCAAGTTTTCAAGTTTTGGGTGAGACACCGATATGAGGAGAACAAGGAGTGACAAGAACCTAATCTTGGGGATGCCCAAGACACCCCCAAGGTAATATTAAAGGAAGACTCAAGTGTCTAAGCTTGGGGATGCCCCGGAAAGCATCCCCTATTTCGTCTTCAACACTATTGGTATATCTTACTTGGAGCTATATTCTTATTTGTCACATAATATGTGTTTTTCTTGGAGCGTCATTATATTTTGTTACCTTCTGTTAGGTGTTATTTATAATCTTGTTTTTCAAGAAAAAGTTCCAAGATTTTCCTTTAGGATGCTTGCATTGCATGTTTTGATTAGTGCTGTGCAAAAACAGAAACTTTGGCTGTAGTGTTTGAATTTTCATATTTTACTGGAACGCGGAAAGTTTATGAAATGTTTACACAGTATGGTCATATAAATTTTATAGCATGTGCTAAATTTACATAATTGTTTGAGTTACAGAAGTACATTGTTTTCATAAATTTATACAGACTGTTCTGTTTAGACAGATTGCTGTCATAGTTTCGTTATCTACTTATCCTATAGTTTCCATAGCTTATATTGGTATATATAAATTGTGGAAATGATAGTATACTACCTAAAGTTTGAAAATTATTATGCAACTTGTCTTGGCAGTACATAAAGAATTGATTTATTATTATGTGTACTAACCTATCTCACGAGTTCTTTTTGAGTTTTGTGTGGATGAAGTTTTAGAGAATAGGTGAAACCGTGCTATGAGAGGATTGAACAAGATACAAAATCTCAAGCTTGGGGATGCCCAAGGCACCCCAAGTAAATATTTCAAGAACTCTCAAGCATCTAATCTTGGGGATGCTACGCATCCCACCTCTCTTCATCAACAATTATTGGTTAGCCTATGTTGAGCCTAAATTTTTATTCGTTCACATGATGCGTGCTATTCTTGGAGTGCTGTTTTCCTTTTGCTTGCTGTTTGAATAAAGTACTTAAGATATGAAAATATTTATTAAGGGAGAGAGAGTCCTAATGTAGCTCCTTGATTGTTCAACTACTCATATCCTTTGAGAGTAGCTTGTCATTTGCTCATGTGCTTTACTTAAATTTGATTGAGCTTGTTGAAAAAACAATGGAAATACATGAAAATAATCCCAAAGTGATAGAAATCCAAGGAGGATATAATAAAAACTTTCATGAAGATCGTGGGACAAATTAAACTTGATTCTTTGTAATAGTTTTGAAACATGATGATAGTAATATGTGAGTAATGTTAGTGAGTAATTATGCTTAGTAAGAATATTGGTGTTAAGGTTTGTGATTCCCTATGCATGCACGGAAGTCAATAGTCATGCAATGAAGTTACATCCTACTTGTAGTGCATTATTCGATGTTAGTTATGATCCAATGCTCACTTATGTGATTTTTCGTTCCTCGGTTTGGTTGCTTCTCAATCTATTTGCTAGCCTTCATTTGTACTAAGTAGAAATACTACTTGTGCATCCAAAATCCTTAAACCAAGTTTTGTCTTGTGAGTCCACCATACGTACCTATATGCTGTATTTCCATGCCTTTCCAAGAAAATTTCTATGTGCCATCTCTAAATCTTCAAAATAAATTTTCTCTTATGTGTGCTCGTACCGCTCATGAAACGGTGGAGATTATCCAATATTTTTCCATGCTAGGTGTGTTATTCTCACGATATGTGTTGATTCACTATCATTCATGAGAAAGTGGCTGGTATTCGGGATGCCCAGTACCATGCTCAAAAATCAAATCAAAATATAATGAAACAAAAATCCCCCCAGGAATGTTGTTTGTATGGACGGTACCCGTGGATTCGGCTCGCCGTGAAGTGTGATTGATTGGTGGAGGGGGAGTAAAAACTTTACCATTCTGTTTGGGAACCACCTATAATGTATCTAGCATGGAAAGTATTGTGAGCTACTTCATCGTTTTCGTTGACAGGAAAAGCATGCCACTCAAAATATTTTTCTCTATCAATACAAACCTTGAGCTCTGACACCTCTACAAATTCCTACTTCCCTCTATGAAGGGCCTATCTATTTACTTTATGCAATTTTTATTTTTGCTTTGAGTCTCCATCTTCTCTTATAAGCATCAACTAGGGGGGCACTATGACCGTACTTGAGCATTGGGCATAGCTAATATTTGAGTGTGTTTCCTGAATGGATCAATGATTGAGCATGATGAGCTAGCGATAACTTTCTTTAATGTTGATATTTTGAAAGACATTAGGTTAAAACTAGACAATTACTTTGAATTATTTACAAAGTCCAAATGTCCATGCTATACAATGAAGAAAAGAATATGATGAACATGTTAGGCAGCATTCCACATCAAAAATTCTGTTTTTATCATTTACCTACTCGAGGACGAGCAGGAATTAAGCTTGGGGATGCTGATATGTCTCCAATGTATCTTTAATTTTTGCTTGTTCTGTGCTGTTATATTATCACTCTTGGATGTTTTACAATTGTTTTACTACAACTTTATATTAGTTTTGGGACTAACCTATTAACCTAGAGCCTAGTGCCAGTTCCTGTTTTTTCCGTGTTTTTGGCTTTTACAGAAAAGGAATATCAAACGGAGCCCAAATGGAATAAAAATCCACGGTGTATTTTTATGGACCAAAAGAAGCCCAGGGAGAGTTGGAGTTGGGCCAGAAGACCCACGAGGCAGTCACAAGCCTCAGGGGCGAGCCCACCCCCCTAGGGCGTACCCCCCAGGCTTGTGACTCCCTCATGGCTCATCTTGACTCGTTTCCACCGCCATAAATTCCTATAAATTCCAAAAACCCCAACGCAGAACCTAGATTGGGTGTTCTGGTGCCGCAAGCCTCCAGAGCCACAAAAAGCCAATCGGGAGCCCGTTCTGGCACCCTTCCGGAGTGGGAAACCATCACCGAAGGCCATCTTCATCATCCCGTCGCTCTCCATGATGAGGAGGGAGTAGTTCACCCTCGGGGCTGAGGGTATGTACCAATAGCTATGTGTTCGATCTCTCTCTCTCTCTCTCTCTCTCGTGTTCTTGAGATGGCACGATCTTGATGTACTGAAAGCTTTATTAATATAGATGTATCATATGAGTGTTTCCCTTCTCTATCTAGTTGCGATGCATTGAGTTTTCCCTTTGAAGTTTACTTACCGGATTGAGTCTTTAAGGATTTGAGAATACTTGATGTATGTCTTGCGATGGGATATCCGTGGTGACAATGGGATGTTCTATTGATCTACTTGATGTATGTTTTGGTGATCAACTTGCGGGTTCTGTGGCCTTGGGAATCTATGCATAGGGGTTGGCACAAGTTTTCGTCTTGACTCTCCGGTAGAAACTTTGGGGCACTCTTTAAAGTTCTTTGTGTTGGATTGAATATAATGAATCTAAAATTGTGTGATGCATATCGTATGATCAAGCCCATGGGTACTTGTGGTGACATTGGAGTATCTAGGTGACATTAGGGTTTTGGTTGATGTGTATCTTAAGGTGTTATCTTAGTATGAACTCTAGGGCTGTTCATGACACTTATAGGGATAGCTCATAAGATTGATTAGAAAAGATAACTTTGAGGTGGTTTCATACCCTACAATAATTTCTACGTTTTTTCTCCACTATTTGTGACTTTGGAGTGAACTCTTTGTCACACATGAGGGATTTACATATGACTCAACTATGTTAGTATTGTTGAGAGAACTTGCACTAGTGAAAGTATGAACCCTAGGCCTTGTTTCCAAGCATTTATACAACGTTTTGCTTTCCGTTTACTATTTGTTACCTTGCTGTTTTTATATTTTCAGATTACAAAAAACTATATCTACCATCCATATTGCACTTGTATCACCATCTCTTCACCGAACTAGTGCACCTATACAATTTACCATTGTATTGGGTGTGTTGGGGACACAAGAGACTCTTTGCTATTTGATTGTAGGGTTGTTTGAGAGAGACCATCTTCATCCTACAGCTCCCGCGGATTGATAAACCTTAGGTCATCCACTTGAGGGAAAATTGCCATTCTCCTACAAAACTCTACGCTTGGAGGCCCAACACGAGTCTACAAGAAGAAGGTTGTGTAGTAGACATCAGTGGCACCCAGTGCTTGAAGCTCGTTGGAGATATCAGTGAGACAATCAAAAGTTTGTTGAACATTTTCATTGTCGAGTCTTTTAAAGCAGTTGAAGATATTGGGAAGAATTTCAACACGGGAGTCGCGTTGAGTGGAAACACCTTCGTTGACTTTGGACAGCCTATCCGAGATAAGCTTAGCAGACTCCGAAGCACTCACTCTGCCATACTGACTTTTGCTCAGATGGCCACAGAAGATATTCTTCGCTTGAGAATTGAGTTGCTTGAATTTCTTCGTGTCAGCAGCAGTTACAATCGGAGAAGTGCGGGGAACACCATTTTCCACAACGTACCAGAGATCATTGTCAATAGCTTCAAGATGCATGCACATCTTGTTCTTCCAGTAGGGTTAATCCGTCCCATTGAAGGTAGGACAACTTGCGGAAACCTTGATCATACCTGCAGTCGACATAACTAGAACTCCAGGTGGTTAAACCAAAATCACACAGAACAAGGGAGTACCTTGCTCTGATACCAATTGAAAGTGTGTTATACAGACTAGAGGGGGGTGAATAGGCGATTTTTACAAATTCATCACTAAGGAATTTCAACTTGAGGACTTTGAAATGTGATGAATAACTAGCAGCAGAATAATTACTTAAGTGCATGAGAAACATAGCAGTATCATAGTCATCATGATGAAATAAAACATGCATAGGTTACAGGGAGTGTGATACAGGATAAGCAGGTGGTGAACAAGGTAACTTGAAGAATTTGAGATGAGGAAAATTGTGAAAGTCTTCAGTCAAATTCTTCAAACAGTAACGATCAATTTGATCAACAGGTATACAAGTAATGAAAGGGTTGAGGAAATAGAACCAGGTAGATCAATGAAGACAATGGTTTGATGACCCAGTTCCAACAGTTGTGACAGCCATATGTCTGGTTTGGAGCGGCCTGGTATTTAAACCAGAGGACACACAGTCCTAACCGTATTGTCCTTGAGCTAAGGTCACAAAGTCCTCGCCCAACACTCATGGTAAGTCTTTAGGGTAGACTTCCTAAACCCTCACAAACTGGTCACCCGGTGATCCACAATTGACTGCTGGATGCTCTAGACCAAGGTCACTCCATGATCCCCAATTGACTGCAGGATGCACTAGACCATGACGTCTAACCGTATGGAAGATACACAGTCTTCAAAGGTAACAAACTGGCCGCCCAAGCTTCTGTTTAAGGGGCAAGAAGTGACATTTTTGCTCCAAAATCAGGACCGCCTGAGCCACTGAGATATTATTAGATGAGTGGATAACAGTTGAGACCCGTCGGACCAAATGATGGGCTAACTCATCCTCATGCTGCACATAATGATCGAGGTCAACAATCGTCATAGGCTTCTTGCATGTTCCTCAGAAATTCTATATGAATCGTGCTTTCAACTCAGCCCAGGAAGCAATGGTATTGGGGGCAGATCCTTTAACCATTTATGAGATGGTCCTTTCAACATCATGATGAAATATTCTACACAAACCGCCTCACTAACATCCAACATCTCCATGGCGAGCTCAGAGCTCTCGACCAAGGCCTCCGGGGGTAAGTCAGTCATATAGTTAGGTACCTTGCGCGGCCCTTTAAAGTCCTTAGGAAAGCGCTCATTACATAGTGCTGCTGTTAAGAAAGGCACACCAACGCCCCTGGATGAAATTTCGGCTCCCACCAAGGTTGAAGGGGTTACTGGAGCCGGCTCAGGAACCTCCGGGTAATCTGTCACCGGAGTCCCTCTCCGATGGGCTCTGCCTCTGTACATGATCTCCTGGGTGTTGGTACAGGGCGGGTCATCATAGGAAGGGTTGCATCGTCGCTCGCTGCTAGAAACCGCCGCCGACTCTATGTGTCGGCTATAGCTACGGCTTGGGATGGGGGTGGAGTGCACACGACTTTGGCTGTACTGATACTTTTCCTGTTGAGCCACCGTCGTCTGTAGTAACTCAATGGTGTTTCGTGCCTCCTCAACGAACGGTGTCCCTTCAGCGAGGGGGAGTGCGTTGAGCCTAGTAGCCGCTGCTACCATGTTATCCACTAGGTTAGAATTATGGCCAGGTGGTGTCACAAGGTGTCGTGGCGGGGTCTGATCCCTCCTGGGCGGGGCTAGCTGCCGCGGTACCTCAGTGGCCCATGTTATAACCAGTGTCACACTTGGCCCAGCCCCAGGGTTGTTGAAAAGGTTTCGAGGTTCCAGCTGTATCGGGAGGCACACCTGGGTCCTCCTCTGGAGGACCACCTCCGAAGTATGCTAGTCTAGATTAAAGCGGAAAGCTTCTACCCTCAAACGCTCCGATTCAGAATTCATCTGGTCTTGCAACGTGTTGATATCCTCTTGGGCCTTGTTCATCAGTGCTTTTATCCTGGTAATCTCTGCATTACGCTCTGCCTAATTTCCAGCTGTGACTTTGGTTCCCATCACGGTTGTCAGCTCCTCCATCAGATCCAGCAGAACTTGAGCCAACGTCCTGGCTTCCCCGGACCCTAACGGGACGTCGCCTGCCGCTGCTCTGGTTGTCGTGTTGTTGTGAGCCGGCATCGTGCCCTCCATGAAGATGGCAGCTCGATCGGCAGATCATAGGGCCCCGGAATACTATCGCTATTGGCATAGCCCCCAAGACCGCCGTCGTGAAGCTGGTAGATTGACTCCGCCTCTTGATACGTCTCCAACGTATCTATAATTTTTAATTGTTCCCTGCTATTGTATTATCTGTTTTGGATGTTTTATATGCATTAATATGCTATTTTAGATTATTTTTGGGACTAACCTGTTAATCTAGAGCCCAGTGCCAGTTTTTGTTTTTTTCCTGTTTTTGAGCTTTACAGAAAAGGAATATCAAATGGAGTCCAAGCAAAATAAAAATTTACGGTGATCATTTATGGACCAGAAGAAGCCCACAATGCATTGGAGTTGGCCTAGAAGATTCACGATGCAAACACAAACCTAGGGGTGCCCCCCTAGGGCGCGCCCCCCTGGCTTCTTGTTGCCGCCTTGTGTCCCCCCTTGACTTGATTCCAACACCAAGTACCCCTATATATCCAAAAACCTCTAGAAAAAAACCTAGATCGGGAGTTCTGCCGCCGCAAGCCTTAGTAGCCATGAAAAACCAATCGGGAGCCCGTTCTGGCACCCTATCAGAGGAGGAAACCATCACTGGAGGCCATCTTCATCATCCAGGTGGTCTCCATGATGAGGAGGAAGTAGTTCACCCTCGGGGCTGAGGGTATGTACCAGTAGCTATGTGTTTGATCTCTCTCTCTCTCTCATGTTCTTGAGATGACACGATCTTGATGTACCGCAAGCTTTATTAATATAGATGAATCATATGGAGTTTTCACTTCTATATCTTCTTGTGATGAATTGAGTTTTCCCTTTGAAGTTTCTTATCGGATTGAATCTTTAGAGGATTTGAGAAAACTTGATATATGTCTTGCGATGAGATGTTCTATTGATCCACTTGATGTATGTTTTGGTGATCAATTTGTGGGTTCCGTGACCTTGGGAGTCTATGCATAGGGGTTGGGACACGTTTTTGTCTTGACTCTCCGGTAGAAACTTTGGGGCACTCTTTGAAATTCTTTGTGTTGGATTGAACCTGACGAATTTGAAATTGTGTGATGCATATCATATAATCAAGCCCATGGGTACTCGTGGTGACATTGGAGTATCTTAGTGACATTAGGGTTTTGGTCTATGTGTATCTTAAGGTCTTATTTTAGTACAAAATCTAGGGCTGTTCGTGAAACTTATAGGGATAGCTCATACGATTGATCGGAAAAGATAACTTTGAGGTGGTTTCGTACCCTACAATAATTTCTTCATTTGTTCTCCACTATTTGTGACTATGGAGTGAACTCTTTGTCGCACGTAAGGTATTTACATATGATTCAACTATGTCAGTACTGTTGAGAGAACTTGCACTAGTGAAAGTATGAACCCTAGGCCTTGTTTTCAATTATTGCAATACCGTTTTTGCTCACTTTTGTTACTTGTTACCTTGCTGTTTTTATAATTTCAGATTATAAAAACCTATATCTATCATCCATATTTCACTTGTATCAACATCTCTTCGCCAAACTAGTGCACCTATATAATTTGCCATTGTATTGGGTGTGTTGGGAACACAAGAGATTTCTTGTATTTGATTGCAGGGTTGTTTGAGAGAGACCATCTTCATCCTACACCTCCCATGGATTGATAAACCTTAGTTCATCCACTTGAGGGAAAATTGATAATGTCCTACACAACTCTGCGCTTGGAGGCCCAACACGAGTCTACAAGAATAAAGTTATGTACTAGACATCAAGCTCTTTTCTGGTGCCGTTGCTGGGGAGGTGAGTGCTTGAAGGTTTATCTTTAGGACTTGAAATTAAATCTTCTAGTTCTTTTTTATCACTAGTTTGGTTTACATAGAAAACTAAAAAATGGAGTTTAGGTTGCATCAATTGTCTCGTCTTTATAATATATTTCGTGAAAATGATGGAAAGGAAAATTGTACCAAAGTGTTAGAAGAAGAAGTCAGTAAAATGTTTGGCACTAAACCTTTGAATTATGAGCATGATTGCAATGTTCTTAGTATAAATTCTTTGAATATCCATAATACTAATGATGACTGAACTAGTCAGGGTAAAGATGTCTCCTATAAGGATGTCAATTTTTCTGGAGTGAATTAGGAGTGCGATTACTCACTAAAGAAAAGGGAAAATAAATTTTGTAAGAGGCATAAATATTTAGAACCCAAGCGGTTACTTAAGATGTTAGATATTTGTGCTAAAAATTTATATCCTCTTCTTCTTGGCTGTACTTGTGAACTTTGCAATGAAAGTGGTCATTTTAATTTCCAATGTGAATTATTTCATGATCGAATTGTGTCCGAAAATTGTGATAACCTCATTACCCTTGATCAATATAATGAACTTAGTCTATTTTGGGGATATGAATAAATGAAACATAAAACTAACAAGGTTCCGGATTGGGTTCTCATAAAAATGATTCATTTTGATCTAAATGAAATCTATATGTATTGCATGGTAAATTGCATTGAGAATCCTTATATTGCCAATTTTTTAAAGATAAGAAAACAAATATAAGAGGTAGAGAATACTAATGAAGGGAATATACTTCCCAAGATCCTCCTATTTTTTCTTATGATGAATTAGGTGACGAGGGGGAGCTTCATATTCTACCAATCTCATCAATAAGAAGCTCGGAAAAATTGATTAAACTGAAACATGATGTGGTGAAGAAGAAGTAAAGAAGAAAAAGTATAGGTAAACAGGTATCTCTCCCAAATAATGATACCTCTTATAATCTTGAAAAACAAATTGGCACCAACTTAGAAAATTGTGATGATAATAATTGTTATACTAGTGATGCTATTCATACTATTAATGATGCGAGTGATTATGTTTATGTTATACAAAGCCATAAGCTTGGGGTTGCTATGTTTATTAAAGGTGATATTTTTAGTCCCCCAAGTTTTGACGTGCAAATATATTATGATGATAGCATGCCTCCTATTTATGATGATTTCAATAATGATAAAAGTGGATTTGGAGAGGTCATGAGTTTATTTGGTAATGATTCCACTATTTCGGAAGAGGTTTCAATTGACTATGATGAGAACAAAGTTGCTACTTTTGATGATTATTGTTATGACAATTATGTTATAAAAATTAGTGATAATTATTTTCATAATTTTGAATATCCTTTTACTGAACATTACTCTTTTAATGTGGAAACAATTTATAGTATTCGAGTTTCATAGATACTCCCATTATTCTGAATGAGAAGAAATCTGCTTATGGGGAGTAGTAAAACTTCTATGCTTGTGGTTCAAGAAAATAATGCTTTTATGTGATGGTTATATTTTTTAATTCATTCATGTTTCTACTAAATATTATTATGAGGGAGGAATATATGCTTGCAGGAATTGCAATAATATCAAGTTTCCTCTCTATGTGTTGAAAGTTTTGAAGTTATGCTTGTTTTTCCTTCCTATGCTAGTTGACTCTTGATTCCATCAATTGTTTGCTCAAAAAATACATATGAATAGGAAGTGGGGTAGACTTAAATGTGCTTGTCATGTGATTCATGATGCTCTCTTGCATGTTTCAACTATTATTCCTATACGAGCATCATTGAAATCATCATGCCTAGCTAAAAGGCATTAAAGCAAAGCGCTCGTTGGGAGACAACCCAAAACTTTGACTTTATGTTTTTGTATGTTAACATGATTAATCTACTTTATTAATCATGTTTTGTGTATTTTATTTCAATAAAGGGCCAAGTAAAGCCTTTGGGATAGTGTGGAAACTTGATTGTTTGATTCTGTGCAAAAACATAAAGTTTTGGGTCCAGTATATGAATTATCTGATTTTACTGGAGTGTAAAAAGCTTATTTAATTTTTACACATGATTTATATAAAAATTTTGTACATTTTACTAACTTTTCAGAATTTTTGGATTTATAAGTATGTTGATTGTTCAGATCATTACAGATTGTTCTGTTTTTGACAGAATCTGCCTTGTTTGCATAATTTGCTTGTTTTAGAGTTTACATAGATTATATTAAGTGATATAAATTTTAGAATTCATAAGATAAAGTAGTAATTTTGTTAGAAAATTATGAATCTTATCTTTGACAGAACCCAATTGAATGGTTTGCTCTTTATCATACTGACCCATCTCACGGAGTTCCGTTAAGTTTTGTGTTGTGAAGTTTTCAAGTTTTAGGTAAAGATTTGATGGACTATGGAATAAGGAGTTTCAAGAGCCTAATATTGGGGATTACCAAGGAACCCGAAGATAATATTCAAGTACAACCAAGAGCCTAAGCTTAGGGATGCCCGGAAGGCATCCTCTCTTTTGTCTTCAATCCATCGGTAAATTTACTTGAGGCTATATTTTTATTCACCACATGATATGTGTTTTGCTTGGAGTGTCATTTTATTTTGATAGTATTTTATTTCTGTTGTTTATATTAATGTTTTTCATCTTTTATTTCAATAAAAGTGTCAAGGGTAGCATTCACCATGCGCAATTTGCAATTATATGAGTTGCTGTTTCAAAACAGAAAGTTTGCTGTTAGTGCAAAAATTCCCTAGAATAGTCAGTATGTCATAAAATCTTGCAATTTGGACACATCATGCTCTTATAAATTATATACAGTTTGGTAAATTTTCAGAATTTTTGGTGTTAGTTAAGTATGGATCTTGCTGCACTCTTTAGAGACTGTTCTATTTAGGTAGATTGCTGTTATGATTGCATTGTTTGCATATGCTTTTTATTTTAATGACGCTATCTAAGGATAGGAGTATTAAATATGAATATTAATTCAGTATGAAATGTCAAATTATAATTTTTTACATTAAACAATGATAAAGTTTTGCATTGATTTATACTAACTTATCTCATGAGTTCTTGTTGAGTTTTGTGTGGATGAAGTTTTTAAGATCTAGGGAAACCGTGATATGAGAGGTATTAAGGAGGTACATGAGATCAAGATTCGGGATGACAAAGTCATGCCTAATTAATATTTCAAGAAGTCTCAAGCATATAATCTTGGGGATGCCCGGGTTGCCATCCCACCTTTCTTCTTCAACAATTATCGGTTACTATCAGTTGAACCTAAGTTTTTTCTTCTTCACATGATATGTGCTATCCCTAGAATGTCATTTTATTCTGTTTTTATGTTTGCATAAAATACTTAAGATATGAAATTCGTAGATGAGAGAGTCTTCACATAGTTATTTAATTGTTGGCTACTCACTGATCTCCACCTATATCTTTTTGGAGTAGTTTGTCTTTTGCTCTAGTGCTTCACTTATATCTTTGTAGAGCACGGCGGTGGTTTAATTTTATAGAAATTTATGAACTTTGATGCTTCACTTATATTATTTTGAGAGTCTCTAAACAACATGCTAATTTTCTTAGGTTATGAATTTAGTGCTAATGTAATGGGCATCCAAGAGGGATATAATAAAAACTTTCATATAAAGTGCATTGAATACTATGAGAAGTTTGATTCCTTATGATTGTTTTGAGATATAAAGATGGTAATATGAGAGACATTCTAGTGATTAATTGTGGATTGGTAGAAATACTCTTGTTAAAGGTTTTGATTCTCGTAGCATAGACGTATGGTGAACCATTATGTGACAAAGTCCGAGCATGATTTATTTATTGATTGCCCTCCTTTGTGTGGAGGTCAGGATCGCGCAATGGTTAACTCCTACCAACCCTTCCCCTAGGAGCATGCGTGTAGTACTTTGTTTCATAACTAATAGACTTTTCCAATAAGTGTGTGAGTTATTTATGACTAATGTTGAGTCCATGGATTATACGCACTCTCACCCTCCCACCCTTGCTAGCCTCTCTAGTACCGCGCAAATTTCGCCGGTGCATTAAACCCACCATATACCTTCCTCAAAACAGCCACGATATCTACCCATTATGGCATTTCCATAGCCATTTCGAGATATATTTCCATGCAACTTCCACCGTTCCGTTTATGATATGCATCATCATTGTCATATTTCTTTGCATCATCATGTAGTTGACATCGTATTTGTGGCAAGGCCACCGTTCATTTTTTATACATGTCACTCTTGAGTCATTGCACATCCCGTTACACCGCCAGAGACATTCACATAGAGTCATATTTTGTTCTAAGTATCAAGTTGTAATTCTTGAGTTGTAAGTAAATAAAAGTGTGATGATCATCATTATTAGAGCATTGTACCATGTGAGGAAAGGATGATGGAAGCTATGATTCCCTCACAAGTTAGGATGAGTCTCCGGACTTTACAAAAAAAAGAGGCCAAAGAATCCCACCAAAGGAAAAAAATAGAAAAAAATGAGATAAAAGAGAGAAGGGGCAATGCTACTATACTTTTTCCACACTTGTGCTTCAAAGTAGCACCATGATCTTCATTATAGAGAGTCTCCTATATTGACACTTTCATATACTAGTGGGAATTTTTTGTTATATAACTTTGCTTGTATATTCCAATGATGGGCTTCCTCAAATTGCCCTAGGTCTTCGTGAGCAAGCGAGTTGGATGCACACCCACTTAGTTTCTTTTTTGAGATTTCATAAACTTATAGCTCTAGTGCATCCTTTGCATGGAAATCCCTACTCACTCAAATTGATATCTATTTATGGGCATCTCCATAGCCCGTTGATACACCTAGTTGATGTGAGACTATCTCCTTCTTTTTGTCTTCTCCACAAACACCATATTCTATTCCACCTATAGTGATATATCCATGGCTCACGCTCATGTATTGCGTGAGAGTTGAAATTGCTTGGCTAAAACCGGGGTTGTGCATGATATAATACTTTGTGTGATGAAGATGGAGCATAGCCAGACTATATGATTTTGTAGGGATAACTTTCTTTGGCCATGTTATTTTGAAAATAAATGATTGCTTTATTAGTATGATTGAAGTATTATTCTTTTTATGTCAATATTAAACTCTTGTTTTGAATCTTATGGATCTGGATATTCTTGCCAAAATAAAAAAAAGATTACACTAATAAAAATGTTAGGTAGCATTCCACATCAAAAATTCTGTTTTTATCATTTACCTACTCGAGGACGAGCAGGAATTAAGCTTGGGGATGCTTGATACATCTCCAACGTATCTATAATTTTTGATTGTAACATGCTATTGTAGTTTTTGATGTTTGATATGCATTAACATGCTATTTTATATTATTTTCTGGGACCAACCTGTTAATCTAGAGCCCAGTGTCAGTTTTTGTTTTTTTCCCCTGTTTTGAGTTTTACAGAAAAGGAATATCAAACGGAGTCCAAACAGAATAAAAATTTACGGTGATCATTTATGGACCAGAAGAAGCCCACAGAGCATTGGAGCTGCGCCAGAAGAGTCACGAGGCAGCCACAAGCCAAGCCGCCCCCAGGGAGCGCCCCCTGGCTCGCCGCCTCGTGGCCCCCCTTGACTTGATTCCAACGCCAAATACCCCTATATATCCAGAAACCTCCAAAAAGACACCTAGATCACCAGTTCAACCTCCACGAGCCTCTGTAGCCACGAAAAACCAATCGAGAGCCCGTTCCGCCACCCTGCCGGAGGGGGAAACCATCACTGGAGGCCATCTTTATCATCTCGGCGGTCTCCATGATGAGGAGGGAGTAGTTCACCCTTGGGCTAAGAGTATGTACCAGTAGCTATGTGTTTGATCTCTCTCTCTCTCATGTTCTTGAGATGACACGATCTTGATGTATCGCGTGCTTTATTAATATAGATGAATCATATGGAGTTTCCCCCTCTATATCTTCTTGTGATGAATTGAGTTTTCCCTTTGAAGTTTTCTTATAGGATTGAGTCTTTAAAGGATTTGAGAACACTTGATGTATGTATTGCGATGGGATGTTCTATTGGTCCACTTGATGTATGGTTTTGTGATCAACTTGCGGGTTCCGTGACCTTGGGAATCTATGTGTAGGGGTTGGCACACATTTTCGTCTTGACACTCTGGTAGAAAGTTTGGGGCACTCTTTGAAGTTCTTTGTGTTGGATTGAACCTGATGAATCTGAAATTTTGTCATGCATATCAAATAATAAAGCCCATGGGTACTCGTGGTGACATTGGAGTATCTAAGTGAAATTAGGGTTTTGGTTGATGTGTATCTAAGGTGTTATTTTAGTACGAACTCTAGGGCTGTTCGTGACACTTATAGGGATAGCTCATACGATTGATCGGAAAAGATAACTTTGAGGTGGTTTCATACCCTGCAATAATTTCTTCATTTGTTCTCTTCTATTTGTAACTTTGGAGTGAACTATTTGTCGCACATGAGAGAATTACATATGATTCAGCTATGTTGGTATTGTTTAGAGAACTTGCACTAGTGAAAGTATGAACCCTAGGCCTTGTTTTCAAGCATTGCAATACCATTTTTGCTCACTTTTGTTATGTGTTACCATGCTGTTTTTATAATTTCAGATTTTAAAAAACTATATCTATCATCCATATTGCACTTGTATCACCATCTCTTTACCGAACTAGTGCACCTATACAATTTGCCATTGTATTGGGTGTGTTGGGGGCACAAGAGATTTCTTGTATTTGATTGCAGGGTTGTTTGAGATAGACCATCTTCATCCTACACCTCCCACGGATTTATAAACCCTAGGTCATCCACTCGAGGGAAAATTGCTACTGTCTACAAAACTTTGCGCTTGGAGGCCCAACACGAGTCTACAAAAATAAAGGTGTGTAGTAGAGATGACATCTCCACTGGAGGACCCATCATCTGCGAGGATAAGGGTTTCCCCTCCTAACACGGAGTCCTCCACACCTTGTGTGAAGGCGAAGAAGACGCTCCTCCTCCCGGGTTGAACACGGGTGGGTTACGCACGTCGGGTCGGCTCGACAAGGTCAGTGCAGATGTCTGGCCCAGGCATATATCCGCCAATCTTCAGAATGAAAACGTGAATTCCGCTGAAGTGGACCCGGTACCCATACTCGATTGAGTCGGCCTCCAAGCCCCATCCAACATCGTCGATTTAGACCTTGCCGCGGCGAGCCTTAGTCGTCATGCCGACAACGTATCCCTCGATCCCTGGAAGAGAGCCCTTCAAGAACTCCACACCACCCGCGTTAGCCCCACGGTGAGCGCCAACTGTCATGGATTTGTCACGGCAGATGTCCTAGAAGGACTTAGGTTCGAGGACATCGCTAATGGGGTGGACCCGAAGGGGTTGATCGGGACGAGAGACACGGGCTTACCCAGGTTCGGCCCCTCTGAAAGAGGTAAAAGCCTACATCTTAGTTTGTGTTGTATTGATTGGGTATCAATTACAAGGGAGTGGATTCGCTTGACATAGCTATCGATGAGTTGTTTCTTACCCTAAGCCGCCACAGAGGCTCGCCTTTATATAGGTAGGTCGAGGCCCTGGGCTTACAAGAGTCCAGACCGACTTACACAAAGTATCCGATCTAGTCTCTAAGTCGCCTTGCCTTCCTGGGCGCCAACTGGTAACCCTCATCCAGTTGTGTCAAGGATTACTCGGCCAGGACAACACAGGAGAGCACTTCATCAAACAGGAGCGCATGTACTTGACCATCGATAACAAAACATATCGCGTCGAGGCGCTCACCTCAAAGGCCGCTGAGACATGGATTCCTCGGCCAGGATGACACAGGAGAGCACTTCATCGAATAGGAGTGCATGTACTTGATCACCAAGAAGAAAACATATCGTGTCGAGGTTCTTGTCGAGCCCATGGAGGGACTGGGTGGTCAGATCCACCTCGGTGACGGCATGATTGATGCCCGAAAGGCCATCGGTGAGGACCTTCATGTGATGGGCGTACTCGGAGAAGGAGAGGTCTCCCTGCTTGAGATTGCAGTACTGCCTATTGAGAATCATGAAACGAGAAGCCCAGTTAGCGAGGAAGTAGTCCTTGAGCTTGGTCCAAACAGCATAGGTGGTGGTGGCACCGACGATGTGGTCGATGAGGGTTTCCACGAGCCCGGGGTAGATCCAGAGGGTGACGTGGGCGTCCAACTCGAGATATTGGGCGTCGGTGGTTGGAGGAGGTGGGTGGTCAATGATGTAGGAGACGTTGTAGCAGACGAGGACCATAAGGAAGAAGGATTTCCATTTGTGGTAGTTAAGATCAGCGGGATTAGAAGAAATTTGATGTGGTTTGTGATGTGATCGTGGAAGATCGGGTGGCGAGGGGCCGGGGCTGGTGGCTCCAGAGCCGAGGAGTTGAACAGGGGAGCGAAGTGGGATCCGGAGGCGCCGGTAGATCCATGAAAAATGAAAGGGGGAGTGCTAGATAAGGAGGCAGGAGTGGTGGCTGCATAGGAGGCTCGGACGGCAGTGGTCGGCACCGTGGAGGAGGAGAGGGAGCTCGGGGAGGTGCGGAGGTGGGTGTGTCGGACGAGGGAGAGTCAAGCTCAATCATGGTGAGGAGGCCTGCTAACTGATATCAAGTTGAAAAGAATAATTCTAAGATGTTATTCCCTATTGCAGATTACATGTCTTATATACAAGTGAGGATCTATTGCCCCTCCATCTCAGGCATGTAGGTCATGGACGAAGTGGATCTGAAATAAAAGGAATGTGTACGTGTACAGTATGGTTACATACAATTTAGCAGCTAGCAAGGTGTACACGCGAGCCAGGTTCGCACATGGAGCAGATTTTGCAGCATTTATAAAATCCAAGGGTACAACTTGTTGGGGAACGTTGCATGGGAAACAAAACATTTCCTACGCACACGCAAGATCTATCCATGGTGATGATCATCCACGAGAGGGAGAGTGGATCTACATACCCTTGTAGATCGCTAAGCGGGAAGCGTTAAGAAACACGATTGATGTAGTCGAACGTCTTCGTGATCCAAATCGTCGAGCGTCCCGCGATCCCATATCAATCCATCTCGCGATCCAATCATGATCTGTCCTGCGATCCCATCACGATCCATCCCGCAATACAATCACGAATCGTCTCGCGATCTTGATCACGGTCCTTCCCTCTAGCGCAAAACGAACGGCACCTCCACGTTCAGCACATGTACAACTCATTAACGATCTCCCCGTTCTTAATCCAGCAAGTGGGATCCGAGAGGTAGATGAGTTCTCTCGCAGTGTAACGACGTGGTGGCGGTGGTAGTGAACTAATCCTGCAAGGCTTCAGCTAAGCACCACAGAACTAATCTAGAGGAGAAACAGATCAAGGGGAAGAAGAGCGCAGCACGTGGCAATTAGGGTTGGGGGCTGCACCAAAAAAAACCTTAGTATATATAGGAGGGAGGGGAGAGGAGGCAGCCTTAGCCTTTCCTCCAAGGAGAGCTTCGGTCGAAGCCAAGGGGAAGAGTCCACCTTCGACAAGGGAGGTGGATGCCTAGTAGGACTCCTCCCTACTTGGCCCTTACTCCTCCTCCTTGCGCATAGGCCTTCTTGGGGTTGCTTCCTAGCCCACTAGGGGCTGGTACGCCACCACTAAGGCCCATGTGGCCCCTTGGGATGTGTTGGCCCCACTTGGTGGTCCCCCGGAAGCCATTCGTCACTCCTGGTACACTGCCAGAAATGCCCACACCACTTTCCTATATATCAATCTTTACCTCCGGACCATTCCGGAGCTCCTCATGACATCCGGGATCTCATCCGGAACTCTGAACAACCTTGGGTCACCAACATATATAACTCAATATTATCAAAACGTCACCGAACCATAAGTGTGCAGACCCTGCGGGTTCGAGAACTATGTAGACATGACCGAGACACCTCTACGGTCAATAACCAATAGCGGAACCTGGATGCCCATATTAGTTCCTACATATTCTACGAATATCTTTGTCGGTTGAACCTATATGTCAAGGATTCAGTTAATCACGTACGATGTTCCCTTTGTTTGTCGGTATGTTACTTGCCCGAGATTTGATCGTCGGTATTTGTATACCTAGTTCAACCCCGTTACCGGCAAGTCTCTTTACTCGTTCCGTAATACAAGATCCCGTGGACAACTATTTAGTCACATTGCTTGCAAGGCTTATAGTGATGTTGTATTACCGAGTGGGCCCTGAGATACCTCTCCGTCACACTGAGTAACAAATACCAGTCTTGATCCATGCCAACCCAACAGACACCCTTAGAGATACCTGTAGAGCACCTTTATAGTCACCCAGTTACATTGTGACATTTGATACACACAAGGTACTCCTCCCGTGTCAGTGAGTTGCATGATCTCTTGGTCATAGGAACAGATACTTGACATGCAGAAAACTATAGCAATAAACTGACACAATCATATGCTACGTTTATAGTTTGGGTCTTGTCCATCGCATCATTCTCCTAATGATGTGATCCCGTTATCAAATGACATCTCATGTCCATGGCTAGGAAATCTTAACCATCTTTGATCAACGAGCTAGTCTATTAGAGGCATACTAGGGACATGGTGTTGTCTATGTATCCACACATGTATCTGAGTTTCCGATCAATACAATTCTAGCATGGATAATAAACGATTATCATGAACAAGGAAATATGATAATAAGCAATTTATTATTTTCTTTAGGGCATATTTTCAACAATCTCCCTCTTGCACTAGAGTCTATAATCTAGTTCACATCACCATGTGATTCACATTGTTATGAATCTAACACCCAATGAGTTCTGGGGTTCGATCATGCTTTGCATGTGTGAGAGGTCTTTTTAGTCAACGGGTCTGCGACATTAAGATTCGTGTGTACTTTGCAAATCTCTATGTCATACTATAAACACTGCCACCACACTGCACTTGGAACTATTCCAAATGGCTGCTCCACTATACGTATCCGGATTGCTACTAAGAGTCATCAGGATTGGTGTTAAAGCTTGCATCAACGTAACCCTTTATGATGAACTCTTTATCACCTCCATAATTGAGAAATGTTTCCTTAGTACTCTAGTTACTAAGGATAGTCTTGACCGTTGTCTAGTGATCCACTCCTGGATCACTCTGGTACCCCTTGACAGACTCATGGCAAGGCACACACAGGTGCGATACACAGCATGGCATACTATACAGAGCCTATGAATATGGCATAGGGGAGGACCTTCGTCCTTTCTCTTTCTTCTGCCGTGATCGAGCTTTGAGTCTCACTCAACTCCACACCTTACAAATCAGGCAAGAAATCTTTCTTTGACTGATCCATTTTGATCTCTTTCAAAATCTTGTCTAGGTATGTACTCATTGAAAGTCTCATCAAGCATCTTGATCTATCTCTATAGATCTTGATGCCCAACAATTAGGTAGCTTTATCCAGGTCTTCCTTTGAAAAACTCTTTTCAAACAACCGTTTATGCTTTCCAGAAATTCTTACTTATTTCTCATCAAAAATATGTCAACCACATATACATATCAGAAATTCTATAGTGCTCCCACTCACTTTCTTGTAAATACAAGTTTCTCTAAAACTTTGTATAAACCCAAAAACTTTGATTTCCTCATCAAAGCGTATATTCAAACTCCGAGATGCTTGCTCCATCCCATAGAAGGATTGCTGGATCTTGCACACCTTTTAGCATCCTTAGGATTGACAAACCCTTCTGATTGTATCACATACAATCTTTCCTCAAGAAAACCATTAAGGAAACGATGTTTTGACATCCATCTGCCAGATTTCATAATTCAAAAATGCAGCAACCGCTAACATAATTCCAACAGGCTTTAGCATCGCTAACGGTGAAAAAGTCTCATCGTAGTCAATTCCTTGAACTTGCCGAAAAGTTTTTGTGACAAGACGAGATTTATAAATGGTGACATTCACCATCAACGTATGTCTTCATCTTCAAGGTCCATTTGTAGTCAATGACCTACCGTTAAACGGGAAAGTCTACCAATGTCCATACTTGGTTTTCATACATGGATCCTTTCTCGGATTTCATGGACTCTAACCATTTGTTGGAATCTGGGCCCATCATCACTTCTCCATAGTTCGTAGGTTCATTGTTGTCCAACAACATGACATCCAAGACAGGGTTGCTGAAGCACTCAGGAGCAGTATGCGTTCTTGTCGACCTACAAGGTTCGATAGTAACTTGATCCGAAGTTTCATGATCATCATCATTAATTTCCTCTTCAACTGATGTAGGTTCCACAGAAACATCTTTTTGTGTTGCGCCACTCTCTCATTGAAACAAAGGTTCAACAACCTCATCAAGTTCTATCTTCCTCCCACTCAATTCTTTCAACAGAAACCTTTTTATCGAGAAAGGACCCATTTCTAGCAACAAACTCTTTGCCCTTGGGTCTGAGATAGAAGGCATACCCAAATGTTTCCTTAAGGTATTCTATGAAGATGCACTTTCTGCTTTGGGTTCGAGCTTATCAGACATAAGCGGCGTATTCCCAAACTCTGAAAAATGACAACTTAGGTTTCTGCCAAATCGTACGGTGTCATCTGAATGGATTTAGATGGTGTCCTATTTAACGTGAATGTGGTTGTCTCTAATACGTAACCTCAAAACAATAAGAGACATCACAGTACGCGCCATATCTAATAAAGCACGACTACGATGTTCGGACACACCATCACACTATGGTGTTCCAGATGGCATGAGTTGTGAAACAACTTTCACATTGTCTTAAGTTCTATACCAAACTCGTAACTCAGATATTCACCTCCACGATCATATCGTAGACATTTATATCTTCTTGTCATGATGATCTTAAACTTCACTCTGAATTTGCTTGAACTTTTCAAACATTTCAGACTTGTGTTTCATTAAGTAAATATACACTATATCTACTCAAATCATCTGTGAAGGTAAGAAAATAACGATATCCACCACACGCTACAACACTCATTGGACTGTATACATCAACATGTATCATTTCCAATAAGTCACTTGCCCGTTCCATCAAGTCGGAATACGGGATTATTGTCATCTTGCCCAAGAGGCATGGTCCGCATGTCTCAACCGATTCAAAATCGAATGATTCGAAAGATCCGTCAGCATGGAGTTTCTCCATGCAATTTATACCAATATGACATTTAGCGGCAGTGCCACAAGTATGTGGTACTATCATCATTAACTTTGTATCTTTTGGCATCAATGTTATGAACATGTGTATTACTACAATCAAGATTCATTAAACCATTCTCATTGGGTGTATTACCATTGAAGGTATTATTCATGTAAATAGAATAACCATTATTCTCCAACTTAAATGAATAACCTTATTGCAATAAACATGATCTAATCATGTTCGTGCTCAAAGCAAACACCAAATAACATTTATTTGGGTTCATCACTAATCCCGAGGGTAGAGAGAGCGTGCGATGGTGATCACATCAACCATGGAAAACACTTCCAACACACATCGTCCCCTCACCCTTAGCTAGCCTCCATTTATTCCGTAGCTTTTATTTTGAGTTACTAACATTTAGCAACCGAACCGGTATCCAATACCTAGGTGCTACTAGGAGTACTAGCAAGGTACACATCAATAACACGTATATCAAATATACTTCTGTTGACTTTGCCGACCTTCTTATCTACCAAGTATCTAGGGTTGTTCGACTTCAGCGACTGCTCTCCTCATAATATAAGCACTTAGTCTCGGGTTTGGTTTCAACCTTTGGTTTCTTCATTGGAGCAGCAACTGACTTTCCATCCATGAAGTTTCCCTCTTAGTCCTTGCCCTTCTTGAAACTAGTGGTTTCACTAACCATCAACACTTGATGCTCCTTCTTGATTTCTATCTTCGCGGTGTCAAACATCACGAACAGCTTAGGGATCATTATTTCCATCCCTGGCTTTTTATAGTTCATCACGAAGCTTTAGTAGCTTAGTGACAGTGACTTGGAGAACTATATCAATCACTATCTTATCGAGAAGATCAACTACCACTTGATTCAAGCGATTGTAGTACCCAGATAATCTGAGCAAGTGCTCACCGATTGAGCTATTCTCCTTCATCTTGTGGGCAAAGAATCTTATTGGAGGTCTCATACCTCTCAACCTGGGCACGAGCCTGAAATCCAATTTCAGCTCTTGGAACATCACATATCCTCCGTGATGTTCAAAACGTACACGGAGCCTGAATTCTAAGCCGCAATGCAAGACGCACTGAACTATCAAGTAGTCATCAGAACGTGCGTGTCAGATGTTGACAACATCTACAAACGACACTTGAGGGGGTGGCACACCGAGCGGTGCATTAAGGACATAAGCCTTCTATGCAGCAATGAGGACAATCCTCAAATCACGGACCCATACCGCATTATTGCTACCATCATCTTTCAACTTACTTTTCTATTGGAACGTATCAATAAAACAGGGGAGCTACAGCGCGAGCTATCTACAACATAATTTGCAAAGACACTTTGACTATGTTCATGATAATGAGTTCAATTAATCATATTACCTAAGAACTCCCACTCAAATTGACATCCCTCCGGTCATTCGAGTGATACATGATCCATATTCACCAACTCAAGTCCGATCATCACGTGAGTTGAGGTGGTTTCAATGGTGAACATCATCATGTTGATCATATCTACTATATGACTCATGTTCGACCTTTCTGTCTCTTGTGTTCCGAGGCCATGTCTATACATGCTAGGCTCGTCAAGTTTAACCCGAGTATTCTACACGTGCAACACTGGCTTGCACCCATTGTATGTGAACGTTGAGTCTATCACACCCGATCATCACGTGGTGTCTCGACATGACGAACTATTGCAACGGTGCACACTCAGGGAGAACACAGTTTATCGTGAAATTTAAGTGAGGGATCACCTTATAATGCTACCATCGTCCTAAGCAAAACAAGGTGCATAAAACGATTAACATCACATGCAAATCATAAGTGACATGATATGGCCATGAACTTGTGCTTTTGATCTCCATCTTGAAAGCACCGGCATGATCTCCATAGTCATCGGCAAAACACCATGATCTCCATCATGATGATCTCCATCATTGTGTCTCCATCAGGGTTGTTGCGCCCACCATGCTTCTACTACTATTCCTACCATTTAGCAATAAAGTAAAGCATTACATAGCGCTTAATGATTGATACGCAGGTCATACAATAATGAAAGACAATCCTATGGCTCCTGCCGGTAGCCGAACTCATCAACATGCAAGTCATGATATTGTATACAATGTATGATCATCTCATACATCACGTATTATTGACACACGAACACATCACCGCGTACTCTCGACGCCGGGGGTGATGCACCGCAGCTCATGTCGAAGGAGGTCCGTCCGGTAGCGCGATACCCAAGATAGTCGGCGGACGCTTTTGCAGACCCAAAACCCCGCACGCCCGGGAGGGACCCCGTCAGGGAGCGCGACGGCTATGGGCTGCCCTATGTTGATTCTCTCTCCCCTAGAGCCTCGGGATTCACAACTCTCAAACGAAGAACAGCGAAGTACGAGAAGAAAAACGAAGAACGTAGATGAAAAAGTAGTATAGATTGATTTGTTCGATTGTGTGTTGTTCAATCGGCCATCACATCCAACATATATAAGAGGCGGCTGGACTTCCCATACAAGAAAAGGATTCCTCTAAGTTTTCCTTACAAGAAAATTATATCAATTCACGTCCTAGAGTCCTAGTTATAGTCCCACTCGGATTCGGCCCAAATCTAGCCCAATCTCCTGTCTTGCTTCCTACGTGGGCCATGGAATCTGCATAGGACCTCCAATGGAGATGGTCCAAACATCAATTTTGTGTGCCTAGATGAGGTAAAAAATACGTATGTTGATCACTTTCCCAAATAAAGCCATCTTGAATACCCACAAGGTCATCTTTAACTTCGAATCGGACTCGGCCACGCAGCAGACTCGACTGTCCGAGTGTTGTAGCATCTCTACAGGCCGCATATTTTCACTCGGACGTCAATTGCACTCGGCCAGTACTTTCACTCGACCGGTATTTTTTTTACTCGGATGGCAATTTCACTTGGCCGGAAATTTTCACTCGGATGGCAATTTCACTCGGTCGGATGGAAAACTTTTCACTCGACCGGACGACAAATGTTTCCCTCGGTCGGCAAACTTTCACTCGGAAATCCTGAGTGAAACTCCAGGCTGATTTTGTTTTGCCTCTCTAGGTAGCATATGACATCGGATTGAGAAGATTTATATATCAAAATCGATCGACTCGCGCAAAACTTTTGCATGTTGTAAGTTTTTCCATCCGAGGACGTCATGAGGGCCGACTGACTCGCCCGACCTATCAGACATGTGTCTGATCTCCTACGCCCCATTTTGCTTTGTGGTAGGGATGCACTCTGGTTGCTCTAACTTTTGCATACGATCCTAGATTGAGATGATTTATATATCAAAACCGGTAAGCTTGACGAGACGAAGACAATTCATGTATAACATTCCTTCATTTGTGGTTGTCTTGGAGGCGTAATAGACCAAAAAAGCACTTAGAACATCTACATGACAATCCAAGTGTGATTTGGCCCTTGAAATGATGCCGGATGGTGATGGCCTAAACATCATGGTTGTTTCACTCGGCAATGTGAACTTTCACATAGAAAAAACCTTTTCGTTTTAGTCTATCTTTATTGCATTTTGCACCGTGCCAAAATCAGGTGTCAACACATGCCCCCTGTTTTTCGGCAAAGCTAGCATGCCGAAAAATAATTTGCGCTATGTTTGCTCTAAGGACGATGTCAACACTCCATTGGCCATCTATATTTCTCAAGGCGATAATTATGTATCAGCCATGTTTATGCTAAGGGCAATAATCATATATCGGCCATTGCCTAATTAGGCTTCTTGCCACACACTCGGGTGGTACTTCTTCAGATATCTGCCATTGAGAGCTCGAGGTAATAATACACCTTGTATGGATTCCACTAAATATGAATTTCCAAGAACTATTCTGGCAAGCCTGAAAGGACCTTCCCAGTTTGGAGATCACTTCCCGAATTTTCTATCTCTAGAACCAATCGACAGAATCACTTTCCACACAAGATCGCCAACCTGAAAATTCTTCAACTTGATCTTTTTATTATAAGATCTTGCCACCCTCAATTTTCCCTTCTCTATGGCCTTTAACGCAGCCAAACGTTTATCAGCAACCTCATCAATATTGTCCATCATCAAATCATAAAAGTCCACTGTCGATAAATCATTTTGTCTGGCTATTCTCAAAGCACTCAAATTTACCTCCACTGGTAAAACAGCCTCTTGCCCGTATACTATCTCATACGAAGTTACCTTTGTAGCACCATGCCTTGAGATCCTATGTGCCCACAAAGCCTCAGACAACAACTCATGCCATTTTCTCGGATTATCCTCAATCTTCTTCTTGATGAGCTTAATCAATATTTTGTTGCTAGACTTAGCTTGTCCATTAGCTTGGGTATAATACGGAGATGAATTGAGCAACTTTATGTTGTATGATTCGGCAAATTCTCTAACTTGATGTGAGATGAAAGATGAACCTTGATCTTTAGCTAATGTCTGAGGAATGCCGAATCTATGAAAAATGTGTTCGGTTATGAATTGAATCACCTATGTATGTTTCATGTTCTTGAGAGGTACTGCTTCACACCATTTAGTGAAATAATCGGTCGCCACCAACAAGAACTGATGCCCCTTTGAAGAAGATGGATGAATTTGTCCAATGAAATATAATCCCCATCCTCTAAAAGGCCATGGCTTGATAATAGGATGCAACATAGCAGCAGGAGCCAACTGAATATCACCAAATTTTTTACAAGCTGCATACCCTTTATAATACCTCAAGCAATCATTGATCATAGTCAGCCAATAAAACCCAACACGTCGTAAGAGCCATTTCATTTTGGGTGCCGACTGATGAGTACCATAGATGCCTTCATGTACCTCTCACATAGCAGCTCTTGCTTGGTCTTTGTCCAAACACTTCAAAAGAACATCTTCAACCGTTCAGCAACAAAGACCATCATCTCTCATTGTATATTTGAAAGCCATACGCCAAACAGTCCTGTCCACCCTTTCACTCGGATTGCACAAGTAATCAATTATGGGCTTCCTCCAGTCATGATTTTCACCTGTACTAGATTTATTGTTAGTGGCCGAATCAATGGGCTCTAGTTCGGCCTCTCCCAAATTAGCAAGACAAGACATCGGCTTCTAAAAAATATGAAACATGCCGTGATCAATATGGTAGACGGATGCTTGTTGTGCTAACTCATTTGCTCTCCAATTGTCATGTCTAGATATATGAGCAATGCTAAAATAATTCAAAGTATAAATCGCATCTAGACACTTATCAAGATAAACATTAAATGATTCGTCTAAACATTGAAAGACTTTGGACACTTGCTGCACTACTAATAACGAATCACCAAAAGCCTCAACATGTGTAGCACCTATAGCGAGCAACATCTCTAAACCGAATAGCACTGCTTCATATTCGGCTTGATTATTTGTGCAAAAATATTCCAGTCGGCATGAGGATTCAAAAACAGCACCATGGGGAGATATATAAACAATACCAACACCTTCGTCATTGCTACAAACTGAACCATCAAAATATAACCTCCATGGCACTAACGATAGAAGATTTATACCAACATCATGCTCGTCATTAATCTGATGCTCAACAATAAAATTAGCAACAATTTGGCCTTTCAAGGATTTTAGAGATTCATAAGCCAAATCATACTCAATTAAAGCATAAGCCCACTTGCCAATCTTACCACTAAGAATTGGCCTATGCAGCATGTATTTAATGACATCGGTTTGGCAAGCTACTATGCAGGCACTCGACACAAGGTATTGTCTCAGTTTTGTGCAAGCATAATATAAATAGAGGCATAACTTTTCAATAAATGTATACCTTGTCTTGGTATCCAATAAGCGTCGACTCAAATATGTAATAGTATGTTCTCTTCCTTCGGTTTCTTGAGTCAATACAGCACCAAGAACACCTTCCTCTGCCGCAATGTAAAGCCTAAAGGGTTCTTTATGTTTGGGTTCTTTCATCACCGGAGGAGTGCTCAAAAAGGTCTTGATCATGTCGAATGCCTCTTGCTGTTTTGCCCCCCAAGTAAAATCAGCATCATTCTTTAACCAAGGGATAGGAGTGAATGCATCAACCTTCCCTAACAAATTAGCTATGAACCTTCTCAAATAATTGACCTTGCCAAGGAATTTTTGCATATATCTCTTGCATGTTGGAGCCTCCACTTTTTGTATAGCTTCTATCTTTTTGGGATCGATTTCTACGCCATTCTCATGAATAATGGAACCCAAAAACTTTCTAGCCGACACGCCGAATGCACACTTCAAAGGATTTATCTTCAGTCCATATTTTTTTCATCCTTTCAATGGCCAAACGCAAATCGGCTAGAGGAGATTTAAAAGCATCCGATTTGACAACAATATCATCAATATAAACCTCAAGTATAACACCGAGTAAATCATGAAAAATTAAATTCATAGCCCTTTGATATGTGGCACCAGCATTTTTTAACCCGAAGGTCATCACTATACAAACAAATAAACCAAGGAAACCAGGGCAATGAAAGGTTGTCTTGGACATGTCCTCTTCGGCCATGAAAATCTGGTTATACCCCGCATTGCCATCAAGAATGCTAATGACCTTATGTCCAGAAGCATCATTAATAAGCATATCAGCTATGGGCATGGGATACTCATCTTTGGGCGTAGCTCTATTCAAATATCTGAAATCAATGCAGACTCTTATCTTGCCAGAGCCCTTCTTCTCAACTGGCACAATGTTAGAGATCCACTCGGCATACCTGCAAGGCCGAATGAAATTAGCTTTGAGCAACCGACCGATCTCCTCCTTGATCCAGTCATATGTTTTTGGATTAAATTTTCTGGCCGATTGTTTGTAAGGTCTAAAACCGGCCTTTATAGGTAATCGATGCTCCACTACCTCTCGGCTTAAACCTGGCATCTCATGATATTCCCATGCAAAGCAACAAACATATTCTTTCAAAAAATCGATCAACCTATCCTTATGATCGGCTCTTAAGTTTTTATTTACAAATGTTGGCCTAGGAACTGAACCATCCCCTATATTTATTTCTTCTAATGGATCTGCTGACTGAAAACCCTGTCCTAATGTATCCATGTCATCCAACTCCTCTACAGATTCATAGATATCATTCTCGCTAGACCGATATTTTGCAAGACATTTCTGCAACCACTTGGAATTTGAATCCATTTAAACATATCATACCTTGGAGCCGATTGCCACTCATCGGCTTTAAAGAGACGGGCACAAAACCATTCTTCGTTGCGCTAAGGAAATCAAACTCTGACAAGTCGCGTCCCGTTAAGCAAGTAGCATTGGGATGTTGCCAATCCATCGATGCATTGGCCAAAGCAACACAAGGTGAGTTATCGGCATGAATGACTTCCACCTCATCATCAACCCACTGGATCAAAAACTGGTGCATGCTAGATGGCACGCACTGGTTTGCATGAACCCAATCACGGCCTAGTATGACATTGTAGTTACCTTGCACCTCAGCAACAAAGAACGCAGTAGCCAAAGTTTTGCTCCCGACTGTAAGCTCCACATACATCACACCTTTGGCTTCAGTTTTCTCTTTACCTTCAAACCCATTAAGCACCATATTGGTCTTGATTAATTCATCATCGGGCAAACCCAATTTCTTGAAGACCGAATAGGGCATGAGATTCACCACAGGACCACCATCAACAAGCATCCGAGTGAGTGGTGATTCATTGATATGACCTCTGAGGTATAACGGTTTCAAGTGCGCCACTGGTTCCTTTGGCTTCTTGAATATTGCATTTCTAGGGCCAAAATCCAGCTGAGCCACTTCCCCTTCCTCATCTACAGCACAGAATTCAGCGGGTAAGTAATACACCATATTGATAACCATACCTTCATGAACCGGTGTAGACTGATAGACAACAGATCATCTTCCTCCTCGTGCGCGTCCACCGAATCTGAGTTCTGTCCGAGTGAAGGAGAAGTAACAGGCGACTGAGACGATGTCATAGCTACATCATCCTATTTTGGTGGTGTAATTGCTACTGTGATAGATCTAGAAGCCACTACGTCTTGCATTGGTTTAGGCTTCCACACTTGCTTCGCTGGTATCATGGGCCAAGTGACATCGAACAACTCGTCCCTTTGCTTCTTAGCTTCTTGTTCTGCCATCTCTTGATTCCTCAACCTTTGTAATTTCCTATTTTGTGTCTTTGTTAGACCTGGAGGACACCACCTTGGTCGAGTGTATTTAGGATCAACTGGCTTCACTTGGCTGGTACTTGCTTCATGATAATTGGTCGAGTGCTTCGGCACGATAACAAGTATCGGCTCAGTTGGGTTGCTATGCACAGTCGGCCGCTGTGTGGTGAAAATTTCACTACTCAGGATGAGTGAGTCGGCATTGATATTTTCCTTGCCCTTCCCTGACTGCACTGCTGCAACACTTGACAACTTGATGCGCCACTCTTGTCGACTTTTCTGGCCTACGAAGTTTTCACTTGGGCGCACCCTTTTACTCGGACAAAATCCACTCGGATGTTCGATTGCGTAGTATCCACTCGACCGTATTCTTTCATTCAGATAACTTCTGCCCGAGTGCCTTCTTACACTCAGATAGTTTCCACTCGGAGGCATATTTTGACCAACCGAGTAATGGACACCCATGTTCAGTCGGCTTTCATACGAGCATCCAAGTCATCCCAAACAGCTTGTCGTTGTTCTTGTGGAAGTGGCATCCTTGATCCGATGGAGACCTTGGTCGCTTCAGGTACGATGACCGATTAGAGCTATAACCGGCTGACTGATTTGCATATTTGGACAGCAGCATATCAAAAGTTGGCTTGACTCGCTTACGATGTACCTTGGCTTAATTCCTCTTCCACTTGCCAACTTCTGGACTCTTGGGTTTAACAAACTTAACACGAGTGTCTTGTTGCACTTGTTGTTGCCCCCCGAGTGCAGAATTCTTGATGGTGATCTTGATTACTTCCTTGCCATCGGGTTGCTTGTCAAGCACAACCTGCCTCCCCAAGACCTTGCTATCCTCCTTGCTTTTCCTAGGCTCACCAATAATGACACTAGTTTTATTAGCAGATTCGGCTACCTCTAGCCGAATGAGCAACTTTTTTCCCTCCAAATCCAGAGTGTTCATTGGGAAAGGTTGCTTATCAACTTGCATCTCTAAAAAGTTCAATCGTCTGTCATTAATGGCTGATTGTATCTGTCGTCGGAAAACATTGCAATCATTAGTAGCATGAGAAAAATAATTATGATATTTGCAATAAGCACGCCGTTTCAACTCTTCAATCGATGGTAAAGTGTGAGATATCCTAATCATCTTAGCTTGCAGCAAAGCATCAAATATTTTGTCACACTTAGCAATGTTAAAAGTAAACTTCATCTCTTCACCACGATTCTTATGAATCGGTTTCAGATCATTGCAAGTAAACGGTTTGTCCTTAGACGGCCAAAAAAATTCAGCAGCATACATATCACCTTCATCATCCGAGTGATCACGACCATACTCAACCATATTCCTCTTAGGACGATCAGTTTTATATCTATGCACCTCCTTGAGATCTTTGCTCCGGCTCTCCTGAGCCAAAGCTTTTTGCAAGACTTGGTTGATACTTAAGATCTCATAGCCTTCTAGATTTCCCTAATGTGAGTTTTTAAACCACTGAGCACAAGGTCAGCCAAGTCCCTCTCGGTTATCACCAAACTATAGCACCAGTTCTTTGTATCTCTAACTCTCTTGACGTAATCGGATACCGATTCATCATTTTTTTTGCTTAACCGATGTAAGATGTGATAATTTAAGTTCGTTGTCGCCGCTATAAAAGTGATCATGAAATATTTGTTCCAGCTGCGACCACACACGGATAGAACCATGTGGTAGAGAAGAAAACCATGAAAAAGTAGTACCAGTTAATGATAAAGGAAACAAGCGCACTTTCAATTCATTCAGCGATCCTGCTTCAACCAGTTGTGCTAAGTATTGACTAACATGTTCCCATGTGGTTATTGTGCCTTCTCCATTGAACTTAACAAAATCTGGAATTTTACGTCCTGGAGGGCAGTGGATAGTGTGAAAGTACTCGGGGTACGGTTTTTGGTAAATCTGATTCCGAGGTAACTCAACTCCAAAATTCTCTCGAAGCATCTTAGCCATCTCCTCTCTAAAAAAAGCTAAAGTATCGTCCGTAGTAGACGGTGAGGCTTGCTGTTGTGGGATGGGAGGAGTAGAACTACTAGCAGTAGGCAGGAACTGTGGCACATATGCCGAACCATAGTTCAGCTATGGCCGAGTGCTTGCACCTATAGGTACAGCTTGGTTCGGTATAGGAACCGAACTTGGCATGCTCATGATGGAATTAGTGGGTGCAGTCACAATCTGATTTGTGTGGGTAGGATAGTAATTCACCGGCATGAGAGGTGCCGATGAAATAGGTAAAGACAGAGTAGGGTTTTCTACACTAGCAGCCACACCAATATTAACACTAGACGATTGAGGCATATTTTTTTGCGCATTGGCATTTTCTATGAAAGTTTGATAGACCAAGTTATTACCATCGGCAATATGACTCACAATCTCAGCCCACTGCTCGGGAGGAAAGGTAGTACCTACAGGAGGTTTAACCTGCTCGGCTTGAAGAGGAGGGAACTTGATTTATCCAATCGGAGTGATGTTGCCTTGGCAATCTTTCTTGAAGTTTCCAAGGAATTCCTGCAACTCCTTCTCTTCACGTACCTTCTTGTACTCCTCATAAGCATGGCGATGATCAACTGATAGTTCATCAAGCTTGGGCTTAATGATGTTATCGGCATCTATCTTAGATGGCTTGGGAAGATCAGACATGATGGTAGATGAGGATGATTGATCTTTATTCCCCAGAGGAGTCGCCAAAAAGTGTGTTGACACACGAAAACGTCACCGTGTACCCTCGACGCCGGGGGTGATGCACCGCAGCTCACATCGAAGGAGGTCCGTCCGGCAGCATGATACGCAAGACAGTCGGCGGACGCTTTTGCAGACCCGAAACCCCGCACGCCCGGGAGGGACCCCGTCAGGGAGTGCGGCGGCTATGGGATGCCCTAGGTCAATTCGCTCGCCCTTAGAGCCTCAGGATTCGCAGCTCTCAAAGAAAGAACAGTGAAGTACGAGAAGACAAACGAAGAACGTAGATGAAAAAGTAGTATAGATTGATTTGTTCGATTGTGTGTTGTTCAATCGGCCATCACCTCCAACATATATAAGAGGCGGTTGGACTTCGCGTACAAGCAAAGGCTTCCTCTAAGTTTTCCTTACAAGAAAATTACATCAATTCACGTCCTAGAGTCTTAGTTCTAGTCCCACTCGGATTCAGCCCAAATCTGGTCCAATCTTCTGTCTTGCTTCCTGCGTGGGCCGTCGAATCTGCATATGACCTCCAATGGAGACGGTCCAAACATAAATTTTGTGTGCCTATATGAGGCCAATAATCCATATGTTGATCACTTTCCCAAATAAAGCCATCCTGAATACTCCACGAGATCATCTTTAACTTTGAATCGGACTCGGCCACGCAGCAGACTGAACTGTCCGAGTGTTGTAGCATCTCTATACGCCGCATACTATCTCATATGATAATGACCTTAAAAGATAAGTTGACCGTTTTGACGTTACGAACAACTTTCATGTTGAAGACTTTTCCATCCGAGGCAATCTTGAACTTTCACTCGACCGAAACTTTCACTCGGACGGTGATTTTTACTCAGACGGCAATTGCACTCGGCCAGTACTTTCACTCGACCGGTATTATTTTACTCGGACGGCGATTCTCACTCGGATGGAAATTTCACTAGGCCGGCGATTTTCACTCGGATGGAAATTTCACTCGGCCGGACAGAAAACTTTTCACTCGACCAGACGACAAATGTTTCCCTCGGTCAGCAAACTTTCACTCGGAAATCCCGAGTGAAACTCCAGGCTGATTTTGTTTTGCCTCTCCTGGTAGCATATAACCTCGGATTGAGACGATTTATATATCAAAATGAATCGAATCGATGACGCGAAACTTTTTCATGTTGTATGTTTTTCCATCCGAGGACGTCTTGAGGGCCGAATGACTCGCGTAACCTATCAGACATGTGTCTGATCTCCTGCGCCACATTTTGATTTGTGGTAGGGCTGCACTCTGGTTGCTCTAACTTTTACACACGACCTCAGATTGAGATGATTTATATATCAAAACGGATCAGCTCGACGAGGCGAAGAGAATCCATGTAGAGCATTCCTTCATTCGAGGTTGTCTTGGAGGTGTAATAGACCAAAAAATCACTCAGAACATCTACATGACAATCCAAGTGTGATTTGGCCCGTGAAATGATGTCGAATGGTGATGGCCTAAACATTAAGGTTGTTTCACTCAGCAATATGAACTTTCTCATATAAAAAACTTTTACGTTTGAGTCCATCTTTATTGCATTTTGCACCGTGCCAAAATCGGGTGTCAACACATATATCTCATCATGTAATTGGCCATATCACATCACAACATACCCTGCAAAAACGAGTTAGGCGTCCTCTAATTGTTGTTGCATGTTTTACGTGGCTACTACGGGTATCTAGCAAGAACTATTCTCACCTACGCAAAAACCACAACGATGATACATAAGTTGCTTTTCAACCTTCTGAAGGACTGCCTTTCTCGAATCCGATCCAACTAAAGTAGGAGAAACAAATACCCGCCAGCCATCTTTGTGCAACGAAGTTACACGTCAGTCGATGGAACCGTTCTCTCGTAAGCGTACGAGTAAGGTTGGTCCGGGCCGCTTCATCCCACAATACCGCTGAATCAAAACACGACCAAGGAAGGAAGCAATCTAAGCATCAACGCCCACAAACTCCTTTGTGTTCTACTCAAGATCTCATCTACACATAGACCTAGCTCATGATGCCACTGTTGGGGGACGCTGGATGGGAAACAAAAAATTTCCTTTGCACAAGGAAGATCTATCCATGGTGATGAGCATCTAGGAGAGGGATACTGGATCTGCATACCCTTGTAGATAGCTTAGTGGGAAACGTTAAGAAACGCGGTTGATGTAGTCGAACGTCTTCGCGATCCAAATCGCCGAGCGTCCCGTGATCCCATCAAAATCCATCCTGCAATCCAATCACAATCTGTCACGTGATCCCATCACGATCTGTCCCATGATCCAATCACGAATCGTCTCGTGATCTTGATCACGGTCCTTCCGGACTAGCGCCAAACGGACGACACCTCCGCGTTCAGCACACATACAGCTCGATGACGATCTCCGCCTTCTTGATCCAACAAGAGGGAGCGGAGAGGTAGTTGAGTTCTCCGGCAGCACAATGGCATGGTGGCGGTGGTGGTGAACTAATCCTGCAGGGCTTCGCCTAAGCACCGCAGAACTAATCTAGAGAAGAAACAGATCTAGAGAAAGAAGAGGGCAGCACGTGGCAATTAGGGTTGGGGGCTGCCCTCAAAAAAACCTTATTATATATAGGAGGGAGGGGAGAGGAGGCAGCCTTAGCCTCTCCTCCAACGAGAGCTTCGGTCGAAGCCAAGCGGAGGAGTCCACCTCCCACAAGGGAGGTGGATTCCTAGTAGGACTCCTCCCTACTTGGCCCTTACTCCTCCTCCTTGCGCATAGGCCTTCTTGGTCTGGCTTCCCAGCCCACCAGGGGATGGTACGCCACCACCAAGGACCATGTGGTCCCTTGGGGTGTGTTGGGCCCACTTGGTGGTCCCCCGGAACCCATTCGTACACTGCCGGAAATGCTCGAAACTTTTTCGGAGTTCAAACACCACTTTCCTATATATCAATCTTTACCACCAGACCATTCCGGAGCTCCTCATGACGTCCGGGATCTCATCTGGGACTCCGAACAACCTACGGTCACCAACATATATACCTCAATCCTACCGAAACGTCACCGAACTTTAAGTGTGCAGACCCTGCGGGTTCGAGAACTATGTAGACATGACCAAGACACCTCTACGGTCATAACCAACAGCGTTACCTAGATGCCCAAATTGGTTCCTACATATTCTACAAAGATCTTTATCAGTTGAACCTTTATGTCAAGGATTCAGTTAATCCCATCTGTTGTTCCGTTTGTTTGTCGGTATGTTACTTGCCCGAGATTCGATCATTGGTATCTGTATACCTAGTTCAATACCGTTACTGGCAAGTCTCTTTACTCATTCCATAATACAAGATCCTAAGGATAACTCTTTATTCACATTGCTTGCAATGCTTATAGTGATGTTGTATTACCGAGTGGGCCCTAGGATACCTCTCCGTCACACGGAGTAACAAATCCCAGTCTTGATCCATGCCAACCCAACAGACACCCTCGGACATACCTGTAGAGCACCTTTATAGTCACCCAGTTACGTTGCGACGTTTGATACACACAAGGTACTCCTACGGTGTCAGCGAGTTGCATGATCTCATGGTCATAGGAACAGATACTTGATATGCAGAAAACTATAGCAATAAACTCACACAATCATATGCTACATTTACAGTTTGTGTCTTGTCCATCACATCATTCTCCTAATTATGTGATCCCATTATCAAATGACATCTCATGTCCATGGCTAGGAAACCTTAACCATCTTCGATCGACGAGCTAGTCTATTAGAGGTATTCTAGGGACATGGTGTTGTCTATATATCCACATATGTATCTGAGTTTCCAATCAATACAATTCTAGCATGGATAATAAACGATTATCATGAACAAGTAAATATGATAATAACCAATTTATTATTGCCTCTAGGGCATATTTGAAACACAACTTGCATGGTAGTATCTGGGGCATGTGGGATACAAACACAACCATCTTGAAGTGAAGACAAACTAAAGCAAATCGTTGTATATCCTATCTTTTCTAAACAGTCACGATACTCAAGGGAGGGAGGGAATCCATCAAAACGTATGGACTAATTCCTAATTTCTTGTTCGTGATAGGATTATTATTAATAACCATGAGGGTCTTGGATGCCAATGAGGCTCAAGCAATAAATCATCAATTTTATTAATGCATCTTTATTCGTTCATACATGGTATCAGCCTAACCTCAATCCAAAACCCTAGTTGTCGCCGCCACATCCGCATCGGGGCGCCACATCTACATCGACCTCCATGATCTACAAAAATTGCTACTGTCCTACAAAACTCTGCGCTTGGAGGCCCAACACGAGTCTACAAAAATGAAGTTGTGTAGTAGACATCACCTCTCCACTAGAACACCCATCATCTATGAGGATAAGGGTTTCCCCTCCTAACACGGAGTCCTCCACACCTTGTGTGAAGCCGATGAAGATGCTCCTCCGCCCGGGTTGAACACGGGTGGGTTACACACGCCGGTCCGGCTTGACGAGGTCGGTGCAGATGTCCGGCCCAGTCACATATCCTCCAATCTTCCCAATGAAAACGTGAATTCCGCCGAAGGGGACCCGGTACCCATACTCGATTGACTCGGCCTCCGATCCCCATCCAGCGTTGTCGATGTAGATCTTTCCACGACGACTCTTAATCCTCATGCCGACGACGTATCCCTCGATCCCTGGAAGAGAGCCCTTTGATAACTCCACAACACTGCGTGTTAGCCCCACGGTCGGTGCCAACTGTCGTGGATTTGTCACGGTAGATGTCCTAGAAGGACTTAGGTTCGAGGCAGGGTGGATCCGAAGGGGTTGATCAGGACGAGAGACACGAGTTTACCCAGGTTCGGCCCCTCGAAAAGTGGTAAAATCCTACGTCTTGATTTGTGTTGTATTGATTGGGTATCGATTACAAGGGAGCGGATTCGTTTGACCTACCTATCGATGAGTTGTTTCTTACCCTAAGCCACCACAGGGGCTCGCCTTTATATAGGTACGTTGAGGCCCTGGGCTTATAAGAGTCCAGACCGACTTACACAAAGTATCCGATCTTGTCTCTAAGTCACCTTGCCTCCCTGGGCAAGCCATCTTCCGGATGGCTCACGTGCCCAGGTCTCGCGTCGTCTTCCGGCTCTGAGCCTCCATCTAGGCCCACCTGGTGAATCGCCTCTTAGGCTTGTCTTCAACTGTCAGGCCCACTTCAGGCCTTGATTATGAGCCTCCAGGTATGACCCGGCCCCTCCTGGGCGGGTCTCGCCACGGGGTTATATCCCCAACAAGTACCATTCATACAATTGTCGCATCATCGTTGGTAGATGGGGGAGCTCCTCACGTCCGACGAGGGGCTTCCTGTCCTCATTTTCTAAGTTTGCTACTACCTCAGCCTTTTCGAACTGTATCAAATCATCAAAGTAATCGCCAGGAGTGATAGCAAGACCACTGGTCGCTCTCCCAAGATAATTAGCGATATTGGTAAACACCTTGAGTGGAGGGCACGATTGCAGTTCTTGTTCGCCGAGCTGGGGAATTGTTTTCCCGCTTCTTGAGCCACTGCTACTTAAACTTATCAATCGCTTTGCTTGATCAAATGTCTTTTGAATACAATGGTCATAGTTTGATTGCGGGGGAGGCGGTGGTGGTCGCCTAAGGGCATCTAGACATCGCTTCGCTTTTACCGAATCTACTTTCTCCTATCGAGGTGGACGTTTTGGTGCAAGCTGGCGTTTCACATCGGCAGCCATGATATCGGCGGTTTCCTCACCAGTCATGTCGTAGGGTAACTTGGGAAGAGCCTTCTTGGTCCTTGGGCCTGCTCTGGATTTCTTCGTCGATGTGCTGTTGCTAGTCACCGGAGCGGCGGCGGCTCTCTTCCGCTGTTGCTGAGGCGGCGAAGGAGGCAGAGTTCGCTGAGGCGGCAGAGACAGCTGAGGCGGAGGAGGATTCTACTGGTTACAACCCTTTCTTGTGATCCTCTAACATGCGATCGAACTTCAACTTCTCCCTTTCACTTTCGCATTCTCTCTGTGCATCAACAATGACCCGACGAAGAACTTCATTGGGCACATCGTCCGGTGCCTCTTGATCTTCAGCTTCCCCCATTGCAGTATCACCGTATTTAGGGAACATGTGATAGCTGTCATCATCATCCTCTTCTTCTTCGTTGTCTTCCATCATAACCCCTCTTTCTTCGTGCTTGGTCCAAACATTATAGTGTGGCATGAAACCCTTCTCAAGCAGGTGGGAGTGAGGGCTTTTCGAGTTAGAGTAGTCCTTCGTATTCTCACAGACAGTACATGGACAATACATAAACCATTCTGCTTATTTGCCTCAGCCACTTCGAGAAATTTATGCAGGCCCTCAATGTACTCGGAGGTGCGTCAGTCACCGTACATCCATTGCTAGTTCATCTGCGTGCATTATATAATTAAGTGTATCAAAAACCATTACAGAACATAATGAATAGAGAAGTGACCAAATTAATACAAGTTCATCGTCACATTAAAACCAAAGTACAGTAGTGATCAAATCTTATTACTGAAAAATAAATACATAAAGTTCATATATAGTTCTCATAGAACAACATACAGCTTTCTAGAGCATCTAATAAAAACAAACATTGAAACTAACATACAACTATGTATAACTTTTAAATGCAAAGCAATGCGATCATAATCGCAACTAAGGTAACAATTGATCCAACAACATAATGATACCCAGCCTCATTATCAATGGCATATTTTCTTGTCTTTCTAATCTTCACGCGCATTGCATCCATCTTGAAATTGTGATCATCGACGACATTGGCAACATGCAACTCCAATTTCATCTTCTCCTCCTCAATTCTTTTCAATTTTTCTTTCAAATACTCATTTTCTTTTTCAACTAAATTTAACCTCTCGACAAGAGGGTCGGTTGGAATTTCCGGTTCACATACCTCCTGGATAAAAACATCTATGTCATGTTGGTCGGCATAATTGTCATAAACATTAAATGAAACAAATAGAAATAAAAGATAATATACCACATCCGAATCATAGACGTGAAGAACCATTGCAAGATAGTAGATGTGTCGGATTTCTGCCGCATGGGGAATGACCACGAGTAGTGTGTGAAGTCATCTAACACAATGAGATAGTATTGAAAACCAGAGAAACTTACAATCGGGGATGTCCACAAATCACAATGTATAAGATCAAGCGATGCAAAAGTATGGCTAAAAGATGAAGAAAGGGAAGATGGGCCTGTCGGCCAAGCTGACATGCGCTACATGGAGAGTGTGCGGATTTATTACAATCGGGGAGAAAATCCTTTGCTAAAGTGGAGAGGGAGTGAGCGCAAGGATGCCCGAGACGACAGTGTCATAAGTCTGAGGAAGCCGCTGATGTTGATTTATTGCCAATGAAGGGGTATAGGTCGCCATTGCTAATGGAGATCATGAAAACCCGTCATGTTCGAAGATCCTTCACAATAAAACCACAAGGGTAAAACTCAACAGAACAAGAATTATATTTTGTGAACATGCAGATGAAAATGAAACTAGTGACAACATTGGGTGAGACGAGAATGTCAGAGAGGTAGAAGTATTGGGGTGAGAGGTTTATGGAGCCGGTGGCAATGACGTGTAAGTGGTGGCCATTGCCGACAACAATCCTAGAGGGAACATGCTTTAATGAGGAGCTAGACAAGGTGAGGTTACCTGGATTGCCGGTGACGTGAGAGGAAGCACCATTGTCGAGGTACCACTTCGGGGAGGGTTGCGCAGGGATGCCACCGTTGCTGTAGGTGGCGTTCAACATGGCGAGGTGCTCTCATGAAGGTTGAGGAGTTGGGTAGAACTAAGAGGGTGGTGGATATGCCGCCTGGTAGATCGGATACGCCTAGGCGTGAGAGCGAGTGCGGGAGCCGAGGATGCTAGCAGAGTTGGGCAGCACCCATCTCAAGCGTGGAGACGGGAGTGCCATGTCGTAGGGGGAAAAGTAGCCCGTGAACGGTTGCAGAGGCGATTGGGAGGACGAGCCGTGGCCACCGGATTCATTATGCTGACGTCCACAGGCACGACCGCGCCCATGGCCGCAGTCACCACCTGCATCGCTCGGTCACCGCGGTCACTTTGTTGATGCAGAGGGAGTGGTGGCTAGGCATATGAGCGATCGATGTCGTGGTCAGGAGCATGATCACCGCGATCACCAGTGGGGCGGGTGCCAGAGCCGGAGGAGCCACCGTTGGAGGGGTTGCCGCCAGGAAGAGTGAACGCCGACGAGCTCAGCTCAAAGCCTTCTGTGTCATGGTCCTCGGCCAGGACGACATAGGAGAGCACTTCATCGAACATGAGCGCATGTACTTGATCACCAAGAACGAAATGTATCGCGTCAAGGCACTTGTCCAGCCCGTGGAGGAACTGGGTGGTCAAATCCACCTCCGTGACGGCATGATCGATGTCCGCAAGGCCATCGATGAGGACCTTCGTGCAACTGGCATACTCGGAGAAGGAGAGGTCTCCCTGCTTGAGATTGTGGTACTGCTTGTTGAGAATCATGAAACGAGTGACCCAGTTAGCGAGGAAGTAGTCCTTGAGCTTCGTCCAAACAACATAGGTGGTGGTGGCGCCGACGATCTGGTCGATGAGGGTTTGAACGAGCGTGGGGTAGATCCATAGGGCGACGTGGGTGTCTAGCTCGAGATATTGGGCGTTGGTGGTTGGAGGAGGTGGGTGGTCAATGAGGTCGGAGACGTTGTAGAGGACGAGGACCATAAGGAAGAAGGATTTCCATTTTTGGAAGTTATGATCAGCGGCATGAGAAGAAATTTGATGTGGTTTGTGATATGATCATGGAAAATCGGGTGGTGAGAGGCCGGGACCGGTGGCGCCAGAGCAGAGGAGTTGACTGTTGGGGAATGTCGCATGGGAAACAAAAAAAAATTCCTACGCACACGCAAGATCTATCCATGGTGATGAGCATCTACGAGAGGGAGAGTGGATCTACATACCCTTGTAGATCGCTAAGCAGGAAGCGTTAAGAAACACGGTTGGTGTAGTTGAACGTCTTCGCGATCCAAATCGCCCAGCGTCCCGCGATCTCATCACGATCCGTCCCGCGATCCAATCACGATCCATCTCACGATCTTGATCACGGTCCTTCCGATCTAGCGTCGAACGGACGGCACCTCCCCGTTCAGCACACGTACAGCTCGATGATGATCTCTGCCTTCTTGATCCAGCAAGAGGGAGCGGAGAGGTAGACAAGTTCTCCGGCAGCGCGACGGCGTTGCGGCGATGGGGGTGGATGAATTCCAACAGGGCTTCGCCTAAGCACCGCTGAAAACCGATCTAGAGGAGAAAATGATCTAGAGGAAGAAGAGGGCAGTACGTGGCAATTAGGGTTAGCTCTTCCCTCTAAATCCTCTAGTGTATATAGGAGGGAGGGAGGGGAGGAGGCAGCCTCAAACCCTTAAGATCTGGCCGAAACTGGAGGTGGAGGAGTCCTACGACAATCCTATTAGGAGTAGGATTCCTCCTTTCCACTTGGAAACTCTTTCCACCTCTCCACTTTTGGATTTTTTTCCTTCTCAAACCTCATGGGCTGGTTTGTCTCCTCCCACAGCCCATGAGGCCCCTCGGGGCATGACACCCCTCTCGCTGGTCCTCCGGTACCCTCCCGGCACTCTCGATACACTACCGATGAGCCCGAAACTTTTCCGGCGACCAAAACAGGACTTCCTATATATCAATCTTTACCTCCAGACCATTCCGGAGCTCCTTGTGACATCCGGGATCTCATCCGGGACTCCGAACAACCTTTGGTCACCACCATACATAACTCTATACTACCAAAACATCACCGAACCTAAAGTGTGCAAACCCTGCGGGTTCGAGAACTATGTAGACATGACCAAGACACCTCTACAGTCAATAACCAATAGCGGGACCTGGATGCCCATATTGATTCCTACATATTCTATGAAGATCTTTATCGATCGAAAATCTATGTCAAGGATTCAGTTAATCCCGTATGATGTTCCCTTTGTTCTTCGGGATGTTACTTGCCAACGATTCGATCGTCGGTATCTCCATACCTAGTTCAACCTCGTTACTGGCAAGTCTTTTTACTCGTTCCGTAATACAAGATCCCGTGACTAACACTTAGTCACATTGCTTTCAAGGCTTGTTGTGATGTTGATTACCGAGTGGGCCCTAAGATACCTCTCCGTCACATGGAGTAACAAATCCCAGTCTTGATCCATGCCAACCCAACAGACACCCTCAAAGATACCTGTAGAGTACCTTTATAGTCACCCTGTTACGTTGCGACATTTGATACACACAAGGCACTCCTCCGGTGTCAGTGAGTTGCATGATCTCATGGTCATAGGAACAAATACTTGACACGCAGAAAATAGTAGCAATAAACAGACACGATCATATGCTACGTTTGTAGTTTGGGTCTTGTCCATCACACCATTCTCCTAATGATGTGATCCCGTTATCAAATGACATCTCATGTCCATGGCTAGGAAACCAACCATCTTTAATCAACGAGCTAGTCTATTAGAGGCATACTAGGGACATGGTTTTGTCTATGTATCCACACATGCATCTAAGTCTCCGATCAATACAATTATAGCATGGATAATAAACGAATATCATGAACAAGGAAATATGATAATAATTAATGTATTATTGCCTCTAGGGCATATTTCCAACAGTCTCCCACTTGCACTAGAGTCAATAATCTAGTTCACATCACCATGTGATTCGCATTGTTATAAATAACACCCAATGAGTTTTGGGGCTCGATCATGCTTTGCATGTGAGAGAGGTATTATCATCAACGGGTCTGTGACATTCAGATCCGTGTGTACTTTGTAAATCTCTATGTCAAATTGTAAACACTGCTACCACAATGCACTTGGTACTATTCCAAATGACTTCTCCACTATACGTATCCAGATTACTACTACGAGTCATTCGGATTGGTGTTAAAGCTTGCATCGACGTAACTCTTTACGACCAACTATTTATCACCTCCATAATCGAGAAACATCTCTTTAGTCCTCTGGTTACTAAGGATAATTTTGACCGATGTCCAGTGATCCACTCCTGGATTACTCTTGTACCCCTTGACAGACTCATGGCAAGGCACACACCAGGTGCGGTACAGAACATGGCATAATATAGAGCCTATGGCTAAGGCATAGGGGACGACATTCGTCATTTCTCTTTCTTTTGCCGTGGTCGAGCTTTGAATCTTACTCCACTTCACACCTTACAAATCAGGCAAGAACTCTTTCTCTGACTGGTCTATTTTCAACTCTTTCAAAATCTTGTCAAGGTATGTACTCATTGAAAGTCTCATCAAGTGTCTTGATCTATCTCTATAGATCTTGTTGCTCAACAATAAGGTAGCTTTATCCAGGTCTTCCTTTGAAAAAATCTTTTCAAACAACCCTTCATGCTTTCCAGAAATTCTATATCATTTCCGATCAACAATATGTCAACCACATATGCTTATCAAAAGCTCGATAGTGCTCCCACTCACTTTATTGTAAATACAAGTTTCTCATAAACTTTCTACAGACTCAAAAACATTGATCACCTCATCAAAGTGTATATTCCAACTCCGAGATGCTTGCTTCAATCCATAGAAGGATCACTGAAGCTTGCACACCTTTTAGCATCCTTAGGACTGACAAAACCTTTTGGTTGTATCACATACAACCTTTCCTCAAGTAAACCATTATGGAAACGATGTTTTGACATCCATCTGCCAGATTTCATAATTGAGAAATGCAGGAAATGCTAACATAATTCCAACAGACTTTAGCATCGCTACGAGTGAGGAAGTCTCATCGCAGTCAACTCCTTGAACTTGTCGTAAACTTCTTTGCAACAAGTCGAGCTTTACAAATGGTGACATTTACCATCAGCGTCTGTCTTCATTTTAAAGATCCATTTGTACTCAATGACCTACCGTCCAACGAGCAAGTCTACCAAAGTCTATACTTAGTTTTCATACATGGATCCTATCTCGGATTAAATGGCCTCTAACCATTTGTCGGAATCCGGGCCCATCATCGCTTCTCCATAGTTCATAGGTTCATCATTGTCCAATAACATGACCTCTAAGATAGGCTTGCTGTACCACTCAGGAGTAGTACGTGTACTTGTCAACCTATGAGGTTCGATAGTAACTTGATCCGAAGTTTCATGATCATCATAATTAACTTCTTTTCAATTAACGTAGGCTCCATAGAAACATATTTCTGCGTTGCGGTACTCTCTGGTTGAAACAAAAGGTTTAGCAACCTCATCAAGTTCTATCTTCCTCCCACTCAATTCTTTCGAGAGAGACTCTTTCTCGAGAAAGGACCCAGTTTTAGCAACAAACACTTTATGCTTGGATCTGAGATAGAAGGTTTACCCAACTGTTCTTAGGGTATTCTATGAAGATGCATTTGTCCACTTTGGGTTCGAGCTCATTAGGTGAAAACCTTTTTCACATAAGCGTCGCAGCCCCAAACATTAAGAAATGACAGCTTAGGTTTCTATCAAACCATAATTCACACGGTTTCATCTCAACGGATTTAGATGGTGCGCTATTTAAAGTGAATGTAGTTGTCTCTAATGCATAACCCCAAAACGATAGTGGCAAAAAACGATAAGAGACATCATAGCATGCACCATATCCAATAGAGCACGACTATGACGTTCGAACACACCATCACACTATGGTGTTCCAGGTGGCGTGAGTAGTGAAACAACTTACACATTGTCTAAAGTTGTATGCCAAACTCGTAACTCAGATATTCACCTCCACGACCATATCGCAGACATTTTTATCTTCTTGTCACGATGATCTTAAACTTCACTCTGAATTTTCTTGAACTTTTCAAACGATTCAGACTTGCGTTTCATTAAGTAAATATGCACTATATCTACTCAAATCATCAGTGAAGGTAAGAAAATAACGATATCCACCGCACGCTACAAGACTCATTGGATTGCATACATCAACATGTTTCATTTCCAATAAATCACTTGCCCGCTCCATCAAACCGGAAATTAGGGTCCTTAGTCATCTTGCCCAAGAGGCATGGTTCTCATGTCTCAACCGATTCAAAATCGAATGAGTCCAACGATCCATCAACATGCAGTTTCTTCATGCGATTTATACCAATATGACATTTAGCAGCAGTGCCACAAGTATGTGGTACTATCATTACTAACTTTGTATCTTTTGGCATTAATGTTATGAACATGTGTACTACTACAATCAAGATTCAACAAACCATTCATTGGGTGCATCACCATTGAAGGTATTATTCATGTAACCAGAATAACCATTATTCTCTAACTTAAATGAATAACCGTGTTGCAATAAACATGATCTAATCATGTTCATGCTTAACACAAACACCAACTAACATTTATTTAGGTTTGTCACTAATCCTGAATGTTGAGAGAGTGTGCGATGTTGATCACATCAACCTTGGAAACATCTCCAACACACATCGTCACCTCACACTTAGCTAGTCTCCGTTCATTCTGCAACTTTTACTTCGAGTTACTAACATTTAGCAACCAAACAGGTATCTAGTACCCAGGTGCTACTAGGAGTACTAGCAAGGTACACATCAATAATACGTATATCAAATATACTTTTGTCGACGTTGCCAGCTTTCTTATCTACCAAGTATCTAGGGTTGTTCCGCTTCAGCGACCGCTCTCCTCATAATAGAAGCACTTAGTCTCGGGTTTGGGTTTAACTTTGGGTTGCTTCACTGGAGCAGCAACTGACTTGCCATCCATGAAGTTTCCCTCCTTGCACTCGCCCTTCTCGAAACTAGTGGTTTTACTAACCATCAACACTTGATGCTCCTTCTTGATTTCTACCTTCGCGGTGTCAAACATCGTGAACAGCTCAGGGATCATCATTTCCATCCCTGGTATAGTTATAGCTCATCACGAAGTTCTAGTAGCTTAGTGACAGTGACTCAGAGAACTATATCAATCACTTTCTTATCTGGAAGAACAACTCCCACTTGATTCAAGAGATTATAGCACCCAGACAATCTGAGCACATGCTCAACGATTGAGCTATTCTCTTTCATCTTGCAGGCAAAGAATCTTGTTGGAGATTTCATATCTCGCAACACGGGCACGAGCCTGAGATCCTAATTTCAGCTCTTAGAACATCTCATATGTTCTGTGACGTTCAAAACGTTTCGGAGCCTCAATTCTAAGACGTAATGCATGATGCACTAAACTATCAAGTAGTCATCAGAATGTGCCTGTCAGATGTTCACAACATCTACAAACGACGCTAGAGGGGTTGGCGCACCAAGCGGTGCATTAAGGACATAAGCCTTCTGTGCAGCAATGAGGACAATCCTCAGATCATGGACCCAGTCCGCAATATTGCTACCATCATCTTTCAACTCTATTTCTCTATGAACATATAAAAATTCAAGGGAGCTACAGCGCGAGCAAGTAATATACAACATAATTTGCAAAGACACCACTGACTATGTTCATGATAATGAGTTCAATTAATCATATTACTAAAGAACTCCCACTCAAATTGACATCCCTCTGGTCATTCGAGTGATACATGATCCAAATTAACCAACTCAAGTCCGATCATCATGTGAGTTGTGGTGGTTTCAATGGTGAACATCATCATGTTGATCATATCTACTATATGACTCATGTTCGACCTTTCGGTCTCTTGTGTTCTGAGGCCATGTATGTACATGCTAGGCTCGTCAAGTTTAACCCGAGTGTTCTGCATGTGCAACACTGGCTTGCACCCATTGTATGTGAACATAAAGTCTATCGCACCCGATCATCACGTGGTGTCTCGACACGGCGAACTTTCGCAACAGTGCACACTCAGGGAGAACACAGTTTATCTTGAAATTAAGTGAGGGATCACCTTATAATGCTACCCTCGTCCTAAGCAAAACAAGGTGCATAAAAGGATTAACATCACATGCAAATCATAAGTGACATCATATGGCCATGAACTTGTGCTTTTGATCTCCATCTTGAAAGCACCGGCATGATCTCCATCGTCACCGGCACAACACCATGATCTCCATCATCTTGATCTCCATCAACATGTCGCCATCGGGGTTGTCGCACCCACCATGCTTCTACTAGGATTGCTACCGTTTAGCGATAAAGTAAAGCATTACATAGCGCTTAATGATTTACACGCAGGTCATACAATAATTAAAGACAACCCTATGGCTCCTGCCAAATGCCGTATTCATCGACATGCAAGTCGTGATATTCTATACAATAGATGATCATCTCATACATCACATATATCTCATCATGTAATTGGTCATATCACAGCACAACATACCCTGCAAAAACAAGTTAGACGTCCTCTAATTGTTGTTGCATGTTTTACGTGGCTGCTACGGGTATCTAGCAAGAACAATTCTCAACTACGCAAAAACCACAACGGTGATACATAAGTTGCTTTTCAACCTTCTCAAGGACCGCCTTTGTCGAATCCGATCCAACTAAATTAGGAGAAACAGACACCCGCCAGCCATCTTTGTTCAACGAAGTTACAAGTTAGTCGATGGAACCGGTCTCTCGTAAGCGTACGAGTAAGGTTGGTTTGGGCCGCTTCATCCCACAATACCGCTGAACCAAAACACGACCAAGGAAGGAAGCAATCTAAGCATCAATGCCCACAAACTTTTTGTGTTCTACTTGAGATCTCATCTACACATAGACCTAGCTCATGATGCCACTGTTGGGGAATGTTGCATGGGAAACAAAAAAATTCCTACGCACACGCAAGATCTATCCATGGTGATGAGCATCTACGAGGGGGAGAGTGGATCTACATACCCTTGTAGATCGCTAAGCGGGAAGCGTTAAGAAACACGGTTGGTGTAGTCGAACGTCTTCGCTATCCAAATCACCGAGTGTCCCGCGATCTCATCATGATCCATCCCGCGATCCAATCACGATCCGTCCCGCGAACTCATCACGATCCATCCCGTGATCTCATCACGATCCATCTCGCGATCTTGATCACGGTCCTTCCGATCTAGCGCCGAACGGACGGCATCTCCGCGTTCAGCACACGTACAGCTCAATGACGATCTCCGCCTTCTTGACCCAGCAAGAGGGATTGGAGAGGTAGACAAGTTCTCCGGCAGCGCGACGACGTTGCGGCGATGGTGGTGGAGGAATTCCAGCAAGGCTTCGCCTAAGCACCGTTGAAAACGGATCTCGAGGAGAAAACGATCTAGAGGAAGAAGAGGACAGGACGTGGCAATTAGGGTTAGCTCTTCCCTCTAAATCCTCTAGTATATATAGGAGGGAGGGAGGGGATGAGGCAGCGTCAAACCCTCAAGACCTGGCCGAAATAGGAGGTGGAGGAGTCCTACTCCAATCCTTTTAGGAGTAGGATTCCTCCTTTCCACTTGGAAACTCTTTCCACCTCTCCACCTTTGGATCTTTTCCTTCTCAAACCTCATTGGCTTAGGGGAGGCTTTGGCCAGCCCACCAGGGGCTGGTTTGTCTCCTCCCACAGCCCATGAGGCCCCTCGGGACGTGACACCCCTCCCGATGGTCCTCCGGTACCCTCCCGGCATTCTCGGTACACTACCGATGAGCCCGAAACTTTTTCGGCGACCAAAACAGGACTTCATATATATCAATCTTTACCTCCGGACCATTCCAGAGCTCCTCATGACGTCCGGGTTCTCATTCGGGACTCCGAACAACCTTCGGTCACCATCATACATAACTCTATACTACCAATACATCACCGAACCTATAGTGTGCAGACCCTGCGGGTTCGAGAACTATGTAGACATGACCGAGACACCTCTACAGTCAATAACCAATAGCGGGACCTGGATGCCCATATTGATTCCTACATGTTCTATGAAGATCTTTATCGGTCGAACCTCTATGTCAAGGATTCAGTTAATCCCGTATGATGTTCCCTTTGTTCTTCGGTATGTTACTTGCCCAAGATTCGATCGTCGGTATCTCCATACCTAGTTCAACCTCGTTACCGGCAAGTCTCTTTACTCGTTCCGTAATACAAGATCCTGTGACTAACACTTAGTCACATTGCTTGCAAGGCTTGTTGTGATGTTGTATTACCGAGTGGGCCCTTAGATACCTCTCCGTCACACGGAGAAACAAATCTCAGTCGTGATCCATGCCAACCCAACAGACACCCTCGAAGATACCTGTAGAGTACCTTTATAGTCACCCAATTACATTGCGACTTTTTATACACACAAGGCACTCCTCTGGTGTCAGTGAGTTGCATGATCTCATGGTCATAGGAACAAATATTTGACACACAGAAAACAGTAGCAATAAACTGACACGATCATATGCTATGTTTATTGTTTGGGTCTTATCCATCACACCATTCTCCTAATGATGTGATCCCGTTATCAAATGACATCTCATGTCAATGGCTAGGAAACCTTGACCATCTTTGATCAACGAGCTAGTTTACTAGAGGTATACTAGGGACAAAGTGTTGACAACGAGGCGCCTACGATGACTTTGTAAACTTCAACATGATATGCGGGCTCAGTCTTTCGGAGGTGCTCATACAGATAAAATATTTGAACGTTCCTAAGAATGAGTGTATGTGTGTGTGTATATGAATACTTACGTCTGTACCGTGTTAAAAAAAGCTATTCCGTGCAGCATCTGGCTGTTTGCGCATCCCGGGCGTGCCCTCTCGGGCGTCAGTGTGGGCTATAATCTACGATGGGTGCGCATGCGACCCCACCCATGCCAAGGGTACGTTTGGTTTGAGCCCTTTTTTTTAACCTCACCAAAATTTTGGCATGACCAAAGCAAGGGCCTGAACAGAATTTTGGCAAGTAGTTGTTTGGATTGTGACCATTATGTCTATCAATATTTTCGCAAATGGGGCCTTTGTTTTGTTTTGTTTTGTTTGCAGCCATCTGACCACATTATGATTATACTAGTTCTAGAATATTTAAATGCATCTACTATCTAAAATTAAGAAGATATACAAACCAAATTTGAGATGTTGTTTCTCTCTAAAAACAGACTTCGATGCATCAAATGTGAAATAAAGTCATTAAAATAATAATAGTCATTTGCAGAAAATGTAGTAATTACCCCCCGCAAAAAAATCGCTAGTACGGCAGCACCATGCTACATGCAACTTTTTAGCGTGTGTTTGGTAGGATGCATGAGCCCAAAAAAAAATTTTTTTGACCCATTTTTGAATGTTTGGTAGAGTGTATGAAGGGTACATGAGTCCATACTAGCTTTGCACAAGTACACTAGAGCATGCATGAAGAGGGATGCCGAGATAAGCATGCACAAAAGGAAACAACTATGTTAAAATGAGAATGCAACCAACACACCCTTAAAGACGATAGTTGCATGTAGCTGCTAATCACGCTCAGGCCAACACATTTTTATTGAGTGAAAGCGCTACTGATTGGCTGCAAATCAACTTATCCTACTGCACGCACTAGGCAAGGCCCACCAAACCACCACTGAGTCCAGCACCAATTTTCGTGCCCTGGTTTAGTCCACACATTGACGAGATCCCTAGGCCACCGAACAACTACTACCGCCGCTTCCATATCAGAGTCGGACTGACCTTATCGATGACAGTCGCAAGGTCTTCGTGTACGTGCTCTAAGGACCATCGTTCCAAAGCTGCAGTCGTCGCCATTGACCTTGTGAGTCGATTTGATGAATCTGACACCAAATCTCGACCCGGAACTCCATCTAATATGTCTCGACATACAAACTTAGAGAGGATCAGAGCCTGGAAGATTGAGTTGGTGAAAAAGCACTGTCATCCGCCCGAGTGACACACATTCAAAGACTAAAAATTGAACCTATCTACTAGCCAGAGCCGAATCACTAGGATTCCATTCCCCTCGGCACCACCAACAAGCGGAATGGCACACAGAGGGTCGGCTAGTGAATCCCCGATTGCCTTGCGATAGGGGAAAGAAAAAATGCATGCCTTGCAGAGTAACTGGTTTTGAAATTCGGAGTTCAGCAGAAACACACATGTTTTGGGATGGAGGTAACGCTCTCTAGGAGATTCTAACACAAAAGCACAGTTTTAGGATTATGGGGTAACAAAAACACAAAATTCATGATTAGTTGGTTAAGGAGAATTATGACATGTGGGTCCCATGTTAATTGACTATGGCAATGTGTTGGCTTGAGACGTTGGCTTAAGGTGAGCCGACCGGAGCTAACTTATGAGATTAAAATATCTCAAAAAAAAAAATTCTTAACATGGGCTAAAAATTCCAACTTTTTACGGTTTTCTTAAAGATGTGGACAAATTTTTTAAAAAGTTGAAAAACATGTAGCAGTAATTTTACCCTGTATTTCCACGTTTGTGTGTCCTAGTGTTATTGTAGAAATCACCTAACTCGTCAGGGTGCTCCATGGATGAGAAGCAATTATAAATCATTTCATTTAACCTTTTGTGCTGCTCAAGAAAAAATTAACTCTTTGTGTTTTTCTTTTTGTCAGTTTTTTCTAACTTGTTTTTTACAAATCGAAAACTTTAAAAAATGTTCAAAATTTCCAAAGCTGTTTGTGTTTTCAAAACACTAGCAAATTGTTTGGAACTTCCAAATCTTGGTTAAACTTTGCAAAATATATTCAAAAAGTCTAAAAAATGTTTGTTTTATCCCGAAAAATAGTTAAAATTTCAAAACATATGTAGCTTCCCAGAATACATGGAGTTTTGCCTCTGTGCGTCGTGATTGGATAAGAAGCAGCCGAGCATGGACAAACCCATTACTGGGCAGGCCTAGTAGGGTTTCGCCGGCAATCCATCAAACCGGCACCAGTTATTACTGTTTCTGTAAACCAGCACCTGCATCCGCATTAGCTGGGTCGGCCCAACTACATTTCTGTTTCCTGTTTTGAAACTCAAAAAAGGAGGGAAGGTGAGTGCGCGCCCAAACCCGCCGTAGAGGTAACTCACTAACAACTACAACAACCCGTCGTTGATGCATACAACCCTCCTTTTATCCTTTTATACATACGGGAAATACCCCCTAAGTTTTATGTGATTTTTCCTTTTTTTCCTATTTCTTCCTATCCTTAAAAGCATGAAATGTTTACAAATGGGTGGTATTTCTTTTCTAACTCGTGCAATTTTTGTGTAAATCGATGAACTTTTTTTCAAATTCAAGGAACTTATTTCAAATCCAATGAATTTATTTTAAGATTTTATGAACTTTTTTCATTTTGGATGATTTTTTCTTAAAATTCCTGAAATTTTGCAAATCGAATGAACTTTTTGGGAAAACGAATAAAATTTTGTTTCCAAAACAATGGACTTTTTTCCAATTGAATGCACTTTTTGTCAAAATGATAAACCTTTTTTTCAAAATCGGTGAACTTTTTTCAAATTGGGTGAAGATTATTTTTCCAAGTCGATAAACGTTTTTCAGAGTCGATAATATTTTTTTCAAAAATTGATAATCAAAATCAAAATTCATTAACATTTCAAATTTGTGATCCTTTCTTTAAAATTGATGATATTTTTGCAAATCGATGAACATTTTTCAAATACGTGATCCTTTAGCTCGTGAACTTTTATTAAAACTAGCCATGAACAGGGGTGCATGGAAACTTGCTATCCATGTGCCAGAACCATGAGTTGGTCGCGAGATCTTATGGGTTTCACCTCTAGCCTACCCCAACTTGTTTGGGACTAAAGGCTTTGTTGTTGTTGTTGTTGTTGGAAAGGCCCAGTAATAACTTAATGCATATGCAATTATATAATCTGTTATATTTTGTGTATCAAAGTCCTAGTCATATCATGTATACTGAATAGTGTATGTTCAATCTTATTATATAGCAATGTTTCATATAAATTAATAAATTGGTGAGTTCATAGCCTTCCTGCATAAATATTCCAGGTCAACTTTTCTAACCAAAATCAATAAATTTTCGCCATGAGGTAGACAGTATTAAACCTTATCAGATCAAAGTAACAAATGGATTTCTATATAAAATACTTCTAGATCTGACAGGAATTGGTGAGTGAATAGGTTTCCTGCTGCTGGAGACACTCCTATCAGATCCCAGTAGAGCACGCTCTCCATAAAAGATCCCTGTGGCTGCATAAATAGCCCACTACCTGCTTGACAGGGAGGGACGACTTGTCAACATTCCAATGTCGTAATCAATGACAGGTGGGGCCTGCCTGAAGGTTCATCATGGTTGGATCTGATGAAAATAAATTATACCCAGCATCTTCCCTCTTAGGATTGACATGGAGGAACAAAACGTGTATATATATTACTTTTTGCATAACATTATGTATTTTTCCCAACAAAAAAAAACCTGTAACATAACAAAGGAATTGGATGTGAAGTAGCTAATTCAACTCTTAAAATGGACTCGCCAAATCAAAATGCACTTGAACATATTTATCTAGAAGTAAAAGCATGTCATGCAAAAAGTAAGAATATATATACAGATATATATATACACCACAGGAATTCATTGGATCAGTTAATAAACAATTTGATAATTAGAACATGAAATACTGAGACTTCATCAATTGACTGTTGCTGCATCATAAAAATCATCAATTGTGTCTTTATCTTCTTACTTAGAAAATAACAGCTGTAAGATGAAAACCATAATTTTAAGACTTATAGTTTGCCAAATAAAGCCATAATGTCATGTTTTTGTTGCCTAAATCACACTGCACTTTCTTCAAAATGATTCTAAGCCATGGTGTGAATGTCTTCTTTTTTTTAACCACATCGTGTCTTCTGCCCAGTGTGCAGCTTAAAAATCAAAGCAGCCATTAAATCTTTTATCTGCGGAAGCTGATATAGATGATGCTAAAATCACATCCATGGTAATGCTCCTTTGCTCAACTCCATACTGGTTAAATACAGAGTTGCAGAGCTCTCTGCAACTTTAGTACATCTTTCTCACCATAATAATCTCCACCATGGACCTCAGAATCCATAGAGGCTCAGCAAGATCTCCACGTGGTCAATTCTGCTCAGTATGGGAGATTCAGAAATAAAGAGCATAGGCAAGGAGATCACACTCAAACTTCAAACTCCTTTGTTACGTGAATATAATGAACAACACAGTAGTAGATTGATTGGTAAAAAATAAATAGATTAGATGTCTATATACGTACCTAGATCTGCACCAAAGGGGGCTCAAAACTTATATTATCTGTATCGATCATGGTCTGTGGACAATGTACAAAGATACCAGGTCGTCCGCTGAGGCCTAGGAATGTCGAGAGCACGAAACGGGAGGAACTCTCTGTATGGCGATGCAAGCTCGACTTGTGGCCGTCGAAGCGCTCTCGTCATGAGGAGGAAAAGGTACTCCCTGTCCATTGTGGCCACCAGCAGGCGCGGCTACTCCGTCAGCTGCATCGTGACCCATAGCGGCTTGTTGTAGACGATGGGGGTCACCGGGCACATGCGATCCGCCTTGAGGTGGCTGTAGAGCATCGGCGGCGACCAAAGCAATTTGCACGACGCAGCAGCGATCAAAGGAGCACGGATGGAGAGAGAGACAATAGATATTATTGCCGAGGGTTTAGGCTCAGGCGGCAGGAGAGATTCTTGGGTTGTTAGGATTCTAGAGTGGTGGAACTAATAGAAAGCTCAAAAGGTTAAGCAGGTCAAAGAAAAAAAGAGATAAGAGGTTCATGCAAGGATTGATGGACGGTCAGATTGGCGAAGCACAATAGATTGGATGAATTTTAAGTATTTCTCAAGGATTCAGCTTGAGATATTAGTAATTATATATGCATTGTTTTTTCCTTAAAGATAGATTAGATCTAAACCATTATAATTCGGACCCACGAAATCAACGGCTTCTAATTTTTGTTTCACTCTAATTGAAGTGTATTTTTTCCTTAAAGATAGATTAGATCTGAACCATTATAATTCGGACCCACAAAATCAACGGCTTCTAATTTTTGTTTCACTCTAATTGAAGTGTATTTTTCCCGAAAGATAGATTAGATCTGAACCATTATAATTCGGACCCACAAAATCAACGGCTTCTAATTTTTGTTTATCTCTAATTAACGTGGGAATTTCATGGAAGTGCCTAATTAGTATAAGTAAGTATAGATTCGCCAACTTACTGAAACATTCGTGAACTATTTTCAAAATTCATAAGAATATTTCAACATTCATGAACTTTTCAAATTTATGAACGTTTTTTCGAATTCTTGAGATTTTCTCAAGTTAACGAACATTTTTGGTTTCCACGAACTTTTTCCAATTTGTATAAACCTTTTTAAAAGAATTGTGGTTGTTGTCACTAGTTTTAAGAAGTTATTTTCAAATTTATCTTTGTGCTTGCACATAAATTACGTTGGGTATATAATAGTACATGTTATAACTAAATAACAACTAAATTAGCCAAATAGTACAGTTTCCTTGCAAAGAACAACTAAATTAGCATGACCAAGGATGTTCCCCTCCGTGTTTCCTTTTCTCTTTGGTTTTTCAAAGCAGCTTACTGGCCGGCCCATGAAGAGGGGCGCTTCAGGCGCCAGTTCCCCAAGTGGCGCTAAAAGCGCCACATAGGGGCACCCAGTTTCGCCTATGTGCGTCGCGATTGGATAAGAAGCAACCGAGCGTGGACAAACCCATTACAGCGCCCAAGTTAACTTATATGAAACTCTTGGAGGCGTGGACAACCGACCGTGGACAAACCCCTAAGTTAACAGAGCGTGGACAGATTTCACGTTACTAGGTCTAAGCTAACTAGGTCCGACAGTGAAACCCATTACAGCGCCTAAGTTAACTTATATGAAACTCTTGGAGGCGTGGACAAACTCCTAAGTTAACCGAGCGTGGACAACCGACCGTGAAATCTGTCCTAGTTTATCTGTCCTAGTGTTATTACAGCGCCTAAGTTAGCTCAGACCTAGTAACCTTTTTTAGACCTCTTGAACATTTTCTAAAAAAACATTAGTAGGTCTGAGCTAACTTATGAAATTAAATATCTAAAATATCTGAAAATGGCTAAAATTATCGAAGTTTAGACAGTTATTCTAAAGATCTGGACACATTTTTTAAAAATTTACCCTGCTTTTTTAAGTTTGTACGTGCTAGTGTTACTATAGAAATTTAACCTGCTATTACAATAGTTTTACACTCTGTAGAGGGTGCATACTTTACCCACAAGAATCAGATATTAACTGTAGCAAGCCACACCTCGTGATACCCCAGGCATCCGAGTGTAGTACCTGAAAAAGTCCTTTTCCGAGATTGGTAGTAATGTGGATCATAGCTCTGTTAGCTCCCTGGTCTTGTGTCTACCCTCTCGGTAGAACCGCACACGATAGGTACCCTTCCAACATCAAGTGTGAGCCACCAGTAGCACCAACGAAGGGTCTAGTCAAGCCTCGCTACCGAGGTAATGTGGTTGCGATGTAGGTCGGGTAGACGGTCACGATTTTATTCCTATCCTTCCGGATCTCATCTCATGTTTCACAACAATGAGTCACCCATATGGGTACTCACAATATTTCTGATAATTTCATTTGTGTCCAACCTACAGTTTGAACTACCATAGCATGTAGCTACGCCCATTGTTTCCCGTGTTATCAAGGTCAAGGTAGTAACGGAATCTAGGGTATCACCTATTGAAAGGATCGATATGGTTGACAAGAGGGGGGGGTGAATAGGCAACTACCAGTTTTTAACGTTTCTTTAACAATTTAGGCTTAGCAACAAATAGGTTGGCTAGATATGCAACTAGGTGAGCAACCTATATGATGCTAATCGCAACAACAACACAGGCAAGCAAGATAAACAATATACGTAGCTTGCGCAAAGTAAAGGTAAGAAGTAACCACAAGAGGAACCGATGGAGATGAGGATGTGTTACAGAAGTTCCTTCCCGGTAAAGGGAAGTACGTCTCTTTTAGAGAGGTGTGGAGGCACAATGCTCCCCAAGAAGCCACTAGGGACACCGTATTCTCCTCACGTCCTCACACAATGCGAGGTGTCGTGATTCCACTAGTGGTGCACTTGAAGGCGGCAGCCGGACCTTTACAAACAAGGTTGTGGCAATCTCCACAACTGAATTGGAGGCTCCCAACGACACCACGAAGCTTCACCATAATTGACTATGGTTTCGAGGTGACCTCTTCCGTCTAGGGTGCTCAAACACCCAAGAGTAACAAGATCCGCAAGGCATTAATGGGGGGGGCATCAAATTTCTCTTGGTGAAAGTGTAGATTGGGGCCCTCTCAACAAACCCTAGAGTATCAACAAGTTTTGTTGGTTAGGGAGAGAGATCGGGCTAAAATGAACTTTGGGCAACAATGGAGCTTTGGGAAGGATGAGAGGTAGGGCTTCTTGGAGAAGAAGACCCCTTATCTATTGGGTGGGGGAATCTGCCTGTTACCCTCTGTACCACCCACAGGCAAGCGGTAGTACCACTGGTAGGGGCGGTACTACCGCCTATCTATGAACTAGAGCACCAGCAGAAGGGGTGGCGGTAGTATCACTTGGTACTACCGCTACGGTTGGGTGCTGGCGCAGAGCACCATACACTCCCAGATATATGTCTGATGCCTCGCGAGAGGTGCCCAGTCCTCCCCTCTTTCCCTCAGCAGTACTACCGCCGGCTGGGGCGAAGGTACCAGCTACGCGCGGTACTTTGGCTTCCCAGAGTGGTACTACCACTGAGAGAAAGAGAGAGAGGGAGAGAGAGAGACCAGGGCAAGGACAGAGACTCCATGTTGCCAGGAAACGAATGGGGGAGCGAATGTGTACGTGATGATTCCTCCAAACCTTTCCAACTGCGGACCCCCTATTGACAGTACGGATTTTCCTACGACTTAAGTCCACCGACACTAAATCGTCGAAACGACACCGTCTTCTTTCTAGCTGCCTAAGGGGTAAGATAATCGTCTTGTGCCACCTAATATTATATGAAAGCTTAATGCACATGATTAGTCTGCAAAAGTATTGTCATCAATCACCAAAACCATTAGGGTATAAATATGCCCTTACAATCTCCCCCTTTTTGGTGGATTGATGACAACACTAGATTTGCATAGATAATAAACAAGAGAAAGAAAGCAAACCGAAGAATCCACAAAAATATAGACGGGATCCCCCTAGATGTGTGCTATATATGATATGATTTTGCAATGCAAAACACACACGCTAGGATCAACACTCCCCCTATATTTTAGGGACGCAATACTCCTTGCAACAATAAATAATATGATAGTGATAACCAAGCAAGGAGCACTATGTGAGAGTATAACAAATATAGTATGACAAAACTAACTCACACAACGAGGAAAATAAGGATAATTAAGGGTAGAATATCTCTCACACCATACGATGTAGTTACTGAAGTCCCACAACCATAAGCAAAGCAAGGCAAGGCAACTGGAAAGAGTTCACGAGCAATGACATAAAAGAAGGCAACTCAGAAAGTAAGCGGTTGCTTGTGACTTGGCAAATCCCTACACTCTCTCCCCCTTTGGCAGCGAGACACCAAAAGGGCAGGGAGGACTAAGACACACAGGTGGCAGAACTCACGGGACCATCATCAGTACTCTCCAGACTCTGGACTATGGGAAATGGTGCCAGGCGGAGCTGGAGCAGAAGAGCCAGGCATATCATCCTCAGAGACCCACTTGTAGTGTCGTGAGATCCATACCTCCTCATCAGTAATAGACTCCTCAGAACCACTGCGAACCTTCAACCCAACGTGTTTGCCATGAGCCTTGTGACATCGTCTAGCTTCCTTCTTAGCAACGTGAGCCCTGTACTGGCCCTTAGCCTGTAAATAGAACAACTTCTTCATATTCTCCTCGATCCTCTTATCCCAAGATGGTTCAGCCGGAGAAGGTGCAAAACGAGGAGCAGCACCACCCTGAACCATGAAGTCCTCATCCTCCTCCTCCTCCTCATCATCATCAACCAAGTCAGCCTCGGGGGAAACATGGTTTGCCCACTTGTTCTTCTATCGGAGCTGCACACATTTATGAGGGACCACCTCATTGTGCTCCAAGTTGATGTTGGGATAGGTCTTATCCCAAGTGCTCTCAAGAAGAAGCATCAAGTATGGTGCATAAATAGGAACCTTGCAGTCAAAGATAGCAGAGTGAAGTTCAGACCACATAATGTGAGAAACATCTAGAGCAAGTACTTCAGTAGCCCCCTTCAAATTTCGACAAAAGAGCAACAAATCCACCAGGTAGGAGTGCACCATGTCCAAGTTCCCAACATGAGGGAATAAAGTGTTCCAGAAGATGTGGTGCATAATATCAAGGAATGGCTGCAACACATAAGAAGGTTTGCTAGTGGTGGAGGATACCTTCTCTAGTGGAATAGGGCCAGAGATAGTGCTTGTGAGTGGCCTGAGATTCCTTGTGGGGGCAAAATCCGACTGGTTCATGGAGCCCCTTATCCTCAATGTGGAGCAAGTCCATGAACTCCTTCCATGAGGCAGTCAACCTCCTCCCATTCGTTATCCAGGTCATAGTACGGACATCATCAGTACCAAGGTGAATGGTAGCATAAAACACAGCCACCATCTCATCATCAAAGTCCTTGTTTAAATCCGTAAGATGGGTAAGTCCAAGCTTCTGACAGAGCTCAAGAGCCTCTCCAAAGTATTGGGCATTCTTTTCTAGGAACTCCATATCAATAGACTTGACGTTTGGCACATACAGAGTTTCCTTATTCAAAAGAACCTCATTGTAGATAGATAATTGACACTTGGTCCGGAAGGGACGGTTGCGAACAGCATATTCTTGAGGGTTGACATAAGGATCTTGGCGGCGAAGTTCCTGGAAATACTTAGTAGGTATCTTATCCAGTGATGGCAGCATCCTCTTGGAGGTGGTCTTTTTTTCTGTTTCTTCAGAGGTGCACCGGGGGGTTGACAGAACTGTCCTCTTCCGAGGTGTGAGGGTGCTTGGAACCACCATCACGGCTAGGGTTCCTCCGACTACTACCTAGAATCCAAAAAAAACACCAAACAAGAGAAAATTGAGTAAAACAATTGCATAAGCCAGAAAGAAAAACAAAGTGATTTTGAATAAATAGGGAAAACATGACCAATTGGCAGCACAGCGGTTGTACCGGTTGGTACTATACCGTGCCGGCGAAAACTGCAGGGACACCTACAGCCGCCGGTGAGATCCGGTACTACCGGTGATGTCAAATGCACATATTTGTCCGCTAAAACTTGAGAACAACTTCCTAGCCATCTTTCACAAAGAACTCATGCCGCAATTTGACAAACAATCGATGGAAACTACACGCATTGTCCAAGACCTAGATTCAAAAGAGGAGAACCTAATGAGAGAAAACGGGACAATACTGGTGTCCATGGCAAGAGGAGAGGGTGGGGATTGACTCCACTGGTTGGATTTGCGAAAGAATAGTTAGAAATAGAGGTCCGGCGGCGGCCTTCGTGGCCTTGGATGTGCCTAGAGAGAGATAGAGACGAGAGAGAGGGGGTGAATGGGTACAGGGAAGTGGAAACTTCCCCTGCCCCGCCCTATATCAAAGGGCGGTTGTACCGCCCTGGTTCTACACCGTGGAAGGAGGCCCGGTAGAACCGCTCCAGCAGTAGTACCGCTGGCCCTAGCGGTAGTACCGCTTAGTACTGCTCTCGGCAACATCAAGGCAGAAAAAGAACCAAGAGTGTCTTATGCAAAATTTTGTTTGGTCAAAGGGTTGGAGACAACAAATCCATTCAAAAATCAGGAGACACACTGATGACGCCGATCAAAATGGAAACAAAAGCGTGCGTCTCAAAAGCAAATGCCTCTCTAGGTGGGGCGATGGCCGAGGCCACCTATGTTTGAGTCGATTGGTATGGCACCACGAAGATTTAAACCTTGGGCCCATGATCCAAACTCATCTTTGAAGCACAAGTACCATCACAAAAGATGGCGAATGTGAAAGATATGATTAGTTTATGCATAATAAGAAGAAGGGTAGTTCATTGAGAGAAGTAGACTCCCATATGTCCATGCCTACATCTAAACAAGACATAATGATGAGTGTGCTGGGGTGTGCACAATTTCAAACCACATTGCTCGAATCAATGATATTTAGCTCATGCATTAAATCGCGAAATCTTGCTTCATACAATGGCGTCATGAAGATGTATGCAAGCTGCTCATTGGTGTTGAGGTGGATAAGATTGATATCTCCTTGCTTGACGTGATCTCGGAGGAAGTGATGACGAATCACAATGTGATTCGTCTTGAAATGTTGAACCGGGTTGTTGGAGATCATTATTAGGACTTTCATTGTCACATTAAAGAGGCACTTTGCCACAAATGACACCATAATACTTTAAAGTTTGCCTCATCCAAAGAATCTATGCATAGCAGGTGGCAACGGCTAAATACTCGGCCTCGGTGGACGAGAGAGAAACACGATTTTGTTTCTTTGAAGACTAACTTACCAAAGAGCGACTAAGTAATTGGAAGCCTCCATAAGTTGACTTCCTCTCCACACGGTCTCCCACCCAATCCGAGTATGTGTATCCTATGAGATCAAATGAAGCACCTTTGGGGTACCATAAGGCAAAGTTTGGGGTATGAGCCAAATATCAAAAGATTCGCTTGACCACCACATAGTGGCTTTCCTTAGGTGTGGATTGAAAACGTGCACAAATTCCCACAGCCAGCAAAATATCTGGTCTGGATGCACAAAGGTAAAGCAAGGAGCCATGTTGGGTAACGTTGCATGAGAAACAAAAAAATTCCTACGCTTCACCAGGATCAGTCTAGGAGATGAACATCTATGAGAGGAGAGATTGGATCTACGTACCCTTGTAGACCGCTAAGCGAAAGCATTAAATAACGCGGTTGATGTAGTGGTACGTATCCCACGAACTCCCGATCAAGTACCGAACGGACGGCACCTCCGCATTCAGCACACGTGCAGCTCGGTGAAGATCTCCGCCTTCTTGATCCAGCAAGAGGGAGCGGAGAGGTAGAAAAGTTCTTCGGCAGCGCGACAACATTAAGGCGATGGTGGCGAAGCAATTCTAGCAGGGCTTTGCCTAAACACAGCTGAAAAACCGATCTAGAGGAGAAAATGATCTAGAGGACGAAGTGTTGGAAATATGCCCTAGAGGCAATAATAAATTGGTTATTATCATATTTCCTTGTTCATGATAATCGCTTACTATCCATGCTATAATTGTATTGATCGGAAACTTAGATACATGTGTGGATACATAGACAACACCGTGTCCCTTGTATGCCTCTAATAGACTAGCTCGTTGATCAAAGATGGTCAAGGTTTCCTAGCCATGGACATGAGATGTCATTTGATAAAGGGATCACATCATTAGGAGAATGATGTGATGGACAAGACCCAAACTACAAACGTAGGATATGATCGTGTCAGTTTATTGCTACTGTTTTCTGCATGTCAAGTATATGTTCCTATGACCATGAGATCATGCAACTCACTGACACCGGAGGAGTACCTTGTGTGTATCAAACGTCGCAACGTAACTGGGTGACTATAAAGGTGCTCTACAGGTATCTCCGAGGGTGTCTGTTGGGTTGGCATGGATCAAGACTGGGATTTGTTACTCCGTGTGACGGAGAGGTATCTCAGGGCCCACTCGGTAATACAACATCACAATAAGCCTTGCAAGCAATGTGACTAAGTGTTAGCCAATAGATCTTGTATTACGGAACGAGTAAAGAGACTTGCCGATCACGAGGTTGAACTAGGTATGGGGATAGCGACGATCGAATCTCGGGCAAGTAACATACCGAAGAAAAGGGAACGTCATACGAGATTAACTGAATCCTTGACATAGAGGTTCGACCAATAAAGATCTTCGTAGAATATGTAGGAATCAATATGGGCATCCAGGTCCCGCTATTGGTTATTGACCGTAGAGGTGTCTCGGTCATGTCTACATAGTTCTCGAACCCGCAGGGTCTGCACACTTTAGGTTCGGTGATGTTTTGGTAGTATAGATTTATGTATGGTGGTGACCGAAGGTTATTCGGAGTCCCGGATGAGATCCCGGACATTACGAGGAGATACGGAATGGTTTGGAGGTAAAGATTGATATATGGGAAGTCCTGTTTTGGTCGCAGGAAAAGTTTCGGGTTCATCGGTAGTGTACCGAGATTGTCGGGAGGGTATCGGAGGACCATCGGAAGGGGTGTCAAGCCCCGAGGGGCCTCATGAGCTGTGGGAGGAGACAAACCAGCCCCTGGTGGGCTGTCCAAAGTCTCCACTAAATCCCATGAGGTTTGAGAAGGAAAAAATCGAAAGGTGGAGAGGTGGAAAGAGTTTCCAAGTGGAAAGGAGGAATCCTACTCCTAATAGGATTGGAGTACGACTCCTCCACCTCCAATTTCGGCCAGATCTTGACAGTTTGAGGCTTCCTCCTCCCCTCCCTCCCTCATATATATACTAGAGGATTTAGAGGGAAGAACTAACCCTAATTGCCACGTGCTGCCCTCTTCTTCCTCTAGATCATTTTCTCCTCTAGATCGGTTTTCAGCAATGCTAAGGCGAAGCCCTGCTACAATTCCTCCACCACCATCGCAGCGACACCATCGCACTGTCGGAGAACTCTTCTAGCTCTCCATTCCCTCTTGCTGGATCAACAAGGCGGAGATCGTCATCGAGATGTACATGTGCTGAATGCGGATGTGTCGTCCGTTCGGCGCTAGATCGAAGGACCGTGATCAAGATCGCGAGACGATTCGTGATTGGATCGCGATGAGATCGTGAGACGGCTCATGATGAGATCGCGGGACGGATCGTGATGGGATCGCGGGCCGCTCGGTGATTTGGATGCGAAGACATTCGACTACACCAACCGCGTGTCGTAACGCTTCCCGCTTAGCGATCTACAAGGGTATGTAGATTCACTCTCCCTCTCGTAGATGCTCATCACCATGGATAGATCTTGCGTGTGAGTAGGAAATTTTTTGTTTCCCATGCAACGTTCCCCAACATTTGCATCATGAGCTAGGTCTATGTGTAGATGAGATCTCGAGTAGAACACAAAGAGTTTGTGGGCGTTGATGCTTAGATTGCTTCCTCCCTTGGTAGTGTTTTGGTTCAACGGTATTGTGGGATGAAGCGGCCCGGACCAACCTTACTCGTACGCTTACGAGAGACCGGTTCCATCGACTAACGTGTAACTTCGTTGCACAAAGATGGCTGGCGGGTGTCTGTTTCTCCTACTTTAGTTGGATCGGATGCGACAAAGGCGGTCCTTGAGAAGGTTGAAAAGCAAGTTATGTATCACCGTTGTGGTTTTTGCGTAGGTGAGAACTGTTCTTGCTAGATACCCGTAGCAGCCACATAAAACATGCAACAACAATTAGAGGACGTCTAATTTTTTTTGCAGGGTATGTTGTGATGTGATATGGCCAATTACATGATGAGATATATGTGATGTATGAGATGATCATGTGTTGTATAGAATATCACGACTTGCATGTCAATGAGTACGACAACTGGCAGGAGCCATAGGGTTGTCTTTAATTATTGTATGACCTGCTTGTCAATCATTAAGCGCTATGTAATGCTTTAATTTATCGCTAAATGGTAGCAATAGTAGTAGAAGCAAGGTGGGCGCAACAACCCCGATGGCGACACGTTGATGGAGATCATGGTGTCATGCCGGTGATGATGGAGATCATGCCGGTGCTTTCAAGATGGAGATCAAAAGCACAAGTTCATGGCCATATCATGTCACTTATGATTTGCATGTGATGTTAATCCTTTATGCACCTTTTTTTGCTTAGGACGATGGTAGCATTATAAGGTTATCCCTCACTTAATTTCAAGATAAACTGTGTTCTCCCCGAGTGTGCTCCGTTGCGAAAGTTCATCTTGTCGAGACACCGCATGATGATTGGGTGTGATAGACTCTACGTTCACATACAACGGGTGCAAGCCAGTTTTGCACGTGCAGAACACTCGGGTTAAACTTGACGAGCCTAGCATGTATAGACATGGCCTCGGAACACAAGAGACCGTAAGGTCGAACATGAGTCATATAGTAGATATGATCAACATGATGATGTTCACCATTGTAACCACCTCAACTCACGTGATGATCGGACTTGAGTTGGTGAATTTGGATCATGTATCACTCGGATGACCGGAGGGATGTCAATTTGAGTGGGAGTTCTTAAGTAATATGATTAATTGAACTCATTATCATGAACATAGTTAGTAGTGTCTTTGCAAAACTGTGTTGTAGATTACTAGCTCACACTGTAGCTCCCTTGAATTTTCTATGTTCCTAGAGAAATAGATTTGAAAGATGATGGTAGCAATATTACGGACTGGCTCCGTGATCTGAGGATTGTCCTCATTGCTGCACAGAAGGCTTATGTCCTTAATGCACCGCTCGGTGCGCCAACCCCTCTAGTGTCGTCTGTAGATGTTGTGAACATCTGACAGGCACGTTCTGATAACTACTTGATAGTTTAGTGCGTCATGCATTACAGCTTAGAATTGAGGCTCCGAAACGTTTTGAACGTCACGGAACATATGAGATGTTCTAAGAGCTGAAATTAGGAGCATGTGCTCAGATTGTCTGGGTGCTACAATCGCTTGAATCGAGTGGGAGTTGATCTTCCAGATAAGATAGTGATTAATATAGTTCTCCAAGTCACTGTCACTAAAGCTACTAGAACTTGGTGATGAACTATAAAACGCCAGGGGTAGAAATAATGATCCCTGAGCTATTCGCGATGTTTGATACCGCGAAGGTAGAAATCGAGAAGGAGCATCAAAGTGTTGATGGTTAGTCAAACCACTAGTTTCGAGAAGGGCAAGAGCAAGGAGGGAAACTTCATGGATAGCAAGTTAGTTGCTGCTCTAGTGAAGCAACCCAAAGTTGAACTCAAACCCGAGACTGAGTGCTTCGATTATGAGGAGAGCGATCGCTGAAGCGGAACAACCCTGGATACCTAGTAGATATGAAGGCTGGCAACGTCAATAGAAGTATATTTGATATACGTGTTATTAATGTGTACCTTGCTAGTACTCCTAGTAGCACCAGGGTATTGGATACCGGTTCGGTTGCTAAATGTTAGTAACTCGAAATAAAATCTACGGAATAAACGGAGAACTAGCTAAGGGTGAGGTGACGATGTGTGTTGGAAATATTTCCAAGGTTTATGTGATCAACATCGCACGCTCTCTCTACCTTCGGGATTAGTGACAAACCTAAATAAATGTTAGTTGGTATTTTGCGTTGAGCATGAATGTGATTAGATCGTGTTTATTGCAACACGGTTATTCATTGAAGTTAGAGAATAATTGTTATTCTGTTTACATGAATATTACCTTCAATGGTCATGCACCCAGTGAGAATGGTTTGTTGAATCTTGATCGTAGTAATACAAATGTTCATAACATTGATGCCAAAAGATACAAAGTTAGTAATGATAGTACCACATACTTGTGGCACTGCCGCTAAATGTCATATTGGTATAAATCGCATGAATAAACTGCATAATATTGGATCTTTGGACTCATTCGATTTCGAATCGGTTGAGACATGCGAACCATGCCTCATGGGCAAGATGACTAAGGACCCCGTTTTTGGTTTAATGGAGAGGACAAGTGATTTATTGGAAATAATACATGTTGATGTATGCAATCCAATGAGTTTTGTAGCGTGCGGTGGATATCGTTATTTTCTTACCTTCACTAATGATTTGAGTAGATATAGTGTATATTTACTTAATGAAACACAAGTCTGAATCTTTTGAAAAGTTCAAGCAAATTCAGAGTGAAGTTTAAGATCATCGTGACAAAAAGATAAAAATGTCTGCGATGTGACCGTGGAGGTGAATGTCTCAGTTACGAGTTTGGCATACAACTTTAGACGACGTGAAAGTTGTTTCACAACTCATGCCACTTGGAACACCATAGTGTGATGGTTTGTCCGAGCGTCGTAGTCGTGCTCTACTAGATATGGTGCGAACTATGATCGATTTGCCACTATAGTTTTTGGGTTATGCATTAGAGACAACAACATTCACTTTAAATAGGGCACCATCTAAATCCGTTGAGATGACACCGTGTGAATTATGGTTAGATAGAAACCTAAGTTGTCATTTCTTAATGTTTGGGGCTGCAACGCTTGTGTGGAAAAAGGTTTTCACCTAGTGATCTCGAACCCAAAGCGGACAAATGCATCTTCATAGAATACCCTAAGAACAGTTGGGTGAAACTTCTATCTCAGATCCAAGCATAAAATATTTGTTGCTAAAACTTGGTACTTTCTCGAGAAAAAGTTTCTCTTGAAAGAATTGAGTGGGAGGAAGATAGAACTTGATGAGGCTGTTGAACCTTTGTTTCAATGAGAGAGTAGCGTAGCGCAGGAAGATGTTTCTGTGAAGCCTACGTTAGTTGAAGAGGAACTTAATGATGATGATCATGAAGCTTCGGATCAAGTTACTATCGAACCTCGTAGGTCGACAAAGACGTGTACTTCTCCTGAGTGGTACGACAACCCTTTCTTAGAGGTCATATTGTTGGACAACGATGAACCTACGAGCTATGGATAAGCAATGATGGGCCCGAATTCCGACAAATGGTTAGAGGCCATGAAATCCGAGAACGGATCCATGAATGAAAACCAAGTATAGACTTTGGTAGACTTGCTCGTTGGACGGCAGGTCGTCGAGTACAAATGGACCTTTAAAATGAAGACAAACGCTGATGGTAAATGTCACCATTTATAAAGCTCGACTTGTCGCAAAGAAGTTTCCGACAAAGTTGATTGCGATGATACTTTCTCACTCGTAGCGATGCTAAAGTCTATTGGAATTATGTTAGGAGTTGCTGCATTTTTCAATTACGAAATCTGGCAGATGGATATCAAAACATCGCTTCCTTAATGGTTTACTTGAGGAAAGGTTGTATGTGATACAACCAGAAGGTTTTGTTAATCCTAAAGGATGCTAAAAGGTGTGCGAGCTCCAACAATCCTTCTATGGGCTAGAGCAAGCATCTCGGAGTTGGAATATATGCTTTGATGAGGTGATCAAAGTTTTTGAGTCTATACAAAGTTTGTGAGAAACTTGTATTTACAATAAAGTTTGCAGGAGAACTATAGTGTTTCTGATAAGCATATGTGAATGACATATTGGCGATCGAAAATGATGTAGAATTTCTGGAAAGCATAAACGGTTGTATGAAAATAGTTTTTCAAAGGAAGACCTAGATAAAGCTACGTAATTGTTGGGCATCGCGATCTATAGAGATAGATCAAGACGCCTGACGAGACTTTCAATGAGTGCATACCTTGACAAGATTTTGAAAGAGTTGAAAACGGATCAGTTAGATAAAGAGTTCTCGCCTTATTTGTAAGGTGTGAAGTTGAGTAGACTCAAAGCTCGACCACGGCAGAAGAAAGAGAAAGGACGAAGATCGTCCCCTGTGTTTTAGCCATAGGCTCTATATAGTATGCCATGCTATGTACCGTACCTATGCGTGCCTTGCCATGAGTCCGTCAAGGGGTACAAGAGTGATCCAGGAGTGGATCACTGGACAGCGGTCAATGTTATCCTTAGTGACTAAAAGACCAAGGAAATGTTTCTCGATTATGGAGGTGATAAAGGGTTCGTAATAAAGAGTTACGTCGATGCAAGCTTTAACACTAATCCGGATGACTCTTAGTAGCAATCCGGATACGTATAGTGGAGCAGCCATTTGGAATAGTTCCAAGTGGAGTGTGGTAGCAGTGTCTACAGTATGACATAGAGATTTGCAAAGTACACACGGATCTGAATGTCGCAGACCCGTTGACTAAAAGACCTCTCCCACATGCAAAGCATCATCGAGCCTCAGAAATCATTGGGTGTTAGATTCATAACAATGCGAATCACATGGTGATGTGAACTAGATTATTGACTCTAGTGCAAGTGGGAGACTATTGGAAATATGCCCTAGAGGCAATAATAAATTGGTTATTATCATATTTCCTTGTTCATGATAATCGTTTATTATCCATGCAATAATTGTATTGATCGGAAACTTAGATACATGTGTGGATACATAGACAACACCGTGTCCCTAGTATGCCTCTAATAGACTAGCTCGTTGATCAAAGATGGTCAAGGTTTCCTAGCCATGGACATGAAATGTCATTTGATAACGGGATCACATCATTAGGAGAATGATGTGATGGACAAGACCCAAACTACAAACATAGCATATGATCGTGTCAGTTTATTGCTATTGTTTTCTACATGTCAAGTATCTGTTCCTATGACCATGAGATCATGCAACTCACTGACACCGGAGGAGTACCTTGTGTGTATCAAACATCGCAACATAACTGGGTGACTATAAAGGTGCTCTACAGGTATCTCCGAGGGTGTTTGTTGGGTTGGCATGGATCAAGACTAGGATTTGTTACTCCGTGTGACGGAGAGGTATCTCAGGGCCCACTCGGTAATACAACATCACAATAAGCCTGGCAAGCAATGTGACTAAGTGTTAGCCACGGGATCTTGTATTACGAAACGAGTAAAGAGACTTGCCGATAACGAGGTTGAACTAGGTATGGGGATACCGACGATCGAATCTCAGGCAAGTAACATACCAAAGAACAAAGGGAGCATCATACGGATTTAACTGAATCCTTGACATAGAAGTTCGACCGATAAAGATTTTTGTCATGGTTTTATCACGGCAGATGTCCGGGTGAACGGACTTGGATTCGAGGCCATGGCTAACATGGTGGACTCAAATGGGTTGATTGGGACGAAGGACGCGAGTTTACCCAGGTTTGGCCCCTCAAATCAAGGTAATAGCCTACGTCCTGCTTGTGCTTGTATTGCTTGGTGTGTCGATTACAAGGGAGCTTTTGCTTGACCTAGTTCTCGATAGCCCTGATCTTTAAGTCACCCCGGGTCTTCCCTTTATTTAGGAGGTAAAGACCACGGGTCATACAAGTTGTGACTGACTCTCATCGTGCATCCGAGTCTATCTCTACCGTCTCTTGCCTTCCCTGACCAAGTTGCCCCCGGGCGGCTTACACGCCCGGGTCTTCACACTCCGGGCCACCCTCCGAACCATCCTGTAGACCCGCCAAATGTATTGGGCCTTAAGTCTTTGCGGCTCATTCTTGGGCTGGTGTATGAGCCGCCAGGTATGACCCGGAGTCTTCAGGGCGGGTCACACCGTGGGGTTATATCCCCAACATTAGGCCCCAGGTTGATTTGAGCTTGCTCACTTCAGCCTTTCCATTTACTCCACGGTGAGTCAGCCGGAAATGACCCACCATGATGTCATGTCGATCCTACAAAAATGATCCTCTGACGCACACAACAAATCTTCTTATTAAATGAACAAACCGAAGATCGAGGCGTCCACCTCGGTCAAAACGACATCCGTCGCCTGGATTCTCGCTCCAATTCTGCCTTTTCCCTGTTAAATAGGACCGCCCTGGGCGGCATTTTCCTTCTCCCACTCACTCCGTCATCTTCTTCCTTCCAACGCTTCTGTTTCCAGCATCTCCCACTCCAGCGTCGTCTCCTTCTCGTCAACAGCAGGGCCGCTGCATCAACCTGACGCGATCCAGAGCACCTTCCGCGTTCATCGCGCCGTCGCCGGTGAGTCCTTCTCCCCTTAGATCCACAACCGTTCTAGTAGGGTTTTCGTGGAGCTCTGCTGCCGCTGTTTTAGAACTTGGTCTCTATCAATGCCGGCTGTATCAGCCCATAACCCTTGGATGGTAGCTCGTCCCTTCTACGCCGCTATGTAGGGGGTGGATATTAATAATGCGTAGATCTACCACAGCTCTGCTTGTCATTTTTAAGCTCCCCCTGTTTCATCAGTTCGTCGCTAGGTCTGAAAATAGAAGCATTTCTCTTGTCTTTGTAGATCCGCAATCTTAGTAGCACCTTGCGAAACTTGTTTTTAGTACTTAGCCGAATTTTACTCCATCTTCTTGCAATGTTGACCCGCCATGCGACCTTTCCGGCTCTCGCCGGCCGGATCCTGGTGTCTCGTCTGTAGAGTCTTAAGTTCGTAAGCCGCCCATAAATCCTTGCCATTTCTTGACTCACCGTATATTGTTGATTTGCCACAGTTTTAAACCTCCATAATGTCTCGTGCATCCAACTCCCGCAACTGGGTCAGATCTTGCATTACGGAGGAGTTCCTGGTGGATTTCGTACACGCGGGAACCCTTCCCACCAAAGAGGTCATCCATTGGCGGGTTCCGGGTAATGAATCTAAGCTCGTTCCACAAGAAGGCGAAGTGGTTGTTTTTTCACATCATATTGAGCGTGGGTTTGTACCCCCCGGCTCAAAATTCTTCCGGGACATCCTCCATTTCTATAAGCTCCATCCCCAAGATCTTGCTCCCAACTCTGCCTCGAATATATGCAACTTCCAAGTACTCAGTGAGGTCTATCTGCAAACTAAGCCATCTGTGGGCCTGTTCCGAGAATTCTTTTATGCGAATCGGCAAACTGAAGTAAAGGCCAGCCCAAGCCTAGAACTTGGTGGAATTTCTATTCAGAGGCGCCGGGATATTACCTTTCCGGCTGTGCAGATGCCGAGTCATCTGAAGGATTGGAACAAGACATGGTTCTATTGTAAGGATACTTCTCCAGATGGTGAACATCCGCTACCTGGTTATTGCCCCTCCCGGCTCAAGACAACTTCAGAGATTCCCGGCCGGCTGTTGACTTTAGAACGTGCAAGGCACGAGATGGCTCATGCCAAGATTAGAGCCCTCATGGCCAATGGATTAACCAGATTGGATTTGATCCGCTACTGGATCTCCTGGCGGATTATGCCTTTGAGCCAGGAAGCCGCCTCATGTGAGAATACCCGGGGCACTATAATGGTTCTCTATGTTTCAGCCAGACAACATTAATAGAAGATGACATCACTACTGTCATCCGGAGTCTCGTCCATGAGACGTCAGGAGCTTGTAGTGCTATTGGGCTAGCGCCTTTTAGTGCCATTAATCCGGCCCTAGACGTAAGGCGACTCTTCATATCCTCTTCTCTTGGTTTACTTATATTTTAGTAATTCATCACTATTAGCCGGCTTACCTTTTCAGGCTGACTCTGACTTTTGGAAGAAGAACTATGTTCCTCCTCTGAAGAAGAACAAGAAGAAGGCCCCGCCCAAGAGGACAAAGACGACCACCCCTCAAGAAGAATGGTTTGACCCGCCAGAATTGTCTGGCTCAGAGGTATAATTTGACTACCTTTTGTGACCTCGTTCCTTCATTTTATTAACACCGGTTTCACTCATAGGACGATGTAGAGACGAGCTGCGTCAACGCCTCTGATGTAATTTATGTTTCATCTGGCTCAGAACGTTTTGTACCCCAGAAGATACGGCGGGTTATTAGAGAAATTCCTCTTTCTCATCCTCTTGCTTATTTGGATCCCCAATTTCTTTTGCAAAAGCAACAACAGGCCGAACGACGTCAAACCCAGAGCGTCGGCTCCACTGATCTTATGTCCGGCTTACCGAACTCCCTAGCTCAGAAGAAGCACCCCGCAGAGGTATGTATCTCTGTTTGATTAGCTTTTCCTTTGTAATATCAATACTTCCTTATCTTTTCTGAACTATCTCTTAGGGATCACCTTCCTTCGGCGACTCTACGGCAACTTCTCTGCCGCCTCCCAAGATTAACTCGCTGTACGTATTTTATCCAATCTTATATCCGGCTCTTTAGCGGCTGTAACCCTCGGGCTCTGACCTTCATGCTTTGTAGGGCTCAAGCCAAGCGAAGAAAAACCAACAAGTCCTCCCCTGGCCCTACTACTCAAGAACCGGAGTTTGCCAAGCCGGACGAGCCTATGCCAGTTGTGGACCCCCCAGCAACTTTTGCGGAGCCAATCACTGATGACATCATTCCAGAGAGCCCGCCAAGGAACCCTTCCAAGCCGCCGAGCCCTGTCCAGGTTGCTAAGGATACCCCTGCTCTGGATGTTGTGATTACCAGCGCCGGCTTGCACTCTCCTCTGCCTCACATGCTAACCAAGCATAATGAGATGGCTGAAACTTCCAGGAAACTGGAGTTTGAGATCCCTACTTTAGAGAAGATGACAACCGATGAACTTCATGCTGGCTACATGAACTGACTGTCTACAAGCCGGGATCTGGAGCTCAAGTTGGTTAACCTAATGAAGAAAAAATACGAGGTATTCCTTTCTCCTCCTTATACCCTTACATAGCCCCCAAGGGCCGGGTTAATATTGACTGATAATAATCCGGCTCTTCCATCTTAGTAGAACAGGTAGTATGAACCCCTATGTTCCGGGTCAATTTTGTTTGAAGTTGAGTCGGAACTTCATTTTGAAGAACTGGTACGTATCCCCCAAGTTCTGGGTCAATCTTGCTGAAGTTGAGTCGGAACTGTCTTGAAAATAGACATTAGCCCCCAAGTGTCATGCATATTGCTTGCAATATGTTTGAGACTTGCTATATTTTTGAATTTTGCTCTTCCTGTTGTCTTATTCTATTATTTGATATGCTATAGGAAGCTTTAATCGAAGGCGGGTCAGAAATGGCCGGCTTAAAGAGCAATCTAGCCGCTTAGCAAGTCGCCCGGAGCGAAGCTGATGAGAAGTGACGGCTCCTCTCTGAAGAGCTAAACAAAACCAAGGCCGACTTAATCTCTTTCAAGGAATCTGCTAAAACTAAGAAGGCCGCCTTGACCAAACGGGATGATGATGCTGATCAACGGCTCATGATTGTTTCTGATGAGCTTCAATCTTTGAAACGCCACATTACCAAGATGACAGCCGCCCTTTTTGGTAAGTTTTCTTTAACTTTCTCTCAATTGGCATATTACACTTGTGCTGGCGACTTACCACGAGACCTCCGTCTTACATAGGTCTTAGGAGCCGCCAACTGGCCTCTGACAGCCTGCTGGCTTTGAAGGCCATATATACTCTGGCAGAGCAACTCTACTGCGGTGCAGTATGCACAATGAAAGATGTGCAGTACAAAGAGAATATCCCTTCAACTCTCAAATGGGTCTTGGAACTTATGTCAACGATGCCCAAGCAGATCGCCGAGTTGAAGAGATCAACCGCCCGCCAAAGGGCGATCGCAGCCATAAGCCGGCCATTGGCTTTCGCTCCAGAACTCACTCCGGCTGATATGATGGACGGGTTTCCCTCCAAGAAGGACGACGACTCTGGATTTTCACAAGCTGACTATGCTTGGTGCGTAAAGGATTCCAAGGTCCTAGCTTCTGTCTTAGTAGAAGAAATCAACTTGGAGACCTACCAGGCAGCTTACGACGCCTATTAGAAAAGGATCCGTGGCCCGCTCTATGAATGCAAGGATCTAACACCCGCCCGTAGTAAGACTATCTTCGCCTCTGAACTTGATCCGTCCACCTTCTTTGAAGAAGGAACTTTTGCAGCTTTAACCGACTGCAACTGGGATTTGGAAATGTTGACACCTGATTTTGGCACGGTGCAAAATGCAATAAATATGGACTCAAAAGAAAGAGTTTTTTCTATGAGAAAGTTCATATTGCCGAGTGAAACAACCTTGATGTTTAGGCCATCACCATTCGGCATCATTTCAAAATCCAAATCACATTTGGATTGTCATTTAGATGTTCTGAGTGCTTTTTGGTCCATGACGCCTCCACGACAATCTCGGATGAAGTAATGTTCTACATGGATTATCTTCGCCTCGTCAAGATGATTGATTTTGATATAGAAATCATCTCAATCCAAGGTCGTATGCAAAAGTTAGAGCAACCAGAGTGCAGCCCTATCACAAAGCAAGATATGGGGCACGAGATCAGACACATGTCTGACGAGTCGCACGAGTAATTCGGCCCTCAAGACGTCCTCTGATGGAAAAACTTACAAGATGAAAAAGTTTCGCATCGTCGAGACGATTGATGTTGATATATAAATCTTCTCAATCCGAGGTCGTATGCGACCTGAAGAGGCAAAACCAAATCAGCCTGAGGTTTCACTCGGGATTTCTGAGTGAAAGTTGCCGACCGAAGGAAACGTGTCGAGTGAATACTTTCCCGTCCGGCCGAGTGAAATTACCGTCCGAGTGAAAATCACCGTCGAGTGACTATTTCGGGCCGAGCGCAATTGCCATCCGAGTGGAAATCACCGTCGAGTGACAGTTTCGGCCTGAGTGCAATGACCATCCGAGTGGAAATCACCGTCGAGTGACAGTTTCGGCCCGAGTGCAATTGCCTTCCGAGTGGAAATCACCGTCGAGTGAAAGTTTCGGCCCGAGTGCAATTACCGTCCAAGTGGAAATTACCGTCGAGTGACAGTTTCGGTCCGAGTGCAATTGCCGTCCGAGTGAAAATCACCATCGAGTGACAGTTTCGGTCGAGTGAAAGTTCAAAATTGCCTCGGATGGAAAAGTGTTCAACATGAAAGTTGTTCGTAACGTGGAAATGTTCAACTTTGCTTTTAAGGTCATTATCATCTGAGATAGTACACGACCTGCAGAGACACTACAACACTCAGAACAGCCAAGTCTGCTACGTGACTGAGTCCGATTCAAAGTTAAAGATGACCTTCTGGAGTATTCAAGATGACTTTATTTGGGAAACTGATCAACATATGAATTGTTGGCCTTGTCGAGGCACACAAAATTGATGTTTGGACCGTCTCCATCTGAGGTCATATGCAGATCCACGGCCCATGAAGCAGGACAGAAGATTGGGGGTGATTTGGGCTGAATCCGAGTGGAACTAGAACTACAACTCTAGGACGTGAATTGATGTATTTTTTCTTGTAAGGAAATCCTAGATGAATCTTTGCTTGTACGGGAAATCCAGCCGCCTCTTATATATGTGGGGGGTGACGGCCGATTGAAGAACACAACAATCGAACCAATTTATCAATTACACTTTCATGTTCATCTACATTTATCTCTTACCCTCGTATCTTCTTCCTCGTTGTTTGTTCATTCTTATCTTGGTGGGAAGCAATCCACGAGGCCCTAGGGGCGATCAGGTTGACCTAGGGCAGACCATAGCCGCCGCGCGCCCTGACGGGGTCCCTCCCGGGCGTGCGGGGTTTCGGGTCTACAAAAGCGTCCGTTGGCTGTCTTGCATATCGCGCTGCCGGACAGACCTCCCTCGACGTGGGCTGCGGTGCATCACCCTCGGCGTCGAGGGTACACGGTGAGGTGTTCGTGTGTCAACACACTTTTTGGCGACTCCGCTGGGAACGAAGCTTTCAATGGTCTCCAGCCCGTTCTTGCTACGAGGAGAGCGTCATCAAGCAGATGCAATCTACACGGTAACATGTATCATAAATCTTCTTATGTAGATGCAAATAGCCATTATATTGTTGTCACTGGATCCTTTGATGGGCATACCATGTCGGCTAGCCCTAACGAGCAAAGGCCGGCTAAGTATCCTGTTGGAGAAGCTTGGGAATTACATAATTGTGACATGCAACTTATAGATTCAAACTTTCATGCATCGGCAACCCCCTTCAATATGCCGGTGAACAACACGATGAGTTTGAGTGATCAATATAAGATACCTCATGCACATGAGGGTGTTTCACAGTTTTGTCCATCGGCAGTCGGCTCGCAATATGCGGGTTCATTCCCAAACATGCCGATGGATGGGAGAATCGGCCATGCTTCCATTAGCTATTTGGCCGGTTATCCTCACTCTTCATATACCACACATCATGAGGTTAATTGTTCAGCAGCATATGCAAATAAAAATATTCATGACTCGGCTTACATTCATGGTTATTGCCGAGTGGAGATTCTATAGGAGCATCTATGTCTAATATTGCAAAAGATGAGGTGGCTCTGGCTGCTTTAAAAAGTTTAGCCCAGAATAAGCAGATTACTGTTCTTTGCCTTGAGCAACATGATAAGGGATTGGTACCTAATTATGAGGCTATAAGAGCTAAGGTTTTGCAAGAAGACAATGTGTTGCCAATTGACCAAATTGGCGAGAGGAAATATGGTTCAACAACAGTGCATATGTCTTCACCTATCATTGTAGCGTGTCATACACCCCCTATACAATTGGAAATTTTTGGCAACATCAGTTCATTGCCGAAAGATCCTAAAAGCATTGGGGGGAAAGCCGATCCAAGCAGGGACGAAATTAAAGAAAAATATGTGGCCCAAATGGACAAGGTCAATCCAAATCTCACAGGAAACTGCATCAACAATTTTACCACATTGACTCTTGAGGAGTTACCAGCAGAATATCGACACGCTTATGAAGTAGTCAAGAAGAAGCGTGAGGAGGAAGATTTGCAAGAATACGTCAAGTCCCTTCCTTTATGCAGCAACCATGTTGGTCCCTCTGCGATGTTGAGGCAAGATAAAACAGAAGCTTTGCAAGCCAAAGAACAAAAAGTGATTCACTCGGTTAATACGGTTGATTCGGTAGAAACCGAGTCAAATATGACTAAGTCATCTACAGCCGAGTCAAACAGTTCCTTTAAAGCCAAGACAATGATGGATTCGGTTGAAACCAGATTGAGCACCGAGACGGCCAAGGTCGAGTGCATAAAGTCAACATCGAGTGCATCGAGCCAACCGAGTGCATCGAGCCAGTTAAGGCCGAGTGGATCAAGTCAGCTGAGTTCATTGAGTGCATCCCTGGCTAATGTCGAGTGCATTGAGCCAGTTATTGCGGAGTGTACCAAAACAAATGATGCAAGCTTCATCGAACAAAGGAACGACAAACGCAGCAAATTGGACGTGCTCGATTTTTCTGGATGTGAGGGAAATTACATGCTGCCCTATGATTTTTGTGCTAAAGAAATTGATGAGCATCAAGAACAAAGTAATATGGCCGAACACAGTTCGATTAACGATGAACATCAAGAACAAGAATATGTTGCTAAGCAAAGTTCAGCTGACCAAGAGCGTCTGAGTGGAATCCATTTGGATAGTCCGAGTGAAATCTACACGGGAAATCCAAGTGATGATGCATGAGATCCAGAAGAAGAGGAAGGGGCATTGGATAAATATTTTGAAGTGGAGCAAGAAATTGTTCCAGTTATGCAACCATCTTCTCCTCCCAACGTCTTCACAAAGGTATGCGTAGATGACAGTTTACTCAATTTTCGATTTGGTCAAAATCATATTAATCCACCCGTTAGAAAGATTCTAATTAATTTTGAAATACCAATCGAGATGAGTAATCTGTTTGTTTGGAATAATCTTGTCACTATTCATGTTGATCAACACATGGCACCATTCATAGAAGCTAATACTGACGACTTATCACAACCAAAGTTGTTCCCATCATGTCGGCTAAACTTTATATTCATATGGACAACTTTGTTTGTTTTATGCCTAGATAACTATTGGTCTCAGATGAGACGTATATTCTGTAATTATTTTGGTTACAGAAACATAAAGCCAGGTCCAAAGTCCTCCGAGATAGCCGATTCAAGAGCATCGGGAAAGGAGGACGAAAATCAGTGCATAGCCGAGTCGGATGACGTTAAGTCGGCACCACTCGGTTGTTTTGTTTCAGAGCAAGTATCACAATATCAGTTAATGGATGAGCGGTCTACCTTCCGTCTGGGCATATGTGATCATATCGTCGGTGCATCACCGACTAATCCTATTATTATAATTGATCACGATGCCGAGCTGTCAAAACAAGAACAAGTGCAATGTTCGTTTGAACAGAATGTCAAGGATAACAATGTGATTCATCAAGCCACACAATCGACCAACAAAGGACGATTGGAGCTCATTGAGGTAGAAGCATACGGCTAGTCGACTCAGATTGGTTTTGATGGTGATCAAGTGTTGACTCAACTACCTCAAGCTGGCTCATCCAAAGACGGATAGGTATACGCTAATGATGATGGGATCAAATCTTCAAGTGAGGTATTTATTCAAAAATACATCGGCAATAATATTGAAGACAAGAATTCCACCAAAGTTACAACTGACACATCTAGCACTAGGGGTAACAAGAAAATTCAAAGACCGATGCACTCAAAACCAAAGAAAGCAAAGGTCGTGGTAAGCACAAAGGTAAAAAGCCGAAAGTCACTTTCGCGTAGTTATTGGAAAAATATCAGAAGATAAGTGAGGCGAAGAGTGCTTATCGGCCGAGTGAAACAAAGGCATCAAAGTCACCCCCAAGGAATAAATCTGAATACTAGGATTGGGAATGAAGAAGTTGACTCCATATCCTCCTTTTGGGCCACCAATGCCGATGTCATATGTACCTCCTCATGCCGACTATTATTCATATCAATCATGGGACATGTATAAATTGAGGGATCACCGTCCATCATATTCTGAACCACCTCATCAAAATTACGCAGCTCCGAGAGGATCATTGTTTGTTCAACAGTTACATGTTAAAGACCGACTCAACCAAAAAGAATCGGTCCGGAGCTTGGCGAAGAAGATGAACGTGGTCAAGCAAATTTACGAGTGAAAAATGATGGATGCAAGTGTGCTCTTTCAGAGCCGACTCCGGATGACAAAAAGCCAGCTGAGTCTACGTTGGCTACTAAAGGCAAGGAGATGAAGCGTGTAACTTTCAAGGATCCAATTGCTGAATTTCAACAGGCCAAATTGGAGGTTCCGAAAGCGAAGAAAAACTTGCCTGTGCATAAAAAAAGCCACAGCCGAGATGCCCACTCGGCTTATCATATTCGCAAGAGAAGAAGTTGAAGTGACTTAGGGCCTATGAGCTGGAGAAGAGGAACATGGCGTGGGTCCCCAAAGGAAGCCGTCAAGGCAAGAATGATGTGACAACTCTCGTTGCAGGAGTAAGGGAGGACAAACGAGAAGCCAGTAGGCATAAACAACGATTTTCATGTCACAAAACGAGACTCCAGACAGTGCATCATCCATGTTCTTCAACCGTCCCATCAGAGTTTGTGCCCAACAATTTATCGCCAGCTGAAATTTCTGATTTATTTCGGCTGTTCACGCTTTGGTGGGCAGGTTCCCCAGATCCTTTGAGATGATAACACATGGCCAATATTTGTTCATGTCCTGAGATTTCGTCATGTTGGTACAACAAGCATTAGGCTACTATCTCATCTGAATCCGAGTGGATCATCATTTAGGTAATATTGCCAAGGTTCGAACCGAGTGAAATATAGTCAGGATGTCCGATTGAAAATCTTTGTGATGACCCGACTGGTCCTAAAGCATCAAGCTGCAATCCGGGTGATTTCAAATCCATGTGGATCGCCACTCGGGTAACATCAATAAAACTGAAGATGGACCTATCAAAATTATTCAAATAACTTCAGATGGAGTTGATCCAACAAGAGGCATGTTTTTTCACATCTGAACAGTCTGATGCTTGGTGTAGCCAATTCACATATGGCCGAATAATTAATTTACTCGCCTCCTGAGGAAAATAAGGCTGACTCATCTTTGAATCGGCCAGGAAAACCACATGTGACTGACTCCTTTCGATTCAGCCAGTAATGAAGGATCTAGTGCTATTGAGGAAGCTAACTGGAAGAATTCCAAGTGTCAGTCATTTGCAGGATCCGAGTGAAGCAAGATTGTTTGGCACATGGCTTAATATAAACTTTGATCTTTGATGATTTGTGTTGCCGAATAGTTGACGGTATTCCTTTGAGGTGCATGGTCATAATCGTTCGACAGCCAGAATGGAGTATTGGTGAACGGTTCTAATATCCCCAAGGAGTGCCTGAGCATATGGCCGATAATAATTGTCATCCTTAGCATGCATAGCTGATGGAGTGTTGACATCGTCCTTAGAACAAACTGGTGCAAATTATTTTTGGGCATGCTTTGCCAAAAACAAGGGGGCATGTGTTGACACCTGATTTTGGCACGATGCAAAATGGAATAAAGATGGACTCAAACGAAAGAGTTTTTTCTACAACAAAGTTCATATTGCCGAGTGAAACAACCTTGATGTTTAGGCCATCACCATTCGGCATCATTTCAAAGGCCAAATCACACTTGGATTGCCATGTAGATGTTCTGAGTGCTTTTTGGTCCATTATGCCTCCAAGACAACCTCGGATGAAGGAATGTTCTACATGGATTGTCTTCGCCTAGTGGAGCTGATCGATTTTGATATATAAATCATCTCAATCTAAGGTCGTATGCAAAAGTTAGAGCAATCAGAGTGCAACCATATCACAAAGCAAGATATGGTGCAGGAGATCAGACATATGTCTGACGGGTCGCGCAAGAAATTCGGCCCTCAAGACGTCCTCGGATGGAAAAACATACAACATGAAAAAGTTTCGTGTCGTTGAGACGATTGATTTGGAAAAATAATCTTCTCAATCCGAGGTCGTATGCGACCTGGAGAGGCAAAACAAAATCAGCCCGAGGTTTCACTCGCGATTTCCGAGTGAAAGTTTGCCGACCGAAGGAAATGCGTCGAGTGAAAAGTTTCCTGTCCGGCCGAGTGAAATTACCGCTTGAGTGAAAATCACCGTCGAGTGACAGTTTCGGCCTAAGTGCCATTACCGTCCGAGTGGAAATCACCGTCGAGTGACAGTTTCGGCCCGAGTGCAATTACCGCCCAAGTGGAAATTGCCATTGAGTGACAGTTTTGGCCCGAGTGCAACTGCCATCCGAGGGGAAATCACCGTCGAGTGACAGTTTCGGCCCGAGTGCAATTACTGTCCGAGTGGAAATTACCGTCGAGTGACAGTTTCGGCCCGAGTGCAATTGCCGTCCGAGGGAAAATCACCGTCGAGTGACAGTTTCGGTCGAGTGAAAGTTCAAAATGGCGTCGGATGGAAAAGTGTTCAACATGAAAGTTATTTGTAACGTCGAAATGGTCAACGTTTCTTTTAAGGTCATTATTATCTGAGATAGTACACGGCCTGTAGAGACGCTACAACACTCGGACAGCCCAGTCTGCTATGTGACTGAGTCCGATTCAAAGTTAAAGATGACCTCGTGGAGTATTCAAGATTACTTTATTTGGGAAAGTGATCAACATACGAATTGTTGGCCTCGTCGAGGTACAAAAAATTGATGTTTGGACCGTCTCCATCGGAGGTCATATGCAGATTCCACGGCCCATGAAGCAAGACAGAAGATTGGGCTAGATTTGGGCTGAATCCGAGTGGAACTAGAACTAGGACTCTAGGACGTGAATTGATGTAATATTTCTTGTAAGGAAAGCCTAGCTGAATCCTTTGCTTGTACGGGAAGTCCAGCCGCCTCTTATATATGTTAGGGGTGACGGCCGATGGAACAACACAACAATCGAACCAATTTATCAATTACACTTTCGTGTTCATCTACTTTTATCTCTTACCCTCGTATCTTCTTCCTCGTTCTTCATTCGTTCTTATCTTGGAGGGAAGCTATCCACGAGGCCCTAGCGGCGATCAGCTTGACCTAGGGCCGCCCATAGCCGCCACGCGCCCTGATTGAGTCCCTCCCGGGCGTGCGGGGGTTCGGGTCTGCAAAAGCATCCGCCGGCTGTCTTGCGTATCGCGCTGCCGGACGGACCTCCCTCGACGTGAGCTGCAGTGCATCACCCCCGGCGTCAAGGGTACACGGTGACGTGTTCGTGTGTCAACAGGAAAACCTTCTGATTAAGGTAGCTGAAGAGCCGGAGCAGGGTGACCCGCCAGCCAGCTGATTATGCTGTAGATATCTTGTAATAGCCGGCTCTCTATGATCCGCCATGAGGCGATGTAAAAACTTGATGCTGTTTTGGGCTCCACAGAGAGCGTCTGTAATAGACTAGCCGTAATTTTTGCCTTTATTGAACTTGTGCCATCGCGCACATATGAAAATCTATCTTAAATATAGATGTTTGCCATCTTCCTTGTCCTTCTCATTGTATGCCTTTCCGACTCTAAGTAGCTTAGCTTCCTGCATGCATAAATGCACCTTTACACCATTAGGAGGTCGGCTTAAAGCGCAACCGGAAGATGTTGTGTCTTCCCAACGTGTTGACAGAATCCTTTGCTTGGATGGAGAGCCGGTCGAGAAGGGTTGATAAGCTTCACCCATAGGGCAGGAAGCCCCCTGTATGGCTATGTTGACTTGTCAACATTTTTGGTGCGAATGCCGGTTTTTAGGGTTAGATAAGCTACACCCGAAGGTGGGAAGCCCCCTTTGACCACCGCGGCTAACATGTTAACCCAGAATGGCTTAAAGCCGGCTGTTAGGGTGAGATAAGCGATACCCGAAGGCAAGAAGCTCCCTTCGACAGCCAATGTTGACTTGTCAACATTTGTGGCATGAATGCCGGTTGTTAGGGTGAGATAAGAGATACCCGAAGGTAAGAAGCCCCCTTCGACAACCGCGGTTAACATGTTAACCGGAAATGGCATAAAGCCGGCTGTTAGGGTGAGATAAGCGATACCCGTCGGTAAGAAGCCCCCTTCGATAGCCACAGCTGACATGTCAACTGGAAAAGGCATAAAGCCGGTTGTTAGGGTGAGATAAGCGATACCCGTCGGTAAGAAGCCCCCTTCGACAACCGCGGTTAACATGTTAACCGGAAACGGCATAAAGCCGGCTGTTAGGGTGAGATAAGCGATACGCGAAGGCAAGAAGCCCCCTTCGACAGCCGCAACTGACATGTCAACTGGAATGGCATAAAGCCGGTTGTTAGGGTGAGATAAGTAATACCCAAAGGTAAGAAGCCCCCTTCGACAATCGCGGTTAACATGCTAACCGGATTGGCATAAAGCCGGCTATTAGGGTGAGATAAGCGATACCCGAAGGCAAGAAGCCCCCTTCGACAACCAATGTATTAGATTTTTCTTGCATCAATGAAGGTGTGCGACATAGCAGAGGCCCTGGCTTGCAGGGATTCTATTTTATTCATATATAAATATGATATGTACAATGATACTGTACAGTGGCGAGTCTCCATACTTTAAGTGTAATCAGGCCGCAGATGTGCTATGTTCCATGGCCGGCGGGTCTCCTGACCCGCCTAATCTGAGTCATCCCGGATGTCAATGAGGTAATATGACCCGTTGTTGAGATTTATGATGACCACGAAAGGTCCTTCCCATGGAGGAGATAACTTATGCATATCTGTCTGGTCTTGAATCAGCCATAGCACCAAGTCACCCTCTTGAAACGTCCGGGTCTTGACCCTGCGGCTATGATAGCGGCGCAGGTCTTGCTGATAAATCGCCGAGCGGGCAGCCGCCAGCTCTCGTGCTTCTTCCAAAGCATCCAACGCGTCTTTACGCGCCGTATCATTGTCTGTCTTAACATAATCCGCCACTCGTGGTGAGTCATGCCGGATGTCACTCGGCAACACGGCCTCTGCACCGTAAACCATGAAGAAAGGGGTATACCCTGTGGATCGGTTGGGGGTAGTTCTGATGCTCCATAAGACGGAAGGCAACTCCTTGACCCAACATTCGGGCGTCCGTTGCAAAGGAACCATGAGCCGTGGCTTGATACCCCTCAAAATTTCTTGATTGGCACGCTCCGCCTGACCGTTGGACTGCGGATGAGCAACCGACGAAACATCAAACCGGATGTGCTCCTCATCGCAGAACTTTTTCATAGCCCCCTTGGAAAAGTTTGTGCCATTGTCCATGATGATGTTGTGAGGGTAACCAAAATGGTAGATTAGCTTTTTGATAAACTGAGCCGTCGTAGCCGCGTCACACTTGCTGACCGGCTCAGCCTCTACCCATTTGGTAAATTTATCAACCGCCACCAAGAGGTGTGTCTTCTTATCTTTAGATCTATTGAAAGGCCCGACCATATCAAGCCCCTAGACCATAAAGGGCCAAGTGATTGGTATCATGCACAACTATTGAGCCGGAACATGAGCACGTCGGCCGAATTTTTGACAGCCGTCACACTTGCGGACCAGATCCTCTGCATCTTTGTGAGCCGTCAACTAGACAAAACTGTGCCGAAAAGCCTTGGCCACTAGAGACTTTGATCCGGCGTGCTGTCCACAATCTCCAGCGTGAATTTCATTCAAGATTTCCTGACCCTCCTCTGGTGAGACACAACGTTGGAAAACCCCAGTCACGCTGCACTTGTGTAACTCACCATTAACTATTGTCATGGATTTAGAATGTCGGGTGATCTGTCTGGCCAGGTTTTCATCATAAGGTAACCCGCCTCGAGTCAAATAGTCCAGGTAAGGCACAACCCAATCCGGAATGGCATGTAGAGTCGCCACCAATTGCCCCTCCAGGTCAGGAACAGCCAAATCGTCCTCTGAAGGTAATTTGACAGTCGGGTGATATAAAACGTCTAGGAATATATTTGGCGGCACCGGCTTTCGCTAAGAGCGTAACCGTGACAAGACATCAGCCGCCTCATTCCTGCATCGATCAATGTGATCTACCTGATAACCTTTAAAGTGACCAGCAATGATATCCACCGCCTGACGATAAGCTGCCATCCGTGGGTCTTTGGAATCCCACGTGCCTGAAACTTGTTGAGCCACAAGATTTGAGTCGCCCAAACACCTTACCGGCTTAAATTCATCTACTTGGCTACTCTGAGACCATGAAGGAGGGATTCATATTCAGCCACGTTATTGGTACAAGGGAACATTAGCTGGAGCACATAACAAAACATGTCACCTTTGGGGGATGTCAAAACAACTCCTGACCCTCATCCTTCCAGCTGCTTGGACCCATCAAAGTGTATAGTCCAGTATGTGTCATCCGACTTTTCTTCGGGAGCTTGACACTCTATCCAATCGTTGATAAAATTCACAAGGGCTTGGGACTTAATAGCCGTGCGAGGCACATATTTCAGATTGAGAGGTTCTAGCTCCAATGCCCACTTAGCAATCCTACCAGTAGCTTCTCTGTTCTGAATTATGTCCCCCAACGGAGCAGAACTGACCACAGTGATCTAGTGCCCTAAGAAATAGTGTTTTAACTTGCGATTGGCCATGAAGACCCCATACACCAGCTTCTGCCAATGTGGATACCTCTGCATGGACTCCGTCAGGACCTCACTGATATAATAAACCGGCCTCTAAACTGGATACTCCTTCCTGGCTTCCTTGCGCTCGACCATAATTGCAGCGCTGACAGCTCGATTATTAGCCGCTACGTATAGGAGCAAGGGTTCTTTCTCAGTCGGAGCAGCCAATACCAGTGGCTCAGTAAGCTGCTTCTTGAGCGCCTCAAACACTTCACCCGCCGCCTTACTCCGGACAAAGTTTTCCGTCTTTTTCATCATTTGATATAGGGGGATAGCTTTCTCACGAAGGCGGCTTATGAACTGGCTCAACGCAGCGATTCGCCCCGCCAGGCGTTGGACATCGTTAACACAAGACGGCTCTACCAGGGAGGTGATAGCTTTGATTTTATCCGGGTTTGCCTCAATGCCACGCTCAGAAACCAGAAATCCCAGGAGCTTGCCAGCCGGAACACCAAAGACACACTTAGCCGGGTTAAGCATCATCTTATAGACGCGGAGATTATCAAAAGTTTCCCTTAAGTCGGCCAAAAGGGTCTCCTTCTTCCTTGACTTGATCACAATATCATCCATGTATGCATGGACGTTGCGCCTAATATGACTGTGAAGACAATTCTGTACACATCGCTGATAAGTCGCCTGGGCACTCTTGAGCCCGAAAGGCATAGACACATAACAGAAGGCCCCGGACGATGTAATAAAAGCCATCTTCTCCTGGTCCTTAACTGCCATCTTGATCTGATGATATCCTGAGTAAGCATCTAGGAAGCAGAGGCTTTCGCAACCTGCCGTAGCATCAATGATCTGATCGATACGAGGGAGAGCAAAAGGATCACTGGGACAAGCTTTGTTAAGGTCCGTGTAGTCCACGCACATACGCCACATGTCGTTCTTCTTGATCACCAGCACCGGGTTAGCCAACCACTATGGGTGAAAAACCTCAACAATGAAACCCGCTGCCAAGAGCCGGGCAACTTCTTCCCCGATGGCCTTGCGTCTCTCCTCATTGAACCACCGTAGAAACTGCTTAATCGGCTTAAATTTAGGATCCACATTAAGGTTTTGCTCAGCGAACTCTCTCGGTACCCCCAACATGTCAGAAGGTTTCCATGCAAAGATGTCCCGATTCTGACGGATGAATTCAATGAGCGCGCTTTCCTATTTGGGATCCATGTGAGCCCCAATGATGAACTGTTTGGATGAGTCGCCTGGAGTGAAACCTATTGCCTTTGTATCATTCGCCGAAAACTTGAGGGGCGGCTCAACCTCCGTTGTAGGCTTTTTCAGCGGGGTCATATCTTCTGGGTCCACATTCTGCTTATAAAACTTAAGCTCTTTCTAAGCACAACTGGATTCTGCATAAGCTGCATCCCCTTCCTCGCACTCAATAGTCGTATTCCGATCACCATGAATGGTAATGGTACCTTTTAACCCGGGCATCTTGAGCTGTAAGTAGATATAGGAGGGCCTAGCCATGAACTTAGCATAAGCCGGCCGCCCAAACAATGCATGGTAAGGGCTCTTGATCTTGACCACCTCAAACCGCAAGGACTCTACCCTGTAATTATACTCATCACCAAAGGCAACTTCCAAAGAAATTCTACCAACCAGCTAAGCCGATTTGCCCGGCACCACACCATGAAAAACGATGGACGAGGGTTTAAGGTCCTTGTCAAGCAACTTCATCCGCCGGAAGGTGTCATAATAGAGGATGTTGATACAACTGCCTCCATCCATAAGCACCTTATTCACCGTATATCCCCCCACTTGAGGGGCAACAACCAAGGCCAGCCGCCCCGGGTCATCGGCACGCGGCGGGTGATCCTCCCGGCTCCACGTTATGTCATATTCAGACCATTTCAAGTACTACGACAGAGCCGGCGCAACCGCATTAACCACTCGCTTGCGCAACTTTTGATCCCGCTTATTAAGGCTGGTCGTGAGAACATGATACTGGCCGGAACTGAGCTGCTTTGGATTAATCTGATACCCAGATTGATTATGCTGTTGCAAATTGCTGTTACCAGAGTGCTGCGCGTGCCCTCCTTGATTACCTTGACCATGATGACCAGACCCTGAGCCGTCGGATCCAAATCCGGCCCCTGACCCGCTAGGTCCTGAACCGTTGGGCGGGCCACCGCCCTGATTGTTGGGTTGCGTGTAGTAAGTCTTGAGCTTCTGCATGATATGGCAATCTCCCCATGTGTGCGATGACGGATTACCAGGCTGACTGTGTTCTAGACAGGGCTTCTTAAGTGTCTCCTCCAAATTAAAGGAAGTTCTGTTCCTATTAAAAGATGGCCTGAACCTCCCATTGCCCTTAGAATGATTCTAACGGGTACTTGTATTAGCCACCAGCTCTGATCCGCTGTTAGAGTTCTTTCGCTTATTCTGGTTACCGTTGTTGGCCACACCCTTTCCTTGATTATTTTTCTTGCCTTGCACGGCCTTCTCCTCATCAGAGCTTGGATCCTTAGGGTTATTTTCTAAGACATGAGCTCTCCCATATCCTGACACATACGCTTAAGCCGACCAAGCTTCTACTTTAGTGGGACGAAGTGACAGTTCTTTTCTAAGACCAGCACCACCTGAGCTGCTGTGATCTACTCAGAGGAGTGGATGATTGTTGATACCCGCCGGACCCAATGGTGAGCCGACTCATTCTTCTGCTGAACACAGTGATCGAGATCCACAATGGTCATGGGCTGTTTGCAAGTTCCTTGAAAGTTTTTGATGAATCTTGCTCTCAGCTCAGCCCATGAATTGATGGTATTGGGTGGCAAGCCCTTTAACCACGTGCGAGCCGGACCTTCAAGCATCATGATGAAGTACTTGGCACAAACCGCCTCATTGATGTCCAACATCTCCATGTCAAGCTCATAACTTTCAACCCAGGCCTCCGGAGGTAGATCAGCAGTGTAATTTGGGACCTTGCGGTGCCCTTTGAAATCCTTCGGCAGCCGCTCACCCCGTAGAGCCGGCGATAAACATGGCACTCCCACGGCCCTGGTGGTCACCCTCACTCCTACTGAGACGCAGGGCGCGGGCTCTTGGTGAGCTGCCGTGGCCAATAATGCCGCCTCTTGCTGGCTTCCTGCCCGGTTCACGAACGCTTGCGTATCCAGAGCCGGCTGATCAATCGCCGGAGCCTGTCTATGCCGGTTGCTGCTGGAAACTGCTGGCGACTCATAGCACCGGCAAAAGCTCCGGCCGGGGAGAGGGGTTGAATGAACGCGGCTTCGGCTGTGAGTATACTTCTCCTGTTGGGCCATCGACGTCTGCAGGTATCCAATGGCATGCTGTACCTCTTTCGCAAAGGGCGCTTCATCCGGAATAGGAATTTTTTCAAGTCGGGTGGCTGCAGCCACCATGTCCTCGGCCAGGTTAGAATAATGACCCGTCGGTGTTGGAAAAACCACTGGTGAGGCCTGGTTTCGTCGGGTCGGATGAGACACTGGACGAGCCGCCGAGCGGTTTCCAGGTACATCCGCCGTTCGCCCCGTGCCTAGCGTGTTGAAGAGGTTCCTAGCCTCATAATGTTCTGGCAAGCGGGGTTGATGCCTCATCCGATGTACCGCAGCCGCCGACTGCTGCTCCAGCCCAAGGCGGAAAGCGTCTGCCTTGATACGTTCTGCCTCTTCCTCCATCTGGACCTTTAGTTCAGCCATCCTCTGCTCCTCCTCCACCATCCGGTCCTTGATCGTCACAATCTTTAAGTTCCGAGCGGCTTGTTTATCTGGTGTAACTTAAGTAGCCATCAGGGCCGCAAGCTCATTCATCAGATCCAGAAGAACTTGAGCCGGCGAAGGCGGGTTAGCATCCGAGGTTGCTGCTCCCGCGGCTGTACTACTCGTGCCTGGGGCTGACCCTGCCATGTGGCAACATGAACTAGCGGCCCAAGATCGTCTGACTCAGAGCGATCCAACTCAGGGTAAAGCTCGTCGTAGCCCCCGAGCCCGCCGTTGTGAAGCTGATAAATCGACTCCATCTCTCCGCTCGAAGACTCGCCCTCTGAATAGACCAGAGTTTCCTGTGACCCAGAAGCTTCCAGATCCATCCCTTGAGTGAAGCCCACGAAGAGGTGCCTCCGGCCCGGATTAACACGAGCGGGCAGCACATCACGGGTGGGTTGCACATGCCGAGCCGGCTCGACGATGTCGGTGCAGACGTTCGGCCCGGGTGTAGATCCGTCGACCCTTCCAAGGAAGACGTGGATCCCACTAAACGGAACCCGAAATCCATACTCCACAGAGCCAGCATCAAGCCCCCAGCCGGCATTGTCGATGTAGAGCCGGTCGCGGCGACTCTTGCTCATCCTTCCAACTACGTATCCCTCGAGCCCCGGGAGAGAGCCCTTTCAGAACTCAACACCACCGAGCGCATGCCCCACGGTGGGCGCCAACTGTCGTGGTTTTATCACGGCAGATGTCTGGGTGAACGGACTTGCATTTGAGGCCATGGCCAACGTGGTGGACTCAAAGGGGTTGATTGGGACGAAGGACGCGAGTTTACCTAGGTTTGGCCCCTCAAGTCGAGGTAATAGCGTACGTCCTTCTTGTGCTTGTATTGCTTGGTGTATCGATTACAAGGGAGATATTGCTTGACCTAGTTCTCAATATCCCTGATCTCTAAGTCGCCCCGGGTCTTCCCTTTATATAGGAGGTAAAGACCACGGGTCATACAAGTTGTGACCGACTCTCATCGTGCATCCGAGTCTATGTCTACCTTCTATTGCCTTCCCTGACCAAGTTGTCCCCGGGCGGCTTACACGCCCGGGTCTTCTCACTCCGGGCCACCCTCCGGACCATCATGTCGATCCGCCAAGCGTCTTGGGCCTTAAGTCTTTGCGGCTCATTCTTGGGCTGGTATACGAGCCGCCAGGTATGACCCGGATTTTTCAGGGCAGGTCACACTATGGGGTTATATCCCCAACAATCTTCATAGAATATGTAGGAATCAATATGGTCATCCAGGTCCCGCTATTGGTTATTGACCGTAGAGGTATCTCGGTCATGTCTACATAGTTCTCGAACTCGTAGGGTCTGCACACTTTAGGTTCGGTGATGTTTCGGTAGTATAGAGTTATGTATGGTGGTGACCAAAGGTTGTTCGGAGTCCCAGATGAGATCCCGGATGTCATGAGGAGCTCCGGAATGGTCCAGAGGTAAAGATTGATATATAGGAAGTCCTGTTTTGGTTGCCGGAAAAGTTTCGGGCTCATCAGTAGTGTACCGAGAGTGCCGGGAGGGTACCGGAGGACCATCGGGAGGGGTGTCATGCCTCGACGGGCCTCATGGGCTGTGGGAGGAGACAAACCAGCCCCTGGTGGGCTGGCCAAAGCCTCCACTAGATACCATGAGGTTTGAGAAGGAAAAATCCAAAGGTGGAGAGGTGGAAAGAGTTTCCAAGTGGAAAGGAGGAATCCTACTCCTAATAGGATTGGAGTAGGACTCCTCCACCTCCAATTTCGGCCAAATCTTGAGGGTTTGAGGCTGCCTCCTCCACTCCCTCCCTCCTATATATATTAGAGGATTTAGATGGAGGAGCTAAACCTAATTTCCACGTGCCGCGCTTTTCTTCCTCTAGATCGTTTTCTCCTCTAGATCGGTTTTCAGCAATGCTAAAGCGAAGCCCTACTGCAATTCCTCCACCACCATCGCCGCAACGCCATCGCACTGTTGGAGAACTCGTCTACCTCTCCACTCCCTCTTGCTGGATCAAGAAGGCAGAGATCGCCATCGAGCTGTACGTGTGCTGAACGCGGAGGTGTCGTCCGTTCGGCGCTAGATCGGAAGGACCGTGATCAAGATCGCGAGACGATTCGTGAGTGGATCGCGGGACGGATCGCAATGAGATTGTGAGACGGATCATGATGAGATCGCGAGACAGATCGTGATGGGATCGCGGGACGCTCGGCGATTTGGATCGCGAAGACGTTCGACTACGCCAACCGCGTTTCTTAACGCTTCCCGCTTAGCGATCTACAAGGGTATGTAGATTCACTCTCCCTCTCGTAGATGCTCATCACCATGGATAGATCTTACATGTGCGTAGGAATTTTTTTTGTTTCCCATGCAACATTTCCCACCAAGAAGAGGGCAACACGTGGCAATTAGGGTTGGGGCTTCCCTCAAAATCCTCTAGTATATATAGGAGGGAGGGGAGAGGAGGCAGCCTTAGCCTCTCCTCCAAGGAGAGCTTCGGCCGATGCCAAAGGGAGGAGTCCACCTAGCAGGACTCCTTTCCTACTTGGCCCTACTCCTCCTCCTCTAACCCTTGCGCATAGGGACTTATGAGCTGGCTGCCCAGCCCACCAGGGGCTGGTGCGCACCCTCTAAGGACCATGTGTCCCCTTGGGGTATGTGGGCCCCACTTCGTGGTCCCCCGGAACCCATTCGTCAGTCCCGGTATACTGCCGAAAATGCCCGAAACTTTTGCTGAGTTCAAACACCACTTTCCTATATATCAATCTTTACCTCTAGACCATTCCGGAGCTCCTTGTGATGTTCAGGATCTCTTCCGGGACTCCAAAGAACCATCGGTCACCACCATACATAACTCTATACTACCGAAACGTCACCGAACGTTAAGTGTGCAGACCTTGCGGGTCTGAGAACTATGTAGACATGACCGAGACAACTCTATGGTCAATAACCAATAGCGGGACCTGGATGCCCATATTGATTCCTACATATTCTACGAAGACCTTTATCGGTCGAACCTCTATGTCAAGGATTCAGTTAATCCCGTATGATGTTCCCTTTGTTCTTCGGTATGTTACTTGCCCGAGATTTGGTCGTCGGTATCTCCATACCTAGTTCAACCTCATTGCCGGCAAGTCTCTTTACTCGTTCCGTAATACAAGATCCCATGGCTAACACTTAGTCACATTGCTTGCAAGGCTTATTGTGATATTGTATTACCGAGTGGGCCCTGAGATACCTCTCCGTCACACGGAGTAACAAATCCCAGTGTTGATCCATGCCAACCCAGCAGACACCCTCGGAGATACCTGTAGAGCACCTTTATAGTCACCCAGTTACGTTACCATGTTTGATACACACAAGGCACTCCTCCAGTGTCAGTGATTTGCATGATCTCATGGTCATAGGAACATATACTTGACATGCAGAAAACTGTAGCAATAAACTGACATGGTCATATGCTACGTTTATAGTTTGGGTCTTGTCCACCCCATCATTCTTCTAATGATGTGATCCCATTATCAAATGACATCTCATGTCCATGGCCAGGAAACCTTGACCATCTTTGACCAACAAGCTAGTTTACTAGAGGCTCACTAGGGACAAAGTGTTGCCTATATATCCACACATGCAATGTGTTTCCAATCAGTACAATTATAGCATGGATAATAATAAATTATCATGAACAAGGAAATATAATAATAAACACTTTATTTATAGCCTCTAGGTCATATTTCCAACAAGCCAATCATGGAGCGGTATACCTCTTTATCCATGGCTTTACCATTTGGATCATTGTCACGATAGCATTTGAGAGGCATAGGAGAGTTGGCCTTGGGCGGATTGAGTTCATTCATGTTGAATCTCTTGAGCATGTCTTGAGTGTATTTAGCTTGGTTGATGAAGGTTCCTTGACTTCGTTGGTTGAATTTGAATCCAAGGAAGTACGTCAACTCTCCCATCATAGACATCTCAAACTAATTGGTCATTAGTGCGACAAACTCTTCATTGAAAGCTTTGTTAGGAGAACCAAAGATAATATCATCAACATATAGTTGGCATATGAACAAGTTACCTTTAACCCTCTTTGTGAAAAGAGTGGGATCGATTTTTCCAATTTTAAACCCACTGTCTTGCAACATCTCGGTAAGGTGCTCATACCACTCACGTGGGGCTTGTTTAAGGCCATAGAGAGCCTTATCAAGAATGTATACATGATTGGGGAACTTGGGATCCTCGAACCCCGGGGGTTGCTTAACATATACCAAGTCCTTAAGAGGACCATTAAGAAATGCACTTTTAACATCCATTTGATATAATTTAAAGTTATGATGAGAAGCATATGCAAGAAACATGCGAATAGATTCAAGGCGTGCAACAGGGGCAAAGGTTTCACCGTCGTCGATACCCTTGACTTGGGAGTAGCCTTGTGCCACCAATATTGCCTTGTTGCGAATGAAGACACCGTTTGCATCTTGGTTGTTTTTGAAGATCCATTTGGTTCCAATGATGTTGTGGTTCTCCTTTGGTCTTGGTACCAATCGCCACACTTTGTTGCGCTCGAAGTTGTTGAGTTCATCGTGCATGGCTTCAACCCACTCCATGTCCTCGAGTGCATCTTGTACCTTGAGGGGTTCAATGCAAGAAACAAAAGCATGATCTTCACAAAAGTTTGTTAATTGTCTACGAGTGGTTACCGCTCTTTTCAAGCTGCCATAGACGTTCTCCACTAAATGTTGTTTATGTTCAAGCTTGGCGGCATTCTTGGTGGCTCGTCTCTCTAAGATTTCCTCCATGGAAAGTTGAGGGACAACATCTGAGGAGCATCTTCTTGATGATCTTGAGCGCCTTCATGAGCTTTCTCTTGATCTTGAATAAGGTATTGATCTTGAGCTTGCTCGGGGATGTCAACTTGATCTTGGGAATCACTTGGTGAAACACCATCATCATAAGATTGATCTTGCCCTTGATCTGTCCTTCTCCTTCGGCCACAAGGGGTTCCTCAATGGGTAGGAAGTGTCCCACGCCCATTCTTCTTATGGCTTGGGGAGGAATTTCATCACCTATATCACAAAGACTACTTTTATGCACTTGGGAGCCATTGTTCTCATCAAACTCCATGTTACACGTCTCCTCAATGAGTCCATTGGACTTATTGAGGACACGGTAAGCGCAAGAGTTTGTAGCATAACCAACAAATATGCCCTCTTGAGCTCTAGGTTAAAATTTAGACAAACGAACACCTTTCTTGAGAAAGAAACACTTACACCCGAACACCCTGAAGTACTTGAGGTTTGGCTTGTTACCAGTAAGGATTTCATAAGGTGTCTTGTTCAAGCCTTTGCGGAGATAGAGGTGCTTATATGCATGACATGCTGTGTTGATGGCTTCGGCCCAAAAATTGTACGGAGATTTGAATTCCACCATCATGATGCTTGCTGTGCCCATCAATGTCTGGTTCTTTGTTTCTGCAACACAATTTTGTTGAGGGGTATAAGGTGTGGAGTATTGGTGCTTGATCCCCTCATCACTAAGGAACGTATTCAGGGTGTAGTTCTTGAACTCGGTGTCGTTGTCACTTGTTATCATTAGAATCTTTGCTTCATGTTGTCGTTGAGCTTCATTGGCAAAGTCGATGACCGTTTGTGTTGGAAATATGCCCTAGAGGCAATAATAAATTAGTTATTATCATATTTCCTTGTTCATGATAATCCTTTATTATCCATGCTAGAATTGTATTGATCAGAAACTCAAATACATGTGTGGATACATAGACAACACCATGTCCCTAGTATGCCTCTAATAGACTACCTCGTTGATTAAAGATGGTCAAGGTTTCCTAGCCATAGACATTAGATGTCATTTGATAATGGGATCACATCATTAGGAGAATGATGTGATGGACAAGACCCAAACTATAAACATAGCATATGATCGTGTCAGTTTATTGCTATAGTATTCTGCATGTCAAGTATCCGTTCCTATGACCATGAGATCATGCAACTCACTAACACTTGAGGAATACCTTGTGTGCTCTACGTAACTGGGTGACTATAAAGATGCTCTACAAGTATCTTCGAGGGTATCTGTTAAGTGGGTATGGATCAAGACTGGGATTTTTCACTCTGTGTGACGTAGAGGTATCTCAGGGTCCACTCGGTAATACAACATCATAATGAGCCTTGCAAGAAAATTGACTAAAAAGTTAGTCGTGGGATCTTGTATTATAGAATGAGTAAAGAGACTTGCCGGTAATGAGATTGAACTAGGTATGAAGATACCAACGATCGAATCTCGGGCAAGTAACATACCAAAGAACAAAGGGAACATCATTCGGGATTAACTGAATCCTTGACATCAAGGTTCAACCATAAAGATCTTTGAGAATATGTGGAAACCAGTATGGGAATCCAGGTCCCGCTATTTTCTATTGACCGTAGAGGTGTCTCAGTCATGTTTACATAGTTCTCGAGCCCGCAAGGTCTGCACACTTAAGGTTCGGAGACGTTTAGGTAGTATTGAGTTATGTATGTTGGTGACAGAAGGTTGTTCGCAGTCCCGGATGAGATCCCAAACATCACGAGGAGCTCCGGAATGGTCTGAGGGTAAAGATTGATATATAGAAAGTCCCGTTTTGGTCGCCAGAAAAGTTTCGGGTATTATCGGTAGAGTACCAGGGGTGCCGGGAGGGTTCCGGGGGGCCATCGGGAGGAGCCACCCATGCCGGAGGGCAAATGGGCCTTAGGGGTGGCGCACCAGCCCTTAGTGGGCTAGGAAAGCCAGCCCCTAAGGTCCCATGTAAAGAGGAAGGAGGTACGCCAAGTGGAGAATCCTTCTAGGACTCCACCTCCCTTGTGGGAGGAGGAATCTGAGTGGGGGGAGGATTCCTCCTCCTTGGTTCGGCCGAATAGGCGAAACCCTAGGGCTGCCTCCTCCTCCCTCCCTCCTATATATACTGGAGGTTTTGAGGGCAGCCCCCAATCAGAAAATCCACGTGCTTCCCTCTCTTCCTCTAGATTGTTTCTCCTCTAGATTAGTTCGGCGGAGCTCGACGAAGCCCTGCTGGATTAGTTCACCACCACCGCCACCACACCGTTGTGTTGTCGGAGAACTCATCTACCTCTCCACCATCGCTTTCTGGATCAAGGAGGTGGAGATCATCATCGAGTTGTATGTGTGCTGAACGAAGAGGTGCCGTTCGTTCGACGCTAGATCGGAAGGACCGCGACTGGATCGCGGGATGGATCGTGATTGGATCGCGGGACGGATCGTTGAGGGAGTCCTAGATTAAGGGCTCCTCGGGAGGTTGGCCTGTTTCTTATGGGCCGGATTGTATGGTCCGCTTACCGAACATTAGATCGATAGAAGGCCCTGTCTCGGGGGAGGAAGCTTCGGGAATCATGGCTTGTCCTCCACGCTTAATGTAGCGAATAGGCATGTTTATCTCTTTGGCGTATAACCGACCATGTGTAAACCCTAGACACCTTTGGCGTCTATATAAGCTGGAGGGTTTTAGGTTGTAGATAGAGGACAACTCATCTAGGGTTTAGCTATTCGATCTCGAGGTATATCAACTCCTTAACCGATACATCATCAATACAATCAAGCAGGATGTAGGGTATTACCTCCATAGGAGGGCCCGAACCTGGGTAAACCTTGTCTCCTTCGTGTCTTGTTACCATCGATCCCAGTCTCAGAGTTCGGGACCCCTACCCGAGATCCGTTGGTTTTGACACCGACATTGGTGCTTTCATTGAGAGTTTCGATGTGATCGCCCAAGGAATTGATGTCTCGCTTTGTCATCAACGAAGAGGTCCGCAACATGGACACTTTCGTCCCCAGACAGATCTTCGCCTTTGGCAGCGTTGTGCTACACGCCGACCTAACCGGCCATCTAGGCCATGTCGAAAGCTTTGCCCCTAGTCGAGAGGTCGGATTCGGGAACCTAGAGTTCTCCGTAGATTCTCAGGGTGATTTGTCACTAAACGGGCTCGCAGTTTGGCCTGCCACGCCCGAAGACTCTGAGGCTTTAACCTCGAGCTCCATTTTCGGTCACCCCCACGGGGTTCCGGCGATGGCCCGACTCCTAGTACGGATCCGACCATAGTGCCAGAGAACCGGATGCTTGGTCTTGCCGAACACTCCACTCGCCTGGACACATTGGAGATCAACTCCAAAAGCTCCGAGGAGTTTGACCCAATCGAGCTCTCGACATTCAACAAGGCCCTAGATCGGATCCCGTTGATGAAGATTATCGATGATCCAACCCCGATCTATTCTCAGATCGGCTACAGAGCGGGTCAGGACAATTTTTTCGACGGTTGATAGCCAGGATCAAAGATTTAACCGACATGTTGGACTCTTCCTCCGAGGAGGCAGAATACATGGATGAATAGGATTGCACTCCCACCCCCGTTAACATTGGGCGATCGGTCGCCACCTCCACATACGATGTCTACATGGTGGACACTCCTGCCGCTAACGGTGAAAACACGCCTAAGAACGATGGCGACAAATCGGGCGATGCGTCGTCAAGAGATACCCCGGAGGGGTCAAAAGGCAAAAAGGGATGGAAAGCTATTATCAGCACCGGGGACGGAGATACCCCGGAGGACCTAGGCGATCCTGATATCCCGAACACCCGCTAGAGGGTCAAGAGAAGCCTGAAGACTAGCGCAACCCCGATGACTTCAACGATTCCGAGGGCGATAACTACCTCCCTCCTATAGAGGAGGAGGATATCTCGCAAGCCGATGACTTCGACATACCTGATAATCTTGAGGATCAGGAACTGTTCATGCAACAGCTGATAGCCACGGCCTGCAGCCTGGAAGCAAAAGAACGACAACTTAAAGCCAAACAACATGACCTCAATGATCGACGGACGAGAGCCCTCTCAGCTAAGGAAGGGTACGGTACCGGTCTGTTGGACCAACCTAAGAGCTATCCATGCAGAAGGTTGCTGCCACAATTTGATGACGAGCTCACTGATACTCCATCTCCCAAACATACTCCAAATGACAAGCCCGACCGCCCTCCTCGAGGACGAGATAGGACGGCTGACGACACCAGTTATAGGCTCGCGATGCCCCCAAAGACGGGGAAAGGAGCCATTAGAGTCCAATGATAGGTTCGACCTGCGAGACGACCTGGACTATAGAGCAGATCGTATAAGATCCATCGACGGATGCAGAGGTTACTCACCCGATAGACAGGAAGGGTACAGACCATGGCTTGCCCGCAACAATAGAGGCCTAGAACGAAACTGGGCCCGAATACCGACGCGACATAGCTCGAGTCAGAGACGCCGCTCACCCACTGTGTTTCATGGACGAGGTGATGTAGCATCATTTCCCATAGATGTTTAAACCCGTGAACATAGAGCAGTACGATGGGACAACTGACCCAACCGTATGGATTGAGGACTTCCTCCTCCACATCCACATGGCTCGAGGAGATCATCTCCATGCCATCAAATATCTCCCCCTAAAACTCAAGGGGCTTGCTCGGCACTGGTTAACCAACCTCCCCGAAAACTCCATGGGATGCTAGGAAGATCTAGAGGATGCATTCCAATTTAATTTCCAGGGCACCTCGGCCGCCGGATTCCTCCGACCTAAGTAACATTGTTCAGAAGTCCGGAGAGTCTGCATGGCAATTCTGGAATTGATTCTTGACCAAGAAAAACCAGATTGTCGACTACCCAGATGCCGAGGCAATAGCCTCCTTCCGGCATAATATTCGGGATGAATGGCTGGCTCGCCAGCTCGGCCAGGATAAACCTCGGACTATGTCCGCCCTCACATCACTCATGACCCGCTTTTGCGTGGGTGAAGATAATTGGCTAGCAAGACGCAGCAACAACTACGAAGACCCCGGAACCTTTGAAGTACGGGACGACAACGGGAAACAAAGCACAACAAAAACAAGCGCGGGCACAACAACAGTGATGCTGATGACACGGCCATTAATGCCGGCTTCCGCAATTCCCGACCTGGGCAGCGGAAGAAGCCTCCTAAAGGCAATCGCGACGGACCAACCCCGCCGGAGAAGATCTTGGAAAGGCCTTGCCAAATCCATGGCACTCAATAGAAGCCCGCCAACCACATGCACCGCAATTGCTAGGTTTTCAAATAGGCCAGCAAACTCACGCCCGAGGATCAAGGCAAGAGCCCTCGCAGCGAGGATGAGGATGAGCCTCGGGGTCTGATTGGTGGCAGACAAAAGAAATTCCCTCCAGAGGTCAAAGTAGTAGACATGATATACGCCACCCATATACCCAAGAAGGAGAGGAAGCGCGCCCTTCAAGAAGTCTACGCTGTAGAGCCTGTAGCCCCAAAGTATAACCCATGGTCGGCATATCCGATCACCTTTGATCGACGAGATTACCCGACCAGTATCCGTCATGGGGGTTCGGCCGCCCTCGTCCTAGACCCCATTATAGATGGGTATCACCTCACAAAAGTCCTAATGTATGGAGGAAGTAGCCTTAACCTGATTTACTCAGACACAGTGAAAAAGATGGGTATAGATCCGTCAAGGATCAAACCCAGCAACACTATCTCCAACAGAGTGATTCTAGGCGTCGAGGCTCGGTGTACGGGTGTTGACACACGAACACATCACTGTGTACCCTCGACGCCGGGGGTGTTGCACGTCGAAGGAGGTCCGTCCGGCAGCGCGATACGCAAGACAGTCGGCGGACGCTTTTGTAGACCCAAAACCCCGCACGCCCGGAAAGGACCCCGTCAGGGAGTGCAGCGGCTATGGGCTGACCTAGATCGATTCGCTCGCCCCTAGAGCCTCGGGATTCGCAGCTCTCAAACATGACGAACAGCGAAGAACGAGAGAAGAACGAAGAACGTAGATGGAATAGTAGTATAGATTGATTTGTTCGATTGTGTGTTGTTCAATCGAACGTCGCCACCAACATATATAAGAGGCGGCTAGTCTTCCCGTACATACAAAGGACTCATCTAGGCTTTCCTTACAAGAAAATTACATCAATTCATGTCCTAGAGTCCTAATTCTAGTTCCACTCGGATTCAGTCCAAATCTGGCCCAACCTTCTGTCTTGCTCCTTGCATGGGCCGTGGAATCTGCATATGACTTCCGATGGAGATGATCCAAACATGAATTTTGTGCGCTTCGATGAGGCCAACAATCCGTATGTTGATCTCTTTCCCAAAGAACGTCATCTTGAATATTCCACGAGGTCATCTTTAACTTCGACTCGGACTCGGTCACGTAGCAGACTAGATTGTCCGAGTGTTGTAGCGTCTCTCCAGGACGCATTCTATTTCAGATGATAATGACCTTAAAAGAAGAGTTGACCGTTTTGACATTATGAACATTTTTCATGTTGAACACTTTTCCATCCGAGGCCATTTTGGACTTTCACTCGACCGGAATTTCCACTCGACCAGTACTTTTCACTCGGACGGCAATTACACTCGGTCAGTACTTTCACTCGACCAGTACTTTTCACTCGGACGACTATTTTCACTCGGATGAAAATTTCACTCGGCAGGACGGAAAACTTTTCACTCGGCCGGCCGGTAGGCTTTTCACTCGACCGACAAACTTTCACTCGGAAATCCCGAGTGAAACTCCTGGCTGATTTTATTTTGCCTCTCTAGGTTGCATACGACCTCGGATTAAGAAGAATTATATATCAAAATCAATCGCCTCGATGACGCAATTTTTTTCTCATGCTGTAAGTTTTTCCATCCGAGGACGTCTTGAGGGTCGAATGACTCGCACGACCCATCAGACATGTGTGTGATCTCCTGCGCTACATTTTGCTTTGTGGTATGGCTGCACTCTGGTTGCTCTAACTTGTGCATATAACTTCAGATCGATATGATCTATATATCAAAATCGACCAGATCGACGAGACAAAGCCAACCCATGTAGAACATTCCTTCATTCGAGGTTGCCTTGGGGGCGTAATCGACCAAAAAGCACTCAGAACATCTAAATGACAATCGAAGTGTAATTTGGTCCTTGAAACGATGTCGAACATTCCTTCACTCGACACTATGAACTTTCTCGTAGAAAAAACCTTTTCGTTTGAGTCCATCTTTATTGCATTTTGCACCATGCCAAAATCAGGTGTCAACACATGGCCCCTGTTTTTTGGCAAAGTTAGCATGCCGAAAGAAAAATTGCACCACGCCTGTTCTAAGGACGATGTCAACACTCCATCGTCCATCTATATTTCTCAGGGCGATAATTAGGTATCGGCCATGTTTATGCTAAGGGCAATAATCATATATCGGCCATTGCCTAATTAGGCTTCTTGCCACACACTCGGGTGGTACTTCTTCAGATATCTGCCATTGAGAGCTCGAGGTAATAATACTCCTTGTATGGATTCCACTAAATATGAATTTCCAGGAACTATTCTTGCAATCCTGAGAGGACCTTCCCAGTTTGGATACCACTTTCCGAATTTTCTATCTCTAGAACCAATCGGCAGAATCACTTTCCACACAAGATCGCCAACTTGAAAATTCTTCAACTTGACCTTTTTATTGTAAGCCCTTGCAACCCTCAATTTGTCCTTCTCTATGGCCTTTAATGCAGCAAAACATTTATCAGCAACCTCATCAATATTGTCCATCATCAAATCATAAAAGTCTACTACCGATAATTCATTTTGTTTGGCTATTCTTAAAGCACTCAAATTTACCTCCACTGGTAAAACAGCCTCTTGACCGTATACTAGCTCATACGGAGTTACCTTTGTAGCACCATGCCTTGAGATCGTATGTGCCCATAAAGCCTCAGACAACAACTCATGCCACTTTCTTGGATATCCTCAATCTTATTCTTGATGAGTTTAATCAATATTTTGTTACTAGACTCAGCTTGTCCATTAGCTTGTGCATAATACGGAGATGAATTGAGCAACTTTATGTTGTATGATTCGGCAAATTCTCTAATTTGATGTGACATGAAAGATGAACCTTGATCTGTAGTTAATGTCTGAGGGATGCCAACTCTATGAATAATGTGTTTGGTTATGAATTGAATTACCTTCGTATGTGTCATGTTCTTGAGAGGTACTGCTTCAGACCATTTAGTGACATAATCGGTTGCCACCAACACGAACTGATGCCCCTTTGAAGAAGATGGATGAATTTGTCCAATGAAGTCTAAACCACATCCTCTAAAAGGCCACAGCTTGATAATAGGATGCAACATAGTAGCAGGAGCCAACTGAATATCACCAAATTTTTGACAAGCTTCACACCCTTTATAATACCTGAAGCAATCATTGATCATAGTCGGCCAATAAAATCTAGCACGTCGTAAGAGCCATTTAATTTTGGGTGCCGACTGAGGAGTACCACAAATACCTTGATTTACCTCTCCCATAGCAACTTGCTTGGTCTTTGTCCACCCTTTCAAAAGAACATCTTCAACCGTTTGGCGATAAAGACCATCATCTCTCATCGTATATTTGAAAGCCATAGCCGAACAGCCCTGTCCACCCTTTCACTCAGATTGCACAAGTAATCAATAATGGGCTTCCTCTAGTCATGATTATCACCTGCACTAGATTTATTATTAGTGGCTGAATCAGTGGGCTCTAATTCGGCCTCTCCCATATTAGCAAGACAAGACATAGGCTTTTGAGAAATATGAAACATGCCATGATCAATATGATAGACGGATTCTTGTTGTGCTAACTCATTTGCTCTCCAATTGTCATGTCTAGATATATGAGCAATGCTAAAATAATCTAAAGTAGAAATCGCATCTAGACACTTATCAAGATAAACATTAAGTGATTCGTCTAAACATTGAAAGATTTTGGACACTTGCTGCACTACTAATAACGAATCACCAAAAGCCTCAACATGCATAGCACCTATAGCGAGCAACATCTCTAAACCAAATACCAATGCTTCATATTCGGCTTGACTATTTGTGCAAAAGTATTCCAGTCGACATGAGGCTTCAAAAATAGCACCATGAGGAGATATATAAACAATACCAACACCTTGGCCATTCCAACAAACTGAACCATCAAAATATAACCTCCATGGCACTAACGATACAAGATTTATGTCATCATCATGCTTGTCATTAATCCGATGCTCAACAATAAAATTAGCAAAAAATCTGGCCTTTCATGGATTTTAGGTATTCATAAGCCAAATCATACTCAATTAAAGCATACGCCCACTTGCCAATCCTACCACTAAGAATTGGCCTATGCAACATGTATTTAATGACATCCGTTTCACAAGCTACTATGCAGGCACTCAGCACAAGGTAACGTCTCAGTTTTGTGCAAGCATAATATAAACAGAGGCATAACTTTTCAATAAATGTATACCTTGTCTCAGCATCCAATAAGCATCGACTCAAATATGTAATAGTATGTTTTCTTCCTTCGGTTTCTTGAGTCAATACAACACCAATAACACATTCCTGTGCCGCATTGTAAAGCCTAAAGGGTTCTTTATGTTTGGGTGTTTTCATCACCGGAGGAGTGCTCAAATAAGTCTAGATCATGTCGAATGCTTCTTTCTGTTCCCCCCCCCCCAAGTAAAATCAACATCATCCTTTAACCGAAGGATAGGAGTGAATGCATCAACCTTCCCTAAAAAATTAGCTATGAACCTTCTCAAATAATTGACCTTGCCAAGGAATTTTTGCATATCTCTCTTTCAGGTTGGAGCCTCCACTATTTTTATAGCTTCTATCTTTTTGGGATCGATTTATATGCCATTCTCATGAATAATGAAACCCAAAAACTTTCCAGCCGACACACCGAATGCACACTTCAAAGGATTCATCTTCAGTCCATATTTTTTTCATTCTTTCAACAGCTAAACGCAAATCGGCCAAATGAGACTTAAAAGCATCCAATTTGACAACAATATCATCAATATAGACTTCAAGTATAATACCGAGTAAATCATGGAAAATTAAATTCATAGCCCTTTGGTATGTGGCACCAGCATTTTTTAACCCGTAGGTCATCACTGTCCACTCGAATAAACCAAGGAAACCAGGGCAATGAAAGGTTGTCTTGGACATGTCCTCTTCGGCCATAAAAAATTGATTATAACCCGCAGTACCATCAAGAAAGCTAATAACCTTATGTCCAGAAGCATCATTAATAAGCATGTCAGCTATTGGCATGGGGTACTCATCTTTGGGTGTAGCTCTATTCAAATCTCTGAAATCAATGCACACCCTTAACTTGCCGGATCCTTTCTTCTCCACCGGCATGATGTTAGAGATCCACTCGGCATACCTGCAAGGCCGAATGAAATTAGCTTTGAGCAACCGACCGATCTCCTCCTTGATCCGAACATATGTTTTTGGATTAAATTTTTTGGCCGATTGTTTGTAAGGTCTAAAACCGGCCTTCATAGGCAACCGATGCTCCACTAGCTTTGGGCTTAAACCTGGCATCTCATGATATTCCCATGCAAAGCAGCAAACATATTCTTTCAACAACTCGATCAACCTATCCTTATGATCGGCTCTTAAGTTTTTATTTACAAACGTTGGCCTAGCAACAGAACCATCCCCTATATCTATTTCTTCTAATGGATCTGCTGATTGAAAACCCTATACTAATTTATCCATGTCATCCAACTCCTCTTCAGATTCATACATATCGTTCACACTAGACCGATATTCTGCAAGATGTTTCTGCAACCACTCGGAATTAGAATCCATTTAAACATATCATACCTTGGAGCCGATTCCCACTAATCGGCTTTAAAGAGACATGCACAAAGCCATTCTTCGTTGCGCTAAGGAAATCAAACTCTGACAAGTCGCATCCCGTCAAGAAAGTAGCATTGGGGTGTTGCCAATCCACCGATGCATCGGGCAAAGCAACACAAGCTGAATTATTTGCATGAATTACTTCCACCTCATCATCAACCCTATGGATCAAAAACGGGTGCATGGTAGATGGCACGCACTGGTTTGCATGAACCCAATCACGGCCTAGTATGACATTGTAGTTACCTTGCACATCAACAACAAAGAATGCAGTAGCCAAAGTTTTGCTCTTGACTGTAAGCTCCACATATATCACACCTTTGGCTTCAGTTTTCTCTTTGCCTTCAAACCCATTAAGCACCATATTGGTCTTGATTAATTCATCATCGGGCAAACCCAATTTCTTGAAGACCGAGTAGGGCATGAGATTCACCACAGCACCACCATCAACAAGCCTACGAGTGAGTGGTGATCCATTGATATGACCTCTGAGGTACAATGGTTTCAAGTGCATCACTGGTTCTTTTGGCTTCTCGAATACTGCATTTCTGGGGCCAAAATCTAGCTGAGCCACTTCCCCTTCTTCATCTACAACACGGAATTCAGCGGGTAAGTAATACACCATATTGATATCCATACCTTCATGAACCGGTAGACTCATAGTCCAACAGATCATCTTCCACTTTGCGTGCATCCACTAAATCTGAATTATGTCTGAGTGAAGGAGAAGTAATAGGCGACTGAGACGATGTCACAGCTACATCGTCCTCTTTTGATGGTGTAATTGCTACTGTGATAGATGTAGAATCCACTATGTCTTGCATTGGTTTGGGTTTCCACACCTGCTTCGCTGGTATCATGGGCCGAGTGACATTGAACAACTTGTCCCTTTGCTTCTTAGCTTCTTGTTCTGCCATCTCTTGATTCCTCAACCTCTGTAATTTCCTCTTTTGTGTATTCATTAGCCCTACAGGACACCACCTTGGTTGTGTGTATTTAGGATCAACTGGCTTTACTTGGCTGGTACTTGCTTCATGATCATTGGTCGAGTGTTTTGGTGCGATAACAAGTATCGGCTCAGTTGGGTTGCTATGCATAGTCGACTATTGCATGGTGAACGTTTCACTTCCCAAAACGAGTGAGTCAGCGTTAATATTTTCCTTGCCTTTCCCTGACTCCACTGCTGCAATACTCGGCAACTTGACGCGCCACTCTTGTCGACTTTTCTGGCTTACGAAGTTTTCACTCGGGCGCACCTTTTTATTCGGATGAAATCCATTGGAATGTTCGACTGAGTAGAATCCACTCAACCGTATTCTTTTATTCAGATACCTTCCACCTGGGTGCATTCTTACACTCGGACAGTTTTCACTCGGAGGCATATTTTGACCACCCGAGTAATGGACACCAATGTTCAGTTGGTTTTCATACGAGCATCCAAGTCGATGCCAAACAGGTTGTTGTTGTTCTTGTGGAAACGGCACCCTTGACCCAGTCGGTTTTGCATACCGACTGAACATATCAGCTGATGGTGACCTTGGTCGCTTCAGGTACGATGACCGATTAGAGCTAGAATCGGCCGACTGATTTGCATATTTGGACAATAGCATGCCAAAAGTTGGCTTGATTCGCTTACGATGTACCTTGGCTTCATTCCTCTTCCACTTACAGACTTCTGGAGTCTTGGGTGTAACAAACTTTACACGAGTGTCTTGTTGCACCTGTGGTTGCCCCCCGAGTGCAGGATTCTTGATGGTGATCTTGATTACTTCCTTGCCATTGGGTTGTTGTCAAGCACAACCTGCCTCCCCAAGACTTTGCTGTCCTCCTTGCTTTTCCTAGGTTCACCAATGATGACATTAGTTTTATTAGCCGATTCGGCTACCTCTGGCCGAATGAGCAACCTTTTCCCCTCCAAATCCAGAGTGTTCATTGGGAAGGGCTGCTTATCAACTTGCATCTCAGAAAAGTTCAATCGTCTGTCATTAATGGCCGATTGTATCTGTCATCGGAAAACATTACAATCATTAGTAGCATGAGAAAAAGAATTATGATATTTGCAATAAGCACGCCGTTTCAACAATTCAATCGATGGTAAAGTGTGATATATCCTAATGATCTTAGCTTGTAGAAAAGCATCAAATATTTTGTCACACTTAGCAATGTTAAAAGTAAACTTCATCTCTTCATCACGATTCTTATGAATCGGTTTCAGATCATTGCAAGTAAACAGTTTGGCCTTATATGGACAAACAAATTCAGCAGCATACATATTACCTTCATCGTCCGAGTGATCACTACCATATTCATCTTAGGACGATCAATTTTATATCTATGCACCTCTTTGAGATCTTTGCTCCGGCTCTCCTGAGCCAAAGCTTTTTGCAAGACCTGGTTGACACTTAAGAACTCATAGCCTTCTAGCTTTTCCCTAATGTGAGTTTTCAAACCATTGAGCACAAGGTGAGCCAGGTTCTTTGACGTAATTGGAGACCGATTCATCATTTTTCTTTGTATCTCTATAGCCAGGTTCTTATCACCAAACTATAGCACCATTTCTTTGTATCTCTAAATCTCTTGACGTAATTGGAGACCGATTCATCATTTTTCTGTTTAACCGATGTACGATGTGATAATTTAAGTTCGTTGACGCCTCTATAAAAGTGATCATGAAATTTCTGTTCTAGCTACGACCACACACGAATAGAACCATGTGGTAGAGAAGAAAACCATGAAAAAGCAGTACCAGTTAATGATAAAGGAAACAAGCGCACTATCAATTCATTCAGTGAGCCTGCTCACCCAGTTGTTATAAGTATTGACTAACATGTTCCCATGTGGTTTTTTGCCTTCTCCATTCAACTTAACAAAATCTGGAATTTTATATCCCAGAGGGCACTAGATAGCGTCAAAGTACTCGGGGTACGGTTTTTGGTAAATCTGATTCCGAGGTAACTCAACTCCAAAATTCTCTCGAAGCATCTTAGCCATCTCCTCTCTAAAACTAGCTAAAGTATCGTCCATAGTAGATGGTGAAGCTTGCTGTTGTGGGATGGGAGGAGTAGAATTGCTAGCAGTAGGCAGGAACTGTGGCACATATGCCTAACCATAGTTCAGTTGTGGCCGAGTGCTTGCACCTATAGGTACAGCTTGGTTCGGTATAGGTACCGAACTTGGCATGCTCATGATGGAATTAGCAGGTGCAGCCACAATCTGATTGGTGTGGGTAGGATAGTAATTCATCGGCATGGGAAGTGCCGATGAAAGAGGCAAAGACAGATTAGGGTTTTCTACACTAGCAGACACACCAATATTACCACTAGATGATTGAGGCATATTTTTCTGCGCATTGGTATTTTCTATGAAAGTTTGATAGACCAAATTATTACCATCGGCCATATGACTCTCAATCTTAGCCCACTGTTCGGCATAAAAAGTAGTACTTACAGGAGGATTAACCTGCTCGGCTTGAAGAGGAGGGAACTTGATTTCTTCAATCAGAGTGATGTTGCCTTGGCGATCTTTCTTGAAGTTTCCAAGGAACTCCTTCAACTCCTTCTCTTCACGTGCCTTCTTGTACTCCTCATAAGCTTGGCGATGATCAGCCGATAGTTCATCAAGCTTGGGCTTAATGATGTTATCAGCATCTATCTCGGATGGCTTGGGAAGATCAGACATGATGGTTCATGATGATGATTGATCTTTGGTCCCCAGCGGAGTTGCCAAAAAGTGTGTTGACACACGAACACATCACTGTGTACCCTCGACGTCGGGGGTGATGCACCGCAGCTTACGTCGAAGGAGGTCCGTCTGGCAGCGCGATATGTAAGACAGTCGGCGGACACATTTATTGACCCGAAACCTCGCACGCCCGGGAGGGACCCCGTCAGGGAGTGGGGCGGCTATGGGCTGCCCTAGGTCGATTCGCTCACCCCTAGAACCCTGGGATTCGCAGCTCTCAAACACGAAGAACAGCGAAGAACGAGAGAAGAACGAGAGAAGAACGAAGAACGTAGATGGAAAAGTAGTATAGATTGATTTCTTCGATTGTGTGTTGTTCAATCGGCCGTTACCCCCAACATATATAAGAGGCGGCTGGACTTCCCGTATAGGCAAAGGACTCATCTAGGCTTTCCTTACAAGAAAATTACATCAATTCACGTCCGAGAGTCCTAATTCTAGTTCCACTCGGATTCAGCCCAAATCTGGCCCAACCTTCTGTCTTGCTCCTTGCGTGGGCCGTGGAATCTGCATATGACTTCCGATGGAGATGATCCAAACATCAATTTTGTGTGCTTCGACGAGGCCAACAATCTGTATCTTCAATATTCCATGAGGTTATCTTTAACTTTGACTCGGACTCGGTCACGTAGCAGACTGGATTGTCCAAGTGTTGTAGCGGCTCTGCAGGCTGTATACTATTTCAGATGATAATGATCTTAAAAGCAAAGTTGACCGTTTTGACGTTACTAGAAATTTTCAATCGACCGAAATTTCCACTCGACCGGTACTTTTCACTCCGACGGTGATTTCACTCGGACGGCAATTACACTCGGTCGGTACTTTCACTCGACCAGTACTTTTCACTCACACGGCGATTTTCACTTGGACGAAAATTTCACTCGGCCGGATGGAAAACTTTTCACTCGGCTAGACGGCAGGCTTTCCACTCGGCCGGCAAACTTTCACTCGGAAATTCTGAGTGAAAAGGCTGGTTTTTGTTTCGCCTCTCCAGGTTGTATACCACCTCGGATTTAGAAGAATTATATATCAAAATCAATCGCCTCAACGACGCAAAACTTTTTAATGTTGTAAGTTTTTGCATCCGAGGACGCCTTGAGGGCCGAATGACTCGCGCGACCCATCAGACATGTGTTTGATCTCCTGCGCTACATTTTGCTTTGTGGTATGGCTGCACTCTGGTTGCTCTAACTTTTGCATATAACCTCAGATTGAGACGATCTATATCGAAATCGATCAGCTCGACAAGACAAAGCCAACCCATGTAGAACATTCCTTCATTCGAGGTTTCATTGGGGGCATAATCGACCAAAAAGCACTAAGAACATCTAACTGACAATCCAAGTGTAATTTGGTCCTTGAAACAATGTCGAATGATGATGGCCTAAACATCAAGGTCTTTGGACTCGACACTATGAACTTTCTTGTAGAAAAAGCCTTTTGTTTGAGTCTATCTTTATTGCATTTTGCACCATGCCAAAATCAGGTGTCAACAACGGGTTTTGTCAGCCTGGAAGTAGTGTTCGGCTCACCCCACAACTTTTGAAGCGAAGGCTTGATCTTCGACATTGTACCCTTCTGCAACGGCTATCATGCCCTGCTTGGCTGAACAGGGTTTGCTCGCTTCAATGCCGTATCGCACTACGCATACCTCAAGCTCAAGATGCACGGCCCCAAGGGGTTCATTACTGTCAACAACAACACAGAGCGCTCTCTCCAAACTAAGGAACATGCGTTGGCCCTGGTGGCTGAATTCCATTACAATGATGATCGGCAAATCCTGACATCTGCCATAAAGGCACGCAAGGTGGGGAAGCGAGAACGGCTTCAGTCAGAACCTTCTCATCCCCTTTAATAAGGACTCGCTCCCCATCGCACAGCCCTAGGACCAGCGAAGTACGTGCCAAGGAGGCACAACTTCACACTTAAAATCCATGGGCAGCGGTGGGGGTAAAAGGGTAGGTGTTCGGATGGACCGAACTATTACCATTACAATGTCTTCGGACACTATGCAGGCACTATCAAAGGGCATGCCAAAGGCATAAAGCTCATCCATACTTTGGCGGCTTCTCAAGACCTTGTTTGCAAGATCCGTTCACGGAACAGTACCACCCATTGAGGTGCACCGACGCACAGGAGTTAACAAGCGACGGGGCGCATCAAGGACGTAAGGTCACCAATCGAAGACCCCTGGTACAACCCATCCAGTAGAATTTCTTGTTTTTTACATAGCCTTAAGCGGTTGCTTCGTCAATCCAAGCAATAAGAGTTGTTGAGAAAAATATAACGACATTATACATGTTTGTCTCATTGTCCTTTTTGGCACATATTTTCTTCTCCCTCTTCTCGTAAAACTGTTCGGTATGTTGCGATACAACCAGTTAATAGACCGGGGGCTCGAGTTTAAAAACAATTGCCTTACGAACATTTGCTTATGCGTTCGGCATCTTGGAATTCGCTTTATATGCATTCATTCTGAACTATGTCTTGGATCAATAGTTGGGTTGCCCCACTCATGTGCTTGCCCCTTTACGTTCCGCTAGTTCGGCTAAAAGGGCAAAGGGAGAACCTCTGTGATTGTGTTTCTTGCTAGCCTGATCAAACACCTAAGAGGAGAAAGCCAAAAACTAACTGTCATGGTACGCGAGAACCGGTCTGCGAATCCAGGCCTAAGAGTTATACTCATGACCTCGTAAGAGATCATCCCGTGCCATACGATGGGTTTGGTATTTGTACAAACCATGTGATATAGTCTTTAGCCGCAGATCATCCAAATATCACAAGTCACTGAGGGCTAGTCACCAGCCTCCCGCAATCCTTTTCATGCCCCTACGGCTAAGTGAAAGCAATAAAGCACTATGGTCTGATTGCCTGGCCTGTCGCACACTACCGCCTTTGGGTACTGCTAGTTTGGCTAAGGGTTATAGTGCGTAACTAGAGACACCCCACGTAGTATCTACATGGAGGCTGAAGCTAACGACTCGCAACTTTTAGATTAAACGGCTACATAGGAGTTATAAAGGAATGCAAAACATTAAAAACATGACAAACCATGCATAACAAATATACAAGATTTCAGAGGTCTTCGTACATATTACAACGCATCTAATCGTACATGTCTTCTTTTGAACATTGTGACTCTATCACCCGAGCACCCTCCATTACTCCGAAGAAGTACAGCTCGGGGCGCCTATGCTCTTTCCCATGAGGCAGCGGGGCAGTGGCTATCTTCATTGGATCTAGCCCTGGACGGTGCACCTTGGCCTTTCCAAAGGCCATCCGGGCTCCCTCGATCCAGGAGGAGCGCTTCAGAGCGTCGAGGCGGGGCGAGGCATCGATCAGCTTCTGCACCAGGCCGAAGTAGCTGCCTAGCAGTGGCTCGTTGGGCCATAGCCAAATGTAGAGATCCTTCATGGCCGGCTCGGCCAGCCGGTGTAGCTCCATCAGCTGCTTCAGCTGCTCGACAAGAAGAGGAGAGTGCTCGGGGGCTTCAAATTTCGCCAAGAATTGATGAGTTTCATCTCCTTCTTCCCGTGAAGCATATAGCTGATTTGCATCTGCTACGCTCTTCTGGAGGTTGGAGCAGGCGCCTAAGGAATGCCACACCTGGGTAAGCAACTCGAACTTGCTATCCCCGAAGACACACTGCAATAAGTATGGCTTACCATCCGTCATAACCTTCGGTTTGCGGACTTGCTCCTCAAAGTACGTCCTATCCACCCACTCTTTTTGGAGTTTGGTTTTTAGAGTGGATAGTTTGGTGGCCTACTCCTTGCCTTTTTGCTCAAGGGCCTCGCACTTGTGGCTAGCGTCGTTGAGCTCCTGCTGGATCTCCTGCACCCGAGCCTTGTGTTTGTCGTTGGTGGCTCTCAAAGATGAAAGCATGGTAGCCGCTTGTTCGGTCTCCGCCTCATCCTTCGCCTGCCGCAGCTCAGCCTTGAGCTTCTCTACCTCCTTCGCCGAGGCTGTGTGATCATTAAAAATATGAAAAACTGCATTGACAGTATTACGATGGAGGTTTCAGGGTATTGACTTCAGCTTACCTTGCGCCTCATGGAATCTCTTGTTGAGAGCATCAAGCTCGTCTTCGGAGCTTTTGAGCTTCCGATTCAGCTCGTCCAGCTCGGCATCTTTCATAGCCGCCGCCAACGATGAAGCCTGCAACACGCAAATGCTTGTCAAGTTACAATGGTTCAAAACTTCCGAATTGTCATCAATCAGATCCTATGTACGGACCTCTTAAGGCCTGTTAGAACATTCTGACCATATAGTTTCATATATAGTTCGGAAAATGATCCATGATTGACACCTAGGTGAGTTTTTCTTCTTCAAACTCACCTAGGGCTCGGGGCTGCCATGTATATAATAATAAAAAGAAATAAACATTTTGCAAATAGAGTGTCGCGTGGCTCACCTCAAAGCCCGTCAGGAGACCCTTGAAGGCCTCCTTCAGTCTGTTGTCGATGGAATGAATGCTCTGCAATACCACACCTTTAAGGGTGCGGTGCTCCTCGGAGATGGAGGCGCTCGATAGAGCCTCCACCATGACCGGCCACCCAATAGTCAGTGGTGCTAGTGGTGATTGGATGATCCGATGATCAACCGGGGACTAAACCAGTACCTTCAGAGGCATGGTACGCTCCGGAGATGTCCTCGGAGGGGACTAAGCGTCCGATCGTCCGGCCTCCTCGGTATCCGGGTGAGGTTCCGCCCCCCAGTCTTCGGCAGCCGAGGCGTTAGCGTCGGCCAAGATGTTGTCTCCCCCAACGCTGGTGCCAGACTCCATAGGAGCCCGCTGGGACGACACCTCCGCGGCGTCCTTTGCGACACCTAGGGGAGTGGGATGTGACGCATTCCCGCTCTCCGCTAGCTCGGCGGGCAGGTTCTCCCCGTCCGAAACCTGGTCGGTGGGGAGGACGCGCGGTGGGCTACAAAATCAATAAGTGCTTGCATGTTAGCAAACTTTAAAGTTACCGATGACTGCTGAAGAAGTCTTCGGATCGTAACCTTCGAGCTAGGGGCTTGACCCTTAGGCTCCTTCATGGAACCCTCTCAAAGTCATCGGACTCGGTATCTGAGTCTGAGCTATCGTTGGACAGGAATATTTGTGTCCGGCGTGCTTTCTTCTGGGCAGGAGCAGGTACTTCCTTCGGGCTGAGGCGCTAGGCAGTCGATGCCCACGGCATTGCTCAGCCATTTCTGCAGAGAATGATAGGAAAGGTGGTTTAGATCTTCTTTATGAAAGATAGAGCTGATCAAAAAAGTTATGCTATACCTTGGAGGCAAGCTTGGTGGCGCGTAGACCCCGATCCTCCTCTTCGGCTGGCCAATCCTTCTGCAACTTGAAAAGAGCTTTCCACAGCTTCTCTCGAGTACTGTGGAAAAGGTGACAAATCGTGGGCTCATCGTCGAGCTGACGAGCCCACAGGGGAGTATCCCGACGCTAGTAGGGGAGGATGCGCCGCCGGAGCATGACCTGGACCACGTTGGTCAGTGCGATGTCATTCTCGATCATGGAGCCGATGCGCTTCTGCAGGTCACTCACCTCCTTTATCGACCCCCAGTTGAGGCCCATTGAGAGCCACGAGGTCAATCTGGTGGGGGGACCGGATCTGAATCCGACGGGGGAAGCTTGACCTTCCTCCCTTGGCTCAGTGATATAAAACCACTCCTTCTGCCATACTTTGATGGTGTCGATGAAGGTTTTGGAGGGCCATACAATGCGGGTGAGCTTGCCAATGACAGCCCCGTCGTAGTCTGTGTGTTCGCCTGCGACACACTTCGTCTTGATGTTAAATACCTTGAGTCAAAGACCGAAGTGTGGCTCGACCTGTAGAAAAGCCTCGCAGACGAGGATGAAAGCCGATATGTGCATGAAGGATTTCGACGGGAGGTCATAGAAGTCGAGGTCATAGAAGAACATGAGCCCCCTGACGAAGGGGTGGAGCAGCAAGCTCAGTCCCGAGATGAAGTGGGGGAGAAATACCAGCCTTTCGCCTGGCTTGGGAGTGGGGATCACTTGGTCCTTCTCCAACGCATGGTGGGGGATGTTTGCAGGGAGGTAGCCAGCGTCCTTGAGGTCCTGGATGTCCTGGTCAGTGACCGTGGAAGCCTCCCACTTGCCGTTGGAGCTGGAGCCCGCCATGGATGAGGTCAAAGTGGGGGGGGCTGGATAACCTAGATCTACGCTTTGGAGGCTCAGAAGAATGGGGAAGCAGAGGAGGCGAATGGGAAGTGTGGTTAGGCCTTGGGTTTTCTTTCCCTTTTATGAGGCTTATCGTTGTTTGGCCTCCCTTTGTTGTACCACGAATCCCTCCGCTTCCCAAGACGTGCATGCCATTGCACGCGCATTATTAAACGTATCCCATATAAAAACGGGCACGATCTGTGCATTGATAGATCGTGTTGATGAAAACGGCCTTGAGCCACGAATCAAGTTTTGCAACTGGCTTAGCAGTCATGGTGGACCGTGACCTTTCGTCAGAAATGTCATCAGGGGACGTTATTTTACCCCTTGGCATTTGGCCTTCAGGGCCGACCTATTCATGGTGTTCGGACGCGCCTCTATTTGGAAAACTACATGTCATCGGAGGCCAAACTAAACTTCGCGGGAAGAACTCACCTCGCAAGCTGAAGACTCTGATTATACGAAGCAACTGAAGCTAAGACCCTTTGCGTTGGAGGCAAGTTCAGGGGATACTGAGGGAGTCCTGGATTAAGGGGTCCTCAGGAGGCCGACCTATTTCTTATGGGCCAGACCGTATGGGCCACTGATACGTCTCCAACGTATCTATAATTTTTTGTGATGGCATGCTATTATATTATCTTTCTTGGATGTTTTATATGCATTAATATGCTATTTTATATTATTTTTGGGACTAACCTATTAATCTAGAGCCAAGTGCCAGATTCTGTTTTTTCCTTGTTTTTGAGTTTTGCAGATATGGAATATTAAACGGAGTGCAAACGGAATAAAACCTTCAGAAGGAACCAAGTCATCCAAGCTTGCAGTGCACATCAGGTGAGGTGCCCGGGCACCACAAGCCTGCTAGGCGCCACCCTTGGTCGCACCTAGCAGGCTTGTCGTTCCCTGGCAGGTCTCCTAACCCTATTCTCTGGCCTATAAATTCCCAAATATTTCCACAACATCAGAACAAGCCACGAAAATACTTTTCCGCCGCTGGAAGCTTTTATTCCCGAGAGATCTCATCTTGGGGCCTTCTCTGGTAATCTGTCAGAGGGGGAATCGATCACGAAGGGCATCTACATCAACTCTATTGCCCCTCCGATGATGCTTGAGTAATCCACTAAAGACCTATGGGTCCATAGCTAGTAGCTAGATGGCTTCTTCTCTCTCTTTGATCTTCAATACCATGTTCTTCATGATCTTCATGGAGATCTATCCGGTGTAATCTTCTTTTGTGGTGTGTTTGTCAAAATCCGATGAATTTTGAGTTTATGTTCAGATTATCCATGAATCTAATTTGAATCTCCTCTGATTTTTTATATGCATAGTTTCATATCCTTGCAAGTCTCTTCGAGTTATTGGTTTGGTTTGGCCAACTAGATTGGTAATTCTTGCAATGGGAGAAGTACTTGGTTTTGGGTTCAATCTTGCAGTATCCTCACCCAGTGACTAAGTAGGGGTAGCAGGGCACGTATTGTATTGTTGTCATCAAGGGTAGCAAAATGGGGTCTTCATCATATTCCTTGAGTTTATCCCTCTACATCATGTCATCTTTCTTAATGTGTTACTTTGTTCTTCATGAACTTAATACTCTAGATGCAGGCAGGAGTCGGCCGATATGTGGAGTAATAGTAGTAGATGCAGAATCGTTTCGATCTATTTGTCACGGACGTGATGCCTCTATGCATGATCATTGCCTTGGATAAATACAAGATTATTTTCTTTTCTATCAATTGCTTGACAGTAATTTGTTTACCCACCATGATATTTACCTTCAAGAGAGAAGCCTCTAGTGAAACCTATGGCCCCCGGGTCTATTTTCCATCATATATTTTCAGATATATACTTGCTGCAATTTATTTACCTTTTAGTTTCCGCACTCGTTACATCTATCTCTATCAGATCTAATCCTTGCAAATAACCGTGAAGGGATTGACAACCCCTTTATAGCGTTGGGTGCAAGAGTTTGATTATTTGTGTAGGTGCATCCATTGGTGACTTGCTTGTTCCTCCTACTGGATTGATACCTTGGTTCTCCAAAACAGAGGGAAATACTTATCTACTTACCTTCAAGGGAAAACCAACGCATGCTCAAGAGGTAGCACCCCCCTGGTCGCGCCTCGCAGGCTTGTCGCCTCCTGCCAGGTCTCCTAACCCTATTCTCAGGCCTATAAATACACAAATATACCCCCAACATCAAAAAGATCCATGCAAATACTTTTCCGCCACCGGAAGCCTCTGTTCCCAAGAGATCCAATCTTGGTGCCTTTTCCGGTAATTTGCCGGAGGGGGTTTTGATCACGGAGGGCATCTACATTAACTCCATTGCCCCTTCGATGATGCGTGAATAGTCCACCACAGACCTACGGGTCCATAGCTAGTAGCTAGATGGCTTCTTCTCTCTCTTTGATCTTCAATACCATGTTCTTCATGATCTTCATGGAGATCTATCTGATGTAATCCTCTTTTGTGGTGTGTTTGTCAAGATCCGATGAATTGTGAGTTTATGTTCAGATTATCCATGAATCTTATTTGAATATCCTCTAAATTCTTATTTGCATGATTTCATATCCTTACAAGTCTCTTTGAGTTATTGGTTTGGTTTGGCCAACTAGATTGGTAATTCTTGCAATGGGAGAAGTGTTTGGTTTTGGGTTCAATCTTGCGGTGTCCTCACCCAGTGACATAGTAGGGGTAGCGAGGCACGTATTGTGTTGTTCCCATGAAGGGTCACAAGATGGGGTTTTCATCATATTGCTTGAGTTTATCCCTCTAAATCATGTCATCTTTCTTAATGTGTTACTCTGTTCTTCACAAACTTAATACTCCAGATGAAAGCAGGAGTCGGTCGATGAGTGGAGTAATAGTAGTAGATGCAGAATCGTTTTTGTCTACTTGTCACGGACATGATGCCTATATGCATGATCATTGCCTTGGATAACTACATGATTATTCACTTTTCTATCAATTGCTTGACTGTAATTTGTTTACCCACCATGATATTTGCCTTCAAGAGAGAATCCTCTAGTGAAATCTATGGCCCCCGGGTCTATTTTCCATCATATACTTTCGGATCTATAAACCAAAAAACCAAAAAATACCTTGCTGCAATTTATTTATCTTTCACTTTCCGCACTCGTTTACATCTATCTATTTCAGATCTAATCCTTGCAAATAACCATGAAGGGATTGACAACCCCTTTATAGCGTTGGATGCAAGAATTTGATTGTTTGTGTAGGTGCATCCATTGGTGACTTGCTTGTTCCTCCTACTGGGTTGATAACTTGGTTCTCAAAAACTGAGGGAAATACTTATCAACTTTGCTGCATCACCCTTTCCTCTTCAAGGGAAAACCAACGCAAGCTCAAGAGGTAGCATCCGCTTACCGAACATTGGATCGATCGAAGGTCCTGTCTACAGGAAGGAAGCTTCAGGAATCGTGGCTTCTCCTCCACGTTTAATGTAGCGAATAGGCATCTTCATCTCTTTGGTGTGTAACCGATCATGTGTAAATCCTAGACACCTTCGGTGTCTATATAAGCCAGAGGTTTAGGTTGTAGACAGAGGACAACTCATCTAGGGTTTAGCCATTCGATCTCGAGGTAGATATTCTCTATAACCAATACACCATCAATACAATCAAGCAAGACATAGGGTATTACCTCCATAGGAGGGCCCGAACCTTGGTGAACCTTGTCTCTTGGTTTCCTGTTACCATCGATCCCAGTCTCACAGTTTGGTACCCCCTACCCAAGATCCGTCGTGATCGGATCACGTGACGACTTGCGATTTGGATGTGAAGACATTCGACTTCATCAACCGCGTTTCTCAACGCTTCCCGCTTAGCGATCTACAAGGGGATGTAGATCCACTCTTCCTCTCGTAGATGCGCAACACCATTGATAGATCTTGCGTGTGCGTAGGAAATTTTTTTGTTTCTCATGTAACGTTCCCCTACAGTGGCATCATGAGCTAGGTCTATGCATAGATGAGATCACAAGTAAAACACAAAGGAGTTTGTGGGCGTTGATGCTCAAATTGCTTCCTCCCTTGGTCTTTTCTTGATTCAGCGGTATTGTGGGATGGAGCGGCCCGGACCAACCTTACTCTCCCATGTACGAGAGACCGGTTCCATCGACTGGCATGTGACTTTGTTGCATAAAGATGGCTGGCGGGTGTCTGTCTCTCCTACTCTAGTTGGATCAGATTCGACAAAGGCGGTCCTTGAGAAGGTTGAAGAGCAATTTGTGTATCACCGTTGTGGTTTTGCGTAGGTAAGAATCATTCTTGCTAGATACCCATAGCAGCCACGTAAAACATGCAACAACAATTAGAGGATGTCTAACTTGTTTTTGCAAGGTTTATTGTGATATGATATGGACAATTACATGATGAGATATATCTGATGTATGAGATGATCATGTTTTGTATAGAATATCACAACTTGCATGTTGATGAGTATGGCAACCCGCATGATCCATAGGATTTCTTTAATTATTGTATGACCTGCGTGTCAATCATTAAGCGCTATGTAAAGCTTTACTTTATCGCTAAGAGGTAGCAATAGTAGTAGAGGCATGGTGGGCACGACAACCCCGTTGGCGACACAATGATGGAGATCATGGTGTTATGCCGATGATGATGGAGATCATATCGGTGCGTTGGAAATGGAGATCAAAAGCACAAGTTCATGGCCATATCATGTCACTTTTGATTTGCATGTGATGTTAATCCTTTTATGCATCTTATTATGCTTAGGACAACGGTAGAATTATAAGGTGATCCCTCACTAAAATTTCAAGATAAAATTGTGTTCTCCCCGAGTGTGCACTGTTGCGAAGGATCGTAGTTTCGAAGAACCAAATGATGATCGGGTGTGATAGACTCTACGTTCGCATAGAACGGGTGCAAGCTCGTGTTGCACGTGTAGAACACTCGGTTAAACTTGACGAGCCTAGCATGTACATACATGGCCTCAGAACACAAGAGACCGAAAGGTCGAACATGAGTCATATAGTAGATATGATAAACATGGAGATGTTCACCATTGAAACCACCTCATCTCACGTGATGATCGGACTTGGGTTGGTGGATTTGGATCATGTCACAATTAGACAACCTGAGGGATGTTGATTTGAGTGGGAGCTCTTTAGTAATATGATTCATTGAACTCATTATCATTAACATAGTCTAAGTTGTCTTTGCAAAATTATATTGTAGATCAATAGCTCACGTTGTAGCTCCCTTGTGTTATTAATATGTTCCTAGAGAAAATAGAGTTGAAAGATGATGGTAGCAATTATACGGACTAGGTCCGTGATTAGAGGACTGTCCTCACTTACTGCACAGAAGGCTTATGTTCTTAATGCGTCGCTCGGTGCGCCACCCCCTCGAGCGGTAACTATGGATGTTGTGGACATCTAACAGGCACGTCCTAATGACACTTGATAGTTCAGTGCGTCATGCACTACGGCTTATAATTCAAGATCCAAATACGTTTTGAACGTCACGGAGCATATGTGATGTTCCAAGAGCTGAAATTGGATTTCAGGCTCGTGCCCGTGTTGAGAGGTATGAGACCTCCAACGAGATTCTTTGCCTGCAAGATGAAGGAGAATAGCTCAATCAGTGAGCATGTGCTCAGATTGTCTGGGTGCTACAATCGCGTGAATCGAGTGGGAGTTAATCTTCCAGATAAGACAGTGATTGATATAGTTCTCCAAGTCACTGCCACAAAGCTACTAGAGTTTCATGATGAACTGTCAATATGGCAGCGATGGAAAAGATGATCCCTGAGCTGTTCACGGTGTTTGACACCGCAAAGGTAGAAATCAAGAAGGAGCATCAAGTGTTGATGGTTAGTAAAACCACTAGTTTCGAGAAGGGCAAGGGCAAGAAGGGAAACTTCATGAATGGCAAGCCAGTTGCCACTCTAGTGAAGAAACACAAGGTTGAACCCAAACCCGAGACTGAGTGCTTCTATTATGAGGAAACGGTCACTGAAGCGGAACTTCGTGAATACTTGGTAGATAAGAAGGCTGGCAATGTCAACCAAAGTATTCTCTGGCCTTACATTTTATTCATGTGTACCTTACTAGTACTCCTAGTAGCACCAGGGTATTAGATACCGCTTCAGTTGCTATATGTTGGTAAGTCAAAATAAAAGCTATGGAATAAACGGAGACTAGCTAAAGGCAAGGTGATGATGTGTGTTGGAAGTGTTTCCAAGGTAGATGTGATCGCCATCGCACGCTCTCTATCGGGGATATACCCTGCGGTATGACCCGGCCTGGAGACTCATAGGAGTCCTGGTCAAGACATGGCGTTTTTATTGGTGACCCGGCAGGCGGGTCGCATAACAACCAGGCCCAAGACCCGGCATGCAAGCCGGCTCCAGGCAGTTCACAAGAGAAGGCCAAAAGGATAGAAGATTCCCTTACAAGTGAAACAAGACCTGGATTAGGATTCATGAAAGACTAGTCCTAATCCTACCCCGAGTAGGACTCTACATGTAAACTTACCCCTTCCACCTATATAAGGAGGGGTAAGGCACCCCTAGAGAGACAAGTTGAAGTCATTAGAGATAGACAGATTAGAAGCTCTCGAGATTAGAGGTAGCAATAATAGGGTTTTCAGATAATAGGGTTGGGACTTAGAAAAATATAGAAAGGCCGGCTCATCTCTTTGAGATAATAGGGTTTTGTTGACAATGTACTGATTTGAAAACCGGCTTGCATTAGCCCCCAAGTGTCGTGGTGCGTGCTTGCAGCGACATGGGACTTGCATATTTGATATAAAGTGGACTTGAATAATGTAGCCCCCAAGTGCCGGGTCGTCTGCCTGCGGCGACTCGGGACTATGTGAGAATAATATGACTCGTCATAAATTATTGAATGAATCCTTGACCATAATTGTAACCCGGTATGAATATCCTGGAAGAATACCTTTATCCTTGACATGAAATCCCTTCTCGTGGTTGCGGTGCAACCAGGCAAATATATGTTTGAGAAATCCATAAGTGTTGTAGATTACTACAGAGCACAATTGAAGAAATCCGAGAACCGATCAATTAGATGACACGGCATTATATCTGATAAGGCGACTCTTCAAGAATAATCAACTTTCCAATCTGGCTTGAAAAAAACCCAATCACTTAATACTGGTTATGATAAACCATGATGAAGATCCAGCCATTTTGGCTATCAAAGATCTATTTGTTCCTCCAGAAGTTCTTTCATCATACTTAACGGCGGCTCATCTTAAGAGACAAGATCTGCAAAAATAAACAAGACAGAATATATTCTGCATTGTTGTAAGGGAGGCTTGAAAAAGCATAACCCAGAGATGTTAAAATCGGTTGTAACCTTGCTTCTTCTTGCAGAATCTTGTACTGACCCGGCTTGATAAGCCGGCATGACATGTGAATATGATGCAATGTATGATGCTATGTATGATGCAATGTATGATGCTCTTGCTTTTCCTTCCATTTTTTGTTTTTCGAAAACTCATTGCTGTCCCTAAAGGCAATAATAAATTAGTTATTATCATATTTCCTTGTTCATTATAATCGTTTATGATCCATGCTAGAATTGCATTGATCGGAAACTCGGATACATGTGTGGATACATAGACAACACCATGTCCCTAGTATGCCTCTAATAGACTAGCTCGTTGATCAAAAATGGTCAAGGTTTCCTAGCCATAGTCATGAGATGTCATTTGATAACCTTATCACATCATTAGGAGAATGATGTGATGGACAAGACCCAAACTATAAACATAGCATATGATCGTGTCAGTTTATTGCTATAGTTTTCTGCATGTCAAGTATCTGTTCCTATGACGATGACATCATGCAACTCACTGACACCGGAGGAATACCTTGTGTGTATCAAATGACGCAACGTAAGTGGATGACTATAAATATGCTCTACAAGTATCTCCAAGGGAGTCTGTTGAGTGGGTATGGATCAAGACTGGGATTTGTTACTCCATGTGATAGAGAGGTATCTCAGGGCCTACTCGATAATTGTGCGTGTATGGATCAAGACTGGAAGTTGTGCGTGTGCTGAACGCGGAGGTGCCGTCTATTCGGCGCTAGATCAGAAGGACCGTGACTGGATCGCGGGACGGATCGTGATTGTATGGCGGGCTGGATCGTTATTGGATGGCATGATGCCTTGCGATTTGGATCGCGAAGAATTTCGACTACATTAACCATGTTTCCGAATGCTTCCCGCTTAGCGATCTACAAGGGTATGTAGATCCACTCTCCCTCTCGTAGATGCTCATCACCATGGATAGATCTTGCATGTGCGTAGGAAAAACATTCCCATGCAACGTTCCCCTACGGTCAGCCTGGAAGTGGTGTTCGGCTTACCTGACAACTTTTGAAGTGAAGGCTTGATCTTCGACATTGTACCCTTCTGCAGCGGCTATCATGCCCTGGTCGGCCGAACAGCTCAAGATGCACGGCCCCAAGGGGTTCATTATTGTCAACGGCAACACGGAGCACTCTCTCTGAACTGAGGAACTTGCGTTGGCCTTGGCGGCCGAATTCCATTACAACGATGATTGGCAAACCCCGACATCTGCCATAAAGGCACGCAAGGTGGGGAAGCGAGCACAGCTTCAGTCCGAACTCTCAGAACCTTCCCATCCCCTTAAATAGGGACTCACTCCCCATCGCACAGCCCTAAGACCGGCGAAGTACGTGCCAAGGAGGCACAACTTCGCAGTTAAAATTCCATGGGCGGCGGTAGGGAAAAAAGGTAAGTGTTCGGATGAACCAAACTATTACCATTACAATGTCTTCGGACACTATGCAGGAACAATCAAAGGGCCTCCCAAAGGCATAAAGCTCGTCCATACTTTGGCGGCTTCTCAAGACCTTGTTTGCAAGATCTGTTCGCCAAACAGTACCACCCATTGAGGTGCACCGAGGCACAGGAGTTAACAAGCGGCGGGGCGCAACGAGGACGTAAGGTCACCAGTGGAAGACCCCTGGTACAACCCTTCCTGTAGAATTTCTTCTTCTTACATACCTTTAAGTAGTTGCTTCGTCAATCCAAGCAATAAGAGTTGTTGAGAAAAATATAACATCATTATACATGTTTGTCTCGTTGTCCTTTTTGGCACATATTTTCTTTCTCCCTCTTCTCGTAAAACTTTTCGGTATGTTGCGATACAATCGGTTAATAGACCGGAGGCTCGACTTTAAAAACAATCGCCTTACGAAACTTTTCTTATGCATTCGGCGTCTTGGAATTCGCTTTATATGCATTGGTTCCGAACTATTTCTTGGATCAATAGTTGGGTTGCCCCGCTCCTGTGCTTGCCCCTTTACGTTCCGCTAGTTCGGCTAAAAGGGCAAAGGGAGAACCTCTGTGATTGTGTTTCCGGCTAGCCTGATCAAACACCTGAGAGGAGAAAGCCAAATACTAAATTTCATGGTACGCGAGAACCGGTCTGCGAATCCAGGCCTAAGAGTTATACTCATGACCTCGTAAGAGGTCATCCCGTGTCATACGATGGATTTGGTATTTGTACGAACCATGTGATATCGGCTTCAGCCGCGGATCATCCGAATATCACAAGTCACCGAGGGCTAGTTACTAGCCTCCCGCGATCCTTTTCATTCCCCTACGGCTAAGTGAAAGCAATAAAGCACTATGGTCTGATTGCCTGGCCTGTCGCACACGGTGTAGCTCCATCAGCTGCTTCAGCTGCTCGAAAATAAGAGGAGAGTGCTCAGGGGCTTCAAATTGCGCCAAGAAGAGACGAGTTTCATCTCCTTCTTCCCGCGAAGCATATAGCTTATTTGCATCGCTCCGCTCTTCTGGAGGTTGCAGCAGGCGCCTGAGGAACGCCACACCTGGGTAAGCAACTTGAACTTGCTATCCCCGAAGGTACACTGCAACAAGTATGGTTTACCATCCGTTATAACCTTCGGTTGGCGGACTTGCTCCTCAAATTACCTCCTATCCACCCACTCTTTTTGGAGTTCGGTTTTTAGGGTGGATAGTTTGGTGGCCTGCTCCTTGCCTTTTTGCTCAAGGGCCTCGCACTTGTGGCTGGCGTCCTTGAGCTCCTGCTGGATCTTCTGCACCCGAGCCTCGTGTTTGTCGCTGGTGGCTCTCAAGGATGAAAGCACGGTAGCCGCTTGTTCGGCCTCTGCCCTCTCAACCGAGGCCTCATCCTTCGCTTGCCGCAACTCGGCCTTGAGCTTCTCTACCTCCTTCGCCGAGGTTGTGTGATCATTAAAAATATGAAAAATTGCATTGACAGAATGACAATGGAGGTTTCAGGGTATTGACTTAAGCTTACCTTGCGCCTCGTGGAATCTCTTGTTGAGAGCATCAAGCTCGTCTTTGGAGCTTTTGAGCTTCCAATTCAGCTTGTCCAGCTCGGCGTCATTCACAGCCGCCGCCGACGACGAAGCCTGCAACACACAAATCCTTGTCAAGTTACATGGGTTCAAAACTTCCGAACTGTCGTCTATCAGATCCTATGTACGAACCTCTTAAGGGCTGTTAGAACATTCTGACCATATAGTTTCATATATAGTTCGGAAAATTATTCACGATTGACACCTCGGTGAGTTTTTCTTCTTCAAACTCACCTAGGGCTCGGGAGCTGCCATGTATATAATAATAAAAAGAATAAAACATTTTAGAAATAAAGTGTCGCGTGGCTCACCTGAAAGCCCGTCAGGAGACCCTTGAAGGCCTCCTTCAGTATGTTGTCAACGGACTGAATGCTCTGCAATACCGCACCCTTAAGGGTGTGGTGCTCGTCGGAGATGGAGGCGCTCGATAGAGCCTCCCCCATGACCGGCCACCTAGTAGTCAGTGGTGCCCGTGGTGACCGGACGATCCGATCACCAACCGGGGACTGAACCAGTACCTCCGGAGGCATGGTTCACTCCGGAGATGTCCTCGGAGGGGACTGAGCATCTGCTCATCTGACCTCCTCAGTATCCAGGTGGGGTTCCGTCCTCCAGTCTTCGGCGGCTGAGGGGTTAGCCTCGGCCAAGATGTCGTCTCCCCAAACGCTGGTGCCCGGCTCCATAGGAGCATGCTGGGACGACACCTTCACGGCATCCTTCGCGACACCCGGGGGAGTGGGACGTGACGCATTCCCGCTCTCCGCTAGCTCGGCAAGGAGGTTCTCCCCGTTTGAAACCTAGTCGGTGGGGAGGACGCGTGGTGGGCTAGAAAATCAATAAGTGCTTGCATGTTAGCAAACTTTAAGCTTACCGATGACTGCTGAAGAAGTCTTCGGATCCTAACCTTCGAGCTGGGGGCTTGACCCTTAGGCTCCTTCATGGAACCCTCTCAAAGTCATCGGACTCGGTATCCAAGTTCAAACTATCGTCGAAAAGGAATATTTGTGTCCGGCGCGCTTCCTTCTGGGAAGGAGGAGGTACTTCCTCTATGGCGTCCGATGATGCCGCCCTCTTTCTTGCGAGGGGGGAATCACCCTCCCCCTCGTCCTCATCGTCATCCTTATGCTCCTCTTGATTCGAGGACGCATGGGTTTCCTCGGATGCAGCCTCTGGCTGGTCCCTGATGCGAAGACCTTCTCAGCCTGTTTTCCTCTTCTTGTCCTTCTTCGGAGGTGCCTCGTAAGGCGCCTCGACGAGCATCTCCGCTAACAGCCCGGACCTGATGTCTTCGGGCTGAGGCGCCAGGCGGTCGATGCCCGTGGCTTTGCTCAGCCATTTCTGCAAAGAACGATAGGAAAGGTGTTTTAGATCTTCTTTATGAAAGATAGAGCTGATCAAACAAAGTTACGCTATACCTTGGAGGCAGGCTTGGTGGCGTGTAGACCCCGATCCTCCTCTTTGGCTGGCCAATCCTTCTGCGACTTGAAAAGCACTTTCCACAACTTCTCTCGAGTAGTGCGGAAAAGGTGCCAAATCGTGGGCTCATCGTCGAGCTGACGAGCCCACAGGGGAGTATCCCGGCGGTCGCAGGGGAGGATGCGCCGTCGGAGCATGACCTGGACCACGTTGGTCAGCGTGATGTCGTTCTCGATCATGGAGCCAATGCGCTTCTGCAGGTCACTCACCTCCTTGCTCAACCCCCAGTTGAGGCCCTTTTAGAGCCACGAGGTTAATCTGATGGGGGACCGGATCTGAATCCGGCGGGGGCAGCTTGACCTTCCTCCCTTGGCTCGGTGATGTAAAACCACTACTTCTACCATACTTTGATGGTGTCGATGAAGGTTCTGGAGGGCCATACAATGCGGGTGAGCTTGTCGATGACAACCCCGCTGCAGTCTTGCATGTTCGCCTGCGACACAATTTGGCTTGATTTTAAACACCTTGAGCCAAAGACCGAAGTGTGGCTCGACCTGCAGAAAAGCCTCGCAGACGAGGATGAAAGCCGATATGTGCATGATGGAGTTTGATGGGAGGTCATGAGAGTCGAGGCCGTAGAAGAACATGAGCCCCCTGACTAAGCGGTAGAGCGGGAAGCTCAGTCCCCGGATGAAGTGGGGGAGAAAGACCAGCCTTTCGCCTGGCTTGGGAGTGGGGATCACTTGGTCCTTCTCCGACGCACGGTGGGGGATGTTTACATGGAGGTAGCCAGCGTCCTTGAGGTCTCGAATGTCCTGGTCGGTGACCATGGAAGCCTCCCACTTGCCATTGGAGTCGGAGCCCGCCATGGATGAGCTCAAAGCAGCCGGGCTAGATAACCTGGATCTGCGCTTTGGAAGCTCGGAAGAATGGGGAAGCAGAGGAGGCGAATGGGAAGTGTGGTTAGGCCTTGGGTTTTCTTTCCCTTTTATGAGGCTTATCGCTCTTTGGCCTCCCTTTGCTGCGCCGTGAATCCCTCCGCTTCCCGAGACGTGCATGTCATTGCACGCGCATGATTAAACGTATCCCGTATAAAATGGCGAACGATCTGTGCACTGATAGACCGTGTTGATGAAAACGGCCTTGAGCCACGAATCAAGTTTTTGCAACTGGCTTAACGGTCGTGGTGGACCGTGACCTTTCATCAGAAAGGTCGTCAAGGGACGTTAGTTTACCCCTTAGCATTAGGCCTTCAGGGACGACCTATTCACGATGTTCGGACACGCCTCTATTCGGAAAACTACATGTCATCGGAGGCCGAACTAAAGTCCGCGGGAAGAACTCACCTCGCAAGCCGAAGACGCTGATTATACGAAGCAAATGAAGCTAAGACCCTTGGCATTGGAGGCAAGTTCGGGGGATACTGAGGGAGTCCTGGATTAAGGGGTCCTCGGGAGGCCAACCTATTTCTTATGGGCCGGACCGTATGGGCCACTGATACGTCTCCAACGTATCTATAATTTTTTACGATGGCATGCTATTATATTATCTGTTTTGGATGTTTTATATGCATTAATATGATGTTTTATATTATTTTTGGGACTAACCTATTAATCTAGAGCCAAGTGCCAGATACTGTTTTTTCCTTGTTTTTGAGTTTTGTAGATATGGAATATTAAACGGAGTCCAAACGGAATAAAACCTTCGGAAGGAATTTTTGTGGAACGAACCAAGTCATCCAAGCTTGGAGTGTATGTCAAGTGACGTGCCAGGGCGCCACAAGCCGGTTAGCCCCCCCTCGGCCGTGCCTAGCAGGCTTGTCATTCCCTGGCAGGTCTCCTAACCCTATTCTCTGTCCTCTAAATTCCCAATTATTTCCCCAACATCAGAACAAGCCACAAAAATACTTTTCCGCCGCCGAAATCTTCTTTTCCCGAGAGATCTCATCTTGGGGCTTTCTCCGGTAATCTGCCGGAGGGGATTTTGATCACGAAGGGCATCTACATCAACTCCATTGCCCCTCTGATGATGCATGAGTAGTCCACCACAGACCTAAGGGTCCATATCTAGTAGCTAGATGGCTTCTTCACTCTCTTTGATCTTCAATACCATGTTCTTCATCATCTTCATGGAGATCTATCCGATGTAATCTTCTTTTGTGGTGTGTTTGTCAAGATCCGATGAATTGTGAATTTATGTTCAGATTATCCATGAATCTTATTTGAATCTCCTCTGATTTCTTATATGCATGATTTCATATCCTTGCAAGTCTCTTCAAGTTATTGTTGGTTTGGCCAACTAGATTGGTAATTCTTGCAATGGGAGAAGTGCTTGGTTTTGGGTTCGATCTTGCGGTATCCTCACCCAGTGACTAAGTAGGGGTAGTGGGGCACGTATAGTATTGTTGCCATCAAGGGTAAAAAGATGGGATTTTCATCATATTCCTTGAGTTTATCCCTGTACATCATGTCATCTTTCTTAATGCGTTACTTTGTTCTTCATGAACTTAATACTCTAGATGCAGGTAGGAGTCGGCCGATGTGTGGAGTAATAGTAGTAGATGCAGAATCGTTTCGATCTATTTGTCATGGACGTGATACCTATATGCATAATCATTGCCTTGGATAATTACAAGATTATTTGCTTTTCTATCAATTGCTTGACAGTAATTTGTTTACCCACCATGATATTTGCCTTCAAGAGAGAAGCCTCTAGTGAAACTTATGGCCCTTGGTTCTATTTTCCATCATACATTTCCAGATCTATACTTGCTGCAATTTATTTACCTTTTACTTTCCACACTCGTTACATCTATCTCTATCAGATCTAATCCTTGCAAATAACGGTGAAGGGATTGACAACCCCTTTATAGCGTTGGGTGCAAGAGTTTGACTATTTGTGTAGGTCATCCATTGGTGACTTGCTTGTTCCTCCTACTAGATTGATACCTTGGTTCTAAAACACTGAGGGAAATACTTATCTACTTCGCTGCATCACCCTTTCCTCTTGAAGGGAAAACCAATGCATGCTCAAGAGGTAGCACCCCCTTGGCCACGTCTAGCAGGCTTGTTGCCTCCTCACTACAAGAAATATGTCAACTTGTGACCTTCTGTCAATGACCCTGGAAGAAATGGTCGTAAACTATGACCATTTGAGACCAATTGGTCGTAAGCTGTTCGGAGGTCTCCAAAGCCTCAACTATAACGACCATTTTGGTCAGAAAGGTCGTAATTTCCTTACACGAAATGGTCGTAAAGTAGACAGAACTGGTCCTCTGCCTTATTTCTAGCTGATCACGACCAATACAGATGGTCATAAGCTTGTAAATTGTGGTGGGTTGCGATGACTAGGCGCCACCTTGTCAGTTTTGCCTATGTGTCATGTCCATGTGTCAATTTTTGCCCTAGGTTGTGAAGCAACCTATATTTCTGTTATTCCCAAAATTCCCAAAAAAATCTCATAAATTCTTTGTATTATTCGTCAAATATGTCAAAAACTTTCCTAGCCTAATTCAAAAATAATTCAACAATATTCATTTTCCTATTCTATACAGAATAGCACTTTGGGAAGGAAGTGATATTTATATATTCTTGATTGCCCTCAAAATTTTTGGGCACTCTTTTCTATCCAAAACATTGCCTCATGACAAAATTCAGCTCCATTTTCCCAGTAAATCTTCCTCAGCGAATTTCTAAAGTTTTTGTTCAGCTAGAAGCTTTGCGAAGGAAGTACTAGCTATGCATATCCTAATGAGTTGAATTTTTTCCACATCTTCTATGTCCCCATATCATAGCTCTCCAGAAAACATTAGCCCCATCTAACAATCCATGAGAGCTCACCATCCAATCTTTGTTTCTGGTAAGATTTTCAGTTTGTGAAACAACTATAGTTTATATTGCTTTATAATTGCTGCAAATTTACCAAGACATGACCCTACCCATATAACCTCCCTCCACCAAATTTTAGCTCATTTAATTTAACCATTTTCCCTCAATATTTTTCCCAATTTTCTGTTCACTAGAGAGCATTGTGAAGGATGTACCATTTTTATATATCCAAATGGCATGAAAGTTATGTTGTTCCTTCATATGCCCAAATTATCACCCTCTGTCAAATTGCAGCTCAATCAAATCATTTATGTGAGCCCAGCTTCAATTTCTATTTTATGGCCAGATTGGCACATTGCAAAGCAAGTGCTATCTAGACCCATCCTATTACCCTCAAACTTTTTGGGCACTCTTACATAGCCAGGTAATTGCCACATGATAATATTCAGCTCCATTTTCCTAGTTAATCTTCCTTAGCAAATTTCTAAAGTTTCTATCCAAAGAGAAGCTTTGTGAAGGAAGTACTAGCTAGGCTTATCCAAATGATCTTATATTTTTTTAAATCTTCCATATGCTCAAATAATCACACTCCACAAAATGTGAGCTCTATCAAACAAACCATGTGAGCTCATCATCCAATCTTTTGTTCTTGTCATATGTTAAATTTGTGAAGAAACTATATTATATATTGCTTCTTATTTTTGAAAAATTACCAGAGAATGACCATACTTATGTAACTTATCTACACAAAATTTGAGCTCATTTCATTAATCCGATTTCTCTCACCAAGTTTCTGTACAGTGAAGAGCATTGTGAAGGAAGTACCACTTTGGCATATCCAAATGGTATCAATTTTCTACAGTGCTTTCCTATGCCCAAGTAACCATACTTCACCAAATTTCAGCTCAATCTATTCATTCATTTGAGCCCAGCTTCAACATTCGCATTTCTATTCAGTGTGGTACTTTGCAAAGCAAGTGCCACCTAGGCTCCTCCATTTGAGCTGGAATTTTTTTAAGACAGTCTTCTTAGTAGATGATCATCCTCAGCCAAAACTCACGCCCATTGGCCATGTGCATTTCCCGTACACCTAATCAAACACTTGACTGCTAATTCATGTTTGAGCATATAGTTCGGTCTCGTCATGAGATTCTCCTGTTGTCATTTTCTTCCTAGCACCTATATGGGGAGTGCCCAACCCACTAGACATGCCTAGGCCAACCAGAACGCATGGCAACGCCATGGTCACGCGGTGACCACGCGACGGGCACGCGATGACCATGGCAAACCTTGATGTATCGCCACCAAACCATGTATTTCTGATTAAATAGATACTTATGTAACTAGAAATGATTTTTGGAAAAAATAAAGAGCAAACTATAATGCAGCTACAGTTCAAATTTGACCCGCTTCCAACTGAATCGTCAGAAATTTGTCTTTTTTAGAAGAGGTGGATCAAAACTTTTGACACCCAACCATTTTGTCAATTGTACATTAAATATGGCTAATATTTTAGAAAATTGGTTTCGTCTAGTTTTACAAAAAATATATGGTAGGTCCTTCACAAAAAATCATTTTGGGCATTTGAAAAATGGAAAATGATTTTTTGTCCAAAGAAAATGAAAACTTCCTTAGGCAACATTGTTTTCCATTCCAATATGCACCCTTGTGCACAATATGAGATCGTTTGAACAAACTATGCCATGAATGTGGCCATAAGATTGATCATTTGGCTTGAAAGCCATGAATCTTCACAAATGATAGCTCATTTCTGAGAAGACTTTGTTAAAATAATTTCCATATCACAAGTTTATTATTTTTCCTAGTAACTAGGTCACATATAATGACATAATGCAAAGGTTTTCCAATTTTTTGAATTTTTTTGAATTTTTCATGCGTATTTCAAAATGCGGTCAAAACGGCGGGCATGATCGTTCCTTGCTAGTGGTTGAATCTTGGAATCTTTTTTGTTTCTACAAATAAATATATACTTATGTACCTAAAAACATTTTTGGAAAAAATAAAGAGAAAACTATGAGACACCTGCAGTTCAAATTTGACCCGCTTCCATCTAAATCGGCGGAGATTTGTCTTTTTCACGAGAGGTGGATCAAAACTTTTGATACCCAACTATTTGGTCAATTGTACATTAAATATGGCCTAATATTTTACAAAATTGATTTGGTCCAATTTTGCAACAAATATATGGTAGATCCTTCACAAACAAACTCATTTTGGAAAACGACGGGCATGATCATTCGTAGCTAGGGGTTGAATCTTGCAAAACTATTGGAGTATCTCTGATTAAATAGATACTTATGTAACTAGAAATTATTTATGAAAAAAATAAAGAGCAAACTATGAGGCAGTTGTAGTTTAAATTTGACCCGCTTGCAACTGAATTGACAATAATTTGTCTTTTACACGAGAGGTGGATCAAAAACTTTTAACACCTAATCATTTGGTCTATAGCACATTAAATATGGCCTAATATTTTAGAAAATTGATTTGGTCCAATTTTACAATAAATATTTTGTAGGTTCTTCACAAATAATCATTTTGGACACTTGAAAAATGAAAAATGATTTTTTCGTGCAAAACATGAAACTTCCTTGAGCAACATGGTTTGCCATTTCATTATGCACCTTTGTGAAAAATATGAGTTCATTTGAACAAAATATGCCATTGTGCAAAAATATCTGGTTGGTAGGTTCTTCTCATAAAATCCTATTTTTTGCATTTGAAAAGAGGAAGAATGTTATTTAAAAGAATGAAAATTGTTAGGTATTGCAAGATGCAACTCTGTATCAAATTCTAACACTTAGTTTACTTTAATTTATTTGTTTTTTTATGTTTTATATTATGTTTGGAGGTTTATTCAGTATTTTTTTAACTCTTCATTCATAGTCAGTACACAATTAACCAAACCCACCTAAAAACAGAGGCTGACCTGTGGGACCATCAGAGCCGAGCCGCAATTTCAGAACCAAGGGCGCGCGCGGGGAAACCAATTTTCAGGTTTTCGTCCCCACCGCAATGCATCTCCCAAACCCGCCGCCACCTCCCATCCAGATCCAGATCCACCACCACCCCAGTCCCTAGCACCTCTCTCGATCTTGATCTCGACCCCAAGACAGCGCCACACGCGAACCCTAGCAAGCCCCCTATAGTCCACCGTCGGGGACAAACAAGTCCAGCCTCCCTCTACGCGGCATGGCTGCCTCGGCTGGTCGGCAGCCAGGCCCGCCCGTTTCGGCTCTAGTAACGCATCTGGAGCTTCGGATCTGGTAACTCCCTCTCTCTCTCACCCTCTCTCTCTATATCCCTCTCTTAGTTGCTCTCCCTTCCTCCCTGTAGATCTGGATGTATTTTAGGCATGATTAAATATGAATTTTGGTTCGAATCTGATTGAAACAACTTGTTGGTTCAGTTTCTTGTAAGAAGAATAAATATGATGAACACCTTTTTTCCTTTTGGTTCAAGATTCATTTCTAATTCTAAACTAAACTGAAATTGCAAATAGTTTAGAATGAATGAAGCAGAGAGTCCTTCCTTCTTTGGCAGCTGGCACAATTCCTTGAACAATTCCTTCTCCTCATGGTGTCGGTGTTTGTGGAGGTGATTGACCTCTTTTTTCACTCTATGTGTCAAGGTGCAGCTGCTGAGCATTGATAGGTGTTGTTCGGTTTACCTCGACATGATTTCCAGGACATGAAAGGTGAGCTATCTAAGCTGCTCCTTTGTTTCTGGACATGATTTATCCTTTGATTTGAGCTGCTCAACATTATCTTGTTATGTCTCTTGTCCGTCATGTGCTGCGGCAATAGGATATGCATAGCACAAGGGTGGGCTCTTCGAGGTGTGCGATGGTAGGCTCGCTCGGCCCCGACGTCTTCTGTTGAACGGACATGCTGCCTCTTCGGCATCGACTACATGAGAGCCATGGTTTTCTCTCTTCTCCCCACCTCCGTTTGCTTGCTCTGAGCTCGTGCTTGTGAGAAACTACATGTCATCTCGCTTGTACTCCCTAGCTACACCACACCTTGTTGGTTACACTCAAAGTGTACAATAGTCATGCTCTTGCATACGTGGTTGTGTTGGACTAAAAAATGCACAATGATCTGCTCCCTGGGATATTAATTCTTATGATATATCTTGTAATTTACTTTATTGTAAAAGTTAAATCCACTACACATGTTGAGCAGAAATTGTTTTAGTTTGTCATACATAATTGCCTATGCTTATGTTGGTAGCTATTAAGTGTATAATTCATCATGGAAGCATAGGAATGTGATGGACATCATCCGATTAATTTTTTGTTCTAAAATTAAATATTTCAACTCAGTGTTTAGATTCTGTGCTCATAAGCGTCACTTGTAGTCTCGTCGTTCTTAGACATATTATTGTTTGAGTTAAGTTCATCGAACAATACTTAAAATTTCAGGAATCAGTGATGTCGACCTCCTTGCAGAGTTGTGCTAGGTACCCAATGACGACCTCCTGCTCGTCCAGTTGTGATAGGTACCGATGACCTCCTCCTACTCACCAGTAACAAGTCTGGTTTCACATTTGCTGGGCACTATGCTTTTGGTGTATGATATGGCCGGGAGAAAACACAGTTTCCTCCATCGTCTGATAATGTCAATTTGTTCTGTAAGATCTGAGTTTATTGTACTATTAATTGTGATAAGATTGCCTCTAGTATGTTCATGACATTTTACATTGTATGTATAATTGGATACACTGAGCTTCAACCTTTATTTAAGCTTTGTTGTTCTTGCAATTACTAGTTGTGCAAAGTGGTAGTATGCACCGTCTTCCCCTGTATACCCTGCAGTCAAGCTCATGATAGAGTAGATATTTTCTACATGTAGCATCATGGAGGTCTTAACTACCTAATGTAGTCGTAGAACAACATCATGTTTGAATATGCCAAATGTTTGGGCCTAATGATGTTCTGTATTAGGGTGGCAGGTTTATTAGTTTTTTTTTCTAGGTGTGTGTGCAATGTTGGATTAATAATTGAAGTGCATTAGTGGTTTATCTTCTTTATAAGTCCGTTTGCAATAGATGTATATATCTATCATTTTTACCTCTTGCATATTTAATATACATGACAGTAACAATAGCTACTGAATTATATGCGAAGGTAGAAGCTATCACTACTACTTGTGTCTTAAATAAATAAACAAATTATGTAATGATGATCTGAAATGTCACGTAGGTGATCATTGGTGCTGGCGTCGCTGTTGTGCCGGTCGGAGGTAATGTTGCTGCATTTGGCGGAGCTGCCGCTGCCGCCCCAAAGGCAGCCGTCATCAGACACTACCCCATAACAGTGCCTCAAGGTTCTGTGCCCCATCTCCCCTATTTCTAAATTACTGAGATGAAAGTGGCTAGGCCTGATGTGCCTCTTGTATCTATTGCTCGATTTGTTATGATTTGATTCACCAAGAATGATTCTTCTACTATCTTGTAGTAAGGTTAAATGGAACAACAATGGATGTTTCTAATACTCCCTCCGTTCCAAAATGTTGTGCATATAGATTATTTAGAAAGTCAAACTTTGCAAACTTTGACCAAGTTTATAGAGAGAAATATTTATATCTACAATACCAATAAGTGTATCATCTAACAAATGACAGGGCCACCAGAATATAGACACAATAAATCCATTGTTTGTGTTTTGTCATTATGTTGCATATGTTTCCAACTCCACTGTTTCTGTTTTTCTTTATCACCTCATCCATCATTGTAGATTCTCGTATTGATGCATGCCAACTATGAAAAGATCTTGTATTAAGCTTTAGCTGGCTGTTAATTATGTTGTGTTAGCTGTTGACTAATTTTTATTCTCTTGAATGGATATACTTTATTGACAATCATTTAACTTCCACTGTATCTCACTACTAATTTATGTCGTCGAGGTGGCTGCTGCTCTTACAGAAAATCAGAAGAAGCTTGGAGATGTGCACCGTAGTTTTAGTTGATGTTGCCACCATGTTTTTGTGCCTGTGTATTTATTTTTCGATTGTATGTATACTTTTTGGATCATGCAGACATGTATGTGTTATTGTGAGTTTCATTGAGGGATCTGGATTTGATCATTTAATTGAGAGGATTACTGATTGTTTTCTATTCAAATGTGTAAAGTTGAAATATGTGAATGAGAAGGATTGATTTGGGCCTAAAAAGAGTTGACTACAAAAAAACTAGTCTGTAAAGGGTTGCATCCAAGAAAATAAAAGGCCAAGGCCCAAACAATAACTAGACTAAAAAGGTTGTGGCCCAAAAAATAGTTGACTAGCAAAAAAACTAGTGTGTAAAAGGCTCCATCCCAGAAAATAAAAGGCCAAATTATTGGGCCAGGCCCATGAAGCTAAGCAAAATAAAAAGGAAAAAATATCAAATGAGCTGAATTATTGGGCTCGACCCATATAGAAGCCGAACTGGACCGGGCTGATTCTTATCAACGACCAATTCAATTGGTCATAGTTTTGCCACGTGAGCTTGCCACGTTGGATCCATCGTGGCCTGGGCAGACAAGCAACGACCAAAACAATTGGTCGTTGAGCCTATGACCTTTTTTTTGGTCGTAAACGTCTACGACCTTTCCAGAAGAAACGTCCTAAATTTCCATTCTTGATGGCCAGCTTTTGACCATCAGTTTTTGGTCACAAAAAGGTCACATATAGAAACAGTGACCATTCAGTGACTAATAGTGAAGGTCACAAGATAGCATATTTCGTGTAGTGCCTGTAAGGGTCTCCTAACCCTATTCTCAGGCCTAAAAAACCCAAATATTCCCCCAACATCAAAAAGAGCCAAGCAAATACTTTTCCACCACCGGAAACCTCCGTTCCCGAGAGATCCAATCTTGGAGCCCTTTCCGGTAATCTGCTGGAGGGGGTTTTGATCACGGAGGGCATCTACATCAACTCCATTGCCCCTTCGATGATGCGTGAGTAGTCCACCACAGACCTATGGGTCCATTGCCCCTTCGATGGCTTCTTCTCTCTCTTTGATCTTCAATACCATGTTCTTCATGATCTTCATGGAGATCTATCCGATGTAATCCTCTTTTGTGGTGTGTTTGTCAAGATCCGATGAATTGTTAGTTTATGTTCAGATTACCCATGAATCTTATTTGAATCTCCTCTGAATTCTTATTTGAATGATTTCATATCCTTGCAAGCCTCTTTGAGTTATTGGTTTGGCTTGGCCAACTAGATCGGTAATTCTTGCAATGGGAGAAGTGCTTGATTTTGCGTTCAATCTTGCGGTGTCCTCACCCAGTGACATAGTAGGGGTAGTGAGGCACGTATTGTATTGTTGCCATCAAGGGTAACAAGATGGGGTTTTCATCATATTTCTTGAGTTTATCCCTGTACATCATGTCATCTTTCTTAATGCATTACTCCGTTCTTCATGAACTTAATACTCTAGATGCACGCAGGAGTCGGTCGATGTGTGGAGTAATAGTAGTATATGTAGAATCGTTTCGGTCTACTTGTCACGGATGTGATGCCTATATGCATGATCATTGTCTTGGATAACTACATGCTTATTCACTTTTCTATCAATTGCTTGACAGTAATTTGTTTACCCACCATGATATTTTCCTTCAAGATAAAAGCCTCTAGTGAAATCTATGGCCCCGGGTCTATTTTCCATCATATACTTTAAGATCTATAAACCAAAAAAACAAAAAATACCTTGCTGCAATATATTTATCTTTTACTTTCCGCACTCATTTACATCTATCTCTTTCAGATCTAATCCTTGCGAATAACTGTGAAGGGATTGACAACCCCTTTATAGTGATGGATGCAAGAGTTTGATTGTTTGCGTAGGTGCATCCATTGGTGACTTGCTTGTTCCTCCTACTGGATTGATACCTTGGTTCTCAAAAACTGAGGGAAATACTTATCTACTTCACTGCATCAACCTTTCCTCTTCAAGGAAAACCAATGCAAGCTCAAGAGGTAGCATCCGCTTACCGAACATTGGATCGCTCGAAGGTCCTGTCTTCAGGAAGGAAGCTTCGGGAATTGTGGCTTCTCCTCCACGTTTAATGTAGTGAATAGGCATGTTTATCTCTTCGGTGTGTAACCGATCATGTGTAAACCCTAGACACCTTCGGCGTCTATATAAGCGGGAGGGTTTTAGGTTGTAGACAGAGGACAACTCATCTAGGGTTTAGCTATTCGATCTCGAGGTAGATATTCTCTATAACTGATACACCATCAATACAATCAAGCAGGACATAGGGTATTACCTCCACAGGAGGGCCCGAACCTGGGTGAACCTTGTCTCCTTCGTTTCTTGTTACCATTGATCCCAGTCTCACAGTTCGGTACCCCCTACCCGAGATCCGTCGGTTTTACACCTAAGATTGTGATTGGATCGCGTGACGGCTTGCGATTTGGATGCGAAGACATTCGACTACATTAACCGCATTTCTCAACGCTTCCTGCTGAGCGATCTACAAGGGTATGTAGATCCATTCTCCCTCTCGTAAATGCTCATCACCATTGATAGATCTTATGTGTGCGTAGGAATTTTTTTTGTTTCCCATGCAACGTTCCCCTACAGTGGCGTCATGAGCTAGGTATATGCGTAGATGAGATCACAAGTAGAACACAAAGGAGTTTGTGGGCATTGATGCTCAAATTGCTTCCTCCCTTGGTATTTTCTTGATTCAGCGGTATTGTGGCATGAAGCGGCCCGAACCAACCTTAATCGCCCGTGTACGAGCGACCGGTTCCATCGACTAACATGTGACTTTGTTGCATAAAGATGGCTGGCGGGTGTCTGTCTCTCCTACTCTAGTTGGATCAGATTCGACAAAGGCAGTCCTTGAGAAGGTTGAATAGCAATTTGTTTATCACCATTGTGGCTTTGCATAGGTAAGAATCGTTCTTGCTAGATACCCGTAGCAGCCACGTAAAACATGCAACAACAATTAGAGGACGTCTAACTTTTTTTTGAAGGGTTTGTTGTGATATGATATGGACAATTACATGATGCGATATATGTGATGTATGAGATGATCATGTTTTTTATAGAATATCACGACTTGCATGTCGATGAGTATGGTAACCCGCATGAGCTATAGGGTTTTGTTTAATTATTGTATGACCTGTGTGTCAATCATTAAGCGCAATGTAAATCTTTACTTTATCGCTAAGCGGTAGCAATAGTAGTAGAAGCATGGTGGGCGCGACAATCCCGCTGGCGACACAATGATGGAGATCATGTTGGTGCTCTAGAGATGGAGATCAAAAGCACAAGTTCATGGCCATATCATGTCACTTATGATTTGCATGTGATGTTAATCCTTTTATGCATCTTATTATGCTTAGGACGATGGTAGAATTATAAGGTGATCCCTCACTAAAATTTCAAGATAAAATTGTGTTATCCCCGAGTGTGCACTGTTGCGAAGGATCATAGTTTCGAAGCACCATGTGATGATCGGTTGTGATAGACTCTACGTTCGCATACAACGGGTGCAAGCCAGTGTTGCACGTGCAGAACACTCGGTTAAGCTTGACAAGCCTAGCATGTACATACATGACCTCAGAACACAAGAGATCGAAAGGTCGAACATGAGTCATATAGTAGATATGATAAACATGGAGATGTTCACCATTGAAACCACCTCATCTCACGTGATGATCGGACTTGGGTTGGTGGATTTGGATCATGTCACACTTAGACAACCTGAGGGATGTTGATTTGAGTGGGAGTTCTTTAGTAATATGATTCATTGAACTCATTATCATGAACATAGTCTAAGCTGTCTTTGCAAAATTATATTGTAGATCAATAGCTCACGTTGTAGCTCCCTTGTGTTATTAATATGTTCCTAGAGAAAATATAGTTGAAAGATGATGGTAGAAATTATACGGACTAGGTCCATGATTAGAGGATTGTCCTCAGTTGTTGCACAGAAGACTTATGTCCTTAATGCATCGCTCGGTGCGCCACCCCCTCAAGCGGCAACTGTGGATGTTGTGAACATCTCACAGGCACGTCCTGATAACACTTGATAGTTCAATGCGTCATGCATTACGGCTTAGAATTCAGGCTCCAAATACGTTTTGAACATCACGGAGCATATGTGATGTTCCAAGAGCTGAAATAGGATTTGAGGCTCGTGCCCGTGTTGAGAGGTATGAGACCTCCAATGAGATCCTTTGCCTGCAAGATGAAGGAGAATAGCTCAATCAGTGAGCATGTGCTCAGATTGTCTGGGTGCTACAATTGCTTGAAGCGAGTGGGATTTAATCTTCCGGATAAAATAGTGATTGCTATAGTTCTCCAAGTCACTGCCACAAAGCTAGTAGAGTTTCCTGATGAACTATAAATATGCCAGGGATGGAAAAGATGATCCCTGAGCTGTTCGCAATGTTTGACACCGCAAAGGTAGAAATCAAGAAGGAGCATCATGTTTTGATGGTTAGTAAAACAACTAGTTTCGATAAGGGCAAGGGCAAGAAGGGAAACTTCATGAATGGCAAGCCAGTTGCCACTCTAGTGAAGAAACCCAAGGTTGAACACAAACCCGAGACTGAGTGCTTCTATTATGAGGAAAGGGTCACCAAAGCGGAACTTCGTAAATACTTGGTAGATAAGAAGGCTGGCAACGTCGACAAAAGTATATTTGATATACGTTTTATTCATGTGTACCTTACTAGTACTCCTAGTAGCACCTGGGTATTAGATACTGGTTCAGTTGCTAAATGTTGGTAACTCAAAATAAAAGCTACGGAATAAACGGAGACTAGCTAAAGGCAAGGTGACGATGTGTGTTGGAAGTGATTTCAAGGTTGATGTGATCGCCATTGCACGCTCTTTGTCGGGGATATACCCCGCGGTATGACCCGGCCTGGCGACTCATAGGAGACTAGGTCAAGACATGGCGTTATTATTGGTGACCCGGTAGGCGGGTCACATGACGACCAGGCCCAAGACCCAGCGTGCAAGCCGGCGCCAGACGGCTCAAAAGAGAAGGCCCAAAGGATAGAAGATTCCCTTACAAGAGAAACAGGACCCGAATTAGGATTCATAAAAGACTAGTCCTAATCCTACTCCCAATAGGACTCTACATGTAAACTTACCCCTTCCACCTATATAAGGAGGGGTAAGGCGCCCCTAGAGAGACAAGTTGAAGTCATTAGAGATAGACATATTCGAGGCTCTCGAGATTAGAGGTAGCAAGAATAGGGTTTTGAGATAATAGGGCTGGGACTTAGAAAAATATAGAAAGTCCGGCTCATCTCTTTGAGATAATCAGGTTTTGTTGACAATGTAATGATTTGAAAACCAGCTTGCATTAGCCCCCCAAGTGTCGTGGTGCGTGCTTGCAGCGACATGGGACTTGCATATTTGATATAAATTGGACTTGAATAATGTAGCCACCAAGTGCCGGGTCATCTGCCTGCGGCGACTCGGGACTATGTGAGAATAATATGACTCATCATATTTTATTGAATGAATCCTTGACCACAATTGTAACCCGGTATGAATATCCTAGAAGAATACCTTTATTCTTGACATGAAATCCCTGCTCGTGGTTGCGGTGCAACCAGGCAAATATATGTGTGAGAAATCCATAAGTGTTGTAGATTACTACAGAGCACAATTGAAGAAATTCGAGAACCGATCAATTAGATGACACGGCATTATATCTGATAAGGCGACTCTTCAATAATAATCAACTTTCCAATCTGGCATGAAAAAACCCCAATCACTTAATACTGGTTATGATAAACCATGATGAAGATCCAGCCATTTTGGCTATCAATGATCTATTTGTTCTTGCAGAAGTTCTTTCATCATAGTTAAGGGCGGCTCATCTTAAGAGACAAGACCTGCAAAAATAAACAAGGCAGAATATATTCTGCACTGTTGTAAGGGAGGCTTGAAAAAGCATAACCCAGAGATGTTAAAATCGGTTGTAGCCTTGCTTCTTCTTACATAATCTTGCACTGAACCGGCTTGATAAGACGGCATGACATGTGAATATGATGCAATGTATGATGCAATGTACGATGCTATGTATGATGCAATGTATGATGCTCTTGCTTTTCCTTCCCTTTTTTGTTTTTCGAAAACTCATTGTTGGCCAGGTAATAATAAATTAGTTATTATAATATTTCCTTGTTCATGATCATCGTTTATTATCCATGCTAGAATTGTATTGATCGGAAACTCAGATACATGTGTGGATACATAGACAACACCATGTGCCTAGTATGCCTCTAATAGACTAGCTCGTTGATCAAAAATGGTAAACGTTTCCTAGCCATAGTCATGAGATGTCATTTTATAACGGGATCACATCATTAGGAGAATGATGTGATGGGCAAGACCCAAGCTATAAACATAGCATATGATCGTGTCAGTTTATTGCTATAGTTTTCTGCATGTGAAGTATTTGTTCCTATGACCAATCATCATGCAACTCACTGACACCGGAGGAATACCTTGTGTGTATCAAATGACGCAACGTAAGCGGATGACTATAAATATGCTCTACAGGTATCTCCGAGGGTGTCTGTTGATTGTGTATGGATCAAGACTGGGATTTGTTACACTGTGTGACAAAGAGGTATCTCACGGCCCACTCGATAATACAACATCATAATTAGCCTTGCAAGCAAAGTGACTAAAGAGTTAGCCACGGGATCTTGTATTACGAAACGAGTAAAGAGACTTTCCGGTAACGAGATTGAACTAGGTATGGAGATACCGACGATCGAATCTCGGGCAAGTAACATACCGAAGAACAAAGGGAACATCATACGGGAGTAACTGAATCCTTGACATAGAGGCTCAATCGTAAAGATATTTGTAGAATATGTAGGAACCAATTTGAGCATCTAGGTCCTGCTATTGTTTATTGACCATAGAGGTGTCTCGGTCATGTCTACATTGTTCTTGAACCCACAGGATCTACACACTTAAGGTTCGGTGATGTATCGGTAGTATTGAGTTCGAAGGTTTTTCGGAGTCCCGGATGAGATCCTGGACCTCGCGAGGAGCTCCGTAATGGTCCAAAGGTAAATATTGATATATAGGAAGTCCCGTTTTGGTCTCCGGAAAAGTTTCGGGGATTACCGGTAGTGTACCGGGGGTGCCGGGAGGGTCCAGGGGGCCATCGGGAGGGGCCACCCGTGCCGGGGGGCACATGGGCCTTAGAGGTGGCGCACCAGCCCTTAGTGGGCTTGGCAAGCCAGCCCCTAAGAGCCCATGCAAAGAGGAAGGAGGAAAGCCAAGTAGGGAATCCTCCCAGGACTCCACCTCCCTTGTGGGAGGAGGAATCCGAGTGTGGGGGGATTCCTCCTCCTTGGTTTGGCCGAATAGGGGAAACCCTAGGGCTGCCTCCTCCTCCCTCCCTCCTATATATACCTGAGGATTTTTTAGGTCATCCCCCAATCAGAAAATCCACGTGCTGCCCTCTCTTCCTCTAGATCGTTTGTCCTCTAAATTAGTTCGGCGGAGCTCGGCGAAGCCCTACCGGATTAGTTCACCACCGCTGCCACCACCACCACACCGTTGTGCTGCCAAAGAACTCATCTACCTCTCCACCCTCGCTTGTTGGATTAAGTAGGCGGAGATCGTCATCAAGCTGTGCGTGTGCTGAACGCGGAGGTGCCGTCCATTCGGCGCTAGATCGGAAGGACCGCGACTGGATCGCGGGACGGATCATGATTGGATGGCGGGATGGATCATTATTGGATGGCATGATGGCTTGCGATTTGGATCACGAAGACGTTTGACTACATTAACCACGTTTCTCAACGCTTCCTGCTTAGCGATCTACAATGGTATGTAGATCAACTCAACCTCTCGAGCTGTACGTGTGATGAACGCGGAGGTGTCGACCATTCGGTGCTAGATCGGAAGGACTATGATCAAGATCGCAAGACAATTCGTGATTGGGTCGCGGGACGGATCGTGATGAGATCGTGGGGCGAATCGTGATTGGATCGCGGGATGGATCGTGATGGGATCGCGGGACGCTTGGCGATTTGGATTGTGAAGACGTTCGACTACATCAACCACGTTTCTTAACGCTTCCCGCTTAGCGATCTACAATGGTATGTAGATTCGCTCTCCCTCTCGCAGATGCTCATCACCATAGGTAGATCTTGCGTGTGCGTAGGAAAATTTTTGTTTCCCATGCAACGTTCCCCAACAGTGGCATCATGAGCTAGGTCTATGTGTAGATGAGATCATGAGTAGAACACAAAGGAGTTTGTGGGCGTTGATGCTCAGATTGGTTCCTCCCTTGGTCGGTTTTTGATTCAGCGGTATTGTGGGATGAAGCGGCCCGGACCAACCTTAAGCGTACGCTTACGAGAGACCGGTTCCATCGACTGACATGTACATTGTTGCATAAAGATGGCTGGCGGGTGTCTGTCTCTCCTACTCTAGTTGAATCGGATTCAACAAAGGCGGTCCTTGAGAAGGTTGAATAGCAATTTGTGTATCACTGTTGTGGTTTTTTCATAGGTGAGAATTGTTCTTGCTAGATACCCATAGCAGCCACGTAAAACTTGCAACAACAATTAGAGGACGTCTAACTTGTTTTTGCAGGGTATGTTGTGATGTGATATGGCCAATTACATGATGAGATATATGTGATGTATGAGATGATCATGTGTTGTATAGAATATCATGACTTGCATGTCAATGAGTACGGCAACCGGCAGGAGCCATAGGGTTGTCTTTAATTATTGTATGACATGCGCGTCAATCATTAAGCGCTATGTAACACTTTACTTTATCGCTAAGCGGTAGCAATAGTAGTATGAGCATGGTGGGACCGACAACCCCGATGGCGCCACGTTAATGGAGATCATGGTGTCATGCCAGTGACGACGGAGATCATGCCAATGCTTTATAGATGGAGATCGAAAGCACAAGTTCATGGCCATATCATGTCACCTATTATTTGCATGTGATGTTAATCCTTTTATGCACCTTGTTTTGCTTAGGACGACGGTAGCATTATAAGGTGATCCCTCACTTAAATTTCAAGGTAAAATTGCGTTCTCCCCGAGTGTGCACCGTTGCGGAAGTTCATCGTGTCGAGACACCACGTGATGATTGGGTGTGATAGACTCTACGTTCACATACAATAGATGCAAGCCAGTGTTGCACATGCAGAACACTCGGGTTAAACTTGACGATCCTAGCATGTACAGACATGGCCTTGGAACACAAGAGACCGAAAGGTCGAACATGAGTCATATAGCAGATATGATCAACATGATGATGTTTACCATTTTAACCACCACAACTCACGTGATGATCGGACTTGAGTTGGTGAATTTGGATCATGTATCACTCGAATGAATGGAGGGGTGTCAATTTGAGTGGCAGTTCTTAAGTAATATGATTAATTGAACTCATTATCATGAACATAGTCAGTACTGTCTTTGCAAATTATGTTGTAGATTACTAGCTCACGTTGTAGCTCCATTGAATTTTTATATGTTCCTAGAGAAATAGAGTTGAAAGATGATGGTAGCAATATTCCGGACTGGGTCCGTGATCCGAGGATTGTCCTCATTGCTGCACAGAGGGCTTATGTCCTTGATGCACCGCTCGGTGCACCACCCCCTCTAGCGTCGTCTGTAGATGTTGTGAACATCTTACATGCACGTTCTGATGACTGCTTGGTAGTTTAGTGTGTCATGCATTACGGCTTAGAATTGAGGCTCCAAAACGTTTTGAATGTCACGGAACATATGAGATGTTCTAAGAGCTGAAATTGGGATCTCAGGCTCGTGCCTCTGTTGTGAGATATGAGATCTCCAACAGGATTCTTTGCCTACAAGATGAAGGAGAATAGCTCAATCGTTGAGCATGTGCTCAGACTGTCTGGGTGCTACACTCGCTTGAATCGAGTGGGAGTTGATCTTCCAGATAAGATAGTGATTGATATAGTTCTCCAAGTCACTATCACTAAGCTACTAGAACTCGGTAATGAACTATAATTATGCCAAGGATGGAAATAATGATCCCCGAGCTATTCGCGATGTTTGACATCGTGAAGGTTGAAATCAAGAAGGAGCATCAAGTGTTGATGGTTAGTGAAACCACTAGTTTTGAGATGGGCAAGGGCTAGGAGGGAAACTTCATGGATGGCAAGTCAGTTGCTGCTCCTGTGAAGCAAACCAAAGTTGAACCCAAACCCGAGACTAAGTGCTTCTATTATGAGGAGAGCAGTCACTAAAGCGGAACAACCCTGGATACTTAGTAGATAAGAAGGCTGGCAATGTCGACAAAAGTATACTTGATATACGTGTTATATATGTGTGCCTTGCTAGTACTCCTAGTAGCACTTGGGTATTGGATACCGGTTCGGTTGCTAAATGTTAGTAACTCGAAATAAAAGCTACGGAATAAACGGAGACTAGCTAAGTATGAGGTGACGATGTGTGTTGGAAATGTTTCCAAGGTTACTGTGATCAACATCACACGCTCTCTCTATTGGAAATATGCCCTAGAGGCAATAATGAAATGGTTATTATTGTATTTCCTTGTTCATGATAATTATCTATTGTTCATGCTACAATTGTGTTAACAGGAAACAGTAATGCATGTGTGAATACATAGACCACAACATGTCCCTAGTGAGCCTCTAGTTGGCTAGCTCGTTGATCAATAGATGGTCACGGTTTCATGAGCATGGACATCGGATGTCACTGATAACGCGATCACATCATTAGGAGAATGATGTGATGGACAATACCCAATCCTAAGCATAGCACAAGATCGTGTAATTCGTCTGCTAAAGCTTTCCAATGTCAAGTATCGTTTCCTTAGACCATGAGATTGTGCAACTACCGGATACCGTAGGAATGCTTTGGGTGTGCCAAACGTCACAACATAACTGGGTGGCTATAAAGGTACACTATGGGTATCTCCGAAAGTGTCTGTTGGGTTGGCACGAATCGACACTGGGATTTGTCACTCCGTGTGACGGAGAGGTATCTCTGGGCCCACTCGGTAAGACATCATCATAATGAGCTCAATGTGACTAAGGAGTTAGCCACGGGATGATGTGTTATGGAACGAGTAAAGAGAATTGCCAGTAATGAGATTGAACAAGGTATTGAGATACCGACGATCGAATCTCGGGCAAGTATCATACCGATAGACAAAGGGAATTGAATACGGGATTAATTGAATACCCGACATCGTGGTTCATCCGATGAGATCATCGTGGATCATTTGGGAGCCAACATGGGTATCCATATCCCGCAGTTAGCTATTGACCGGAGAGGTGTCTCGGTCATGTCTACGTGTCTCCCGAACCCGTAGGGTCTACACACTTAAGGTTCGATGACGCTCGGCTTATAGGGAAATAGTGTACATGGTTACCGAAGGTTGTTCGGAGTCCTGGATGATATCCCGGACGTCACGAGGAGCTCCAGAATGGTCCGGAGGTAAAGATTCATATATAGGAAGCGAGGTTTTGGTCACCGGAAGTGTTTCGGGGATTGCCGGTAACGTACCCGGACCACCGAAAATGTTCTGGGGGTCCACCGGGAGGGGCCATGGGCCCCGGAGGGTTGCATGGGCCTAAGGTGGAGGGAACCAGACCCTAGGTGGGCTGGTGCGCCCCTCCCACCTGGCCCAAGGTGCAGGAAAGGTGGAGGGAGGGGAAACCCTAGACCCAGATGGGCCTAAGGCCCACCAGTGCTGCGCCTTCTCCCTCTCCTCCCTCTATCCGCTGCCCAGATGGGATCTGGGGGCTGCCACCAGCCACTAAAGGGAACCCTCGGGCGCAGCCCCTCCCCTCCCCTCCTCCTATATATAGTGGAGGTATTGGGGGCTGCCAACACACGACACGCATCTCTCTCTCTCGGGCAGCCTCATCCCTCCTTCTCCTCCTCCTCCGTAGCGCTTGGTGAAGCTCTGCCGGAGTACCACGTAGCTCCACCGCCACCATGCCGTCGTGCTGCCGGAGCTCTCCCTCAACCTCTCCTTCCTCCTTGCTGGATCAAGGCGTAGGAGACGTCACCGGGTTGTACGTGTGTTGAACGCGGAGGCGCCGTTGTTCGGTGCTAAGATCGGATTCCACCGTGATCTGAATCACTGCGAGTACGACTCCACCAACCGCGTTCTTGGAACGCTTCCGCTTATGGATCTTCAAAGATATGAAGATGCAATCTCTCCCCACACTTTGCTGGTTTCTCCATAGATAGATCTTGGTGAACGCGTAGAAAATTTTGATTTGCTACTACGTCTCCCAATAGTGGCATCATGAGCTAGGTCTATGCGTACAATCTATGCACGAGTAGAACACAAATTGTTGTGGGCGTCAATCTTGTTAATTTGCTTACCACTAGTAGTCTTATCTTTATTCGGCAGTATTGTGGGATGAAGCAGCCCGGACCGACTTTAGACGTACGCTTACGTGAGACTGGTTCCACCGCCTGACATGCACTTGTTGCATAAGGTGGCTAGCGGGTGTCTGTCTCTCCCACCTTAGTCATATCGTATTCGATGAAAAGGGTCCTTAGAAATTGGCATATCACCTTGTGGTTTTGGATTAGGTAAGAAACGTTCTTGCTAGAAACCTATAGCAGCCACGAAAAAACTTGCAACTACAAATTAGAGGACGTCTAACTTGTTGTTGCAGCATATGCCTTGTGATGTGATATGGCCAAAGGATGTGATGTGATGCATTGTGAGTATGAGATTGATCATGTTCTTGTAATAGGATTCACGACTTGCATGTCGATGAGTGTGACAACCGGCAGGAGCCATAGGAGTTGTCTTATTTTATTGTATGACCTACGTGTCAATCATAAACGCCATGTAATTACTTTACTTTATTGCTAAACGTTAGCCATAGCAGTGGAAGTAATAGTTGGCGAGACAACTTCGTGAAGACACAATGATGGAGATCATGGTGTCATGCCGGTGACAGTGATGATCATGGTGCCCCGAAGATGGAGATCAAAGGAGCAAGATAATATTGGCCATATCATGTCACTATATTGATTGCATGTGATGTTTATCATGTTTACAACTTATTTGCTTAGAACGACGGTAGTAAATAAGATGATCTCCCAATAAAATTTCAAGAGATGTGTTCACCCTAACTATGCACTGTTGCTAAGGATCGTTGTTCCGAAGCACCACGTGATGATTGGGTGTGATAGGTTCTAACGTTCGCATACAACGGGTGTAAGCCAGATTTACACACGCGAAACACTTAGGTTGACTTGACGAGCCTAGCATGTATAGACATGGCCTTGGAACACGGAAGACCGAAAGGTCGAACATGAGTCGTATAGAAGATATGATCAACATGGAGATGTTCACCATGGATGACTAGTCCGTCTCACGTGATGATCGGACACGGGCTAGTTGACATGGATCACGTATCACTTGGATGACTAGAGAGATGTCTATCTAAGTGGGAGTTCATTAAATAATTTGATTATGTGAACTTAATTATCATGAACTTAGTCTAAAAAATTGTCTTTACAATCTATATTGTAGATCCAATGGCCAACGCGAATGTCACCCTAAACTTCAACGCGTTCCTTGAGAAAACCAAGCTGAAAGATGATGGAAGCAACTATGCGGACTGGGTCCGTGGCTTGAGGATCATCCTCATAGCTTCCAAGAAATTGTATGTCCTTGATGCACTGCTAGGTGACCCACCCCTTCTCCCAGCAGAGCAAGACATTGCGAACGCTTGGCATTCTCGCTGCGATGATTACTCCCTTGTTCAGTGCGGCATGCTTTACAGTTTAGAACCGGGGCTCCAAAAGCATTTTGAGCAACACGGAGCATATGAGATGTTCCAAGAGCTGAAACTGGTTTTCCAAGCTCATGCTCGGGTCGAGAGATATGACGTCTCCGACAAGTTCATCAGCTGTAAGATGGAGGAGAATAGTTCTGTCAGTGAGCACATCCTCAAGATGTCTGGGCTACACAACCGCTTGACTCAGCTGGGAGTTAATCTCCCGGATGACTCGGTCATTGACAGAATCCTCCAGTCGCTTCCACCTAGCTACAAGAGCTTTGTGATGAACTACAACATGCAAGGGATGGAGAAGTTGTACTCGATGCTGAAATCAGCAGAGGTCGAGATCAAAAAGGAGCATCAAGTGTTGATGGTAAATAAGACCACTAGTTTCAAGAAAGGCAAGGGTAAGAAGAACTTCAAGAAGGACGGCAAAGCTGTTGCCGCGCCCGGTAAGCAAGTTGCCGGGAAGAAGAAGAACAAGAATGAACCCAAGCGTGAGACTGAGTGTTTTTATTGCAAGGGTACCGGTCACTGGAAGCGGAACTGCCCCATGTACTTAGCGGATAAGAAGGACGGCAACGTTAAAGGTATATGTGATATACTTGTTATTGATGTATACCTAACCAGCGCTCGTAGTAGCTCCTGGGTATTTGAAACCAGTGCAGTTGTTCACATTTGTAACTCCAAGCAGGCGCTGCGGAATAACCGGAGGCTGGCAAAGGACGAGGTGACGATGCGCGTTGGGAATGGTTCCAAGGTCGATGTGATCGCCGTCGGCACGCTACCTCTACATCTACCTTCGGGATTAGTGTTAAACCTTAATAATTGTTATTTAGTACCAGCTTTGAGCATGAACATTGTATCTGGATCTCTCTTGATGCGGGATGGCTACTCATTTAAATCTGAGAATAATGGTTGTTCTATTTATATGAGAGAAATGTTTTATGGTCCTACCCCACTGGTCAATGGTTTATTTTTGATGAATCTCAAACATGATGTTACACATGTCCATAGTGTGAGTACCAAAAAGTGTAAGGTTGATGACGATAGTCCCACTTACATGTGGCACTACCGCCTTGGTCATATTGGTGTCAAACGCATGAAGAAGCTCCATGCTGATGGACTTTTGGAGTCTCTTGATTTCGAATCATTCGACACGTGCGAACCATGCCTCATGGCCAAGATGACCAAGACTCCGTTCTTCGGAACAATGGAGCGAGCAACTGACTTGTTGGAAATAACACATACCGATGTATGCGGTCCAATGAGCGTCGAGGCTCGCGGTGGCTACCGTTATTTTCTCACCCTCACTGATGACTTGAGCAGATATGGTTATGTCTACTTAATGAAACATAAGTCTGAAACCTTTGAAAGGTTCAAGGAATTTCAGAATGAGGTAGAGAATCAACGTGACAGAAAAATAAAGTGCCTACGATCTGATCGTGGCGGAGAATATTTAAGTCACAATTTTGGCACGCACCTAAGGAAATGTGGAATTGTTTCACAACTCACGCCGCCTGGCACACCTCAGCGAAATGGTGTGTCTGAATGTCGTAATCGCACTCTATTGGATATGGTGCGATCTATGATGTCTCTTACCAACTTACCACTGTCATTTTGGGGATATGTATTAGAGACTGTCGCATTCACTTTAAATAGGGCACCGTCAAAGTCCGTTGAGACGACACCGTATGAATTATGGTTTGGAAAGAAACCTAAGCTGTCGTTTCTAAAAGTTTGGGGGTGCGATGCTTATGTGAAAAAACTTCAACCTAAGAAGCTCGAACCCAAAGAGGAAAAGTGCGTCTTCATAGGATATCCCAAAGAGACTATTGGGTATACCTTCTACCTCAGATCCGAAGGCAAAGTCTTTGTTGCCAAGAATGGGTCCTTTCTCGAGAAAGAGTTTCTCTCGAAAGAAGTAAGTGGGAGGAAAATAGAACTTGATGAGGTAATTGTACCTCCACTCGAACCGGAGAGTAGCGCGACACAGGAAGTTGTTTCTATGGAGCCTACACCGGCTGGAGAGGAAGTTAATGATGATGATCATGAAACTTCAGATCAAGTTACTATTGAACGTCGAAGGTCCACTGGGACACGTTCCGCACCAGACTGGTACAACAACCCTGTCTTGGAGATCATGTTTTTGGACAACGGTAAACCTTCGAACTATGAAGAAGCGATGGTGGGCCCGGATTCCAACAAATGACTTGAGGCCATGAAATCCGAGATAGGATCCATGAATGAGAACAAAGTATGGACTTTGGTGGACTTGCCTGATGATAAGCGAGCCATTGAAAATAAATGGATCTTTAAGAAGAAGACTGACGCGGATCGTAATGTGACCGTCTATAAGGCTCGGCTGGTCGCTAAGGGTTATCGACAAGTTCAAGGAGTTGACTATGATGAGACTTTCTCACCCGTAGTGATGCTGAAGTCTGTCCGAATCATGTTAGCAATCGCCGCATTTTATGATTATGAGATCTGGCAAATGGACGTCAAAACGGCATTTCTTAATGGCTTCCTGAAGGAAGAACTGTATGTGATGCAGCCGGAAGGTTTTGTCGATCTGCTAACAAAGTATGCAAGCTCCAATGCTCCATCTACGGACTGGTGCAAGCATCTCGGAGTTGGAACATTTGCTTTAATGAGGTGATTAAAGCATTTGGGTTTGTACAGGTTTATGGAGAACCCTGCATTTACAAGAAAGTGAGTGGGAGCTCTATAGAATTTCTCATATTATATGTGGATGACATACTGATAACGGGAAATGATATAGAACTCTTGGAAAGTGTAAAGGCCTACTTGATTAAGTGTTTTTCAATGAAGGACCTTGGAGAAGCTGCTTACATTTAGGTATTAAGATCTATGGAGATAGATCGAGACGCCTCATAGGTCTTTCACAAAGCACATACCTTGAAAAGATATTGAAGAAGTTCAACATGGATCAGTCCAAGAAGGGGTTCTTGCCTGTGTTACAGGGTATGAGATTGAGTACGACTCAATGCCCGACCACGGCAAAATATAGAGAAGAGATGAGTGTCATCCCCTATGCTTCAGCCATAGGCTCTATTATGTATGCCATGCTGTGTACCAGACCTCATGTGAACCTTGCCATAAGTTTGGTAGGGAGGTACCAAAGTGATCCCAAAGCGGTACACTGGACCGCGGTCAAGAATATCCTGAAGTACCTGAAAAGGACAAATGACATGTTTCTCGTATATGAAGGTGCCGAAGAACTCGTCGTAAAGGGTTACGTCGATGCTAGCTTCGACACAGATCCGGACGACTCCAAGTCGCAAACCGGATACGTGTATATTTCGAACGGAGGGGCAGTCAGCTGGTGCAGCAGCAAGCAAAGTGTCGTGGCGACATCTACATGTGAAGCGGAGTACATAGCTGCTTCGGAAGCAGCAAAGGAAGGAGTCTGGATGAAGGAGTTCATCACCGACCTAGGAGTGATTCCCAATGCGTCGGGCCCAATGACGCTATTCTGTGACAACACTCGAGCTATTGCCCTTGCGAAGGAGCCCAGGTTTCACAAGAAGACAAGACACATCAAACGCCAATTCAACTCCATCCGTGATTACATTCAGGAGGGAGATATAAATATTTGTAAAGTACATACGGATCTGAATGTCGCCAATCCGTTGACTAAACCTCTCTCACGAGCAAAACACGATCAACACCAGAATGCTATGGGTGTTCGAATCATCACAATGTAACTAGATTATTGACTCTAGTGCAAGTGGGAGACTGTTGGAAATATTCCCTAGAGGCAATAATAAAATGGTTATTATTGTATTTCCTTGTTCATGATAATTGTCTATTGTTCATGCTACAATTGTGTTAAAAGGAAACCGTAATGCATGTGTGAATACATAGACCACAACATGTCCCTAGTGAGCCTCTAGTTGGCTAGCTTGTTGATCAATAGATGGTCATGATTTCATGACCATGGACATTGGATGTCATTGATAATGGGATCACATCATTAGGAGAATGATGTGATGGACAAGACCCAATCCTAAGCATAACACAAGATCGTGTAGTTCGTCTGCTAAAGCTTTCCAATGTCAAGTATCGTTTCCTAAGACCATGAGATTGTGCAACTCCCGAATACCGTAGGAATGCTTTGGGTGTGCCAAACGTCACAACGTAACTGGGTGGTTATAAAGGTACACTACGGGTATCTCCGAAAGTGTCTGTTGGGTTGGCACGAATCGATACTGGGATTTGTCACTCCATGTGACGGAGAGGTATCTCTGGGCCCACTCGGCAAGACATCATCATAATAAGCTCAATGTGACTAAGGAGTTAGCCATGGTATGATGTGTTATGGAACGAGTAAAGAGACTTGCCGGTAAAGAGATTGAACAAGGTATAGAGATACCGACGATCGAATCTCGGGCAAGTATCATACCGATAGACAAAGGGAATTGAATACGGGATTGATTGAATCCCTGACGTCGTGGTTCATCCGATGAGATCATCGTGGAGCATGTGGGAGCCAACATAGGTATCCAGATCCTGTTGTTGGTTATTGACGGGAGAGGTGTCTCGGTCATGTCTACATGTCTCCCGAACCCGTAGGGTCTACGAACTTAAGGTTCGATGACGCTAGGGTTATAGGGAAATAGTGTACATGGTTATTGAAGGTTGTTCGGAGTCCCGGATGAGATCCCATACGTCACGAGGAGCTCCAAAATGGTCCAGAGGTAAAGATTCATATATAGGAAGTGAGGTTTTGGTCACCGGAAGTGTTTCGGGGATTGTCGGTAACGTATCGGGACCATCGGAAGGGTTTCGGGGGTCCACCGGGAGGGGCCACAGGCCCCGGAGGGTTGCATGGGCTGAAGGTGGAGGGAACCAGCCCCTAGGTGGGCTGGTGCGCCCCTCCCACCTGGCCCAAGGCGCAGGAAAGGTGGAGGGAGGGGAAACCCTAGACCCAGATGGGCCTAAGGCCCACCAGGGCTACGCCCTCTCCCTCTCCTCCCTCTGGCCGCCGCCCAGATGGGATCTAGGGGCTGCCGCCGGCCCCTAAGGGGAACCCTAGGGCACAGCCCCTCCCCTCCCCTCCTCCTATATATAGTGGAGGTATTGGGGGCTGCCAACACACGACACACATCTCTCTCTCTCTCGGGCAGCCTCATCCCTCCTTCTCCTCCTCCTCCATAGCGCTTGGTGAAGCTCTGCCGGAGTACCACGTAGCTCCACCGCCACCACACCGTCGTGCTGCCGGAGCTCTCCCTCAACCTCTCCTTCCTCCTTGCTGGATCAAGGCGTAGGAGACGTCACCGGGCTGTACGTGTGTTGACCGCGGAGGCGTCGTTGTTCGGTGCTAAGATCGGATTCCACCGCGATCTGAATCGCTACGAGTACGACTCCACCAACCGCGTTCTTGTAACACTTCCACTTAGCGATCTTCAAAGGTATGAAGATGCAATCTCTCCCCACTCGTTGCTGGTTTCTCCATAGATAGATCTTGGTGAACGCGTAGAAAATTTTGATTTACTACTACGTCTCACAACACTCTACCCTCTGGATTAGTGACGAACCTAAATAAATGTTATTTGGTGTTTGCGTTAAGCATGAACATGATTAGATCGTGTTTATTGCAATACGGTCATTCATTTAATTTAGAGTATAATGGTTATTCTATTTACATGAATAATACCTTCAATGGTCATGCACCCAAAGAGAATGGTTTGTTGAATCTTGATCGTAGTAATACTCATGTTCATAACATAGATGCCAAAAGATACAAAGTTAATAATGATAGTACCACATACTTGTGGCACTGCGGCTAAATGTCATATTGGTGTAAAGCGCATGAAGAAACTCCATGTTGATGGATCTTTGGACTCATTCGATTTCGAATCGGTTGAGACATGTGGACCATGCCTCGTGGGCAAGATGACTAAAACCCAGTTTTCAATATGATGGAGCGGGGCAAGTAACTTATTGGAAATGATACATGTTGATGTATACGGTTCAATGAGTGTTGTAGTGTGCGGTGGATATATTGTTATTTTCTTACCTTCACTGATGATTTGAGTAGATATAGATTATATTTACTTAATGAAACACAAGTCTGAATCATTTAGAAAAGTTCAAAAAAATTCAGAGTGAAGTTTAAGATCATTGTGACAAGAAGATAAAAATGTCTACGATATGATCGTGGAGGTGATATCTGAGTTACGAGTTTGGCATATAACTTTAGACAATGTGAAAGTTGTTTCACAACTCACGCCACCTGGAACACCATAGTGTGATGGTGTGTTCGAACGTCGTAGTCGTGCTTTATTGGATATGGTGCGAACTATGATGTCTCTTATCGTTTTTCCACTATCGATTTGGGGTTATGTATTAGAGACAACTACATTCACTTTAAATAGGGCACCATCTAAATCCGTTGAGATGACACCTTATGGTTTGGCAGAAACCTAAGCTGTCATTTCTCAGAGTTTGGGAATGTGACACTTATGTCTGATAAGCTCGAACCCAAAGCGAAAAGGTGCATCTTCATAGAATACCCTAAGAACAGTTGGGTATACCTTCTATCTCAGATCTGAGTGCAAAGTGTTTGTTGCTGAAAACGGGTCCTTTCTCGAGAAAGAGTTTCTCTTGAAAGAATTGAGTGGGAGGAATATAAAACTTGATGAGGTTGTTGAACCTTTGTTTCAACCAGAGAGTAGCGCAGCGCAGAAAGATGTTTCTGTGGAGCCTACGCTAGTTGAAGAGAAAGTTAATGATAATGATCATTAAGCTTTGGATCAAGTTACTGTCGAACCTCGTAGGTTGACAAGGATACGTACTTCACGTGAGTGGTACGGTGATCATGTCTTGGAAATCATGTTGTTAGACAATGATGAGCCTACGAACTATGAAGAAGCGATGATGGGCATGGATTCCAACAAATGGTTAGAGGCCATGAAATACGAGAAAGGATCCATGTATGAAAACCAAGTATGGACTTTGGTATACTTGCCCGTTGAACGTCAGGTCGTTGAGTACAAATGGACCTCTAAGATGAAGACAGAGGCTGATGGTAAGTGTCACTATTTATAAAACTTGACTTGTCACAAGGAAATTTACGACAAGTTCAAGTAGTTGACTACGATGAGACTTTCTCACTCGTAGCGATGCTAAAGTCTGTTGGAATTATATTAGCAGTTGCTGTGTTTTTCAATTATGAAATCTGATAGATGGATGTCAAAACATCGTTTCCTTTCTTGAGGAAAGGTTGTATGAGATACAACCAGAAGGTTTTGTCAGTCCTAAGGATGCTAAAAGGTGTGCAAGCTTCAGTGATCCTTTTATGGGTTGGAGCGAGCATCTCGGAGTTGGAATATAGATTTTTTTTTAAACTATGATGTATTTTCTAGCAAATTCGAAAATTATAGGGCCGAACGCAAAAAATTCAGAAACGTGATCCTGTCAGCCTCTGGCTGGCCGAAGAGTGGCCTGTCGGCCTTTGGCTAGCCAAAGACTGACCCGTTGGCCTGCGATGGGCCAAAAAGGGACCCGTCGGCCTTTAGACGGCCTAAGAGAGCCCGTCGGCCTCCAGCCCGCCTCTAGACGGCCTATGTTGGTTGGTGGATACGTGAGGAAGAACATTTATTCTTAGTAGTAGTATGGGTGCATGTGCATGCTTGTCTCGTCCATGTACTATAAATGTGCGTGCATGTGCATGTGCATGGCGTCCAGCTCCCGTCTGCTGCTTCTGATGCCCACAGCCGCCGTCTCCGGCGTTGGTGAGCAGTCCCGGTATCTTCTCCCTGGCGAGCCTTATGAGCTTCACCAGATCCTTGACGTCCCCGCTCGCCACCGTGCCGCTCCTTGCTTGGACCGTCTGCTGCATGACGCAGTTGCCGTAGTAGCCGTGCTTGGCACTGACGAGCCCGCGCATGTTGCTCGCGAATACGAGAGGCGCGGGCGTGTCGGGATCGGAGATGACAGCGCGGGTGCGGCACTGCCAGAGCACGGCGGCGAGGGCGTCGAACACAGAGCCGCCACACTCGGCTCTGATGTGGCCAACCAAGCTCCATGAGATGGTGATGTCGAGGCTCGCCATTTCTTCTGTTCCGACACGGATGCGAAACCTCGCCGCGGCGACCAACGGCGGCGGGAGGCAGGGAAGCACTTGGGACCTGACTGGCACGACGTACGGGGCTGGCATCCCACGGGCGAGTTCGCCGACGGCCTGAAGAAACTGCGCCATACCTGCGGCATCGGCCAGGACGTGGTTCCATGTCACGCCAACGACGAACCCGCCGCAGGAGAACTCGGTCACCTGCATCAGCAGCATGGCGTAGCCGGGGCGGCAGTACTCGTCAGTGTAGCGGACCGCTAGGTCCCCAACAAGCACCGGCGACGTCGTGCGTTGGTCCAGTGAACAGTTAGCAGACGCGCCCACAAACGAGACGCCCTCTCCAGTGCACAAGATGTGGATCGGTTCTCCGTCGGGTCCGATGACGAGACGGCCAGCCATAGGGTGGTAGAGAACCATTGCCTGCGACAGAGCCTGCTTGCTTGTCTCAACAGGGTAATCGATTGACTGGTCGAAGACGAGGAGCAGTGCAACAGGAATTGGAGCGAAACTCTTACCGTCAAGGATCTGGTGAAGCTCATCAGGCTCGCCAGGGAGAAGATACCGGGACTACTCACCAACGCCGGACACGGCGGCGGTGGGGATCAGAAGCAGCAGACGTCCCCTCCTAGGTACAACATGCTGGTTGTGACGAGGTTGAGGAAGCTTGGGATGGACGCGGTGGACTCCGGGCGTGTGCGTCCGGCGCGGGTGATGCTGCCGCTTCGAAAGGTCGAGCGGACGGCGACAAACTCCTGCGTTCTCTGCCCGCCATCCATGCCGATGGACGGCATCAACGTCATATCCCTCTGCGTCAAGCCGGAGCACGCCAATGCCTTCCTACGGGAGCTGGACGCCATGCACATGCACGCACGTTTATAGTACATGGACGCGACAAGCATGCACATGCACCCATACTACAACGAAGAATAAATGTCCTTCCTCTCGTGTCCACCAACCAACATAGGCAAACCAGGAGCTCTTCCGTCCCCTGGAGGTTGAAGGGCCACTTTTCGGCCCACCGCAGGTCGACGGGCCATCTTCGGCCAGCCAGAGATCGACGGGGTCACATTTCTGAATTTTTTATGTTTGGCCCTATAATTTCCGAATTTTCTATAAAATTCGTCATAATTTAAAAAAATTGAAATATACACTTTGATGAGATGATCAAAGTTTTTGAATCTATACGAAGTTTATGAGAAACTTACATTTACAATAAAGTGAGTAGGAGAACTATAGATTTTTTGATAAGTATACGTGGTTGACATATCATTTATTGGAAATGATGTATAATTTCTGAAAATCATAAACGGTTGTTTGAAAAAAGTTTTTTAAAGAAAGACCTGGATAAAGCTACCTAATTGTTGGGCATCAAGATCTATAGAGATAGATCAAGATGCTTGATGAGACTTTCAATGAGTACATACCTAGACAAGATTTTGAAAGAGTTCAAAATGGATCAGTCAAAGAAAAAGTTCTTGTCTGATTTGTTAGGTGTGGAGTTGACTGAGACTCAAAGCTCGACCACGGCAGAAGAAAGAAAAAGGACGAAGGTCGTCCCCTATGCTTTATCCATAGGCTCTATATAGTATGTCATGCTGTGTACCACACCTGTGTGTACCTTGCCATTTAGTTTGTCAAGGGGTACAAGAGTGATCCAGGAGTGGATCACTGGACAGTGGTGAAAATTATCCTTAGTAACTAGAGGACTAAGGAAAAATTTCTCGATTATGGAGGTGATAAAGAGTTCGTCGTAAAGAGTTACGTCGATGCAAGCTTTAACACCGATCCGGATGACTCTTAGTAGCAATCTGGATACGTATAGTGGAGTAGCCATTTGGAATATCTCCAAGTGGAGCGTGGTAGCAGTGTCTTCAGTATGACATAGAGATTTACAAAGTACACACGGATCTGAATGTTGCAGACCCGTTGAATAAAACCTATTTCACATGCAAAACATGATCGAACCCCAGAACTCATTGGGTGTGAGATTCATAACAAATCACATAGCGATGTGAGATAGATTATTGACTCTAGTGCAAGTGGGAGACTGTTGCAAATATGCCCTAGAGGCAATAATAAACCAGTTATTATCATATTTCCTTGTTCATGATAATCGTTTATTATCTATGCTAGAATTGTATTGATCGGAAACTCAAATACATGTGTGGATACATAGACAATACCATGTCCCTAGTATGCCTCTAATAGACTAGCTTGTTAGTCAAAGATGGTCAAGGTTTCCTGGCCATGGACATGAGATGTCATTTGATAAACGGGATCACATCATTAGGAGAATGATGTGACGGACAAGACCCAAACTATAAACATAGCATATGATCGTGTTAGTTTATTGCTATAGTTTTCTGAATGTCAAGTATTTGTTCCGATAACCATGAGATCATGCAACTCACTGACACCAGAGGGGTACCTTGTGTGTATCAAATGTCGCAACATAACTGGGTGACTATAAAGGTGTCCTACAGGTATCCCCGAGGGTGGCTGTTGGGTTGGCATGGATCAAGACTGGTATTTGTGACTCCGTGTGATTGAGAGGTATCTCAGGGCCCACTCGGTTATACAACATCACTATAAGCCTTGCAAGCTATGTGACTAAAGAGTTAGCCATGGGATCTTGTATTACGGAACGAGTAAAGAGACTTGACGGTAACGAGACTGAACTAGGTATAGAGATACCGACGATCGAATCTCGGGCAAGTAAGATACCGAAGGACAAAGGGAACATCATACGGGATTAACTGAATCCTTGACATAGAGGTTCAACCGATAAAGATCTTCGTAGAATATGTAGGAGCCAATATGGGCATCCAGGTCCCGCTATTGGGTATTGACTGTGGAGGTGTCTCGGTCATGTCTACATAGTTCTCGAACCCGCAGGGTCTGCACACTTAAGGTTTGGTGACGTTTCGATAGTATAGAGTTATGTATGCTAGTGACCGAAGGTTGTTCGGAGTCCGAGATGAGATCCCGTATGTCACGATGAGCTCCGGAATGGTCCAGAGGTAAAGATTGATATATAGCAAGTCCTGTTTTGGTCGTCGGAAAAGTTTCGGGCTCATCGGTAGTGTACCGGGAGTGGCGGGAGGGTACCGGGGGACCACCGGGAGGGGTATTTCGACCCACGAGGCTACATGGGCTGTGGGAGGAGGTATACCAGCCCTTGGTGGGCTGGCCAAAGCCTCCCCTAAGGGCCCATGCGGCTGGAGTGGTTTGAGAGGAAAAAACTCAAGGTGGAAAGAGTTTCCAAGTGGGAAGGAGGAGCCCTAATCCTACTTGGATTGGAGGAGGACTCCTCCTCTCCTCCTTGTGCCAAGCCTCTCTTCCTCCTCCTATACATACTAGAGGTTTTGAGGGTTTTGAGACATAGAAATCAGCCATGTGCTGCCCTCTCCTCTAGATCGGTTTTCACGGTGCTTAGGCGAAGCCCTGCTGGAATAGCTCCACCACCATCGCCGCAACGCTGTCGCGCTGCCGGAGAAATCATCTACCTCTCTGCTCCCTCTTGCTGGATCAAGAAGGCAGAGATCGTCATCGAGCTGTACGTGTGCTGAACGCGGAGGTGTCGTCCGTTCGGCGCTAGATCGGAAGGACCGTGATCAAGATCGCGGGACAATTTGTGATTGGATCGTGATGAGATCGCGGGACGGATCGTGATTGGATCGCGGGACGGATCATGCTGGCATCACGAGATGCTCAACGATTTGGATCGCGAAGAGGTTCGACTACATCAACCGCGTTTCTTAACGCTTCCCGCTTAGCCATCTACAAGGGTATGTAGATCCACTCTCCCTCTCGTAGATGCTCATCACGATATATAGATTGTGCGTGTGCGTAGGATTTTTTTTATTTCCCATGCAACGTTCCCCAACAACTTGTTGCTCCCCTATCAAGCAACCATGACACTCCTCCGAAAGCAAACCCCTACAAGAGATAAATGTTTGGTTTTAGGTACCCATTCTTTAATGGGTCCTTCATGTTAGAAACAAGGGTCTTAGGGACCCAAATACACCATTCATTTTACTCATAAGAAGCCAACATATTTGGCATAAACATGCCCATCACTAGCACGGCATAAAACATAAGAGGGGTTAAAGTCGTCGGCTTTGTTGGGGTAGGTGGTCTTGCCCTTCTTGGCATTACCAACCACAACCTTGTCTTTCTTGTTCTCATGAGGGACATTCCCTGCTTTGACAAAGGTTTTCTTGAGCGGTGGAACTTGCTTGGTTTTCACCTTATTCTTCTTCTTCTTCTTCTTCTTTTTGGGTGCAAACCCAACCCCTTCTTTTGCTACAACTTCCTTTTGATTACTCAAAAGGTCATTGAGATTCTTCTCACCTTGGATACATGTCACAAGGCCTTTCTCGAGTTGCTCTTTCAACTTAGCATTGTCCACCACAAGGTGTGCATGCTCACAACAAGGATTAGTAGCATTGGCACTATAAATTAACACAAAGGGAGGACAAGTAGCTATTTCCTTAGTAAGTTTTGCTTGGAGTTGACCATGAGACTCCTTGAGAGAGGCAAGAGCACCCTTCAATGCCTTGTGAGCATTTTCGAGGGTGTCAAACTCTTCCTTCAGTCTACCATGGTCAAACCCAAATGCATCCTTCTCAGATTTAAGAACACGATTAAGTACAATAGCATGATCATGATCTCTACGTAATTTAGCAAGTTCAATATTTAGTGACTCCTCAAGAGTCAAACGAAGACCTCGCTCTTCCTCAAGAGCAATGGAAAGATCAGCAATCTCATCGGCATAGTCATGACTATGCCCCCTCAATTTCTCGAGAGGTTCCTCTTGAGACTCAATGACATTATTGGACTCACCAAGTTTTTTCCAAGAGATAAAAAAAGTGCTTCTTGGATTTACCTTTGAGTTTATTCATGAATTTGTCAAACTCATTTTCATCCTCTTTCGCCCCTCCTTTTCATCCACACAATCCAACAAAGAAGGAGTGGTAGAAATAGAAGTTGTAATGTTAGAGGTTTTGACGTTGGAGGTTACCTTGGTGATACCTTTGGCCATAAGGCACCTAGCAATGCGGTTCTCATTGGGGCGTCGAAGAGAGACACCTTAGTTGGGGTTGAAGATGCAATAGCCACTGTAGCCATTGCCATTCCTTCACCACTTGAATCTTTGTTATCAACATCATCATTGGAGGGATACTCTTCTTGAGCCACCAACACCTTTTGAGGCACTTTCTTGGGGAAATTGTTCTTGTTGGGGAATGACTTGGATTTGTCTTTGCGGATGAGCTTGCCACCATTGTGTTTGCTCTTCTCATACGGACAATCTACCACAAAGTGACTCACATTGCCACAATTATAGCAAGTCCTCACACGTTGCTTGCTCTTTGACCCACTTGAGTTGTTCTTGGAGAAGTTGGGCTTTGAGTTTATCTTGTTGCCCCAAAATTGCCTAGATACAAGAGCCATGTGCTCATGATAAGCATATTTGGTGTCTTCAGGGCAACACTCCTCTTCTTCCTCTTCTTCTTCTTCTTGAGTGACCTTGGCTTTCAAGGCAAGGTTGGGTGAGGCCTTCTTTGACTATTGAACATGAGCTAGAGCTTTGTCGGCGGTCTTGTTCAAGATGTTCATAGCAATGAACTCATCCAAAACATCACCCAAGGACAAGGAGTGAAAATCCGACTTTTGACGGATGACGGAGGACATGGACTTTTTGAATGGCATGATGGATTTGAGGAACTTCCTCTTGATCCAATTGTCATCCACATCCTTACTTGCATGATCTGTAAGAGCAACAACAAGAGCTATCACCCTCCGATAGAGCTCACGTGGTTCTTCATCATCAAGCATCACAAACTCATCGCACTCATCAAGAACCACTTCAAAGTTAGACCATTGAATGCTCGAGCTTCCCTTATACATGGTGACTATGTGTTCCCAACACTCCTTGGCACGAGTGAAGGGATGCAAATGAGCAAGATCTTCCATGGGAACACCTGCTTGAAGGATGAACAAGGCGGAGTGATTGCGTTGATTGTCAGCCCCGTCTCTTGGAGTGAGGTTGTTTGCGTCACGAGGGTAGTACCCTTTCTCATTGATTCTCCAAAGTTGTGTTGAGCTGTGATTCAAATGAGACCTGATACGGAAAACCCAATTAGAAAAATCATTCTTAACAAGCTTAGGAGGAGGACCAAGATTGATTATATGTGGTGGGTGCACCGGTCCTCCATAGACCGTGGGAGGGGATACCGAGGCAAAGGTACCTGTCCCACTAGTTCCTTGAGGTAGCTTGTTCTTCTAAGTGCTAGCCCCCTCCTTTTCGGAGTGGATATACGAAGATGAGTTAGTGGGATTAACCACTAGCAACAGATTGGTAGAAAGTTTGAGACCCTCAAGGAATTCTTTAAACATGGATTTGACCTCGGTCGTCATGGAGGATTTAAGTGAGGACATAGCCTCATTCAAATCCCCATGAGAGACCATGTTCACACCCATGGCCTCGGGGACTTCAACCAACCACACCTCATCATCATACATACTCTTCGGTGGTGAAACCCTTAATAAAGAAACATGGCTCTGATACCAATTGAAAGGATCGATATGGTTGACTAGAGGGGGTGAATAGGCAACTACCAGTTTTTATCTTTTCTTTAACAATTTAGGCTTAGCAACAAATAGGTTGGCTAGATATGCAACTAGGTGAGCAACTTATATGATGCTAAACACAACAAAAACACAGGCAAGCAAGATAAACAATATACGTAGCTTGCGCAAAGTAAAGGTAAGAAGTAACCACAAGAGGAACCGATGGAGATGAGGATGTGTTACCTAAGCTCCTTCCCGGTAAAGGGAAGTACGTCTCTTTTAGAGAGGTGTGGAGGAACAATGCTCCCCAAGAAGCCACTAGGGACACTGTATTCTCCTCACACCCTCACACAATGCAAGGTGTCATGATTCCACTAGTGGTGCACTTGAAGGCGGCAGCCGGAACTTTACAAACAAGGTTGGGCAATCTCCACAATTGAACTGGAGGCTCCCAACAACACCATGAAGCTTCATCACAATGGACTATGGCTTCGAGGTGATCTCTTCCATCTAGGGTGCTCAAACACCCAAGAGTAACAAGATCTGCAAGGGATTAATGCGGGGAATCAAATTTCTCTTGGTGGAAGTGTAGATCGGGGCCCTCTCAACCAAACCCTAGAGTATCAACAAGTATTGTTGGGTAGGGAGAGAGATCGAGCTAAAATGATCTTTGGGCAACAATGGAACTTTGGGAAGGATGAAACGTAGTGTTTCTTGGAGAAGAAGACCCCTTATATAGTGAGTGGGGGAATCTGTCCGTTACCCTCTGTACCAGCCACAGGCAAGCGGTAGTACCAACGGTAGCGGCGGTACTACCGCCCATCTGTGAACAAGAGCACCAGCAGAAGGGGCGGCGATAGTACCGCTTGGTACTACCGCCCCTATTACCACTGCGGCTGGGTGCTGGCACGGGGCACCAGACACTCCCAGATATATGTCTGATGCCTCCTGAGAGGTGCCCAACCCTCCCCTCTTTCCCTCGAGGGTACTACCGTCGGTTGGGGCCGAAGTATCCACTACGCGCGGTACTGCCGCTTCCTAGAGTTGTACTACTACTGAGACAGAGAGAGAGAGAGGGAGAGAGAGGGAGAGGGAGAGAGAGAGCAGGGCAGGGACAGAGACTCCATGTTGCCAGGAAACGAATGGGGTGCGAATGCGTGCGTGATGATTCCTCCCAACCTTTCCAACTACGAACCCCCTCTTGATAGTATGGATTTTCCTACAACTTAAGTCCACCAACATTAAATCGTCGAAATGACATCGTCTTATTTTTAACTTCCTGAGGGGTAAGATAATCGTCTCGTGCCACCTGATATTTTTTAAAAGCTTAATGCACATGATTAGTCCGCAAAAGTATTGTCATCAATCACCAAAACCATTAGGGTATAAATATGCCCTTACAACCTCCCCCTTTTAGGTGGATTGATGATAACACTGGATTTGCATAGATAATAAATAAGAGAAAGAAAGCAAACCCAAGAGTCTACAAAAATATAGGCGGGCTCCCCCTAGATGTGTGCTATAATTGACATGTTTTTGGAATGCAAAACACACACGCTAGGATATACAATCCTCCTATATTTTAGGGACGCAATACTCCTTGCAACAATAAATAATATGATAGTGATAACTAAGCAAGGAGCACTATGTGAGAGTATAACAAAGATAGTATGATAAAACTAACTCACACGACTTAATATATACTCTAAGTGGTTTAGGTAGTACCGACGAAGTGTGAGCCACCAGTAGTACCGATGAAGGGTCTAGTCAAGCCTCGCTACTGCTACTTCTCAAGCATGCGTCGGTTTCCGTGAAGAGGAACGAATGATGCAGCAAAGTAGATAAGTATTTCCCCCAGTTGTTGAGAACCAAGGTATAAATCCAGTAGGAGATACAAACAAGTCCCCAATAGATGTACCTACACAAAGAATCAAACACTTGCACCCAACGCTATAATGGGGTTGTCAATCCCTTCACGGTTACTTGCAAGGATGAGATATGATAGAGATAGATAGAATAGATTGCTTGAACGAGAAGTAAAACAAAAGGTAAAAATAATGCAGCAAGGTATTTTTGGTTTTATATCTGAAAATAAATTATGGAAAGTAGACCCGGGGGCCATATGTTTCACTAGAGGCTTCTCTCATGAAGGCAAGTATTTCGGTGGGTGAACAAATTACTGTCGAGAAATTGATAGAAAAGCGAATAATTATGAAGATATCCAAGGCAATGATTATGCATATAGGCATCACGTCTGTGTCAAGTAGACCAAAACGATTCTACATCTACTACTATTACTCCACACATCGACCGACTCCTTCCTGCATCTAGAGTATTAAGTTCATGAAGAACAGAGTAGCGCATTAGGTAAGATGCCATGATGTAGAGGGATAAACTCAAGAAATATGATGAAAACCCCTTCTTTTTATCCTCGATGGCAACAATACAATATGTGCCTCGCTACCCCTACTTTGTCACTGGGTGAGGACACCGCAAGATTGAACCCAAAACTAAGCACTTCTCCTATTGCAAGAATGACCAATCTAGTTGGCCAAACCAAACCAATAACTCAAAGAGACTTGCAAAGATATGAAATCATACATAAAAGAATTCAGAAAAGACTCAAATAATATTCATAGATAATCTGAACATAAACCCACAATTCATCGGATCTCGACAAACACACCGCAAAAGAGTATTACATCGGATAGCTCTTCATGAAGATCATGAAGAACATGGTATTGAAGAGAAAAGAGAGAGAATAAGCCATATAGATACTAGCTATGGACCCCAAAGGTATGTGGTGAACTACTCACGCATCATCGGAGGGGCAATGGAGTTGATGTAGATGCCCTCCATGATCGAATCCCGCTCCGGCAGATTACCGGAAAAGGCTCCAAGATTGGATCTCTCGAGAACGGAGGCTTCCAGCGGCAGAAAAGTGTTTTCGTGGCTCCCTCTGGTATACAGGGAATATTTGTGAATTTAGAGGCCAAGAAATAGGGTTAGGGGAGATGTCGTGGGCCCACAAGCCTGGGGGGCGTGCCCTACCCCCTGGACGTGCCCCTGTGGCTTGTGGCCACACGACGGCTCTCCCGACTTCATCTCCAAGTCTCCTAGGTTACTTCTGGTCCAAGAAAAAAATATTCTGAGATTTTATTCCGTTTGGACTCCGTTTAGTATTCCTTATCTACAATACTCAAAAACAAGGAAAAATGGAAACTGGCACTAGGCTCTAGATTAATAGGTTAGTCCCAAAAATAGTATAAAATAGCATATTAATGCATATAAAACATCCAAAACAAATAATATAATAGCATGGAACATTCAAAAATTATAGATACGTTGGAGACGTATCAAGCATCCCCAGGCTTAATTCCTGCTCGTCCTCGAGTAGGTAAATGATTAAAACAGAATTTTTGATGTCGAATGCTACCTAACATATTTATCCATTTAATATTCTTTATTGTGGCATGAATATTCAGATCCGTAAGATTCAAAACAATAGTATAATATTGACATAAAAACAGTAATACTTCGAGCACACCAATAAGGCAATCGTGTCCTTTCAAAATAATATGGCCTTAGAAAGTTATCCCTACAAAATCATATGGTCTGGCTATGCTCCATCTTCCCCACACAAAGTATCTAAATCATGTTCAACCCCGATGAACAAGTCAAGCAATTGTTTCACACTTTTGGTGTTCTCAAACCTTTTCAGCTCTCACACAATACATGAGCATGAGCCATGGATATAGCATTGTAGGTGGAATAGAATATGGAGGAGGTGCAAGGAAAAAGGAGAACATAGTCTCACATCAACTAGGCGTATCAACGGGCTATGGAGATGCCCATCGATAGATATCAATGTGAGTGAGTAGGGATTGCCATGCAACAAATGCACTTAGAGCTATAAGTGTATGAAATCTCAAAAAGAAAACTAAATGGTCGTGCAAGATGAATATCCACTAGTTATATGAAAGTGACAAAATAGGAGACTCTCTATCATGAAGATCATGGTGCTACTTTGAAGCACAAGTGTGGAAAAAGATAGTAGCAATTGTCCCTTCTCTCTTTCTCTCATTTAAAAAATATTATTATGTTTTTATTTTTTTATTTTGGTGGGCATCTTTGGCCTCTCTTTTTTTATTTGGGCTTCGCTGGCCTCTTTTATTTTTGGTAAAGTCCGGATACACATCCCAACTCGTGAGGGAGTCATGGCTTCCATCATCCTTTTCTCACACGGGAAAATGCTCTATTAATGAAAATCATCACACTTTTATTTACTTACAACTCGATACCTAAAACAAAATATGACTCTATATGCAAGATGAAGTGATGGTGCATGTCATGAAAAACTGAATGGTGGAAGTTGCATGGCAATATATCTCGGAATGGCTATGGAAATGCCATAATAGGTAGATATGGTGGCTGTTTTGAGGAAAATATATGGTGGCTGTTTTGAGGAAGGTGGGTTTGATGTACCGGCGAAAGTTGCGCGGTACTAGAGAGGCTAGCAAAGCTGGAAGGGTGAGAGTGCGTATAATCCATGGACTCAACATTAGTCATAAAGAACTCACATACTTATTGCAAAAGTCTATTAGTTATAAAACAAAGCATTAGACGCATGCTCCTAGGGGATAGGTTGGTAGGAGTTAACCATCGCGCGCTCTCGACCTTCAGACGAAGGTTTACAATCATTAAAAAAACCATGCTCCGACTTCGTTACATAACGGTTCACCATACGTGCATGCTACGGGAATCACAAACTTTAACACATGTATCTCTTCCAATTCACAACTACTTACTAGCATGACTCTCGTATTACCATCTCTATTATCTCAAAACTATATGCAAGGAATCAAACTTCTCATAGTATTCAATGTACTAAATATGAAAGTTTTTATATATATCCCTCTTGGATGCCCATTATATTAGGACTAAATTCATAACCTAAACAAATTACCTTGCTTTTTTAAGAAACTCTCAAAATAATATAATTGAGGTACGAGAGTTCAACAATTTCTATAAAATACAACACCATCATGCTCGAAAAAGATATAAGTGAAGCACTAGAGCAACATTGCCTAGCTCAAAAGATATAAGTGAAGCACATAGAGTATTCTAATAAATTCACGATTCAGCGTGTCTCTCTCAAAAGATGTGTGAAGCAAGGATGATTGTGGAAAACCAAAAAAACAAAGACTCATATCATACAAGACACTCCAAGCAAAACACATATCATGTGGTGAATAAAAATATAGCCTCAAGTAAATTTACCGATGGATTGAAGACGAAAGAGGGGATGCCTTCCGGGGCATCCCCAAGATTAGGATTTTTTGTATCCTTGAATATGGCTTTGGATTACTTGGGAATCCCCAAGCTTAGTATCTTGCCACTCCTTCTTCTATAGTCCATCAAATCTTCACCCAAAACTTGAAAACTTCACAACACAAAACTCAACAGAAAACTCATGAGATCCGTCAGTATAAGAAAAATAAATCACCACTTTAGGTATTGTTGTGAACTAATTATTTATTTATATTTGTGTAGTACCTACTATATTATAACTTCTCTATGGTTCATACCCCCCGATACAACCCATAGATACATCAAAATAAGCAAACAACACAAAGAAAACAGAATATGACAAAAACAGAACTGTCTGTAGCAATCTATAGACTTCGAATACTTCTAAAACTCTAAAAATTCTGAAAACTTAGTAAAATCAGGTAAATTTGTATATCAATATTTTGTAAAACTTTCATATCAATTTGACACTCTAAAAACATTAGAAAATTTCTGGACTGAGCGCAAAAGTTTCTGTTTTTCAGCAAGATCAAATCAACAACTACCATAGATCACCCCAAAGGTTTTACTTGGCTCAAACACTAAATAAAACACCAAAACACAATTATTAAAGAATTAATAATGTGCAAAACACACCAAAACATAAAGAAAAAACAGAAAGCAAAATAAAATTGGGCTGCCTCCCAACAAGCGCTATTGTTTAATGCCCCTAGCTAGGCAAAACACAATAGATCTAGATATTGTCATCTTTGGTATGCAATCCATAAGTATATCTCATGATATATTCATAAGGTAATTTTATTTTATTTATAGGAAAGTGTTCCATGCCTTTTCTTAATTGGAATTGGAATCTAATATTCCATCCCTTCATATCAATAACTGCACCAATCGTTCTAAGGAAAGGTCTACCAAGAATAATAGGACATGTAGGATTGCAATCTATATCAAGAACAATGAAATCTATGGGAACATAATTCCTATTTGCAACAATAAGAACATCATTAATACTTCCCATAGGTTTCTTTATAGTGGAATCCACAAGATGCAAATTTAAGGAACAATCATCAAATTCACGGAAACCTAGCACATCACATAAAGTTTTTGGAATCGTGGAAACGCTAGCACCCAAATCACACAAAGAATGGCACTCATAATATTTAATATTAAGCTTAATAGTAGGTTCCCACTCATCATATAGATTTCTAGGTATAGAAACTTCCAACTCAAGTTTTTCTTCAAAAGATTTTATAATAGCATCAACAATATGTTTAGTAAAAGCTTTGTTTTGATTATAAGCATGAGGAGAATTCAACATGGATTGTAACAAGTAAATACAATCAATAAAAGAGAAGCTATCATAATTAAAGTCCTTGAAATCCAAAAGAGTGGGTTCATTGCTCTATATAGTTTTGACCCCTTCAATCCCACTTTTATCAATCTTAGCATTAAGATCTATAAACTCTGAATTATTGGGACGCCTTTTAACTAAAGTTGACTCGTCTCCAGGCCCATATTTATGAATATTAACATTGTAAAAAAAGATTCAATAGGAGTCACATCAATCACTTTAAGATCTTCATCAATATTATCACGAGAACACACCTTTTCAAGTCATTCACGCTTAGCACGTATTCTAGCGGTTCTTTCCTTACACTCATCAATAGAAATTCTCATAGATTTTAAAGACTCATTAATATCATGCTTGGGTGTAATAGATCTAATTTTTAAAGAATCAACCTAAAGAGAAATTCTATCAACATTCCTAGCCAAATCATCAATCTTGAGCAATTTTTCTTCAATCATAGCATTGAAGCCTTTTTGCGTACTAATGAATTCTTTAATTTTATTCTCAAGATCAGAGGGCATCTTATAATAATTTCCATAAGAATTGTTGTAGGGATTACCATAATTATTAGAGGAATTACTAGGAAACGGCCTAGCATTGAAATTACCTCTATAAGTGTTATTACCAAAATTGTTCCTACCAACAAAATTCACATCCATAGATTCATTATTATTTCCAATCAAAGAAGACAAAGGCATATCATTAGGATCAATAGGATCACTCTTACTAGCAAACAATTTCATCAATTCATCCATCTTTTCACTCAAATTATTAATCTCTTCAATAGCGTGCACCTTTTTACTAGTAGGAGATCTTTCGGTGTGCCATTGAGAATAATTTGTCATAATATTATCTAGAATTTTAGTAGCTTCTCCTAATGTGATTTCCATAAAAGTACCACCCGCGGCGGAATCTAAGAGATTCCTAGAAGAAAAATTCAATCCAGCATAGAAAATTTGTATAATCATCCATAAACTCAAACCATGCACAGGGCAATTCCTAATCATAAGTTTCATCCTCTCTCAAGATTGTGCAACATGCTCATAATCAAGTTGCTTAAAATTCATTATATCGTTCCTAAGGGAGATGATCTTAGCGAGCAGAAAGTACTTGGAAATAAAAGCATCTTTACACTTATTCCATGAATCAATACTATTTTTAGGAAAAGATGAAAACCAAGTTTTAGCACGATCTCGTAGTGAGAACGGAATAGCTTCAATTTAACAATATCATTATCCACATCTTTCTGATTTTGCATATCACACAACTCAACGAAAGTATTTAGATGGGACGTGGCATCTTCATTAGCAAGGCTGGAAAATTGTTCTTTCATAACAAGATTGAGCAAAGCAGCATTAATTTAATAAGATTCCGCACTAGTGGCGGGAACAATCGGAGTACTAATAAAATCATTATTATTAGTATTGGAAAATTCACACAACTTGGTATTCTCTTGAGTCATCATGACAAAGCAAGCAATCTAGCATACAAGCAAACGAAAAGCAAACGAAAAGACGAACGAAAAAGGGCGAATAAAAAGGCAAATCTTTTTAGGAAATTGTTTTAGAAGTGGGGGAGAGGAAAACAAGAGGCAAATGGTAAATATTGTAAATGCAAGAGATGAGTTTGTGATGGCTAATTGGTAGGCTTGATGTAGATCTCCCCAAAAACGGCGCCAGAAATTGGCAAGTTGACGGGAGAGTTCTTATCCTGACTTGCTATGTATCTCCCCGGCAACGGCGCCAGAAATCATTCTCGCTACTTCTCGAGCATGCGTTGGTTTTCGTGAAGAGGAACAGATGATGCAGCAAAGTAGATAAGTATTTCCCTCAGTTGTTGAGAACCAAGGTATCAATCCAGTAGGAGATACAAGCAAGTCCCCAATAGATGTACCTACACAAATAATCAAACACTTGCATCCAACACTATAAAGGGGTTGTCAATCCCTTCACGGTTACTTGCAAGGATGAGATCTGATAGAGATAGATAGAATAGATTTCTTGAACGGGAAGTAAAACAAAAAGTAAAAATAATGCAGCAAGGTATTTTTGGTTTTAGATCTGAAAATAAAATATGGAAAGTAGACCCGGGGGCCATAGGTTTCACTAGAGGCTTCTCTCATGAAGGCAAGTATTACGGTGGGTGAACAAATTACTGTCGAGCAATTGATAGAAAAGCGAATAACTATGAAGATATTCAGGGCAATGATTATGCATATAGGCATCACGTCCGTGTCAAGTAGACTGAAACAATTCTGCATCTACTACTATTACTCCACACATCGACCAACTCCTTCCTGCATCTATAGTATTAAGGTCATGAAGAACAGAGTAATGCATTAGGTAAGATGGCATGATGTAGAGGGATAAACTCAAGCAATATGATGAAAACCCCATCTTTTTATCCTCGATGGCAACAATACAATACGTGCCTCGCTACCCCTACTTTGTCACTGGGTGAGGACACCGCAAGATTGAACCCAAAACTAAGCACTTCTCCTATTGCAAGAATTACCAATCTAGTTGGCCAAACCAAACCAATAACTCGAAGAGACTTGCAAAGATATGAAATCATGCATATAAGAATTCAGAAAAGACTCAAATAATATTTATAGATAATCTGAACATAAACCCACAATTCATCGGATCTCGACAAACACACCGCAAAAGAGTATTACGTCAGATAGATCTCCATGAAGATCATGAAGAACATGGTACTGAAGAGCAAGGAGAAAGAAGAAGCCATCTAGCTACTAGATATGGACCTGAAGGTCTATGGTGAACTACTCACGCATCATCGGAGGGGCAATGGAGTTGATGTAGATGCCCTCCGTGATCGAATCCCCCTCCGGTAGATTACCGGAAAAAGCTCCATGATTGGATCTCTCGGGAACGGAGGCTTCCGGCGGCGGAAAAGTGTTTTTGTGGCTCCCTCTAGTATACAGGGAATATTTGTGAATTTATAGGCCGAAAAATAGTGTTAGGGGAGCTGTCGTGGGCCCACAAGCCTGGGGGCACGCCCTACCCCCCTGGGCACGCCCCTGTGGCTTGTGGCCACACGGCGGCTCTCCCGACTTCATATCCAAGTCTCCTGGGTTGTTTCTGGTCCAAGAAAATTTATTCCGAAGATTTTATTCCGTTTGGACTCCGTTTAATATTCGTTATCTTCAATTCTCAAAAACAAGGAAAAAACAGAAACTGACACTAGGCTCTAGATTAATAGGTTAGTCCCCAAAATAGTATAAAATAGCATATTAATGCATATAAAACATCCAAAACAGATAATATAATAGCATGGAACAATCAAAAATTATAGATACGTTGGAGACGTATCAGCTACCGAGGTAATTTGGTTGCGATGTAGGTCGGGTAGACGGTCACGATTTTATTCCTATCCTTCTGAATCTCATCTCATGTTTCACAACAACGAGTCACCCATATGGGTACTCACAATATTTCTAATAATTTCATTTGTGTCCATCCTACAATTTCAACTACCATAGCAAGTAGCTATGCCCATTGTTTCCCGTGTTATCAAGGTCAAGGTAGTAACGGAATCTAGGGTATCACCTATGACATCATGCAAGTGGGTTCAACTACGAGCAATGCATAATACCCCCTTTGTTCCTAAATATAAGTCTTTCTAGAGATTCAACCCGAGACTATATATGGAGCAAAATGAGTTAATCTCTGTTCTAAAGTATGTCTATATACATTCGTATGTAGTTCATAATGGAATTTCTAGAAAGACATATATTTAGGAACGGAGGAAGTAGTAAGTTTTGCTGCATAAAGATAACTACATCATGAGCAAAAACTTGGGCGAATCAACATGGTCAAAAGGATACTTGTTTGACATCTGCAAAGTCTTCAACTCTTCTGTTTCTCTCCATCTACATCGTCAAGTATCGTTGAAAGGAAATCACGAGAAGCAAACAACCAAGCAGAAAAATAAAAGTGCTCTAAAATAAGAGTTTCATTTTTCTAGGACATCTCTGGTTATATGAAAAATAACCAAAGTGGTTCTACTGATTTGGGGCACTAAGGGTTTTTGAATATTTCAAACAGATGGAATCAAGGATTTGCAAGAAGTTTGCTGGAAGAAATTTTATAAAAAATGAGTGGAGGCACTCCTTAAATAATACGGAGTACATGGTTTTAGAAGCATTTATAAATTGATTTGACTGGTTTTGGAGTTGAGATGGATATTGTAGGAATTTTCTAATTCTACATATATGAAGAAATGAACTGTTTAACAGATCCAACCGAGACAAGAGTTAGAATTGGAGCCTGTCAAAATATTTTCCTGTGAGTAAAAAGAAAAGCAGAAGAATTAAACCTAAAGGGCCGGATGTGGCTGAGCAAACTAGCGCATTGGGGCAGTTTAGCGGAAGAACGCACTGGGCATGCCCAGTTGCACGCGGTGGCGGGGACGTCGAACTCGCACTAACGGCTGGGCCCGATCGGCTGGTGGCTTACAAGCAGGGCCCGCCTGCAGGGTCGTCCTCTCCTCCCTCGGCGCCATAGGGAGGGGTCAGAGGTGGAGCCATGGAGCTCGCCGCCGTTGTCGACGCTAGTCGGCACCACCTGTGGTGACCCCGACATGGGCATACTAGGGGGAGGTCCCCGCTAGCAGGCACCACCTGCGGTGACCCAGACATGGGCGTACTAGGGGAGGCCGGCGCTAGCAGGCACTACCTGCGGTGACCCGGACATGGGCGTACTAGGGGGAGGCCGGCGCTAGAAGGTACCACCTATGGTGATCCGGACATGGGCGTACTAGGGGGAGGCCGGCGCTAGCAGGTACATGGGCGTACTAGGGGGAGGCCGGCGCTAGCAGGCACGACCGGCGCTAGCAGGTACATGGGCGTACTAGGGGGAGGCCGGCGCTAGCAGGCACGACCGGCGGTGACCCGGACATGGGCGTACTAGGGGGAGGCCGGCACTAGCAGGCACCACCCGCGGTGACCCGGACATGGGCGTACTAGGGGGAGGCCGGCGCTAGCAGGCACCACCTGCGGTGACCCGGACATGGGCGTACTAGGGGGAGGCCGGTGCTAGCAGGCACCACCTGCCGTGACCCAGACATGGGCATACTAGGGGGAGGCCGGCGCTAGCAGGCACCACCCGCGGTGACCTGGACATGGGCGTACTAGGGGGAGGCCGGCGCTAGCAGGCACCACCTGTGGTGACCCGGACATGGGCGTACTAGGGGGAGGCCGGCGCTAGCAGGCACCACCCGCGGTGACCCGGACATGGGCGTACTAGGGGGAGGCCGGCGCTAGCAGGCACCACCCGCGGTGACCCGGACATGGGCGTACTAGGGGGAGGCCGGCGCTAGCAGGCACCACCCGCGGTGACCCGGACATGGGCGTACTAGGGGGAGGCCGGCGCTAGCAGGCACCACCCGCGGTGACTCGGACATGGGCGTACTAGGGGGAGGCCGGCGCTAGCAGGCACCACCCGCGGTGACCCGGACATGGGCGTACTAGGGGGAGGCCGGCGCTAGCAGGCACCACCCGCGGTGACCCGGACATGGGCGTACTAGGGGGAGGCCGGCGCTAGCAGGCACCACCCGCGGTGACCCAGACATGGGCGTACTAGGGGGAGGCCGACGCTAGCAGGCACGACCTGCGGTGACCCGGACATGGGCGTGTCCTAAGCAAAATAAGGTGCTACCGTCGTCTTGAAATTTAAGCGAGGGATCACCTTATAATGCTACCGTCGTCCTAAGCAAAACAAGCTGCATAAAAGGGTTAACATCACATGCAAATCATAAGTGACATGATATGGCCATGAACTTGTGCTTTTGATCTCCATCTAGAAAGCACCAGCATGATCTCCATCGTCACCGACACGACACCATGATCTCCATCAACGTGTCGCCATTGGGGTTGTCGCGCCCATCATGCTTCTACTACTATTGCTACCGTTTAGCGATAAAGTAAAGCATTACATAGCGCTTAATGATTGACACGCAGGTCATACAATAATTAAAGACAACCCTATGGCTCCTGTCGGTTGCCATACTCATCGACATGCAAGTCGTGATATTCTATACATCACATGATCATCTCATACATCACATATATCACATCATGCAATTGGCCATATCACATCACATCATACCCTGCAAAAACAAGTTAGACGTCCTCTAATTGTTGTTGCATGTTTTACGTGGCTGCTACGGGTATCTAGTAAGAACAATTCTCATCTACGCAAAAACCACAACGGTGATACACTAGTTGCTTTTCAACCTTCTCAAGGACCGCCTTTGTCGAATCCGATCCAACTAAAGTGAGAGAAACTGACACCCGCAAGCCATCTATGCAACAAGTTGCAGTTGAGGGAACCGGTCTCTCCTAAGCGTACGAGTAATGTTGGTCCGGGCCGCTTCATCCCACAATACCGATGAACCAAAACATGACCAAGGGAGGAAGCAATCTAAGCATCAACGCCCACAAACTCTTTGTGTTCTACTCAAGATCTCACCTACACATAGACCTAGCTCATGATGCCACTGTTTAGGAACGTTGCATGGGAAACAAAAAATTTCCTACGCACACGTAGATCTATCTATGGTGATGAGCATCTACGAGAGGGAGAGTGGATCTACGTACCCTTGTAGATTGCTAAGGGGGAAGTGTTAAGAAACGCGGTTGGTGTAGTCGAACGTCTTCGCGATCCAAATCGCCGAGCATCCCGCGATCCAATCACGATCCGTCCCGATCAAGTACCGAAAGGATGGCACCTCCGCGTTCAACACATGTACAGCTTGATGACTATCTCCACCTTCTTGATCCAGCAAGAGGGAGCGGAGAGGAAGAAGAGTTCTCCGGCAGCGTGATGGCGCTCCGGCGATGGTGGTGGAGCTATTCCGGTAGGGGTTCACCTAAGCATTACAGAAATCCGATCTAGAGGAGAAACTATGCACTGAGGAACGGGTAGCACGTGGCTGAAAATCTAGTGCAAAACCCCTAAAACCACCAGTATATATAAGAGGGAGGGAGGAGAGGCCTTGGCGCAAGGGCCAAGCCCTCCTTGGTTCGGCCGAAGTGGGGAGGAGAGGAGGACTCCTCCTCCAATCCTAGTAGGACTAGGATTCCTTCCTTTTGCCTTTTCCCCACCTTTTCCTTTGGGCTTTTCCTGCCCTAGCCGCATGGGCCTTGTGTGAGACTTACACCAGCCCACTAAGGGCTGGTATTCACTCTCCGACAACCCATGAAGCCTCTCGGGTTGAAATACCCCTCCCGGTGGTCTCCCGATACACTACCAGCACTCCCGGCACACTACCGATGAGCCCGAAACTTTTTCGGCGACCAAAACAGGACTTCCTACATATGAGTATTTACCTCCGGACCATTCTGGGGCTCCTCTTGACGTCCGGGGTCTCATCCGGGACTCCGAACAACCTTCGGTCACCACCATGCATAACTCTATACTACCGAAACGTCACCAAACCTTAAGTGTGCAGACCCTGCGGGTTCGAGAACTATGTAGACATGACCGAGACACCTCTACGGTCAATAACCAATTGCGGGACCTGGATGCCCATATTGGTTCCTACATATTCTACGAAGATCTTTATCGGTCGAACCTCTATGTCAAGGATTCAGTTAATCCCGTATGATGTTCCCTTTGTTCTTCGGTATGTTACTTGCCTGAGATTCGATCGTCGGTATCTCCATACCTAGTGCAACCTTGTTACCGGCAAGTCTCTTTAATCGTTCCGTAATACAAGATCCCATGACTAACACTTAGTCACATTCCTTGCAAGGCTTATTGTGATGTTCTATTACCGAGTGGGCCCTGAGATACCTCTCCGTCACACGGAGTAACAAATCCCAGTCTTGATCCATGCCAACTCAACAGACACCCTCGGAGATACCTATAGAGCACCTTTATAGTCACCCAGTTACGTTGCGACGTTTGATACACACAAGGCACTCCTCCGGTGTCCGTGAGTTGCATGATCTCATGGTCATAGGAACATATACTTGACATGCAAAAAAACAGTAGCAATAAAATGACATGATCATATGCTACGTTTGTAGTTTAGGTCTTGTCCATCACATCATTCTCCTAATGATGTGATCCCGTTATCAAATGACATCACATGTCAATGGCTAGGAAACCTTGACCATCTTTGATCAACGAGCTAGTTCACTAGAGGCATACTAGGGACAGAGTGTTGTCTATTTACCCACACATGTAATGTGTTTCCAATCAGTACAATTATAGCATGGATAATAAACGATTATCATGAATAAGGAAATATAATAATAAACACTTTATTTATTGCCTCTAGGGCTTATTTCCAACAGCATCACCCGCGGTGACCCGGACATGGGCGTACTAGGGGGAGACCGGTGCTAGCAGGCACCACCCGCGGTGACCCAGACATGGGCGTACTAGGGGGAGGCCGGCGCTAGAAGGCACCACCTGCGGTGACCCGGACATGGACGTAATAGGGGGGGGGGCGACGCTAGCAGGCACCACCTGCGGTGACCCGGACATGGGCGTACTACGGGGAGGCAGGCGCTAGCAGGCACCACCTGCGGTGACCCGGACATGGGCGTACTAGGGGGAGGCCGGCGCTAGCAGGCACCACCTGCGGTGACCCAGACATGGGCGTACTAGGGGGAGGCTGGCGCTAGCAGGCACCACCGGCGGTGACCCGGACATGGGCGTACTAGGGGGAGGCCGGCGCTAGCAGGCACCACCTGCGGTGACCCGGACATGGGCGTACTAGGGGGAGGCCGGCGCTAGCAGGCACCACCCGTGGTGACCCGGACATGGGCGTACTAGGGGAGGCTGGCGCTAGCAGGCACCACCCGCGGTGACCCGGACATGGACGTACTAGGGGGAGGCCGACGCTAGCAGGCACCACCCGCGGTGACCTAGACATGGGCGTACTAGGGGGAGGCCAGCGCTAGCAGGCACGACCTGCGGTGACCCGGACATGGGCGTACTAGGGGGAGGCCGGCGCTAGCGGGCACCACCTACGGTGACCCGGACATGGGCGTACGAGGGGGAGTGACCCGCTTCGGCTCCGCGTAGCTGCACAACCCGGGAGGTCCAGGTCGAGGAGGGCACCGGCCATGGCGGACGAGGCCGACTACAATGATGGGGGCATGGGGCAGAGCGATGCGGCCGTAGAGGAGACTAAAATGTTGGAACCAAGAATCGCCGGACAATCACAAGAACACGAGATACACGATTTGACGGGCGACGAACGCCCTGCCGGCGACAAACGTCGTTGTTTACCCTTGTATTCCACTCGACTCAACTGCAAGCAATACAGGAGGGGGTCTTATACCCCGGTGCACACACACCCGACGCCCACTAACAGCACGCACGCACCCACGCAAGACCCGGCCGCACACCAGTCACCACTAGCACGTACACACGCACTAACTAACAGAACTTGGACGTGGGCTGGTTTTGCAGTCCTCGGCTGCCCACGCATGCAGCGCCCGAGGACTCGCCAGTGCGTCCGATCCGCGTGCCCAGCCGGCTGACGCGCTCACACGCGCCTGACTACCACGAACACACATACATGCACGCACACAGGGCACACCTGCCGGCTACTTACAACCTAGACATACACTCGTCACGTTTTCGTGGCGTCCCGTTATCCCGCGCGAGTCCGACGAGACCGAGCGCGTTAGTGCGTTCCGCATGTCACGCGCGCACCCGACGCGTCCGACGAGCCTCACCGCACCAGAAACCATGGCTTATTCCAACATAAAAAGCAGCACGGGAGGGCATGCGGTGGCTTTTTTGATGCTCTGAAGTGGTTCTAGGGAGAGGAGGGAGTGGTCGGGACGGCGCGAAATTGACCGAGGCCGAGGCGGCGACATGGCGGCCACGGGGGATGAACCCCAGCTCAAGAGATCAAATGGGAGGTTAAGTAGGTCGCCTGGGGTGTATAGGGGATAATGGAGTGCTCAGAGGGGATCCGCTAGGAGTTCAAGAAGTAGAGCGGCGAGGGGAGTATCCGTGGCCGTCCGGAGCTCTCTAGACGCCGCGTGCGCGCTCGCATGCGTAGAAATGAAGAGGAACGCTGCGGCGCGCTAGGAGGTCATGCAGAGGCTTCCATCGGGCAAACCGACAAGGTCAAACGCCGGCGCACCGTTTCTGCTGGTCAAGGGCATGGTCACCACTCACCACTACAGTGCGTGTCCGGCGCACTCAGTTGGCCAAATAAAGATGTCCACAGTGTGAGGCACGCACGCTTGAGTTCTCTGGTGAGCTTCGAGAGGATAAGGAGCAATAACGAGGGGGTTTCGACAGTAAATAACTTTGCAGCAGCAAACTTCGGGTTTACCTACGGGTTTTAACCAATTGGTATAAGAAGCAAAACAATGTCTGCTGGTCTTAGGCAAGGAAGGAGCACATTCCCACCAATTTTCACCTCAATCAGATGGATGGAAGTGGTACTTGTAGTTCAAAGCTGCATTTGATGTCAAAACCTAGGTTCAGATGAATCGTTCATAATTTTCACATGAACATGATATTTCTGGATGTGGGTAGGTGCATTATTAGGGTACAATTGATGTTTTGGCAAACTTTGGGGTCATCTGCATTTACAGAATAAGGAGGAGAGGGGGGGGGGGGGGAGTGTCATTGCATGTTCTGTCCAGAAGCTAGGCAGGAGGTGTTTGGAATTTTGTGGGTCAACTTCACTGATGGCTATTTCACTAGATGATTCTCAATAGCTGACTAAACTCTGGTAAAATCTTGAAGGCATTTAGAGAAACTCTTCTTCAGAGAAAAAAAATTCAAAACAAGTTTCTGTATGGAATGGAAAATGGATGATCTAGCAGCTCAAATTTGGTAGGATGCATATTTGAGAACATTTAGCCATCCATGAATTATTTGGGACGTTTACGAGGAAAATTCCTATGTAAAAATTTCAAACCCTAGAAATGGGATGTAGATCTAGGAATATTTTTTAATATGACAATGTGTTGAAACTCATATATAGGGAGAATGTATGTCCGCTGAGTCCCTCTTAATTTTCTCAAATGTCTTTGAAGCATGAAAATAATTTCCCCCTATTAAAAAGCATTTCTGGCCTCAAGAAAAAACCTTTAAATAAAATACTTGTATGAATGGTAAAAATATAATTTTGTGGTTTTGGGATGTATATATATTAGCATCCAAATATAACTTTATAAGGTTTTTATTCACTCAAATTAAAGACCCCTGTCATCCAAGCCATGATTTGAAGGGTTTTGAAAACCTAATTTTGGAATATTTTTTAAGATAATTATTTTTATGACCTATACCCATGTCATGATCAGTGGGAGGAAATTTGGTATGAAGAACTGAAGTAGATTGGTTAGATGATTCTTCCTAAGGTCTTAGAGAACTTTTATGAAGCAAAAGATCCAACTCAAGTTTAAGCAAAAGAAAAACAAAAAATAAGCAAGAAGCAAAATTTCACTCAGGCACAACACAAGGTTTGAAACAACACTATAGCCCTAATTATTTAGGAGGCCAAAAATCAGGGTGTTAGGGGGGTGGGGGAGTGGAAAGAAGAAACGAGTCAACTTTCCATTAGAAATCACCCTTACCGTTGGATCACTCAGAATCATCAGAGGACATATCCAACAACTCAAACGATTTTAGTGAGGTGTACACTGCCTTCGGTATTACAGTTGTATAAAATGGGCTGGATAAAAAAAATCAAATAGGCTTTGCGTATCGTGGAAGTTGCACAAATACTCAAATTTATTTTATTGTTTGCGAGAATGGAGTCTGGTCTACTATAAAAGTTCATCGGAAGTGCAAAGCACCCCAAACATAATAAAAACTACATCGAGGTCTCTGGACCACCGGATGACTAGTACCGCCACTCCGATATCATAGTCGGCCAAACCTTGTCGATGATAGTCGGAAAGTCTTGGTGCACATGCTTGTTGAGGACCAGCGCACTGGAGCCGTAGTCGTCGTTGTTGAGCCTTTGAATTGATTAGAAGAACCTGACACCAAATCTCGAGCAGGAGGTCCTCCTAATATGTCCCGACGGACGAACTTGGGGAGGATCGAAGCCTGAAAGACTGACTCGGAGAATAAGCACCGCCATTCGTTCGAGCGGCGCCCCTTCAAGGACTAAAATCCTAACCAATCTACTAGCCAGAGCCGGGGCACTATGATTCCATTCCCCTCGCCTCCCCTTCGAGGACTAAAAAGCACTTGGCCGGCTCAGCAGGGCCTCCCCCTGTGCGTGGCGATTGGATAAGAAGGACCGAGCATGGGCCAGGCCCATTACTAGGCCTGAGCGAACATATGAAGTTAAGGTATCTCAAAGAAGTGAAAATGGGCTAAAATATTCAAAGTTTAGACAGTTTTTCTAAGGATGTGGGCAAGTTTTTCGAAACATTACCCTGTGTTTTCCACGTTTTGTATGTCCTTGTGTTATTGGTTTTAGACTTTTCGAATATTTCCAGAAAAATAAAAAAAATGATTGGATTATTCAGAAAACGTTCACAATGTTAGAAAATTGTTTGGTTTTTTATAAAAAAAAATCGGGGGAAAAAACTTTGAAAAAACAGAAACTGTCCCGAAATTTGAAAAAAGTCTAAAAATTAGTTTGTTTTGTTTTCAGAAAACTGTTAGTTCCTCGGCGCCTTCAAAAATTGGATGAGAAGCTATTAGGAATCATTTAAATTTACGGTTATTCTTTGCTACAAAGGAAATGTTTGATTTTCAAGAATTTAAAAGGTGTTTCATATTTTCAAAAGAATGTTGGGATTATATTCAGAAAATGTGCACAAATTGGTTGGTTTTCTTTTTGTCAAAAAACCCAAAAAAATGTTTTTTAGGGGTCCAAAAAATAGATCTAAATGTTTTTAAAATGTTCCAAGAATTCAAGAAAATTGTTTTTTTATGGCAAAGACTGGTATTGTTTGTAGGTTCGATAAAAGGAGGGTCGCTGGTGCCAACGGCGTGGACACATTGAGATCGAGAGAAGACGCGGCACGGCAGACGCTGGTGGGCGTGGTGTCTGTAAGGAAGCGTGAATCCCTACCTGCAGCTAACGCCAGGCAGCAGGCACCAGAGTCCTCCTGTCTGACGCCGCGCGTTACCTCCTCCAGGCTCCAGGCGTTTGATGATGTATGTATTTCATATACTCCTACCTCCGGGCCCCAGACTCCCAACTCCAACTCCGCCATGGATGGCCACCGAGCTCCACTGCCTTCTCCCTTGCCATTCCGTCTCCGCCACCCTCCTGCTTCGCCACGACGATTACGATCATGATCACATATAATACAGCTCTGTAGGTTTGAGCATTCTAAATGATCCATGCCCTTGTGGCGAGTCTTTTTCTGATCATCAGTTTCATCTGGTCCAGATGCTGCTCTTTTAGTGCCATGTACTCCCACAGCAGCTCTGTTTTTCATCCACAGCAGCGCTCTGTTTTACACAATCAACACTGATCAAGAGAGTGAACTGTCTCACAAGCTCTACTCAACCCCGACAACATACATCCAGACATATTTATTATCATTGTGCACAGGTTTGGAACAGCAAAACTCTGTGATACAGTCAGCATACATGGTTACACAACAAGGAACACACCAGCCTCAACAACATACAGCAGCAAAGCAGAAGAAGCACGTCCTTTCTCTTGTTTCGTGTGATACCGAATCCATGGACAAGGAGGACACGCAGCACCTCCCATCCCACTCACTCGAACATCGAAACATCGAGCACCCCTGCTGGCCCGGACGCAAACACCAACAGCTCCTTCCCGCATGGCGACATCATCAGCTTCTAAATCCCCTCAAACTCCGTCGACGTAGCGGCGACAGACCCTGTCACGCTGTCCCACACGCGGACCCTCCAGTCATCGCAGGCGCTCGCCACGTACCTTGTCTGTCCAACCCAAGCCAGCGACCTCACTCCAGCCTGGTAACATAAAAACACAACCGAAATTCATGACCGGACCAGACACAACCCAAGATATAACAACAACAACAAAAACAAAAACATAGAGTCCATGTGTCGAGTGGTGGGGGTGGTACCTGATGGAAGCACACGCAGGTCGCCTTCTGAGCAACCACATCCCATATCACCACCTTCCCGTCACTGCTCCCCGACGCCATTATATTGGAGCTGCGCAAACAGGGATTACACATCAACTGCATAAACATATTTTCTTCTTTCCGCACAACATATTTATGGCAGTCATACCTCGATGGTGACATGCCAATGCGCGTGACTGAAGCGGAGCCCTTGTTGCCAACCAGCGACCCTATTGCCTTGAACCAATTCAACAACAAAATGGGAACACCTCAAAAATCTCAAATCAACTACATCACACGAAACAAAATACGAATAAAACAAGCGATTCATATTACCAAGCCTGAGTCAATGTCAACCACAAGAATCGACCCATCCTCCGACCCGCTGATGACAAACTCAGAGTCGGCGGTGATAACAAGGCACGTCACTTCACTGCCAACTGTAGACACAACAACTATCTGTTAAACTATACACACCCCCTAACTAATAACCCAAACGAAAAATAAAACCTTCGTGGCGTTCAATATCTTCTTACCTGCAACAACGCGTTGGCACACCAGACTTGGACTCCAGATCCGCAAAAGTCCATCACCCGAACCAGTGCAGAGATAGTCTCCTACCGTACACAACGCATTTATGTTATCATACATAAGGAAAATACTCTCTATCGCCAAGCAAAAAATTTGATTTGCAAAATCGGTAGAGAATTTACTTACCGCTGGCAGAAAAATCACCACAGGTGACTTTGCCTGGAAGTTTTCCAATCACTGCACTGTGCTCGATACTCCACACATATGCCTCGTGAGACGCCGATACTCCAAGGATGAAACTCCCATCCGAAGTCCAGTTCACCCACTTCAAGAAAAGCAAACAGACAAAAAACAGAATTACTCGGCTATTTTATCTGCACATGAAGGGGAAGAGATATAGTTCAGGTTAAACGCACCTTAACTTTCACATCACCTTGAAGAGTTCCGAGGAGTGTACCAGTATGTGTCTCCCTGATCGTGACTTTTCCATCATCTGATATAAATGCCGCCAAATGCCCATCGGCACTGAAAGCCACACTGATGATTTCTACAAATTCTACACACGACACAATTATTATTATATAAGATAATTGCACACGAACACACACACACACACACATAGAGAAGAATAATACTGACCTTTGTCACCTAAGATTGCATCATCCTCATCATCATTCTCCTCGTCATTCCTTTCATCAACATCTGAAATTTTGAAAAACAATTGAACAAGTTGAGTGTAAGAAAATGTCCGCCCTGAGAGAGAGAGAGAGATAATGCTAACCTTCTTCATTGAATACATCATCATCTTCATCATCATTCTCCTCATTCTTTTTATCAACATCTGAAAATTTGAATAACAATTGAAAAAGTTGAGTGTAAGAAAATGTCCGCCCTGAGAGAGAGAGAGAGAGAGAGAGAGAGAGAGAGAGAGAGAGAATGCTGACCTTCTTCATCCAAGGCAACATCCTCTTCATCGCCATTCTCCTCCTCATTCTTTTTGTCAATTTCTGAAAAGTTGAAACAACAAGAAAATGTCAGATGAGAGAGAGAGAGAGAGAGAGAGAGAGAGAGAGAGAATACCGACCTTCTTCATTCAAGGCACCATCCTCTTCATCGCCATTCTCCTCCTCATTCTCTTTGTCAACTTCTGAAAAGTTGAAACAACTAGTATGTAAGAAAGTATCCGCCCGTATGTGTGTGTGTGAGAGAGAATGTGTTGCTAATTACCTTCTTCAAAGGTTGACTGTTCGTCTTCTGTCTCCTCCTTGTCAAGCTTCTCTACCTCAGCCTCAGCTGCCACTTCCTTGACTACCCCCTTGCCTTTCCCTTTCTCTTTATTGTACACGGTTTGACAGCGCAACAAGCTGTGCTTAACAAGGTTTCGTTTGATCACTCGGAGACGTTCAGGAGGGTCGTCCTCGTAGCACTTATCAGAGTTGGTTCCCCATTCCCCAATATCGGTTATCTTGTCTGGTGGCAGCATCACACCAATGAAGATTAGTGGGTCTGTGGAATGTAACACAACCCACTTCGATATCTCCTTATACCTCACACACTTCGATATAGTCACCGCGAAGAATCCCATGGCATTTGCAAGTACGCTGCTCTTCTTGTTTTGAAAGCTTTCACCAGCTTGATGAAGTTTCTTATACGGTTTTTGGCATGCTCTGTAGTGGAATTTCTGGTATTTCCCTTCCCCTAAATGGTTATAATTCCCCGTCCAAGATAAGGTGACCGTTCCGTTCTTGAAGGGATCTTCGCTCTTCTTCATACGACCCACTTGCCCGTACGAAATTTGGGTCGAAGGTGGGATGCGCACATAGGCGTCTTACAACATATACCATACCCCTGCGTTCATAAAAGAAAGAAAAAGGGTGTTAGAATATAAATACCATCATCACAAATTAAAACACAAGTCTGAGAGGCACTTACTTGCTACATTAAATCCTTGTAGGTAAAGATCCATTAGCCCGTAAAGGAGGGTGACAGGCTGCATCTCGGCATCTCCATCTGCACTACTAAACAGATCCACCAGAAAAGCCCCACTCAGCAGGGTGTAGGGCTTCCCCTTGAGTGTTGTCGGCTTCCGCTTGCTGTGGGGTAATCTTTTCATCTCATCCTCCACCCGCTCTAGTATCAGTGCTAGTATATCATCCATCAACTTCTCATGGCTTGCTGCATACTTCTCTGGATTCAGATCAAGCTCGAAGTGGGGATATGGCTCTGGCGATTCGTCCCACACCGAGGACTCCTTCTGAGTGCATGGATCCGCCGAAAAAAACACGATATTACTATCACTTGGAAGCTGGGCGCATGGCATACGGCAATGTGCAGTCACTACATTGCACAAACATTTGATGATGATGAGGAGCTCATAAGCTAAAAGACTACCGAAGCCCTGCGGCAGGGGTTGAACCAACATTTGAGTAGAGATGAAGGTTGCATGCTGAAGAAATATACTACTTTTGGACACTAACATAGGATGTTTTTTAAGTTCAAACTGACAAGTGCAAAAACGTCTTACATTAGAGTACAGAGGGAGTAGCATGTATTTTATTAGAGCAAAGCCCATGCAGGGAGTGTGAGAAATCTCTTATAAGTAAAGCCACGCTGACGAAAAATACCCCCCTCCGATCCATATCAATTATCGCTGATTTAGTACAAAGTTGTAATAAATCAATGACAATTAATGTGGATCAGAGGGAGTAGCCCTTATTCTATAACATTGTCTGCACCAAAATATAAGATGTTTTGCAAAAAACAACTTATATTATGGGGTGGATGGAGTACCAAATACTCTTCATTATGAAACCATAAGTAGCACATTCATGTTCCTTTACTGTTACTACCTACGTAAACAGCAACAGCGAATTATCATTCATCACAAAACCGACCAGGCTTTCAGGTACAATGGGCATGCACCATGCAATGTGTGTACAATCAGGAAAGCATGTCAAATGCATTAGAGATAAATAAGGAGCTAGGTACGGTGACAAGTGCTTGGTCTTCTGGTTTCATCAAGGGACGCTCGATCCAAGACTGTCTGGCTTGGGCCTTTGACACCATCAAGAAATTATACTGCTCAAGCTGTACTTTGTCAGACTTCCAAACGAGAAATTATACTGCTCAAGCTGGACTTTGCCAAGGCCTTTGACACCATCGATCATTCAGCCATGCTCAAAATAATGGAACAAATGGGTTTTAATAAGAAATGGCTGGCATGGATGCAAACCATATTCACATCAGGGAAGTCCTCTGTCCTGCTTAATGGTACCCCGGGTCGTCAGTTTGATTGCAAATGTGGTGTCAAACAAATAGACCTGCTCTCGCTTCTAATCTTTGTCCTAGCGGCAGACCTACTACAAGCAGCAATCAATGATGCTTTCAGCAGAAACCCTTTGAAACTACCATTCGAATCACGAAGGAACCGTGATTACCCGGTGATTCAATACGCAGATGACACTATAATTATCATGCGCGCATGTTCTGTCCAAGCTGCTGTGAAGAAAGGGATTCTAACTGATTACGCAACCTCAATTGGTCTGAAAATCAACTTTCAAAAATCCACGCTGATCCCTATCAGCACACCTGATGCTCTGTGTCAGAATCTGGCTAACATCTTTGGCTGTACAGTGGGAGGAATGCCATTCACATACTTAGGTCTCCCGCTTGGCACCATGAAGCCCTCAGTGCAAGAGTTGGTGCCAGTGGTATGCAAAGCGGAAAGGAGAGTTACTTCCACCATGGCGATGATGTCCTATGGAGCCAAACTCTCCTTACTCAACTCCATCATTACATCTCTAGCCATGTTTGCTATGTGCACTATAAAAATCAATCCTAAAATCTTGGCACAACTGGATAAAATAAGGAGACTTTGCTTCTGGAACAAGAAGACTGAAAATGGGGAACGCTGCAACTCTCTAGCTGCATGGGATCTAGTCTGCCTGCCTATGGGGGACTTGGAGTTCTAAACCTTCACATACAAAATGATGCCCTACTCCTCAAGTTCTTGGACAAGTTCTACAACCACCATAACATCCCCTGGGTGCACCTGGTTTGGGACACCTACTATACTGATGTTGTTCCACATGCTACCGACCCGTGTGGCTCTTTCTGGTGGAAAGATATCATGCATCTAAACCCGATCTTCCGTGGCATCTCCACGATAGAAATCAACAACGGATCCACGGCTCTATTCTGGAAAGATATGTGGCATGATGATCTTATGATGGATGCCTTCCCACGTGCCTACTCATACACTCTTTCTGAAGATATATCTGTCAGAAACTTCCTTGGGACCTCTAACCTTCACACGGTGTTTCAACTACCTTTGTCTCCCCAAGGACACAAAGAAGCAGATTGCTAGAGGAGTGGACTTGTCTGACAATGATAGGGATGTTTGGTCATATGTTTGGGGAATTGACAGGTTCAAAGCCAGCAAATACTATGAATTTTACTTCAGAGAAATTCCGCTTGGGAACTGGCAAGCCGGAGACGTACGGTTCACTAGAGCATGGCATGGATCCAAACAAAAGCCTTCCTATGAGACCAGCAGTTTATACCTTGGTTTGGGGTGGGGGTGGGGTGGGGGGTCGTCCAACTGCGTCCAATCCCTCTCCGCCCGTCGCAGCCTGGGGGAAGAGCGATTCAGCACCTCCTGCAAGCCCCGAGCATCAAATGGAATCCGACATTGCTGATCAAGAGCAGGGTAGGGTAGGGTAGGGTTTGGGGTACCTCGTCCGCCGCTCGTCCGCCGCCGTCGTCACCGCCACGAAGATCCGCCGCCGCCGCTGCCGCGTGCCGGTGTCCAAATTCGACGGACGGTGGGGTAGGGAGATGGAGGAGTGGCGCGGAGTTGGGGGCGAGGGTTTTGGTGGAAGCGGCTTCAAAAGACGAGGGAGCGGGGATCGAATGGAAGAGAGATGGGGGCGAGACCGCGATGGAGGAGGGGCCTGGTCGGGTCCGGGCCGCTCGCTCGCTCGACTCACAACTATACCTGGGTATCTCCGGCCCGGCCCGGCCGGCCCACCCAGGCCCGGCCCAAAAATCCAGGGCCTAGGCTGCCCGTGGGCTGGATTTGGACCTGAGTTTTAAGCCCACCCATAGGGCTGGACCAGGCTTGGGCTTGGCATATTGGAATTTTAAGGAAGAAGCCCGACCCAAGGCCCGACGGGCTTTTCAACATATGGGCTGGGCTTGGGCTTCAAAATAGGCCCGATGACAGGGCATGGGCCTTAGTTTTTTGCCGTGGGCTTTTTAGGGCCCGACCCATGGCCAGATATACTCACAATCAATTTCATCCCGGTTTCTTTTCTTCTTTTTTCTTTTGTTGTTGTTGTTGTTGTTGTTGTTGTTGTTGTTGTTGTTGTTGTTGTTATTGTTGAACCGGTTCAAGGTAGACCTGGCCCAAAAAAAGCCCGACCCGACCCGGTCTTGGCCGCAGGCCGGGCCTGGGCCTAAGATTTGAGCCCAAAGCACACGCCAGGCAGGCTTGGGCTTCGGGTATTTGCGTTTTAGCGAAGGGGCCCAGTCTAAGGCCCAACAAGCTTCATTAACGGGCCAACTTGGGCCTGAAAATCAGGCCCGAAGGCCGGACTCGGACCTAGGTTTTTTGCCTCGGACTTGGTTAGGCCCGACCCAAAGCCCCCCGATGGATGGCCGGGTATAGTTCGAGGCATTCCTTCCTTCAAATAAAATCACCATGCTTGAAAACAGGGGGCCTTGATACGTCCATTTTACATCATGCTTTTATATTGATATTTATTTCATTATGGGCTGTTACTACATATTTTGGTACAATACTTACGCCTTTTATCTCTTATTTTACAAGGTTTACATGAAGAGGGAGAGTGCCGACAGCTGGAGTTCTGGACTAGAAAAGGAGCAAATCTGATATACCTATTCTGCACAACTTCAAAAGTCCTGAAAATCTACGGAGAATTATTTTGGAATATATATATAAAATATTGGGCAAAAGAAATACATCAGGGGGCCCACCAGGCAGCCACAAGCCTGCAGGGCGCGCCCCTGAGGCTTGTGGCCCACCTGGCAGCCCTCTGATGCCCATCTTCTGCTATATTGAGGGTTTCGACCTGGAAAAAATCAGAACAGAGCTTTCAGGATGAAGCGCCGCCGTCTCGAGGCGGAACTTGGCAGAATCAATCTAGAGCTCCGGCAGGGCTGTTCTGCCGGGGAAACTTCCCTTCGAGAGGGGGGAATGGAAGCCATCGTCATCACCAACGAACATCTCATCGAGAGGGGGTCATTCTCCATCAACATCTTCATCAACACCATCTCCTCTCCAAACCCTAGTTCATCTCTTGTATCCGATCTTTGTCTCAAAACCTCGGATTGGTACCTGTGGGTTGCTAGTAGTGTTGATTACTCCTTGTAGTTGATGCTAGTTGGTTTACTTGGTGGAAGATCATATGTTCAGATCCTTGATCATCATTAATACTCCTCTGATTATGAACATGAATATGCTTTGTGAGTAGTTACGTTTTTTCCCGAGGACATGGGGTAAGTCTTGTTATAAGTAATCATGTGAATTTGGTATTCGTTCGATATTTTTGATGAGATGTATGTTTTCTCTCCTCTAGTGGTGTCATGTGAACGTCGACTACATGATAGTTCACCATTGTTTGGGCCTAGAGGAAGGCATTGGTAAGTAATAAGTAGATGGTGGGTTGCTAGAGTGACAGAAGCTTAAACCCTACTTTATGCGTTGCTTCGTAAGGGGCTGATTTGGATTCACATGTTTTATGCTATGGTTAGATTTATCTTAATTCTTCTTTCGTAGTTGCGGATGCTTGCGAGAGGGGTTAATCATAAGTGGGAGGCTTGTCAAAGTAAGGGCAGCACCCAAGCACCGGTCCACCCACATATCAAATTATCAAAGTAACGAACGCGAATCATATATACATGATGAAAACTAGCTTGACAGAAATTCCCATGTGTCCTCAGGAGTGCCTTGCTTTATATAAGAATTTGTACAGGCTTGTCCTTTGGTATAAAAAGGATTGGGCCACTTTGCTACACCTTTGTTACAATTGTTACTTGCTACCCGTTACGAATTATCTTATCACAAAACTATTTGTTACCGATAATTTCAGTGCTTGCAGAGAATACCTTACTGAGAACCGCTTGGGTTTGACACTCTTACTTATCGAAAGGACTACGATAGATCCCCTATACTTGTGGGTCATCAGGCCTCCATCTCATCAATCCAAATTCGTTGTCACACCTCTTGTACAAACTTTATACTAGAGCTACGGCGGTTAATTTGGATAGGTGGGAGTATCATTTTTTACTTTTCTTTTCTTGAATTTCCATCCATGAGAGCGTTTCCCACCTGAATTCCTCATATCCATATGTGGACCAAAAGTCCTCATCTTCTATAACAGTAAACACCCTAGGGCTGGGGGCCTCACAATCAATTGAGGTCTCCAATTGGAATTTGGTCATCCAATTTTGGTCGGGTCAATAATTTCTCAATAAGTTCTCTCATTCAATTCTTCTAATTCACTATACTATTTAATTTTGGAGCCTATTGAATGGATTAAAGTATTCGATTTGGGATTTGGTTCATGATTTCGATTGGGTCAACGTCTTTTAAAATCAACCGGGGGTAACCGACTTATAAAAATATATCAATCCTGTGCACCCCCTCGTCACCTAGAAATATATTATTGTAGCACCAAAATAGTACATGTAGACAATGATGTGGAAAATTTTCTGATGTAAATATTGGTTGATTAGCATATAACACAGAACCACAGTACGAAAGACCCATCAAAACACCGCATTATAAATAAAATAAAATAAATATTTAATCATTTCTCACACTAGCCAAATCAAATTCTCCCTCGGTTCCAAGATATAAGGTGTATTTTTTTCTTGAAAAGTCAAATCCATTTAACTTTGACTAAGTTCGGAGTAAAAAATTATCGTCACCTACAATCCTAATAAATAAATTATGAAAAATTCATTTCATGAATAATTTAATGATCACAACTTGGTATTCTGGATATTAATATAGTTCTCTACAAATTTGGTCAAACTTGAAGAGTTTTGACTTTTTAAATAATCTAATACACCTATATATTACAACAAAGAGACAAACTTACTTTATAAAAATACAACAACATTAATGGCGCAGCAACGCACGCTTGATCCTTCTAGTAAGCAACATGTACGACGTGGGGGGACGAATCTATCCTCATGAACATCATTATCATTATCATTATCACTAGGTGGATGTTCATTACCAGATTGAGTTTCAGCATCAGAAATAGAAAAATCATTACTATCATCAGGAGGTTTTTCTATCTCCGGTTCACTAGAAGCATGCAAAGTCCTATCATTTTTCTTTTTCTTCTTCTTCTTAGAAGGACTAGGTGTATCGGCATTAATTCCTTGAGATTCTTGTTCAATTATTTTAGGATGACCTTCGGGATAATGAGGTTCTTGGGTCATACTACCTCCTCTAGTTACTACTCTAATAGCATGATCATTCATATTATTATTCATTTCATCAAGCAATTCTCTTTGAGATTTAACAACTTGTTCTAACTAAGTTTGAACCATAGAGGCATGTTTTTCTACACCTCTAACAACATTACTGATTCTAAATAACAAGCCACTCAAGCGAGCAATCATATCAGAATTATATTTCAAGTGTTTCAGGACATTTGCATTGAAGTGCTCTTGTTTCATAATATAGTTATCAAACTCATATAAGCATTGACTAGGATGTTTATTGTAATGGATATCACCTTCATCAAACTTTAATAGATAATTTACCTCTACCACCTGTGGAGGAGGTGGTGTGTTGAGTCCATAAATTTCTTCAATAGGTGGTAAATTCTTAACATCCCCAACCTTAATACCTTTTTCCTTCATGCATTTCTCTGCCTCTTGCATATCTTCAGGACTGAGAAATAATATACCCCTCTTCTTAGGAGTAGGTTCAATTGGTGGTTCAGGGAGAGTCTACTCATCAAAATTCTTTAATATATTATTCAATAATTCCTTAGCTTGTTCAACGGTTCGTTCCCTCAAAACACAACCAGCACAACTATCTAGGAAGTCCCTAGAAGCATCAGTTAGTCCATTGTAAAAGATATCGAGTATTTCATATTTCTTAAGTGGATGATCAGGCAAAGCATTAAGAAATTAGAGAAGCCTCCCCCAAGCTTGTGGCAGACTCTCTTCTTTAATTTGCACAAAGTTAAATATTTCCTGTAAGGCAGCTTGTTTCGTATGAGTAGGAAAATATTTTTCATAGAAGTAGGGACTACACACACAACTAGGAGTAAGAGTATTGTACCATATCTTAGCATCACCCTTTAATGAGAACAGAAATAATTTGAGAATGTAATGTAGCGTATCTTCTCATCATGAGCAAATATGGTGGCTATATCATTCAACTTAATAAGATGTGGTACCACAGTTTCAGTTTCGTAGCCATGAAAAGGATCAGATTCAACCAAAGTGATTAACTCTGGGTCGACAGAGAATTCATAATCATTATCGGTAACAAAGACAGGTGAAGTAGCAAACTTAGGATCACATTTCATTTTAGCAGTCAAAGTCTTTTCTTTATACTTGCATAGTAGTTTCTTAACATCATTTCTATCTTCACAATAAGGAATATCTCTAGCTATTTATTCATCCAAAGCATAACCTTCAGGTATTTCAGGCATTTCAAAACTAGGAGAGAGAGGAGTAGTAGGTGATTCAAAATCTTCATTAGTTTCAGCATTTTCAAGTTCTCTAGCTTTAGCAAGATGAGCATCAAGTAATTCATTCAGTGGCATAGTTTCAGCGCTTGTAGCAATGGTATCATTATAAATTTCAGAAGTAGCATCATCAAGCATATAAGGACAATCAATAGGTGGTGGTGTAACAAGCTGATTCAAAACAGTAGGTGAATCAAAAGTAGAGCTAGATGGAAATTCTTTACCTCCTCTCGTACGAGAGGGGACAATCTTGGTTCTTGTATCCTTAAGATTCTTCATAGTGATAAGTTGATATAAATCCCAAGTGACTCAACAAATATAGCTATGCTCCCCGACAACGCTGCCACAAAAAGGTCTTGATAACCCACAAGTATAGGGGATCGCAACAGTTTTCGAGGGTAGGGTATTCAACCCAAATTTATAGATTCGACACAAGGGGAGCCAAAGAATATTTGAGAGTATTAGAAGTTGAGTTGTCAATTCAATCACACCTGGAGATGAATATCTACAACAAAGTGATCAGTAGAACAATAGTATGATAGTTGGATAGCAGTAGTAGAAGTGAAAATAGCGGTAACACTAGTAGTAGTGAATCTGTAGCAAGTGCAACAACAACAGTAGTAGTAACTTACCAACAACAGTAAGTGAAAAGATCATAGGCACTGGATCAATGTATTTATTGGATGATATTCATCATATAATAGTCATAACCTAGGGAAACACAGAACTAGCTCCAGTTCGTCAATGTAATGTATGCATGTATTCTGTATATAGTCATACGTGCTTATGGAAAAGAACTTGCATGCCATCTTTTGTCCTACCCTCTTGTGACAGCGGGTTCATAAGGAAACTAAGAGATATTAAGGCCTCCTTTAATAGAGAACCGGAACAAAGCATTAACACAAAGTGAATACATGAACTCCTCAAACTACGGTCATCACCGTGAAGTATACCAATTTCTGTCACCCTGGTGTTGACGGATCATAACCCGTAATAGGCGCATATGACTAGGCAAGATCGGATAAGAACATAGATATAATGATGATAACATAAACGGTTCAGATCTAAAATCATGGCACTCGGGCCCTTGTGACAAGCATTAAGCATGGCAAAGTCATAGCAACATCAATCTTAGAACATAGTGGATACTAGGGATCAAGCCCTAACAAAACTAACTCGATTACATGATGAATCTCATCCAATTCCTCACCGACCAGCAAGCCTACAAAGAAATTACTCACTCCAGGCGGGGAGCATCATGGAATTGGTGATGGAGAAGGGTTGATGATGACGAAGACCGAAGATTCCCGTCTTCGGAGCCCCAAACAGGCTCAGATCTGGCCTCCCGATGAAGAACAGGAGGTGGCGGCGGCTTCGTATCGTGAAACGTGATAATTCCTTTTCCCTGATTTTTTTGGGTCCGGGCCACTCGCTCGACTCAGAAGTCACAACCAGACATGGCCAAACGGGCGGCCCGGCCAAGCACGAGGCACAACCCGTGCTAAATGGGCCTCGCACGGGATGACCTGTCGGGGCATGTTTAGCAATCGAGCCGTGCCGTGCCAGCCCGCGTGTTGCACCTTCAGGTCCAAGCATGGCCTACTTACTAAACGGGGTGGCCCGTTGGCCCATTTAGCACGTTGGGCTTCTCATTTCCGGCCTGATGGGCTTATTTTTAGGCCTATTAGGCCATATTTAATATATATATATATATATTAAAAAATACATAAAAATGAACATACCATGTCGTGTCGTACCGCGTGCCTGATACGTCTCCATCGTATCCACTTTTCCAAACTCTTTTGCCCTTGTTTTGGACTCTAATTTGCATGATTTGAATGGAACTAACCCGGACTGACGCTGTTTTCAGTAGAATTGCCTTGGTGTTATTTTTGTACGGAAATAAAAGTTCTCGGATCGTCCTAAAAATTTACGGAGAATATTTTTGGATTTAATAAAAAATACCGGCGCAAGAATTAACTAGAGGGGGCCACTTGTAGGCCACAAGCCTGCTAGGAGCGGCCACCCCCTGGCCGCGCCTAGCAGGCTTGTGGGGCCCTCGTGGATCCTTTGACCTCCTCTCTAGCTCCATATAACCCTATTTGCGGAGAAAAAAGTCAGATAGAAGAGTTCATCACGTTTCACGATACGGAGCCGCCGCCACCTCCAGTTCTTCCTCGGGAGACCAGATCTGGAGTCCGTTTTGGGCTCCGAGGAGAGGAAATCGACGCCATCGTCATCACCTACGATCCTTCATCACCTACCATTTTGCTCTCCGTCATAGACTTGTTGGACGGTGATGGGTTGGATGAGATTTATCATGTAATCGAGTTAGTTTTGTTAGGGTTTGATCCCTAGTATCCACTATGTTCTGAGATTGATGTTGCCATGACTTTGCTATGCTTAATGCTTGTCACTAGGGCCCGAGTGCCATGATTTCAGATCTAAACCTAATATGTTTCCATCAATATATATGTTTTCTTGATCCTATCTTGCAAGTTGTAGACACCTATTACGAGTTATGATCCGCATCCCCCAGGGTGACAATAACTGGGATTCTTTCCAGTGATTACCGTAGTTTGAGGAGCTCATGTATTCACTAAGTGCTAATGCTTTGGTGTGGTTCTCTGTTAAAAGGAGGCCTTAATATCCCTTAGTTTCCATTAGGACCCTGCTACCACGGGAGGGTAGGACAAAAGATGTCATGCAAGTTCTTTTCCATAAGCATGTATGACTATATATGGAATACATGCCTACATTACATTGATGAATTGGAGCTAGTTCTGTGTCACCCTATGTTATAACTATTGCATGATGAATGACATCCAACATAATTATCCATCACTGATCCATTGCCTACGAGCTTTTCACATATTGATCCTTGCTAAGTTACTTTTGCGCTACTACTGTTACAATCACTATAAAACTGCTACTGTTACTTTTTCTACCGTTACCGCTATTTCCATGCTACCTTACTATTTTAACGGACTTTGTTATTCTTGATATTCTGGAGGACAACAGTATGTCGATCATCCTTGATAGACCCCTTTTGAATACTGCATGGGGTGTTATTGATTGCAACAAGGGAAATGCCACTTTTCATATTAATGGTAATGAGCATATGGTACACTTTCCGAAGAAACAACCTCAAGTTCATAGTATCAACTCCATTGAAAAAATTCCAACGATTACTATTGGAGACTTTGAATTCCCTCTTCCTACTGTCAAGAAGAAATATGATATACTTATTGTTGGGGATATGCATATCCCCATTGAGGTAACTTAGTGTTATTCAAAAATTCTTCGGTTTCATGTTATTCGAAAGAAGTTTGTTAATAAGACTCGAGCAACCTTATTGATGGATTCCTTTTGATGAGCATGAGATGGATGAATTTAGAAAGCACAACTTTTTGTACACAACTTTTACTTTATGTTAGTAAGTTTAAATTAAGGGAAAATGCTATTATTTTTTTGTTTTCTGAGTTTCCCATGCAATAAAAAAGTGACCTGAAACTAAAAAAATTCAAATGTTGTGAAAATGGAGTATGATTTTTTCTGAAATATTTAAAAATTTCTGTCACTAAGCACACTACAGGGGGCTGCACCGGTGGGCCACAAGCCCACAAGGCGCGACCACCCCCCTGGCCGCGCCCAGCAGGCTTGTCGGTCCCATGTGCCCCCCTTCACTTATTCCAACACCCATCCACTTCATCTTCCTCCAGAAAAAAATCCCACCATTGCTTAAAACCATGTTCTAGCTCATTTTGCTGCCATTTTTGATCTCCTTGTTAAAAGCTTCATTCGCAAATTGTTTTGGGAGATTGTTCTTCGCTATGTGACTCCTCCAATGGTCCAATTATTTTTTGTTCTAGTGCTTTATATATTGCAAATTTCTGTTCTTATGGTGACCTTGTTCTTGAGCTTGCATGCCAAATTTGTATGGTCCCAAGTAGTTTTGATGCATGATATAGCCTCTAGGCATTTGAGGGAGTAGTTGCTATGAGTTTTGTTGAGTTTTGTTCACCTTTATTTTGAGTCACTAAATTTTTCAGAAAAAGAAATGCTGAGGAGATTATTAAGAGGATCTTCAAGCCGGAATTCTAAGGAAGATGAAAATGAGATCAGGGAGAAACTCAAGTATGATCTTCCTCGTGTCGCAGAAGTTCGACCATGTGAACGGCCATGTAACACATTCTTGAGGGCAGTCAGAATTTATGAAGATTCCTGTTATTTGGCCGAGAATGCAGGCATCACTGACTTCCTCAATGATAAGTGTGACCAGTACCTCTTGCTCATGAATACCTTTGTGCAAAATTTTCACTTTCATTCTAGGGAAGACCCTCCTACAGTAGAATTTCACTTATATGATGTGCCTAAGAAAATGAAGCTTTATGATTTTTGCAAAGTTTGCAAAACACCCTATGAGGGCAGCATCAGGGAACCTCGTCCTCGAGACATGGAAGATTTTATTGCCGCAGTTACTTTCGGGGAAGAGAGAGGTGTGTCAAAGGCAAGAGCGGCTAGTTTACATTTTCCTGTGCTACGTTATTATTCATTATTTGCGGGAAGATGTTTAGTTGGTCGCTGGGAGAGTGGAAGTCTTAGTGCCCCTGACCTCGCCATTCTGTGGCATGCTTTATTTCCTGGTAGAACCTTTAGTCTGGGAGCTATGGTATGTTGGGGAACGTAGTAATAATTCAAAAAAATCCTACGTGTCACCAAGATCAATCTAGGATATGCTAGCAACGATAGAGAGGGAGTGCATCTTCATACCTTGAAGATCTCTAAGCGGAAGCGTTACCAAGAACGCGGTTGATGGAGTCCTAACCGCGACAATTCAAATCACGGAAGATCCGATCCAAGCGCCGAATGGACGGAGCCTCCACGTTCAACACACGTACAACCCGGGCACGTCTCCTCCTTCTTGATCTAGCAAGGGGGAAGGAGAAGTTGAGGGAAGCTCCGGCAGCACGATGGCATGGTGGCGGTGGAGTCGTGGTTCTCCGACAGAGCTTTGCTAAGCGCTACGGAGGAGGAGGGGGTGTAGGAAGGGGGAGGGCTACGCCAGGGGAAGGGGTGCGGCTGCCCTCCCACCCACCCCACTATTTATAGGCGGAAGGGGAGAGGGGGCCAGCCCCCTAAATCCATCTAGGGGGGCGACGGCCCCCATAGATCCATCTAGAGGGGGGGGGGCAGCTGATACGTCTCCAATGTATCTAAATTTTTTGATTGTTCCATGCTATTATATTATCTGTTTTGGATGTTTATATGCATTAATATGCTATTTTATATTATTTTTGGGACTAACCTATTAATCGAGAGCCCAGTGTCAGTTTCTGTTTTTTCCTTGTTTTTGAGTTTCACAGATAAGGAATATTAAACGGAGTCCTAACGGAATAAACCTCCAGAAAGATTTTTTTCTGGAAAATATGGAAGTCACGAGACTTGAGAACCAAGGCAGAGGGGCTACCATGGGGCCACAAGCCCTAGGGGCGCGGCCAAAGGATAGGTGGCACGGGCAGGCTTGTGGGCCCCTGACAGCTCCCCTAACCCTAATCTTCATCCTATAAATTCCCAAATATTCCATCATTATCGAGGGGAGCCACGAAAACACTTTTCCGCCGCTAGAAGCTTCTGTCCCGAGAGATCCAATCTTGGAGCCTTTTCTGGTAATTTGCAGGAGGGGATTCGATCATGGAGGGCATCTACATCAACTCCATTGCCCCTGCGATGATGCGTGAGTAGTTCACTACACACCTACGGGTCCATAGCTAGTAGTTAGATGGTTTCTTTTCTATCTTTGCTTCTCAATACCATGTTCTTCATGATCTTCATGGAGATCTATCCGATGTAATACTCTTTTCCGGTGTGTTTGTCGAGATCCGATGAATTGTGGGTTTAGGTTCAGATTATCCATGAATATTATTTGAGTCTTTTCCGAATTCTTATATGCATGATTTCAAATCTTTGCAAGTCTCTTCGAATTGTTGGTTTGGTTTAGCCAACTAGATTGCTAGTTCCTGCAATAGGAGAAGTGCTCAGTTTTTGGTTCAATCTTGTGGTGTCCTCACCCAGTGACAAAGTAGGGGTAGCGAGGCACGTATTGTATTTTTGCCATCAAGGGAAAAAGATGGGTTTTCATCATATTTCTTGAGTTTATCCCTCTACATCATGTCATCTTGCTTAATGCATTACTCTGTTCTTCTTGAACTTAATACTCAAGATGCAGGCAGGAGTCGGTCAATGTGTGGAGTAATAGTAGTAGATGCAGAATCGTTTCGATCTACTTGTCACGGATGTGATTCCTATATGCATAATCATTGCCTTGGATATCTGCATAATTAGTCGCTTTTCTATCAATGGCTTGACAGTAATTTGTTCACTCACCGTAATATTTGCCATCATGAGAGAAGCCATCTAGTGAAACCTAGGGCCCCTGGGTCTATTTTCCATATTATTCTTTCAGATCTAAAACCAAAAATACCAAATTTAGTTTTACTTTCCGTTCAAGCATCCTATTATATCTATCTCTATCAGATCTCATCCTTGCAAGTAACCGTGAAGGGAATTGGCAATCCCTTTATAGCATTGGGTGCAAGAGTTTGATTCTTTGTGCAGGTACATCTATTGGTGACTCTCTTGTGTCTCCTACTAGATTGATAACCTTGGTTCTCAAAAACTGAGGGAAATACTTATCTACTTTGCTCCATCAAACCGTTCCTCTTCATGGGAAAGCAACGCATGCTCGACAAGTAGCAAGAAGGATTTCTGGCGCCGTTGCCGGGGAGATACATAACAAGTGAATGATACCAAGTACCCATCACAAACTCATCTCTTGCATTTACTTTATTTGCCATTTGCCTCTCGTTTTCCTCTCCCCCACTTCTAAAATGATTTTCAGAAAATACCAAAAAGATTTGCCGTTCGCCCTTATTCGTTCGTCTTCTCATTTGCTTTTTGCTTGCTTCTGCGCTTGATTGCTTGCTTTGCCACGATGAATCAAGAGAATACTAAGTTGTGTGACTTTTCCAATACTAATAGTAATGATTTTATTAGTACTTCGATTAGTCCTGCCGCTAGTGCAGAATCTTATGAAATTAATGCTGCTTTGCTCAATCTTGTTATGAAAGAACAATTTTCTGGCCTTGCTAATGAAGATGCCGCATCCCATCTAAATACTTTCGTTTAGTTGTGTGATATGCAAAATAATAAATATGTGGATAATGATATTGTTAAATTGAAGCTATTTCCGTTCTCACTACGAGATCGTGCTAAAACTTGGTTTTCATCTTTGCCTAAAAATAGTATTGATTCATGGAATAAGTGTAAAGATGCTTTTATTTCCAAGTACTTTCCACCCGCTAAGATTATCTCCCTTAGGAATGATATAATGAATTTTAAGCAAATTGCATGAACATGTTGCACAATCTTGGGAGAGTATGAAACTTATGATTAGGAATTGCCCCGCGCATGGTTTGAGTTTATGGATGGTTATACAAATTTTCTATGTTGGATTGAATTTTGCTTTTAGGAACCTTTTAGATTCCGCCACTGGTGGTACTTTCATTGAAATCACATTAGGAGAAGCTACTAAACTCCTAGATAATATTATGGCAAATTAATCTCAATGGCATACTGAAAGATCTCCTACTAGTATAAAAGTGCATGCTATTGAAGAGATTAATACTTTGAGTGAAAAGATGGATGAATTGATGAAATTGTTTGCTAGTAAGAGTGATCCTATTGATCCTAATGATATGCCTTTGTCTTCTTTTATTGGAAATAATAATGATTCTATGGAAATGAATTTTGTTGGAAGGAACAATTTTGGTAATAATGCCTATAGAGGCAATTTCAACGCTCAGACGTTTCCTAGTAATTCCTCAAATAATTATGGTAATTCCTACATCAATTCTTATGGAAATTATAATAATATGCCCTCTGATCTTGAGAGTGTTGTTAAATAATTCATTAGTACTCAAAAAGGTTTCAATGCTATGATGGAAGAAAAAGTTCTTAAGATCGATGCTTTGGCTAGGAACGTTGATAGAATTTCTCTTGAGATTGATTCTTTAAAAATAGATCTATTCCACCCAATCATGATATTAATTAGTATTTAAAAGCTATGAGAATTTCTATCGATGCTTGTAAGGAAAGAACCGCTAGAGTTCGTGCTAAGCTTGAATGGCTTGAAAAGGTGTGTTCTCGTGATAATATTGATGACGATCTTAAAGTGATTGATGCAACTACTATTGAATCTTTGTTTTCCAATGTTAATCTTGATAATGATGGGACTGGAGATGAGTGAACTTTAGTTAAAAGGCGTCCCAATGATTCAGAGTTTTTAGATCTTGATGCTAAGATTGATAAAAGTGGGATTGAAGAGGTCAAAACTTTAAATAGCAATGAACCCACTCTTATGGATTTCAAAGACTTTAATCATGGTAGCTGCTCTTTGATTTATTGTATTTCCTAGTTGCAATCCATGTTGAATTCTCCTCATGCTTATAATCAAAACAAGGCTTTTACTAAACATATTGTTGATGCTATGATGGAAGCTTTTGAAGAAAAACTTGAGTTGGAAGTTTCTATACCTAGAAAGCTTTATGATGAGTGGGAACCTACTAGTAAGATTAAGATTAAATATTATGAGTGCCTTGCTTTGTGTGATTTGGGTGCTAGCGTTTCCACGATTCCAAAAACTTGATGTGACGTGTTACGTTTCCGTGAATTTGATGATTGTTCCTTAAATTTGCATGTTGCAGATTCCACTATAAAGAAACCTATGGGCAGAATTACTGATGTTCTTATTGTTGCAGATAGGAATTATGTGCCCGTAGATTTCATTGTTCTTGATATAGATTGCAATCCTACATGTCCTATTATTCTTGGTAGACCTTTTCTTAGAACAATTGGTGCAATTATTGATATGAAGGAAGGGAATATTAGATTACAATTTCCATTAAGGAAGGGTATGGAACACTTTACTAGAAATAAAATAAAATAACCTTATGAATATATCATGAGATCTACTTATGATTGCATACCAAAGATGACAATACCTAGATCTATTGCGTTTTGCCTAGCTAGGGGCGTTAAACAATAGCGCTTGTTGGGAGGCAACCCAATTTTATTTTGCTTTCTGCTTTTTGTTTCTGTTTTGGTGTGTTTGGAACATTATTAATTCTGTATTAATTGTTTTTTTTGTGTTTAAATTAGTGTTTGAGCCAAGTATAACCTTTGGGGTGATCTATGGTAGTTGTTGATTTGATCTTGCTGAAAAACAGAAACTTTTGCGCTCAGTCCAGGAATTTTCCAAACTTTTCAGAGTGTTTAATTGATATGAAATTTTTACACAAGATTGATATAAAAATTTCTCTGGTTTTACTATTTTTTCAGAATTTTTAGAGTTCCATAAGTATTTGAAGTTTACACATTGCTACAGACTGTTCTGTTTTTGGCAGATTCTGTTTTCTTTGTGTTGTTTGCTTATTTTGATGCATCTATGGGTCGTATCGGGGGGTATGAGTCATGGAAAAGTTTGAATACAGTAGGTATTACACAAATAAAAATAAAAAACGAGTTCACAACAGTACCTAAAGTGGTGATTTATCTTTTTATGCTAACGGATCTCATGAGTTTTCTGTTGAGTTTTGTGTTGTGAAGTTTTCAAGTTTTGGGTGAAGATTCGATGGACTATGGAATAAAGAGTGGCAAGAGCCTAAGCTGGGGATGCCCAAGGAACCCCAAGTCATATTCAAGGATACCAAAAAGCCTAATCTTGGGGATGCCCTAGAAGGCATCCCCTCTTTCGTCTTCAATCCATCGGTAAATTTACTTGAGACTATATTTTTATTCACCACATGATATGTGTTTTGCTTGGAGCGTCTTGTATGATATGAGTCTTTGCTTTTTAGTTTGCCACAATCATCCCTTCTGCACACATATTTAGAGAGAGACACACTGAATCATGAATTTATTAGAATACTCTTTGTGCTTCACTTATATCTTTTGAGCTAGGCAATGTTGCTCTAGTGCTTCACTTATATCTTTATAGAGCATGGTGGTGTTATATTTTATAGAAATTATTTCACTCTCATTACTCACTTATATTATTTTGAGAGTTTGTTAAAAACAGCATGGTAATTTGTTTAGGTTATGAATTTAGTCCTAATATAATGGCATCCAAGAGGGATATAATAAAAACTTCCATATTAAGTGCATTAAAAACTATGAGAAGTTTGATTCCTTGCATATAGTTTTGAGATAATAGGGATGGTAATATGAGAGTCATGCTAGTGAGTAGTTGGAAAATGAAGAGATACGTGTGTTGAAGCTTGTGATTCCCGTAGCATGCACGTATGGTGAACCGCTATGTAACGAAGTCGGAGCATGACTTGTTTAATGATTGTTGACCTTTCTGTGAGGGTCGGGAGCGCACTATGGTTAACTCCTACCAACCTCTCCCCTAGGAGCATGCGTCTAATGCTCTGTTTGATAACTAATAGACTTTTTCAATAAGTATGTGAGTTCTTTATGATTAATGTTGAGTCCATGGATTATACGCACTCTCACCCATCCACCTTTGCTAGCCTCTTTAGTACCGCGCAACTTTCGCCGGTACACCAAACCATATATTCCTCAAAACAGCCACCATATATTCCTCAAAACAGCCGCCATACCTACCTATTATGGCATTTCCATATCCGTTCCGAGATATATTGCCATGCAACTTCCACCATGTCGTTTTTCTATGACACGCACCATCATTGTCATATTACTTTGCATGATTGTAAGATAGCTAGCATGATGTTTTCATGACTTGTCTATTTTTGATGTCATTTGCTATGCTAGATCGTTGCACATCCCGGTACACCACCGGAAGCATTCATATAGAGTCATATTTTTTCATAGGTATCAAGTTGTAATTTTTCTTACTTTGAGTTATAAGTAAATAAAAGTGTGATGATCTTTCATTATTAGAGCATTGTCCCATGTGAGGAAAGGATGATGGAAGATATGATTCCCTCACAAGTTGGGATGAGTATCTGAACTAAAAATAAATAAAAGAGGCCAGCGAAGCCCAAATAAAAAAATAAAAGAGGCCAAAGAAGCCCACCAAGAAAATGAATGAGAGAATGAGAGAAGGGACAATTTCTACTACCTTTTTTCCCACACTTGTGCTTCAAAGTAGCACCATTATCTTCATGATAGAGAGTATCCTATTTTGTCACTTTCATATAACTAGTGGATATTCATTATGCACGAGCACTTAGTTTTCTTTTTGAGCTTTCATACACTTATAGATCTAAGTGCATTTGTTGCATGGCAATCCCTACTCACTCACATTGATATCTATTGATGGGCATCTTCATAGCCCATTGCTACTCCTAGTTGATGTGAGACTATCTTCTCCTTTTTTTCCTTGCACCTCCTCCATATTCTATTCCACCTATAATGCTATATACATGGCTTGCGCTCATGTATTGCGCGAGAGTTGAAAAGGTTTGGGAACACCAAAGTGTGAAACAATTGCTTGAGTTGTCATCGGGGTTGTGCATGATTTAGATACTTCGTGTGGGGAAGATGGGAATAGCCAGACCATATGATTTTGTAGGGATGACTTTCTATGGCCATGTTATTTCGCAAGGACACGACTACCTTGTTGGTGTGCTCAAGTATTACTGTTTTTATGTCAATACTAGACTACTGTTTTGAATCTTACGGATCTGAATATTCATGCCACAATAAAGAATATTACTTGGATAAATATGTTGGGTAGCATTCCACATAAAAAATTCTGTTTTTATCATTTACCTACTCGAGGACGAGCAGGAATTAAGCTTAGGGATGCTGATACGTCTCCAATGTATCTATAATTTTTGATTGTTCCATGCTATTATATTATTTGTTTTGGATCTTTATATCCATTAATATGCTATTTTATATTATTTTTGGGACTAACCTATTAATCTAGAGCCGAGTGCCAGTTTTTGTTTTTTCCTTGTTTTTGAGTTTCATAGATAAGGAATATTAAACGGAGTCCAAACGGAATAAAACCTCCGGAAAGATTTTTTTTCTGGAAAATATGGAAGCCACGAGACTTGAGAACCAAGGCAGAGGGGCTGCCGTGAGGCCACAAGCCCTAGGGGCGCGGCTAGGGGGTAGGCCGCGCTGGGCAGGCTTGTGGGCCCCTGGCAGCTCCCCTAATCCTAATATCCATCCTATAAATTCCCAAATAATCCATCATTATCGAGGGGAGCCACGAAAACACTTTTCTGCCGCCAGAAGCTTCTGTTCCCGAGAGATCCAATCTTGGAGCCTTTTCCGGTAATCCGCCGGAGGGGGATTCGATCATGGAGGGCATCTACATCAACTCCATTGCCCCTCCGATCATGCGTGAGTAGTTCACCATAGACCTACAGGTCCATAGCTAGTAGCTAGATGGCTTCTTCTCTCTCTTTGCTTCTCAATACCATGTTCTACATGATCTTCAAGGAGATCTATCCGATGTAATACTCTTTTGCGGTATGTTTGTCGAGATCCGATGAATTGTGGGTTTATGTTCAGATTATCCATGAATATTATTTGACTCTTTTCTGAATTCTTATATGCATCATTTCATATCCTTGCAAGTCTCTTCGAATTATTGGTTTGGTTTGGCCAACTAGATTGGTAGTTCTTGCAATAGGAGAAGGGCTTAGTTTTGGGTTCAATCTTGCGGTGTCCTCACCCAGTGACAAAGTAGGGGTAGCGAGGCACGTATTGTATTGTTGCCATCAAGGGTAAAATATGGGGTTTTCATCATATTGCTTGAGTTTATCCCTCTACATCATGTCATCTTGCTTAATGCGTTACTCTGTTCTTCTTGAACTTAATACTCTAGATGCACTCGAGAGTCGGTCGATGTGTGGAGTAATAGTGGTAGATGCAGAATCGTTTCGATCTACTTGTCACGGACGTGATGCCTATATGCATAATCATTGCCTTGGATATCTTCATAATTATTCGCTTTTCTATCAATTGCTTAACAGTAATTTGTTCACCCACCGTAATATTTGCCATCATGAGAGAAGCCATCTAGTGAAACCTATGGCCCCTGGGTCTATTTTCCATATTATACTTTCAGATCTAAAACCAAAAAAATACTTGCTGCCCTATTTTTACTTTTAGTTTTACTTTCCATTCAAGCATCCTGTTATATCTATCTCTATCAGATCTCATCCTTGCAAGTAACTGCGAAGGGATTGACAACCCCTTTATAGCGTTGGGTGCAAGACTTTGATTCTTTGTGCAGGTACATCTCTTGGTTACTCACTTGTATCTCCTACTGGATTGATAACCGTGGTTCTCAAAAGCTGAGGGAAATACTTATCTACTTTGCTGCATCAAACCATTCCTCTTCACGGGAAACCAACGCATGCTCGAGAAGTAGCAGCGGCTCCCCGGGGGGCACTTGCCCCCTAGGGTTTCCAACCCTAGGCGCCTTGGGCCCTTGGGGGGGGGGGCTCACCAGCCCACCAAGGGGCTGGTTCCCACCCAACAACAGCCCATTAGGTCCACCGGGGCAGGTGGACCCTCCCGGTGGACCCTTACACCCCTTTGGTGGTCCCGGTACAATATCGATAAACCCTGAAACCATTTCGGTGACTGAAACTGGACTTCCCATATATAAGTCTTCACCTCTGGACCATTCAAGAACTCCTCGTGACGTTCGGGATCTCATCCGGGACTCTGAACAACTTTCGGTAACCACATACAATTCCCATTACAACTCTAGCGTCACCGAACCTTAAGTGTGTAGACCCTACGGGTTCGGGAACCATGCAGTCATGACCGAGACACCTCTCTTACCAATAACCAATAGTGGGATCTGGATACCCATATTGGCTCCCACATGTTCCACGATGATCTCATCAGATGAACCACGATGTCGGGGATTCACATAATCCCGTATATGATTCCCTTTGTCCATCGGTATGTTACTTGCCCGAGATTCGTTCATCGGTATCCGTATACCTTGTTCAATCTCGTTACCGGGAAGTCTCTTTACACGTTCCGTAACACATGATCCTGTGACTAACTCCTTAGTCACATTGAGCTCATTATGATGATGTATTACCGAGTGGGCCAAAAGATACCTCTCCGTCACACGGAGTGACAAATCCCAGTCTCGATTCGTGCCAACCCAACAGACACTTTCAGAGACACCTATAGTTCACCTTTATAGTCACCCAGTTACGTTGTGACATTTGATACACCCAAAGCATTCATACTGTATCCGGGAGTTGCATAATCTCATGGTCTAAGGAAATAATACTTGACTATGAAAAGCTCTAGCAGATGAACTACATGATCTTGTGCTATGCTTATGATTGGGTCTTGTCCATCACATCATTCTCCTAATGTTGTGATCTCGTTATCAATGACATCCAATGTCCATGGCCAGGAAACCATGACCATCTATTGACCAATGAGCTAGTCAAATAGAGGCTCACTAGGGACATGGTGTGGTCTATGTATTCACACATGTATTACGGTTTCCGGTTAATACAATTATAGAATGAACAATAGACAATTATCATGAACAAGGAAATATAATAATAACCATTTTATTATTGCCTCTAGGGCATATTTGCAACAGTCGCCCACTTGCACTAGAGTTAATAATCTAGTTACATTGTGATGAATCGAACACCCATAGAGTTCTGGTGCTGATCATGTTTTGCTCGTGAAAGTGGTTTAGTCGACGGATCTGCGGCATTCAGATCCATATGTACTTTCCAAATATCTATATCTCCATCCTAAATGTAACCGCAAATGGAGTTGAAGCGGTGCTTGATGTGCTTGGTCTTCTTGTGAAACCTGGGCTCCTTGGCAATGGCAATAGCTCTAGTGTTGTCACAAAAGAGAGTCATTGGGCCCGACGCATTGGGAATCACTCCTAGGTCGGTGATGAACTCCTTCATCCAGACTACTTCTGTGCTGCTTCCGAAGCAGCTATGTACTCCTCTTCACATGTAGATGTCACCATGACGCTTTGCTTGCAACTGCACCAGCTGACTGCCCCACCATTCAAAATATACACGTATTCGTTTTGTGACTTGGAGTCATCCGGATCTGTGTCGAAGCTAGCATTGACGTAACCCTTTATGATGAGCTCTTCGGCACCTCCATAAATGAGAAACATATCCTTAGTACATTTCAGGTACTTAAGGATATTCTTGACCGTTGTCGAGTGTTCCATTTCGGGATCACTTTGGTACCTCCCTACCAAACTTATGGCAAGGTTCACATCAGGTCTGGTACACAGCATGGCATACACAATAGAGCCTAGGGATGAGGCGTAGGGGATGACACTCATCTTTTCTCTATCTTCTACTGAGGTCGGGCATTGAGCTGTGCTCAATCTCACACCTTGCAATACAGGCAAGAACCCCTTCTTGGACTGATCCATATTGAACTTCTTCAATATCTTTTAAAGGTATGTGCTTCGTGAAAGACCAATGAGGCGTCTCGATCTATCTCGATAGATCTTGATGACTAATATGTAAGCAGCTTCTCTAAGGTCCTTCATTGAAAAACACTTATTCAAGTAGGACTTTATGCTTTCCAAAAGTTGTATATCATTTCCCATCAACAGTATGTCATCCACATATAAAATGAGAAATGCTACAGAGCTCCCACTCACTTTCTTGTAAATACAGGCTTCTCCATAAGTCTGCATAAACCCAAACGCTTTGATCACCTCATCAAAGCGAATGTTCCAACTCCGAGATGCTTGCACCAGCCCATAGATGGTGCGCTGGAGCTTGCATACCTTGTCAGCATTCTTAGGATCGACAAAACCTTCCGTCTTCATCATATACAATTCTTCCTTAAGGAAACCATTAAGGAATGCCGTTTTGATATCCATTTGCTAGATCTCATAGTCATAAAATGCGGCAACTGCTAACATGATTCAGACGGACTTCAACATCGCTATGGGTGAGAAGGTCTCATCGTAGTCAACTCCTTGAACTTGTCGATAACCCTTAACGACAAGCCGAGCCTTATAGAAGGTCACATTACCATCCGCGTCAGTCTTCTTCTTAAGCATCCATTTATTTTCTATGGCTTGTCGATCATCGGGCAAGTCCACCAAAGTCCATACTTTGTTCTCATACATGGATCCTATCTTTGATTTCATGGCTTCAAGCCATTTGTTGGAATTTGGGTCTGCCATGGCTTCTTCATAGTTCGAGGGTTCACAGTTGTCTAACAACATGATTTCCAGGACAGGGTTGCCATACCACTCTGGTGTGGAACGTGTCCTTGTGGACCTACGAAATTTAGTAGTAATTTGATCAGAAGTTTCATGATCATCATCATTAACTTCCTCTCTAGTCGATGCAGGCACCACAGGAACATTCTCCTGCACTGCCCTACTTTCCAGTTTGAGAGGGGGTACAATTACCTCATCAAGTTCTACTTGCCTCCCACTTACTTCTTTCTAGAGAAACTCTTTCTCTAGAAAGGATCCATTCTTGGCAACTAAGATCTTGCCTTCGGTTCTGAGGCAGAAGGTATACCCAATAGTTTCCTTAGGGTATCCTATGAAGACACACTTTTCCGATTTGGGTTCGAGCTTTTTAGGTTGAAGTTTCTTGACATAAGCATCGCATCCCCAAACTTTCAGAAATGACAGCTTAGGTTTCTTCCCAAACCATAATTCATACAGTGCCATCTCAATGGATTTAGACGGTGCCCTATTTAAAGTGAATGCGACAGTCTCTAATGCATATCCCCAAAATGATAGCAGTAAATCAGTAAGAGACATCATAGATCACATGATATTCAATAGACTGCGATTAGGACGTTCGGACACACCATTAAACTAAGGTGTGCTAGGTGGCGTGAGTTGTGAAACTATTCCATATTTCCTTAAGTGTGTGCCAAACTCGTGACTCAAATATTCGCCTCCACGATCAAATCGTAAGAACTTTATTTTCTTGTCATGTTGATTCTCTACCTCACTCTGAAATTTCTTGAACTTTTCAAAGGTCTCAAACTTGTGTTTCATTAAGTAGACATACCCATATCTACTTAAGTCATCAATGAGGGTGAGAACATAACGATAGCCACCGCGAGCCTCAACGCTCATCAGTCCACATACATCGGTATGTATTATTTCCAACAAGTTGGTTGATCGCTCCATTGTTCCGGAGAATGGAGTCTTAGTCATCTTGCCCCTGAGGCATGATTCGCACGTGTCAAATGATTCATAATCAAGAGACTCCAAAAGTCCATCTGCATGGAGTTTCTTCACTCATTTTACACCAATATGACCAAGGCGGCTGTGCCACAAGTATGTATGACTATCATTATCAACCTTACATCGTCTTGTATTCACACTATGAATATGTGTAACATCACGTGCGAGATTCAATAAAAATAAACCATTGACCAGCGGGTCATGACCATAAAACATATCTCTCATATAAATAGAACAACCATTATTCTCGGATTTAAATGAGTAGCCATCTCGCATCAAACGAGATCCAGATACAATGTTCATGCTCAAAGCTAGTACTAAATAACAATTATTCAGGTTTAAAACTAATCCCGAAGGTAGATGTAGAGGTAGCATGCCGACGGCATTCACATCGACCTTGGAACCATTCCCGACGCACATCGTCACCTCGTCCTTTGCCAGTCTCCACTTATTCCGCAGCTCTTGCTTTGAGTTACAAATGTGAGAAACCGCACCGGTATCAAATACCCAAGAGCTACTACGAGCGCTGGTAAGGTACACATCAATAACATGTATATCATATATACCTTTGACGTTGCCGGCCTTCTTATTCGCTAAGTACTTGGGACAGTTCCGCTTCTAGTGACCGGTTCCCTTGCAATAAAAGCACTCAGTCTCAGGCTTGGGTCCATTCTTGGGCTTCTTCCCGGCAACTGATTTACCAGGTGTGACAACTTCATTGCCGTCCTTCTTGAAGTTCTTCTTACCCTTTCCTTTCTTGAAACTAGCGGTCTTATTCACCATCAACACTTGATGTTCCTTTTTGATTTCCACCTCCGCTGATTTCAGCATCGAATATAACTTAGGAATGGACTTGTCCATCCCTTGCATATTGTAGTTCATCACAAAACTCTTGTAGCTAGGTGCAAGCGACTGGAGTATTTTATCAATAACCGAGTCATCCGGAAGATTAACTCCCAGCTAAGACCAGCGGTTGTGCAGCCCACACATTTTGAGTATGTGCTCGCTGACAGAACTATTTTCCTCCATCTTGCAACTGAAGAACTTGTCGAAGACTTCGTATCTCTCGAGCCAGGCATGAGCTTGGAAAACCATTCTTAGCTCTTGGAACATCTCATTTGCTTCGTGTTGCTCAAAACGCTTTTGGAGCCCCGGTTCTAAGCTGTAAAGCATGCCGCACTGAACCAGGGAGTAATCATCACTACGCGATTGCCAGGCATTCATAACATCTTGAGTTGCTGGGAAAACGGGTGCATCACCTAGAGGTGCAGCAAGGACATATAATTTCTTGGAAGCTATGAGGATGATCCTCAAGTTATGGACCCAGTCCGTATAGTTGCTTCCATCGTCTTTCAGCTTGGTTTTCTCTAGGAACGCGTTGAAGTTGAGGCCAACATTAGCGTGGGCCATTAGATCTACAAGATAGATTGTAAAGACAATTTTAGACTAAGTTCATGATAATTAAGTTCATTTAATCAAATTATTTAATGAACTCCCACTGAGATAGACATCCCTCTAGTCATCTAAGTGATACATGATTCACATCGACTAGGCCATGTCCGATCATCACGTGAGACGAAGTAGTCATCAATGGTGAACATCTCCATGTTTATCGCATCTACTATACGACTCATGTTCGACCTTTCGGTCTCTCGTGTTCCGAGGACATGTCTGTACATGCTAGGCTTGTCAAGTCAACCTAAGTGTTTCGTGTGTGTAAATCTGGCTTACACCCGTTGTTTGCGAACATTAGAATCTATCACACCCGATCATCATGTGGTGCTTTGAAACAACGATCCTTCGCAATGGTGCACACTTAGCGGGAACACATTTCTTGAAATTTTAGTGAGGGATCATCTTATTTATGCTACCGTTGTTCTAAGCAAATAAGATGTAAGAACATGATAAACATCACATACAAATCATAAAGTGACATGATATGGCCAATATCATCTTGCGCCTTTGATATCCATCTTTGGGGCGTGACATGATCACCGTCATCACCGGCACAACACCATGGTCTCCATCATAATGATCTCCATCATCGTGTCTTCATGAAGTTGTCTCGCCAACTATTACTTCTACTACTATGGCTAACGGTTAGCAATAAATTAAAGTAATTACATGGCGTTTTTGATTGACACGCAGGTCATACAATAAATTAAGACAACTCCTATGGTTCCTGTCAATTGTCATACTCATCGACATGCAAGTTCTGATTCCTATTACAAGAACATGATCAATCTCATACATCACATATATTTCATCACATCCATTTGGCCATATCACATCACAAAGCAAACCCTGCAAAAACAAGTTAGACGTCCTCTAATTGTTGTTGCAAGTTTTACGTGGCTGCTATGGGTTTCTAGCAAGATCATTTCTTACCTACGCAAAAGACACAATAGTGATATGCCAATTGCTATTTACCCTTCATAAGGACCCTCTTCATCGAATCCGATCTGACTAAAGTGGGAGAGACAGACACCCGCTAGCCACCTTATGCAACAAGTGCATGTCAGGCGGTGGAACCAGTCTCACGTAAGCATACGTGTAAAGTCGGTCCAGGCCGCTTCATCCCACAATGCTACCGAATCAAGATAGGACTAGTAACGACAAGCAAATTGACCAAATCATCGCCAACAACTACTTGTGTTCTACTTGTGCATAGAATCTACGCATAGACCTAGCTCATGATGCCACTGTTGGGGGACGTAGTAATAATTCAAAAACAATTCCTACGTGTCACCAAGATCAATCTAGGAGATGCTAGCAATGAGAGAGAGGGAGTTCATATTCATACCCTTGAAGATTGCTAAGCGGAATCTTTACCAAGAACGCGGTTGATGGAGTCGTACTCGCGGCAATTCAACTCGCGGAAGATCCGATCCAAGGGCCAAACGGATGGCGCCTTCGTGTTCAAAACATGTACAGCCCGGGGACATATCCTCCTTCTTGATCCAGCAAGGGGTGAAGGAGAAGTTGAGGGGGAGCTCCGGCAGCACGACGACATGGTGGCAGTGGAGCTCGTTGTTCTCCGGCAGAGCTTCGCTAAGCGCTACGGAGGAGGAGGAGGTGTAGGAAGGGGGAGGGCTGCGCCAGGGGAAGGGGTGTGGCTTCCCTCCCACCCCCCACTATATAGAGGGGGAAGGGGGCGGCCCCCTAGATCCATATAGAGGGGGGGGGCTAGATCAATCTAGAGGGGGGGGGGGGGCGGTGGCCCCCTAGATCCATCTACAGGGGGCGGCCCCCTTGGGGGCACTTGCTCCCTAGTGTTTCCAACCCTAGGCGCCTTGGGACCTTGGGGGACGCACGAGCCCACTAAGAGGCTGGTTCCCACCCAACTACATCCCATTAGGTCCACCGGGGCAGGTGGACCCTCCCGGTGGACCCCCGAAACCCCTTCGGTGGTCCCGGTACAATACCGATAAACCCCGAAACCTTTTTGGTGACTGAAACTTGACTTCCCATATATAAATCTTCACCTCCGGACCATTCCAGAACTCCTCGTGATGTTCGAGATCTCATTCGGGGCTCCGAACAACTTTCGGTAACCACATACAATTCCCATTACAACTAGAGTAGTAACCGAACCATAAGTGTGTAGACCCTACGGGTTTGGGAACCATGCAGTCACGCCCGAGACACCTCTCTGGCCAATAACCAATAGAGGGATCTAGATACCCATATTGGCTCCCACATGTTCGATGATGATCTCATCGGATGAACCACGATGTCGGGGATTCAATTAATCCCGTATACATTTCCCTTTGTCCATCGGTATGTTACTTGCCCAATATTCGATCGTCGGTATCCCTATACATTGTTCAATCTCGTGACCGGCAAGTCTCTTCACTCATTCCGTAACACATGATCCTGTGACTAACTCCTTAGTCACATTGAGCTCATTATGATTATGTATTACCGAGTGGGCCTAGAGATACCTCTCCGTCACACGGAATGACAAATCCAAGTCTCGATTCGTGCCTACCCAACAGACACTTTCGGAGACACCTGTAGTGCACCTTTATAGTCACTCAGTTACGTTGTGATTTTTGATACACCCAAAGCATTCCTATGGTATCCGGGAGTTGCACAATCTCATGGTATAAGGAAATGATACTTGACATTTGAAAAGCTCTAGCAGACAAACTACACGATCTTGTGCTATGCTTAGGATTGGGTCTTGTCCATCACATCATTATCCTAATGATGTGATCCCGTTATCAATGGAATCCAATGTCCATGGCCAGGAAACCATGACCATCTATTGATCATCGAGATGGTCAACTAGAGGCACACTAAGGACATGGTGTGATCTATGTATTCACACATGTATTACTGTTTCCGGTTAATACAATTATAGCATGAACAATAGACGATTATCATGAACAAGGAAATATAATAATAACCATTTTATTATTGCCTCTAGGGCATATTTCCAACGTGGTGGCCCAACGGTTGAACACCAACCGTTCGAAGGGGCCCATATTTGTAGGCATCTATGTATCTCGTTTAGCCAAACATTTTGAGATACCCATTAGGCTTAACGAGAGAGATGAAAGGCTGCTACCATCGAAGGTTGTAGATTATGACCGTATGGTAGCTCATGATGTTATTAACAAAAATGATGATAGGAGGCTTTTTTAGAATTTAGTTTTTAGCTAGGGTACTTGTGAAATTATTGCTCTACCTGCTTCTTCTTTGTTTGATATGCGCTCAGGCAGGTACACCATTATGCTCTGAGAGATTTACAGATATTGGGGTCTGACGCAACCCCCGGCTCCAGAACCAGTACCAGCCCTTGATCTGTACCCGGAGCTAGTTTTTCATTGGGAGCCGCAGGAGTTCGCCAACCAATGGAACTATGATGACGCTCCCGAGTATCCTAGAGAGAGCTCTTTCCAGACATGGTCATAGACCCACTTAGGCCAAAAGCCTAAGCTTGGCGGAGTACGTATTTCTCACCGACTTTACATTCATGTTCACACACTCATCTTTAGTAGTCGGTGTTCATACTCTTTCATTGTACCATCCATGATAGTTTATTTTCTTGTTTCGCTTTCTTCTTGTGTGTTTAATTAACTTTGAGAAAATCCAAAAAAATAGTTATAGCTTTACCTTCTAGTTTGCTTAGTTATAGCATTAAAAGAAAACCCAAAAAGATTTTTCGTTCTTCTTTTGCTTGTTGGGAGCTTTCCCGTGTAAATAGTTTTCCTTATTCTTGTTTTGAATTTCATTTCTTGGGGTCATAAGGAGAAGACCACGATGAAAATTTTGAGTGGCTCTCATACGAATTATTGTTTACCTGTCAGAGAGCCTATATTACCTTGTCTTCTCCTTTGAGCTATTTTTTGCAGATTCCAGCTTAGTCCAATGCATGCGCACCCTTATTATTATTCACACCGTTTGGTCGTGCAAGTGAAAGGCAATAATTACGACATTTGATGAAAATATTGAGATGAAGAAAAGCTGGTATGAACTCGACCTATCTTGCTTTTGTAAATATGATTAGCTCATGGTTCCAAATCCAGTTCATCATGGGTCAAACATATTTGCAATGACAATTAGAGATTATAGTTACTCATGCCATGCTTAATTAGCTAAGAGTGGATAATGGTTTGTTTTGGGTGCCAACATGCATATTAAAATGGTTGTGATGTAGTATTATGGGATGGTATCCTCCTCTGGACGATTCAAGTGGCTCGACTTGGCACATGTTCATGCATGTAGTTCAAACAAATCAACATAGCCTCCATAATATTTATGTTCATAGTGATTTGTATCCTACTCATGCTTGCATTCAATGTTGATTAATCTCAAAGCATGTTGATGACTGTGTCGCTCTCTAGGTGGTCGCTCCCCAATCTTTTGCTAGCCTTCTCTTGTACTAAGCGGGAATACTGCTTGTGCATCCAATTCCTCAAACCCAAAGTTGTTCCATATGAGTCCACCATACCTACCTATATGTGGTATTTACCTGCCGTTCCTAGTAAATTTGCATGTGCCAAACTCTAAACCTTCAAATGAACATTATATTTTGTATGCCCAAATTGCTCATGTGGCGACTAGGGGTAATCAGTATCTTCCATGCTAGGTGGGTTATTCACACGATGTGTGTTGATTCACTATCATTCATGAGAAAGTGGCTGGCAATCAGGATGCCTAGTCCCACGCTCAAAATAAAAGCAAAATATAACTAAACAAAACTCCCCCAGAAATGTGTTTGTATGGACGGTACCCGTGGATTCGGCTCACCGTGGAGTGTGACTAATTTGTGGAGGGGGAACTTTATCATTCTGTTTGGAAACCACCTATAATGTATCTAGCATGGAAGATGTTGAAAACCTTTTGGTCGTTATGTGAGCAATGAAAGCATAGCTCTCAAAAATTATTGCCTACCTCTGTTTTAAAGACTCGAGCTCTGGCACCTCTACAAATAAATGCTTCCCTATGCGAAGGGCCTTTCATTTACTTTATTGTTGAGTCATCATCTTCTTATAAAAGTCACCAGTAAGAGAGCATCACCGTCATTTGTATGCTTTGCTGTTAATTGATATTGAGTATGAGCATGACTGGATTCTTTTTCCGTTATTTACAATGTCTAGTCAGTCCTTGTTCTTTAGAGGTGCTCTGCATTTATGTTTTGAGGTCTCAGAAAGGGCTAGCGAGATACCATTTTTTCATATTGTATCATGATCGTTTTGAAAAAGTGTTGTCATCCGAGAGTTATTATTATTGCTCACTAGTTGATTATGTCGTTGATATGAGTAAACGTGAGACCTAAATGTTATTGTGAACGTGGTTAGTCCATGATCTTTGCTGAAAAGCTGAACATCAGGTAGACGCATTTACAACAACAAGATCAAACAGAGTTTGTAATAGTTTTTCTTTATCACTTTCAGTTTATCAACTAAATTGCTTGAGGATAAGCAATGGGTTAAGCTTGGGGGAGTTGATACGTCTCCATCGTATCCACTTTTCCAAACTCTTTTGCCCATGTTTTGGACTCTAATTTGCATTATTTGAATGGAACTAACCCGGACTGACGCTGTTTTTAGGTGAATTTCCTTGGTGTCATTTTTGTGCAGAAATAAAAGTTCTCGGATCGTCCTAAAAATTTATGGAGAATATTTTTGGATTTAGTAAAAAATACTAGCACAAGAATTAAAAAGAGGGGGCCACCTATAGGCCACAAGCCTGCTAGGCGCGGCCACCCCCTGGCCATGTCTAGCAGGCTTGTGGGGCCCTCGTGGTTCCTCCAACCTCCTCTCGAGCTCCATATAACTCTATTCACGGAGAAAAAAAAATCAGAGAGAAGAGTTCATCGCGTTTCACGATACGGAGCCGCCGAAACCTCATGTTCTTCCTCGGGAGACCAGATCTAGAGTCCATTTTGGGGTGTGGAGAGGGGAAATCGACACCATCGTCATCACCAACCATCCTTCATCACCAATTCCATGATGCTCTCCGCCGTTTGTGAGTAATCCCATCGTAGGCTTGCTGGACGGTCATGGGTTGGATGAGATTTATCATGTAATCGAGCTAGTTTTCTTAGGGTTTGATCCCTAGTATCCACTATGTACCGAGATTGATGTTGCTATGGCTTTGCTATGCTTAATGCTTGTCACTAGGGCCCGAGTGCCATGATTTCAGATCTGAACCTAATATGTTTTCATGAATATATATGTGTTGTTTATCCTATCTTGCAAGTTGTAGACACCTATTCCGAGTTATTATCGGCATCCCCCAGGGTGACAATAACTGGGATTCTTTCCGGTGATTACCGTACTTTGAGGAGTTCATGTATTCACTAAGTTCTAATGCTTTGGTCCGGTTCTCTATTAAAAGGAGGCCTTAGTATCCCTTAATTTACATTATGACCCCGCTGCCACAGGAGGGTAGGACAAAAGATGTCTTGCAAGTTCTTTTCCATAAGCACGTATGACTATATGTGTTATACATGCCTACATTACATTGATGAATTGGAGCTAGTTCTGTGTCACCCTATGTTATAACTGTTGCATGATGAATGACATCCAACATAATTATCCATCACTGATCCATTGCCTACAAGCTTTTCACATATTGATCCTTGCTAAGTTACTTTTGCGCTGCTACCGTTACAATCACTATAAAACTGCTATGGTTACTTTTGATATCGTTACCGTTATTTACATACTAACTTGCTAATGAATACTTTGCTGCAGATATTAAGTCTTTCAGGTATGGTTGAATTGACAACTCAGCTACGAATACTCGAGAATATTCTTTGGCTCCCCTTGTGTCGAATCAATAAATTGGGTTGAATACTCTACGCTCGAAAACTGTTGCGATCCCCTATACTTGTGGGTTATCAGTGCCCAACCTCTAGGCCCAGGCACGGCCCAAGGCAGGATGAGTGCCTCGCATGACACGATTAACTCGTGCTGGGCCGGGCCTGTAGTGTGTCAGGCCTGCATGTTTTTGGGCCGGCCTGGTTAGCATGGCATGTTTGAATAGGTCTGGTCACAACCAACTTCATCCCAATTTATTTTCCTTTTGTTGTTGTTATTGAATTGGTTCAAGGTAGGCCACATTCTCACAATCAAACATGTCCAAAATATCCAAGTCAATCTAGGTCCTACCAAATCATACCCATCCAGACCCACCGAGATACCCAAGACAGAGCCACTACCTAAAACATACAAACTCAGTTGCACCGAGATGACATTTGGTCCCACCAAAGTGCATGTGCCAAGTGGCCTTGAGAAAATTTGTTGTTGTTGAATTGCAAGAGAGGAGGAGCCTGATTGGCGAGCCGGTTCGGGTCTGGGCCACTCGCTCGCTCGACTCACAACCAATTTCATCCCAATGCGAGGGAAGGCTGGCCCACCAAGCGCCGGATCTCCTCGCGAGGCTCCCTTTGCGAGGCCACTTCGTGAAGGATTGACATACGGTGCTAGCCGCGGGGTATCGTGCCCATCACGTGGTTGACGCACCTGCGCAGAGAAGGACGACAGAGGCCATGCCAGCCGGCGCGAATAGGGAGGATATCCTCTTCGGTGATTAAGGTGCAGGTTGCCCCTCCGAAAATAGGTTTCCAAAGCTTGCCATTCCGATGAAAGAAGATCAGGATGGATCGGTACGCCAGGATGGAGGTCATTGCCGAGCTCACAAGCACGTCACGAAGATCACTTTATCAGGCGAAGACCGCCTTTAGTCTGGATAGGCCTGAGCTCCTGTCGCCCTTCAAATTGCCGCCTTGTGGCCACCCTTTCCTGCTCGTATTTTTGGGGAAGATGAACAATTCACTACAAGAGGGTCCGGGCCGCTTTCATGTAAGGGGATCGAGCCATTCTCTCCCCCACACCTCATGTAATCGAGCCACAAGCTCTCCATTACACAATAATTCAAGACAAGCTCCCCTCTACGCGCGATAAAGAATCACTCTAAAGTTCTCGTCAATAGTGGAGAACATAAGATGAAATTGTTGTTGGTAGAAGAAACCACCTCAAAGTTATCTTTCCAATCAATATATTTGGCCACCACTAAATGTCATGAATATCCATAGAGATTGTACAGTTATAACACCATATGATACGCATCAATCAACTCTTGTGTCAGCTAGATACTCCAATGTCACCACGTGTAACCGTAAGTTAATTATTCAATATGCATCAAGCAATTTCAGATTCATAACATTCAAGCCAACATAAATAAGTTGAAAGAGAAGGAAGAACGCCCTATGATCCAAATATATTCACAAAGCTCATGGTACATCAAGATCGTGCCATGTCAAGATCATGAGGGAGACACTACAGGAATCAGACACTTTGCCGTGAGCCATCCTGGATGGCAAAGGCATGCATGGCGGATGGCAAAGACCTTTGCAGCTTTGTCATCCACCAGCGGACAACAAAGGGCATGGATGGCACACATGGCAACTTTGCTCCATTAAGGGCTTAACGACGTACTTTGCCGTCGGCTGGCAGACGACAAAGACCTTAGTTCTTTGCCGTCTGCCAGTGGATGGCAAAGCACCTGTTTCTTTGCTAGCCTAGGTGGGTTCTTTGTCGTCCGCTAGCAGACGACAAAGAACCTTAGGAATTTGTCGTTTGCCAGCGGACATCAAAGAACCCACCTAGGACAGCCTAGTGCTACCCCAGGTTGCAAAGGTAGCTGCCACGTGGCAGCTTTGCCGTCTGCTGGCTGACGGCAAAGCTCTTTGCCATCTGCCAGCAGACGGCAAAGTTTCTATATCGCCCCTATTTTTTCTGTTTTTTCTTCGAATCATTCAATTTGACAGAATTTCACATATATATCCAACATATCAACAATACAAGTTTCCAGCAAGCATACCAACAATAAGTTTCAACAAGCATACGAACAATAAGTTCCAACAACATAGCCAATATACAAGTTTCCAACAACATATCCAACATACATTAGTTTCCAAGAACATATCCATACATACATATCCAAAACAAGTTTCCATAAACAAAAAGGAAGCACAAGTAAAAGAGTACACTCCATCAATGCAATCTTCCTCATCTATAGCAATCTGCAAATTAGGAAAGATGAAAGTTAGAGGAAGAAGAAGACTAGCTAGAAGAAAAAGAAGAAAAAGAAGAAGAATTTATCTTCTCTTTCTTTTTCTCCTCTACTCTCCTCTTCTCCAAGGTATTTATGCCATTTTCTAGCTAACTAAGCATATCAAGTCATTCTGGAGGAAAAAATGCTAAGTATAGGTCATTTTATAGCTGTCCTAGGTAGAATATATCATTATGGAGCTAAGTAAGATTATTATGTCATTTTTGAGGAAAATCAGCTAAGTATAGGTCATTTTGGAGCTAAATCAATGTTATTATGCCATTTTTTACCTAAGTGAGCTAATTATGTCATAAATGAACTAGCTAAGCTAATTATAGATCATTATTGAGCTATCCTAGGTAGTTATGCCATTTTGTATCTAAGTGTGCTAATTATGTCATAAACGAACTAGCTAAGCTAGCTATAGATCATTATTGAGCTATCCTAGGTAGTTATGCCATTTTCTAGCTAACTAAGCATATCAAGTCATTTTGGAGGAAAAAATGCTAAGTATAGGTCATTTTATAGCTATCCTAGGTAGAATGTATCATTTTGGAGCTAAGTAAGGTTATTATGTCATTTTTGAGGAAAATAAGCTAAGTATAGGTCATTTTGGAGCTAAGTAGGTCATTTCTTAAGCTAAGTATGCATTTTTAAAGCAAAGCACTTGGGAAAACTTACCAGCATCATGGAGGTGAAGGACCAGTCAGGTTTGCGCCAGGGTGAGACGTAGAAGGACCGGTCGGGGTTGCGGCAGACGTAGAAGGATCGGTCGATGCTTGTCGGGAGGCACGCTGCATCAAAGATCATTTGCAATGTCTCCTTAGCATGATGCAACTCAAATGTGAATACTAGTAACTAATGACCATTGAAATGAAACTCACCGTGGGTGCTATAGCAATATGGGGCATGGACGGAGGGGTCTGACCATTGTTCTGGCACACGGTCTGCACATTTTGTTTTCACGAGTCATTCATATTAGTTAGTGATGAAACGAACATTACGTGCATGATTTGGCTAATATGCAGGAGAAACTTACCACGAGGAGCTCGTATAGGGCCTGGTGAGACGCATCGTTCCGGTTCCTCTCCTCCTCCAATAGCCTAGCTGTCCTCTCCTCCATGTCCCTCTCCCTCTGTGCCGCCTGCCTGTTTGCCTCCGCCAGAAGCTTCTGGGCCCTAGCCTCAACGGCGAGCTCCATTGGCCATGGACGAGGCCTTATCTCAGGATCAGAGCTCGTTTGGCGCTTCTTGATCTCCAAGAGAGTTCTAGGACAACGTATCAGTCCATCCCCAATGGCTATCGAGCCATGGGGCCTCCCGCCACCAGATAGCATCATGAGCTCTGGATCAAAAGGACCCTGGCTCGGGTTGAGGTCCTCCACTTTCCTCGCCTTCCCCTCATCTCTATACCTCACGATCTTGTTGTGGGATGAGATGTTGCTGAAGCTCTCTGGATGATCGAGGTCATCCTTAGAGAATGCCTTGGACTTCTTGTACGAGGCAGTATGGGCCATGGCATAGAGGTCGAACAGAGGTGGCACCTCCGTCTTGTTTTCTCGCGCCTAAAAGAGAGGAACAAAATATTAGTTAAGGGCTAAAGCTAGCATGAAGAATTAAATTGCATGAATCATGAAGCAAACCGCATACCCAGTTATCCCCGTACTCAAACAGGTTGGAGCTCCCTTGATGGTGGGGCACACCTCTCATTTGGGCACGCTTCTCCTTGGCCTTGTTGTGTTCGGCTAGCCATTCCGGAGAGCACCGCTCATCCTCCAATGCCTCCCAACAGTCCATCCTATCCTCACACCATCTTGGGGGCACCTAAGTTAGACAAGAGAAATTTCAGCGCTACGCCTACGAATGAAATCAAAGAAACTAAGTACAAGGCCTTAACAATAGATAATTACCTTAATTAACTTGTCCTTACTCAGATAATTTTTGTGGCACTTCTTCTTGGCCCTCTTAATGTTAATAGAGGCATAGTAGTCTCTAATAGCCTGCACCCGAGCCTCGTGCCGTACGTTCTGAAGTAGGCGCTTGCACTCGGCTTCGAGAACAGCAGCCACTTTCGCCTCGTGTTCCTCAAGACACCTGTAGAAGGTCTGCAATCAAACAAGACAACACTGATTATTACAATCACTAGGTGTTGTTGATTTTTAATTCTGTAAAGGAGAAATTACCCAAAAGCGACGGATCACAATGTCAGACACCGTCTCGCACAAGACACCGTCAACCATCTCCTCCAGCGGGGCCGGGGAAGCCATGTACAACTCCCAGGTCAGTGCTACCTGTGGAGCCTCACCCTCACCGGGCAACTGGACCTTCCCCGAGAAGTGGTGCCGGAGAAGCACACCAAGGACCTGGTTGGGCCTGCGGACACCAGGGTCGTGTTTCCAACCCCTGTAGTATGACAAGGCCAACACATTAGATATTAATATGAAGAAACATGAAGGCAAAAGGTTAAAAAAGAGTAAATGCACTTACTTCTCCGCATTAGGCGTAATCAACCACCTCTGCTCGCGGGTCGTCGGCACGGGCGGGAGCTTTGTACAACCACACTGGTAGACCTTCTTGCCCTCCTCAACCATCTCACCCTAGATATAGGTGTCCTCAGACAAGTTGTCCTCGCCACCATCAGCATGGCCACTAGCCTCTAGAGTCACGTGGGACGAAGACTCCGGGATCCGAGTCTCCTAGGACGAAGACTCTGGGATCGGAGTCTCCTGGGATGAAGGCTCGATGACCCGAGGCTCGTGGACCGGAGTCCGAGATGGGTCCAAGTCAGACGGGTCCACCCGAGACAAAGCACTCAGGTGGTCAGGAGAATCAACTGGGGGTGACGGCGAGGAAGGCACAGCAGCCTTCCTACCTCTAGCACCTCCCTTCATCTTCCCCCAACCTCTCCCGGTCGAAGAAGAAGAAGCGCCCACCGGTGTCTGCATGCAGTGTACCAGCGCTCTCCGGAGTTGCTGGGGTGGAATAATAGCACCCCTCCCACCACGCGCCGAGGAAGGAGGCTCAGAGCGCTCTCGACCCGAGCCCACCATCTGTCAACACCTGCAATGACAAAGAGTGAACGAAATTAGTTCAACATAAAAAAATTGAATACCTACTAACATCAACTAATTAATAATATATATATATATGTACATAATAATAATTGAATACCTCACATTACTAATATTAATCTTCATCGTCTATATATGCTCCGGGATCAATAAATGCATAATCATCATCACTACCAGTAATGACGTGCTCATCAGCATCATCAATAAATGCATCAACATGTGGAAGGCCTCTATGTAATCGGTCAAGCATTGTCAGGTCATCCGCAGTAGTAACCTCTTCTTTTTCCGTCTCTTCTTGTTCCGGCTCAGGGGTGAAGTCGGGTTCACTGTCATTGTCGACCTCAATGTTATGGGGGGAAGTAGAGCGGTTCTTGAAACATTTTTTTTGGAAACACGTGTTTCTTGGAAGAATTCTCCTTCATATGTGTCTAGGTTAATATGAGGTTCATAATCATCTTCATTGAGGGGAGGTGGTCTAAAATGTGGCGGCACATCATAAACGACATCCCAACCTTTCAAATTTGGATCCGTTTGGCAGGCCCACGGTAGATAGAAAATTTGGGTCGCCTGTTGAGCCATAATATAGACATGGGGAACATCTAAATGGGTGCTTTGTTTGATTTCGACTAGCCCTATATGTTCATGAGTCCTTCTAGTCTCCTTCGGCTCGAACCAATAACATTTGAAGACTACGACGTTTGGTGGGTTTTCACCAAAGAATGTAAGTTCATAAATTGCTTCAACTCTTCCATAATACTCGACCCCTCCTTCGCCGACAGCGGAGACACAACAATTTGTAGACTTTCGGTCGGCCATAGATAGCTCTTTGCCAAAAGTACGAAAGCGACCCCGTTGATGTCGTATTTGTCAAATGAATGGACCTTATAGTCAAAACCATTAGCGACTTGTCTCAATTCAGAGTCCATAGACTGTGCATTAGCCTACAAGTTTAATACGAAAGGATTGTTGCATTAGCCGCAAACTAGGTGAAGAAACGAAATCGTCTAATTAATGGAAATTACCGTTTGCTTGAACCAAGAGATGAAACTGGGATAGCCGCCTCCATGCTTTGCCAGAAGCTCATACTCTTCGATGGAATCCTTTTGGATCACCGCTCCATCTGAGAATTTGGCAACGTATCGATTGTATCACATATCTGAGAATAAGAGCATTTCAAAGGAATTAGAAGTTGCAAAACAATGTACCGAGTACTTACTCGATGTACAGCCGCACTTCTGTTAGGTTGTTGATGATATACAACAAAATGGTCCGCCATTCTTCGACATCCAACGCTTGATTTCGAAGCACCGACTGGTGTGAGCTTCCGTTTGAATAGGCTGAGGTTGGATCGACCTTTTTCACGGTCGACATCATTGTACCGAGGCTTCAGATTATGCAATTGACGATTCTTGGCTTTGTAGTGTGCTGTCATGAAGTTTGTCGCCTCCTCAGTAATGAATGCCTCGGCCATCGATGCTTCAACTCTATGTTTATTTTTACATTTTGCTCGAAGCGTCTTCTGCATCCTCTCAGTTGCGAAGCACCAACGATTTTGCACGGGCCCCCCCAATCTTGCCTCAATCGGGAGATGCAAAATAATATGCTGCATTGGATTAAAGAAGCCCGGTGGAAAGATCTTTTCTAACTTGCAGATCAACTCCGGCGCCAACTCTTCTAGTTCGTCTAGCACGTCAGGCGATAGTCCTTTCGCACGAAGAGCACAAAAGAAATAGCTCAGCTCTGCCAGTACTAGCCATTCATCCTCTGGGATAAAGCCATGCAACATCACTGGCATTACCCGCTCAAGCCATACATGCCAATCACGACTCTTGAGACCAAATATTTTCAATTTGTCAAGCCTCGCTCCCCTCTTTAGATTCGCTGCATACCCATCGGAGAACCTCAACTGCATTTTCACACACAAGATCATTTCCCTCATAGCTGGCCTTCCAAGATTGAACCATGCCTTTGGCTTCCTCCAGTTCTTCTTTCCTTTCGGTTGTCGAATGTTTTGTAATGGTCTATCACATAGAGCCTCTTGATCGACTATAGCATTATGATTATCCTTCGACTTCCCCTCTATGCCAAACAATGTACCAAAAAGGGCCTCCGCGATATTATTTTTAGTGTGCATCACGTCGATGTTGTGTGGGCAAAGGAGGTCTTTAAAGTAAGGCAGATCCCACAAACATATCTTGTGAGTTCAGGCGTGTTCCGTATTATAACCTTTGAAATACCATGGACAATCTGGATCTGGCTCGAGAGCGTTTATCTGATCCAGGATCTGTTGGCTTGTCAACGCAGGTGGTGCAGTGTTTTTGACAACTCTACCTTGATGAAATTCTTCTTGTCTTTTCTGAACTTATGGTCAGGATCCAGGAATTGTCTATGCATGTCGAAGCAAGAAAACTTGCAACCCTCCTGCAGCCAACGGAACTCAAGAGCTGCCTTGCATGTGGGGCACGGGAACCTTCCATGCACACACCAGCCAACGAATAGCGCATACGCAGGCAAGTCATGCGACGAGTACATGTACCACACATGCATTTTGAAGTTCTTTTTGGTAGCAGTGTTGTATGTCTTGATCCCATTATCCTAGGCTTCTTTTAATTCATCCTTAAGCGGTTGCATGGACACATTCATATTATTCCCCGGATACTTGGGCCCTGGTATTATCAACGTCAGGAAAATGTTCTTTTTTTCATAAGCTCTCCGGGGGGGATTGAGTGGAATGACAAATACAGGCCACCAACTGTATTGTGCTACCGTGATACCATACACATTGAACCCATCCATGCTAATGGCAACTCGAGGATGCCTTGGATCTACCGATTTATCCTTATGTAATGCATCGAAGTGCTTCCACGCAAATGCGTCTGAAGTGTGTCCCAACATCGGATTCCCATCTGCATCTAGTTCTGTTGTTTAGCCCAATTTATGCCACGTCATCTGTCTGGCCGTCTCTTCGACCATGAAAAAACGTTGAAGTCCTGGTATGATTGCCAGATACCGAAGAACATTAATGGGGATTTTGGTCTGAATCTTCTCACCCATACCGTTGTCTACCAGAACATACCTGGAAGCATTGCAAATGGGGCAATAGTTCAAGCCCACATACTCAAGCCTAAATAAGGCACATCCATTCTCACAGGCATCTATCTTCTCATAGGGCATCTAAAGCGCACGTAGGATTTTGTCCGACTGGTACAGGTTTGCTGGTAATACATGGCCTTTGGGTAGAAAGCGTCCAAATATCTTCATCCTCGTGTCATAGCATTCTCTGCCCAGGTTGAACTGAGCCTTCAAATCCATTACTTGCGTGATGGCATCCAGCTGACAAAGCTCAGTGTGCTGGTGGAGAGGACGTTTTGAAGGCTCCAACATTTCATAAAAGGCCTTTGCAGATTCCTCCATCTCATCGTCCGAATCCCGAGCATCATCAAAGTTTTGCACCATGTCTTTGATCCCGGTACCATGCTCGTCGCTGCGACGACGAACCACCTTAGCTCTGGAACGTTGGGTAGACTCACCATGAAATGTCCAAACCGTATAATTAGGCATAAAACCCCGCATCTGAAGATGTTTGATCATTTCAAACTCTGACTTCTTCTTAAAGTTGTCGCAATCGACACAAGGGAACTAGGTTGTTTTCTATCCATTTGCAAATGCGACTCTCACAAACACCTTGGTTTTTCTTAACCATTCACGGGTCATGTCTTTCTGACTAGTGTCACCGGTATACATCCACCCACGATCACTCATGTTGCCTAGCTACTGGACACACACAAAATATGAACATAATTCAGCAAACCATATTCATCAGTTAATAGAGTTTGTCAGTTTCATTACGTTGATGCAACGCTAGTAGGTAAAGATAGGTCCTAATCCCACCCGAGTATGTGCAGATTGGGTTTGTTTTCCCATGCTCCGCTCCGAATCCGACACACAATTTCGGCAGCACCTCCCCGCTGTTCTCCTGATACACGTATCGACAATAAGCAGAGAGGATGTGTACCTAGAGAACAACAGGGAGGCACTGACGAAATTCTGCATCGGATCCGGAGCAGAGCATATGGGAAACGAACCCAATCTACACATACTCGGGCTGTCCATGGATAACGTTGGACAATTCGAAAGAATCACGGTTATAAATATGCTAATGAATGCATATTTATAGATGTAACCCTTTCGAATGGGAGACACATAGTGGTCACGCATACTGATGATTGAAGACACCTATAGCTAGCAAGTTTCATCGGCATGAAGACCGGAGCAGAGGAAATGAAGGGGGTAGGAGGATATGTCATTTGTACTCACCCACGAACGCAGGGGCGGAGCTCGTCGAACACCAGACCCTCGCAGCGATGAAACAACCGCACATTTAAATCCACCTGATCAACATAAATATGATGTTCTGTATAACAAAATCGAAAAATACATGACCTAACTCATAATTCAAAAATATATGACCCGTCGGCCTCTGGAAGGCCGAAGATCACCTTTTTTGAGATCGGGGTGTCGGGGGTGTCGTCTCGGGGTCGGGGTGTCGGGGGTGTCGTGTCGGGGTAGGGGTGCTGTGTCGGGGTATGGGGTGCCATGTCGGGGTGTCGTGTCGGGGGTCGAGGTGTCGATGGTGTCGGGGGTCGGTGGAGTTGGCGGTCGGGGGTCGATGGTGTCAGTGGTCGGGGGTCGAGGTGTCGATGGTGTCGGGGGTCGGTGGAGTTGGCGGTCGGGGGTCGATGGTGTCAGTGGTCGGGGGTCGGTGGTGTTGGTGGTCGGGGGGCGACGGCGTCGATGGTCGGGGCTTCGGGGCATCAGGGGTTGGTGGCGTCGGGGGTCGGTGGCGTCGGAGGTTGGGGGTTAGTGGCGTCGGGGATCAGGGGCTCTTCTCTTCTTCTTCTTCTTCTTCTTCTTCTTCTTCTTCTTCTCCTTTTCCTCCTCCTTCTTGTTCTTCTCCTCTTCTCCTCATCTTCTTCTTCTTGTTCTTCTTCTCCTTTTTGCACTAACCTAATAAACCTAAACTAACACTAAGCTAATTAACACTAACATAAGACTAACCTAACTAACAATAACCTAAACTAACACTAACCTAATTAACATTAACCTAATTAACACTAACCTAATAATATAATCTAAACCTAACTAAAATCAAAAAAACAAAAAAGGAGGGGGAAGAGCTAACCAGAGGGGGGCGGGGCAGGGGGCGTCGAGGAGGGTTCAGGGAGCACAGGGGAGGGCCGGTGGGGCGGCGGGCGGCACTGGCGGGCGACGGGTGGTGGTGGTGACGCGGCGAGGTGCGGAGGGGGGGGGGGCGCAGGGCACCGGCCGGGCCGATGGGGCGGCGGGCGGTGCTGGCGGGCGACAGGCAGCGGTGGCGATGCGGTGAGGCGCAGGGGGCCCGGGCACGCGGCGGCGCGGGCGGCGGGGGGCGGTGGGCACGGGCGGCGGGGTGGTGGGGCGACGGGGAGGAGAGATGGAGAGAAACAGACAGAGAGGGAGGCTAGCCTGGGTGGGGCGTTAGCCGTTAGCCCCCCTCTTTGTCGTCCGCTAGCGAACGACGAAGGAGGTTTGTCGTCCGCTAGCGGACGACAAAGAGGGGGGCCATTAGGTTAAGTTGTAAGCGGCACGTCAGTGGTCCCCCCTCCCTCTTTGCCGTCCGCTAGCTGATGGCAAACCTCCTTTGACGTCTGCTAGCAGATGGCAAAGAAATGGCTGATGGCAAAGCCACCCTTTGCCGTCTGCTAGCTCTCTGCCGTCTGTTTTCTGCTAGCTGATGGCAAAGCCACTCTTTGCCGTCCGCTAGCAGACGACAAAGATGTGGCAGACGGCAAATCTTCTGATTCCAGTAGTGAGAGAGATCAAACACATAGCTACCGGTACATATGCTCAGCCCCAAGGGTGAACTACCCCCTTCTCATCATGAGGCCATGATAACCCACAAGTATGGGGATCACAACAGTTTTCGAGGGTAGAGTATTCAACCCAAATTTATTGATTCGACACAAGGGGAGCCAAAGAATATTCTCGAGTATTCGCAGCCGAGTTGTCAATTCAACCACACCTAAAAGACTTAATATCTGCAGCAAAGTATTTAGTAGCAAAGTAATATGGAAGTAATGGTAGCGATGGAAATAGTGACAGTAGTAGTTTTGTAGTGATTGTAACAGTAGCAACGGACAAGGATCAATATGTGGAAAGCTCGTAGGCAATGGATCAGTGATGGATAATTATGTCGAATGGCATTCATCATGCAACAGTTATAACATAGGGTGACACTAAACTAGCTCCAGTTCACCAATGTAATGTAGGCATGTATTCGGTATATAGTCATACATGCTTATGGAAAAGAACTTGCATGACATCTTTTGTCCTACCCTCTGGTGGCAGAGGGGTCCTATTGGAAACTAAGGGATATTAAGGCTTCTTTTTAATAGAGAACCGGACCAAAGCATTAGCACTTAGTGGATACATGAACTCCTCAAACTACGGTAAGCACCAGAAAGAATCCCAGTTATTGTTACCCTAGGGGATGCGGATCATAACTCGTAATAGGTGTCTACAACTTTCAAGATAGGATCAAGAAAACATATATATTCATGCAAACATAATAGGTTCAGATCAGAAATCATGGCACTCGGGCCCTAGTGACAAGCATTAAGCATAGCAAAGTCATAGCAACATCAATCGCAAAACATAGTGGATACTAGGGATCAAACCCTAACAAAACTAACTCGATTACATGATGAATCTCATCCAACTCATCACCATCCAGCATGCCTATGATGAGATTACTCACGAATGGTGGAAAGCATCTTGGAATTTGTGATGAAGGATGATTGGTGATGACGATGGCGTCGATTTCCCCTCCCCGGAGCCCAAAACGGACTCCAGATCTGGTCTCCCGAGGAAGAACAGGAGGTGGTGGCGGCTCCGTATTATGAAATGTGATAAACTCTTAAATTTGATTTTTTTTCTCCGCGAATAGGGTTATATGGAGATGGAGAGGAGGTCGTAGGAGCCATGAGGGCCCCACAAGTCTACTAGGCGCGGCCAGGGGGTGGTCACGTCTAGCAGGCTTGTGGCCTGCAGGTGGCCCCCCTCTGGTTGATTCTTGCGCCAGTACTTTTTATTAAAGCCAAAAATATTCTCCCTAAGTTTTCAGGATGATCCGAGAACTTTTATTTCTGCACAAAAATAACACCAAGGCAATTTTGCTGAAAACAGCGTCAGTCCGGGTTTGTTCCATTCAAATCATGCAAATTAGAGTCCAAACCAAGGGCAAAAGAGTTAGGAAAAGTGGATACGATGGAGACGTATCAACTCCCCCAAGCTTAACCCATTGCTTTTCCTCAAGCAATTCAGTTGATAAACTGAAAGTGATAAAGAAAATCTTTTACAAACTCTGTTTGATCTTGTTGTTGTAAATACGTCTTACTGATGTTCAGATTTTCAGCAAAGATAATGGACTAACCACGTTCACAAAAACATTTAGGTCTCACATTTACTCATATCAATGACATAATCAACTAGCAAGAAATAATAATAACTCTCGGATGACAACACTTTTTCAAAACAATCATGATACAATATGACAAAATGGTATCTCGCTAGCCCTTTCTGAGACCGCAAAACATAAATACAGAGCACCCCTAAATAGAACAGTGGCTGACTAGACATTGTAATTCACGGTAAAAGAGATCCAGTCATGCTCACACTCAAAATCAAATAACAACAAAGCATACAAATGATGGTGGTGCTCTCTAACTGGTGCCTTGTATAAGAAGATGATGGCTTAACAAGAAAGTAAATGGAAAGGCTCTTCGCAGAGGGAAGCATTGATTTGTAGAGGTGCCAAAGCTCGAGTTTATAAAATAGAGATAAGTAATGATTATTGAGAGGTATTCTTTCATTTCTCACATAATGAACAAGATGTTTTCAACCTATTGCATGCTATATACATTATAGGAGGTTTCCAAACAGAATGATAAAGGTTTTACTCCGCCTCCACCAATCAGTCACACTCCACGGCGAGCCGAATCCATGGGTACCGTCCATACAAACACAGTTTTGGGGGAGTTTTGTTTAATTATATTTTGATTTTATTTCGAACATGGAACTGGGCATCCCGATTACCAACCAATTTCTCATGAATGATAGTGAATCAACACATATCGTGAGAATAACCCACCTAGCATGGAAGATACTGACAGCCCCCAGTCGCCACATGAGCGATTTGGGCATACGAAACAGAAAGTTTATTTGAAGGTTTAGAGTTTGGCACAAGAAAATTTACTTGGAATGGCAAGTAAATACCACACATAGGTAGATATGGTGGAATCATATGGAACAACTTTGGGTTTGAGGAATTGGAGGCACAAGCAGTATTCCCGCTCAGTACAAGTGAACGCTAGCAAAAGACTGGGGAGCGACCAACTAGAGAGCGACACAATCATCAACATGCTTTGAGATTAACCAACATTGAATGCAAGCATGCGTATGATATAAATAACTATAAACATAATTATCGTGGAGGCTATGTTGATTTTGTTTCAACTACCTGCATGAACATGTGCCAAGTTGAGCCACTTGAATCATTCAGAGGAGGATACCATCCTATCATACTACATCACAACCATTTTAATATGCATGTTGTTGTTGGAAATATGCCCTAGACTCAATAATAAATAAGTTATTATCATATTTCCTTGTTCATGATAATCGTTTATTATCCATGCTATAATTGTATTGATCGGAGACTTAAATGCATGTGTGGATACATAGACAAAACCATGTCCCTAGTATGCCTCTAATGGACTAGCTCGTTGATCAAAGGATGGTTAAGGTTTCCAAGCCATGGACATGAGATGTCATTTGATAACGGGATCACATCATTAGGAGAATGATGTGATGGATAAGAAACAAACTACAAACATAGCATATGATCGTGTCAGTTTATTGCTACTTTTTTCTGCATGTCAAGTATATGTTCCTATGACCATGAGATCATACAAATCACGGATATAGGAGGAGTGTCTTGTGTGTATCAAACGTCGCAACGTAACTGGGTGACTATAAAGGTGCTCTACAGGTATCTCCGATGGTGTCTGTTGAGTTGGCATGGATCGAGACTGGGATTTGTTACTCCGTGTGACGGAGAGGTATCTCAAGGCCCACTCGGTAATACAACATCACAAAAGCCTTGCAAGCAATGTGGCTAAGTGTTAGTCATGGGATCTTGTATTATGGAACGAGTAAAGAGACTTGCTAGTAACAAGGTTGAACTAGGTACGGAGATACCGACGATCGAATCTCGGGCAAGTAACATACCGAAGAACAAAGGGAACGTTATACGGGATTAACTGAATCCTTGACATAGAGGTTCGACCGATAAAGATATCCATAGAATATGTAGGAACCAATGTGGACGTCCAGGTCCCGCCATTGTTATTGACCATAGAGGTGTCTCGGTCATGTCTACATAGTTCTCGAACCCGCAGGGTCTGCACACTTAAGGTTTGGTGACGTTTCGGTAGTGTAGAGTTATGTATGGTGGTGACCGAAGGTTGTTCGGATTCCCGGATGAGATCCCGGACGTCACGAGGAGCTCCAGAATGGTCTGGAGGTAAAGATTCATATATAGGAAGTCCCAGTTTGGTCGCCGGAAAAGTTTCGGGCTCATCGGTAGTGTACTGGGAGTGCCGCTAGTGTACCGGGGAACCTCCGGGAGGGGTATTTCGACCCCAAGAGGTCCATGGGCTGTGGGAGAATAATAACCAGCCCTTAGTGGGCTGGAAAAACAGAAACACCAAGGCCCATGGCGCAGGAGGCAAAAGTCCTAAAGGAAAAGGTGGAAAAAAGGCTAAAAAGGAAGAGTCCTACTCCTACTAGGAGTGGAGGAGGAGTAGGACTCCTCCCCTCTAGTTTGGCCGATTCCTATTGGAGTTTTTCCTTGCGCCAGCCCTCCTCTCTCTCCCTCCTTTATATACTGGTGGATTGGGTGCTGTTTGGACACAGTTTATGGCCACGTGCTACCCGTTTCACTGGTGCTCCTCTAGATCGATTTCTGCAGCGCTTAGGCGAAGCCCTGTCGGAATTGCTCCACCACCATCACCGGAGCGCCGTCACGCTGCCGGTGAAATCTCTCTCCTCTCCACCTCCTCTTGCTGGATCAAGATGGTGGAGATCGTCATCAAGCTGCACGTGTGTTGAACGCGGAGGTGCCGTCCGTTCGGCTCTAGATCGGAAGGACCGTGATCGAGATCGTGAGACGGTTCGTGATGTGATCACGGAACGGATCGTGATGAGTTCACGGGCCAGATCATGATCAAGATCGTGAGATGGATCGTGATGAGTTTGTGGCACGGATCATCATGTGTTTGCGGGATGGATCGTGATTGGACCACGGGACGGATCGTGATGAGATCGCGGGACGCTCGGCGATTTGGATCGCGAAGATGTTCGACTACACCAACCGCGTTTCTTAATGCTTCCCGCTTAGCGATCTACAAGGGTACGTAGATCCACTCTCCCTCTCGTAGATGCTCATCACCATGGATAGGTTTGCGTGTGCGTAGGAAAATTTTTGTTTCCCATGCGACGTTCCCCAACAGTGGCATCATGAGCTAGGTTGATGGTTCGATGAGATCTCGAGTAGAACACAAAAGGTTTGTGGGCGTTGATGCTTAGATTGCTTCCTCCCTTGGTCATATTTTGGTTCAGCGGGATTGTGAGATGAAGCGTCCTGGAACAACATTACTCGTACGCTTACGAGAGACCGGTTCCCTCGAAGCAACTTGTTGCCTAGATAGCTTGCAGGTGACAGTTTGTCTCACTTTAGTTGGATCGGATTCGACAAAGGCGGTCCTTGAGAAGGTTGAAAAGCAAACTAGTGTATCACCGTTGTGGTTTATGTGTAGGTGAGAATTGTTCTTGCTAGATACCCGTAGCAGCCATGTAAAACATGCAACAACAATTAGAGGACGTCTAACTTGTTTTTGCAGGGTATATTGTGATATGATATGGCCAATTACATGATGTGATATATGTGATGTATGAGATGATCATTAAGCGCTATGTAATGCTTTACTTTATCGCTAAACGGTAGCAATAGTAGTAGAAGCATGCAGGGCGTGACAACCCCGATGGCGACACGTTGATGGAGATCAAGATGATGGAGATCATGGTGTCATGCCGGTGACGATGGAGATCATGCCGGTGCTTTCTAGATGGAGATCAAAAGCACAAGTTCATGGCCATATCATGTCACTTATGATTTGCATGTGATGTTAATCCTTTTTATGCACCTTGTTTTGCTTAGGACGATGGTAGCATTATAAGGTGATCCCTCACTTAATTTCAAGATAAATTGTGTTCTCCCTGAGTGTGCACCGTTGCGAAAGTTCGTCGTGTTGAGACACCACGTGATGATCGGGTGTGATAGACTCTACGTTCACATACAACGGGTGCAAGCCAGTGTTGCACATGCAGAACACTCGGGTTAAACTTGACGAGCCTAGCATGTATAGACATGGCCTCGGAACACAAGAGACCGAAAGGTCGAACATGAGTCATATAGTAGATATGATCAACATGATGATGTTCACCATTGCAGCCACCTCAACTCACGTGATGATCGGACTTGAGTTGGTGAATTTGGATCATGTATCACTCGAATGATCGGAGGGATGTCAATTTGAGTGGGAGTTCTTAAGTAATATGATTAATTGAACTCATTATCATGAACATAGTCAAAGTGTCTTTGCAAATTATGTTGTAGATTACTAGCTCGCGCTGTAGCTCCCTTATATTTTTATATGTTCCTAGAGAAATAGAATTGAAAGATGTTGGTAGCAAAATTGCGGACCGGATCCATGATCTAAGCATTGTCCTCATTGCTGCACAGAAGGCTTATGTCCTTAATGCACCACTCGGTGCGCCACCCCATCTAGCGTCGTCTGTAGATGTTGTGAACATCTGACAGGCACGTTTCGATGACTACTTGATAGTTTAGTGCTTCATGCATTACGGCTTAGAATTGAGGCTCCGAAACATTTTGAACGTCATGGAACATATGAGAAGTTCTAAGAGCTGAGATTGTGATCTCAGGCTCGTGCCCGAGTTGTGAGATATAGGATCTCCAACGAGATTCTTTGCCTGCAAGATGAAAGAGAATAGCTCAATCGTTGAGCATGTGCTCAGACTGTCTGGGTACTACAATTGCTTGAATCGAGTGGGAGTTGATATTCCAGATAAGATAGTGATTGATGTAGTTCTCCAAGTCACTGTCACTGAGCTACTAGAACTTGGTGATGAACTATAAAATGCCAGGGAAAGAAATGTTGATCCCTGAGCTGTTCGCGATGTTTGACACTGCGAAGGTAGAAATCAAGAAGGAGCGTCAAGTGTTGATGGTTAATCAACCACTAGTTTCGAGAAGGGCAAGAGCAAGGAGGGAAACTTCATGGATAGCAAGTCAGTTGCTGCTCCAGTGAAGCAACCCAAAGTTGAACTCAAACCCGAGAATAAGTGCTTCTGTTATGAGGTGAGCGGTCGCTGAAGCGGAACAACCCTAGATACTTGGTAGATAAGAAGGCTAGCAACATTGATAGAAGTATATTTGATATACGAGTTATTAATGTGTACCTTGCTAGTACTCTTAATAGCACCTGGGTATTGGATACCGGTTCGGTTGCTAAATTTTAGTAACTCGAAATAAAAGCTACGGAATAAACGGAGAACTAGCTAAGGGTGAGGTGACGATATGTGTTGTAAGTGTTTCCAAGGTTGATGTGATCAACATCGTACGCTCTGTCTACCTTCAGGATTAGTGACGCACCTAAATAAATGTTATTTGGTGTTTTGCGTTGAGCATGAACATGATTAGATCATGTTTATTGCAATACGGTTATTCATTTAAGTTAGAGAATAATGGTTATTTTGTTTACATGAATAATACCTTCAATGGTCATGCACCCAGTGAGAATGGTTTGTTGAAATCTTGATCGTAGTAGTACACATGTTCATAACATTGATGTCAAAAGGTACAAAGTTAATAATGATAGTACCACATACTTGTGGCACTGCCGCTAAATGTCATATTGGTATAAAGCGCATGTAGAAACTCCATGCTGATGGATCTTTGGACTCACTCGATTTCGAATCGGTCGAGACATGCGAACCATGCCTCTTGGGCAAGATGACTAAAGGACCCCATTGGATGGAGCGAGCAGGTGATTTATTGGAAATGATACATGTTGATGTATGCAATCCAATGAGTCTTGTAGCGTGCGGTGGATATCGTTATTTTCTTACCTTCACTGATGAGTTGAGTAGATAATAGTGTATATTTACTTAATGAAACACAAGTCTGAATCGTTTGAAAGGTTCAAGCAAATTCAGCGTGAAGTTTAAAGATCATCGTGACAAGAAGATAAAAATGACCGTGATATGATCGTGGAGGTGAATATTTGAGTGACGAGTTTGGCATACAACTTAAGACAATGTGAAATTTTTTTCACAACTAACGCCACCTGGAACACCATGGTGTGATGGTGTGTCCGAACATCATAGTCATGCTCTATTGATATAGTGCATACTGTGATGTCTCTTATCGTTTTACTACTATAATTTTTGGGGTTATGCATTAGAGACAACTACATTCACTTTAAATAGGGCATCATCTAAATCCGTTGAGATGACACCGTGTGAATTATGGTTTGATAGAAACCTAAGCTATCATTTCTTAATATTTGGGGCTGTGACACTTGTGTGGAAAATGTTTTCACCTAATGAGGTCAAACCCAAGGCGGACAAATGCATCTTCATAGAATACCCTAAGATCAGTTGGGTGAACCTTCAATCTCAGATCCTAGTGCAAAGTGTTTGTTGCTTAAATGGATCCTTTCTCGAGGAAATGTTTCTCTCGCAAGAATTGAGTGGGAGGAAGATAGAACTTGATGAGGTTGTTAAACCTTTGTTCAACCAGAGAGTAGCGCAGCGCAGAAAGATGTTTCTGTGAAGCCTATGTTAGTTGAAGAGGAAGTTAATGATGATGATCATGAATCTTCAGGATCAAGTTACTATCGAACTTCGTAGGTCGACAAGGATGTGTACTGCTCCTAAGTGGTATGACAACTCTGTCTTGGAGATCATGTTGTTGGACAACGATGAACCTACGAGCTATGGAGAAGCGATGATGGGCCCGGATTCCGACAAATGGTTAGAGGCCATCAAATCCAAGATAGGAGCCATGTATGAAAACCAAGTATAGACTTTGGTAGACTTGCTCGTTAGATGGTAGGTCGTTGAGTACAAATGGACCTTTAGAAAGAAGACAGACACTGATGGTGAATGTCACCATTTGTAAAGCTCGACTTGTTGCAAAGTTGTTTGTGACAAGTTCAAGGAGTTGACTGCGATGAGGCTTTCTCACTCGTAGAGATGCTAAAAGTCTGTTGGAATTATGTTAGCAGTTGCTACATTTTCAATTATGAAATCTGGCGGATGGATGTCAAAACATCGTTTCCTTAACGGTTTACTTAAGGAAAGGTTGTATGTGATACAACCAGAAGGTTTTGTCAGTCCTAAGGATGCTAAAAGATGAGCAAGCTTCAGTGATCCTTCTATGGACTGAAGCAAGCATCTCGGAGTTGGAATATACACTTTCATGAGGTGATCAGAGTTTTTGTAGTTGATACAAAGTTTACGAGAAACTTGTATTTGCAATAAAGTGAGTGGGAGCACTATAGAGTTTCTGATAAGTATATGTGGTTGACATATTGTTGATCGGAAATAATGTAGAATTTCTGGAAGGCATAAAAGGTTGTTTGAAAAGTGTTTTTCAAAGGAAGACCTGGATAAAGCTACCTAATTGTTGAGCATCAAAATCTATAGAGATAGATCAAGATGCTTGATGAGACTTTCAATGAGTGCATACCTTGACAAGATTTTGAAAGAGTTCAAAATGGATCAGCCAGAGAAATAGTTCTCGTCTGATTTGTAAGGTGTGAAGTTGAGTGAGACTCAAAGCTCGACAACGGAAGAAGAAAGAGAAAGGAAGAATGTCGTCCCCTATGCCTTAGCTATAGGCTCTATATTATGCCATGCTGTGTACCGCACCTGTGTGTGCCTTGCCATGAGTCTGTCAAGGGGTACAAGAGTGGTCCAGGAGTGGATCACTGGACAGCGGTCGGAATTATCCTTAGTAACCAGAGGATTAAGGAAATGTTTCTTGATTATGGAGGTGATAAAGAGTTCGTCGTAAAGATTTACGTCGATGCAAGCTTTAACACCTATCCGAATGACTAGTAGTAGCAATCTGGATACGTATAGTGGAGCAGCCATTTGGAAATAGTACCAAGTGGAGTGTGGTAGCAGTGTTTACGGTTTGACATAGAGATTTGCAAAGTACACACGGATCTGAATATTATAGACCCGTTGACTATAAGACCACTCTCACATGCAAAGCATGATCGAGCCCCAGAACCCATTGGGTGTTAGATTCATAACAATGCGAATCACATGGTGATGTGAACTAGATTATTGACTCTAGTGCAAGTGGGAGACTGTTGGAAATATGCCCTATAGGACATTATAAATTAGTTATTATCATATTTCCTTATTCATGATAATCGTTTATTATCCATGCTATAATTGTATTGATCGGAGACTTAAATGCATGTGTGGATACATAGACAAAACCATGTCCCTAGTATGCCTCTAATGGACTAGCTCGTTGATCAAAGGATGGTTAAGGTTTCCTAGCCATGGACATGAGATGTCATTTGATATGGGATCACATCATTAGGAGAATGATGTGATGGATAAGACCCAAACTACAAACATAGCATATGATCGTGTCAGTTTATTGCTACTGTTTTCTGCATGTCAAGTATATGTTCCTATTACCATGAGATCATGCAACTTATGGATATCGGAGGAGTGCCTTGTGTGTATCAAACGTCGCAACGTAACTGGGTGACTATAAAGGTGCTCTACAGGTATCTCCGATGGTGTCTGTTGAGTTGGCATGGATCGAGACTGGGATTTGTTACTCCGTGTGGCGAAGAGGTATCTCAGGGCCCACTCCATAATACAATATCACAAAAGCCTTGCAAGAAATGTGTCTAAGTGTTAGTAATGGGATCTTGTATTATGGAATGAGTAAAGAGACTTGCCAGTAACGAGGTTGAACTAGGTATAGAGATACCGACGATCGAATCTTGGGCAAGTAACATACCGAAGAACAAAGCGAACATTATACGGGATTAACCGAATCCTTGACATAGAGGTTCGACTGATAAAGATCTTCGTAGAATATGTAGGAACCAATGTGGACGTCTAGGTCCCGCCATTGGTTATTGACCGTACAGGTGTCTCGGTCATGTCTACATAGTTCTCGTACCCGCAGGGTCTGCACACTTAAGGTTTGGTGACGTTTCGGTAGTGTAGAGTTATGTATGGTGGTGACCGAAGCTTTTTCGAAGTCCCGGATGAGATCTCGGACGTCACGAGGAGCTACGGAATGGTCCGGAGGTAAAGATTCATATATAGGAAGTTCCGGTTTGGTTGCCGAAAAAGTTTCGGGCTCATCGGTAGTGTACCGGGAGTGCCGGTAGTGTACCGGGGAACCTCCGGGAGGGGTATTTCGACCCCAAGAGGTCCATGGTCTGTGGGAGAATAATAACCTGCCCTTAGTGGTCTGGAAAACAGCCACAACAAGTCCCATGGTGCAGGAGGCAAAAGTCCTAAAGGAAAAGGTGGAAAAAAGGCTAAAAAGGAAGAGTCCTACTCCTACTAGGAGTGGAGGAGGAGTAGGACTCCTCCCCCTCTAGTTTGGCCGACTCCTATTGGAGTTTTTCCTTGCGCCAGACCTCCTCTCTCTCCCTCCTTTATATATTGGTGGATTGGGTGCTGTTTGGACACAGTTTACGGCCACGTGCTACCCGTTTCACCGGTGCTCCTCTAGATCGGTTTTCTGCAGCGCTTAGGCGAAGCCCTGCCGGAATTGCTCCACCACCATCACCGGAGCGCCGTCACGCTGCCGGTAAACTGTCTGTCCTCTCCACCTCCTCTTGCTAGATTAAGATGGTGGAGATCGTCATCAAGCTGCACGTGTGCTGAACGCGGAGGTGCCGTCCGTTCGGCGCTAGATCGGAAGGACCGTGATCGAGATCGCGAGACGGTTCGTGATGTGATCACGGAACGGATCGTGATGAGTTCGCAGGCCAGATCGTGATCAAGATCGTGAGACGGATCGTGATGAGTTCGCGGCATGGATCATGATGTGTTTGCGGGACGAATCGTGATTGGACCACGGGACGGATCGTGATGAGATCGCGGGACGCTCGGCGATTTGGATCGCGAAGATGTTCGACTACACCAACCGCGTTTCTTAACGCTTCCCGCTTAGCGATCTACAAGGGTACGTAGATCCACTCTCCCTCTCATAGATTCTCATCACCATGGATAGGTTTGCATGTGCGTAGGAAATTTTTTGTTTCCCATGCGACGTTCCCCAACAGTTGTCACCCAAAACAAACCATTATCCACTCTTAGCTAATTAAGCATGGCATGAGTAACTATAATCTCTAATTGTCATTGAAAATATGTTTCACCCATGATGAACTGAATTCGGTGTTGGGGAACGTTGCATGGGAAACGAAAACTTTCCTCACGCAAGATCTATCCATGCCGATGAGCATCTACGAGAGGGAGGTGGATCTACATACCCTTGTAGATCGCTAAGCGGGAAGCGTTAACAAACGCGGTTGGTGTAGTCCAACATCTTCACGATCCAAATCGCCGAGCGTCCCACGATCTCATCATGATACGTCCCGCGATCCAATCACGATCCGTCCCGCGATCTCATCACAATCCGTCTCGCGATCTTGATCACGGTCCTTCCGGTCTAGCGCCGAACGGACGACACCTCCGTCTTCAGCACATGCATAGATCGATGACGATCTCTGCCTTCTTGGTCCAGCAAGAGGGAGCAGAGAGGTAGAAGAGTTCTCTGGCAGCGCAACGACGTTGCGGCGATGGTGGTGGAGCAATTCCGGCAGGGCTTCGCCTAAGCACTGCAGAAAACCGATCTAGAGGAGAAACTGTGCACTAGAGAGGGTAGCACGTGGCTGAAAAAACTAGTGCAAAAACCCTAAAACCTCTAGTACATATAAGAGGAAGAGAGGACGAGGCTTGGCACAAGGGCCAAGCCCTGTAGGCTTTGGCCAAAGTGGGAGGAGAGGAGGCATCCTCCTCCAATCCTAGTAGGACTAGGACTCCTTCCTTTTTTGCCTTTTTCCCTTTTTTCATCTTTTCTCTTTGGGCTTTTCTTTCCCAGCCTCATGGGCCTTTGTGTGGAACTTCCACCAGCCCACTAAGGGATGGTATTCACTCTCCCACAACCTATGTAGCCTCTTGGGTTGAAATACCCCTCCCGATGGTCTCCCGGTAGACTATCGGCACTCCCGGTACACTACCGATGAGCCCGAAACTTTTCCGGCGACCAAAATAGGACTTCCTATATATCAATCTTTACCTCTGGACCATTTCGGAGATCCTCGTGATGCCTGGGATCTCATACGGGACTCCGAACAACCTTAGGTCACCACCATACATAACTCTATACTACCGAAACGTCACCGAACCTTAAGTGTGCAGACCCTGCGGGTTCGAGAACTATGTAGACATGACCGAGACACCTATACGGTCAATAACCAATAGAGGGACCTGGATGCCCATATTGGTTCCTACATATTCTACGAAAATCTTTATCGGTCGAACCTCTATGTCAAGGATTCAGTTAAGCCCGTATGATGTTCCCTTTGTTCTTTGGTATGTTACTTGCCCGAGATTTGATCGTCGGTATCTCCATACCAATTCAACCTCGTTATCGGCAAGTATCTTTACTCGTTCCGTAATACAAGATCCCGTGACTAACACTTAGTTACATTACTTGCAAGGCTTGTTGTGATGTTGTATTACCGAGTGGGCCCTGAGATACCTCTCCGTCACACGGAGTAACAAATCCCAATATTGATATGCCAACCCAACAGACATCCTCGGAGATACCTGTAGAGTACCTTTATAGTCACCCAGTTACGTTGCAACATTGGATACACACAAGGCACTCCTCCGGTGTTAGTGAGTTGCATGGTCTCATCGTCATAGGAACATATACTTGACATGCAGAAAACAGTAGCAATAAACTGACACGATCATATGCTACGTTTGTAGTTTGGGTCTTGTCCATGACACCTTTCTCCTAATGATGTGATCCCATTATCAAATGACATCTCATGTCCATGGATAGGAAATATTAACCATCTTTGATCAACGAGCTAGTCTATTAGAGGCATACTAGGCACATGGTTTTGTCTATGTATCCACACATGGATCTAAGTCTCCGATCAATACAATTATAGCATGGATAATAAATGATTTTCATGAACAAGGAAATATGATAATAACTAATTTATTATTGCCTCTAGGGCATATTTCCAACAGTCTGCCACTTGCACTAGAGTCAATAATCTAGTTCAAATCACCATGTGATTCACATTGTTATGAATCTAACACCCAATGAGTTTTGGGGCTTGATCATGCTTTGCATGTGGGAGAGGTCTTATAGTCAACGGGTCTATGACATTCAGATCCATGTGTACTTTGTAAATCTCTATGTCAAACTGTAAGCACTGCTACCACACTCCACTTGGTAGTATTCCAAATGGCTGCTCCACTATACGTATCCATATTGCTACTACGAGTCATCCAGATTGGTGTTAAATCTTGCATCGACGTAACTCTTTACGACGAACTCTTTATCACCTCCATAATCGAGAAACATCTCCTTAGTCTTTGAGTTACTAAGGATAATCTTGACCACTATCCAGTAATCCACTCCTGGATCACTCTTGTACCCCTTGACGGACTCATGGCAAGGCACACACAGGTGCGGTACACAGCATGGCATACTATACAGAGCCTATGGCTAAGGCATTGGGGACGACGTTCGTCCTTTCTCTTTCTTCTGTTGTTGTTGACCTTTGAGTCTCACTCAACTTCACACCTTACAAACAGGCGAGAACTCTTTCTCTGACCGATCCATTTTGAACTCTTTCAAAATCTTGTCAAGGTATGTACTCATTGAAAGTCTCATCAAGCATCTTGATCTATCTCTATAGATCTTGATGCTCAACAATTAGGTAGCTTTATCCAGGTCTTCCTTTGAAAATCACTTTTCAAACAACCGTTTATGCTTTCTATAAATTCTACATTATTTCCGATAAACAATATGTCATCCACATATACTTATCAGAAATTCTATAGTGCTCCCACTCACTTTATTGTAAATACAAGTTTCTCGTAAACTTTGTATAAACTACAAAACTTTGATCACCTCATCAAAGTGTATATTCCAACTACGAGATGCTTGCTCCAGCCCTTAGATGGATTGCTAGAGCTCGCACACCTTTTAGCATTCGTAGGACTGGCAAAACCTTCTAGTTGTATCACATACAACCTTTCCCCAGGTAAACTATTAGGGAAACGACGTTTTGTCATCCATCTGCCAGATTTCATAATTGAAAAATGCAGCAACTGCTAACATAATTCCAACATACTTTAGCATCGCTACGAGTGAGAAAGTCTCATCGCAGTCAACTGTTTGAACTTGTCGGAAACTTCTTTGTGACAAGTCGAGCTTTATAAAGGGTGACATTTACCATCAGCATCTGTCTTCATCTCAAAGGTCCATTTGTACTCGACGGCCTGCCGTCCAACGAGCAAGTCTACCAAAGTCTATACTTGGTTTTCATACATGGATCCTTTCTCAGATTTCATGGCCTCCAACCATTTGTTGGAATCCGGGCCCATCATTGCTTCTCCATATCTCATAGGTTCATCGTTGTCCAACAACATGACCTCCAAGCCAGGGTTGTCGTACCACTCAGGAGCAGTATGCATCCTTGTCGACCTACGAGGTTCGATAGTAACCTGATCTAAAGCTTCATGATCATCATCATTTACTTCCTCTTCAACTTACGTAGGTTTCACAGAAACATCTTTCTGTGCTGTGCTACTCTCTGGTTGAAACAAAGGTTCAACAACCTCATCAAGTACTATCTTCCTCCCACTCAATTCTTTCGAGAGAAACTTTTTCTCGGGAAAGGACCCGTTGGGGATATAACCCCATGGTGAGACCCACCATAATGGTTTCGGGTCACACTGGGCGGCTCGTGCACCAACCCAAGAGTAGGCCGTGAAGACTTAAGTCCAAGACGCATGGCGGCTTGACAAGATGGGCCGGCCTTTGGCCCGGATGGAGAAGACCTGAGCGTATAAGCCGCCCGGAGACAACTTGACCAAGAAGGCAAGAGGAGGTAGAGATACACTTGCACATGTATTGACACTCAGTCACAACTTGTATGACCCTTGGACTTGACCTCCTATATAAAGGCGAGACCCGGGGCGACTTAAGGATCAGGCAATCAAGAACTAGGTCAAGCAATAGCTCACTTGTAACCAATACAACAAGCAATACCAACACAAGCAGGACGTAGGTTGTTACCTCGACTTGAGGGGCCGAACCTAGGTAAACTCGTTTTCTTCGTCCCAACCAACCCCTTTGAGTCCACCGCCTTAGCGATGGCCTCGAATCCAAGTCCGTTCACCTGGACATCTGCCGTGATAAAACAACGACAGTTGGCGCCCATCGTGGAGCCTGCGCTCGGTGGTGTTGAGTTCTCAAAGGACTATCTCCTAGGACTCGAGGGATACATAGTCGGAAGGATGAACAAGATTCGCCGCGGCCGGCTCAACATCGACGACGCCGGCTGGGGGCTTGATGCCGGCTCTGTGGAATATGGATTCCAGGTTCCTTTCGGCGGAATCCACGTCTTCATCGGCAGGATCAACGGATCTATGCCCGGGCTGGACGTCTACACCGACATCATCGAGCCGTCTTGGTGCGCACAACCCGTCCGCGATGTGCAACCCACCCATGTTAACCCGGGCCGGAAGCACGTCTTCGTGGGCTTGACTCAAGGTATGGATATGGAAGCTTCTGCATCGCAGGAAACTCTTGTCTATTTAGAAGACGAGTCTTCAAGCAGAGATACGGAGTTAATCTACCAGCTTCACAATGGTGGGCTCGGGGGCTACGACGAGCTTTACCCTGAGTCAGATCGTTCTGAGCCGGACCATCTTGGTCTGCCGGTTCATGCGGCCGTGTTCATGGCAGGGTCGGCCCCAGGTGTGAGCAGCATAGCCTCGGGAGTAGCAACCTCGGGGGCTGACCCGCCGCCGCCGCCGCCGGCTCAAGTTCTTCTGGATATGATGAACGAGCTCGCGGCCCTGATGGCCACTGAAGTTACACCAGATAACCAAGCCTCCCGGAACTTGGAGATTGTGAGACTCAAAGACCGGATGGCGGAGGAGCAGCAGAGATTAGCCGAGCTAAAAGTCCAGATGGAGGAAGAGGCAGAACGCATTAAGAAGGATGCCTTCCGCCTTGGGCTGGAACAGCAATCGGCAGCTACGGTGCACCGGATGAGACATCAATCCCGCTTACCCGAGCGTTATGAGGCTAGGAACCTCTTCAACAAGCCAGGAACGGGACGAGCAGCAGAGACACCTGGAAGCCGCCTGGCGGCTCGACCGATGCCACACCCGGCCCGACGAAACCAAACCTCACCAGTGGTTTTCCCAACGCCGGCGGGTCATTATTACAACCCGGCAGAGAACATGGTGGCGGCGGCCACCCGGCTTGAAACAATCCCTATCCCGGACGAGGCGCCTTTTGCGGAGGATGTGCGGAACACCATTGGATATCTTCAGACGGCGATGGCCCAGCAGGAGAAGTATGCTTACAGCCGGAGTTGCGTTCATTCAACCCCTCTCCCCAGTTGTATCTTTAGCCGGCACTATGAGTCGCCGGCGGTTTCCAGCAGCGATCGGCATAGAGGACCTCCGGGGGACGATCAAGCGACTCTCGATGTGCAAGCACTCATAAACCGGGCAAGAAACCAGCAAGAGGCGGCCACGATGGCCACGGCGGCTCACCAAGAGCCCGCGGCCTCCATGTCAGTAGGGGCGGGAGTAACCACCAGGGCCGTGGGGGTGCCATGCTAGACACCGGCTCTGCGAAGTGAGCGGTTGCCGAAGGATTTCAAAGGACCTCGCAAGGTCCCTAACTACACCACTAACTTACCTCCGGAGGCCTGGATCGAAAGCTATGAGCTAGCTATGGAGATGTTGGATATCAGTGAGGCAGTATGTGCTAAGTATTCCATCATGATGCTCGAAGGTTTGGCTCGCACGTGGTTGAAAGGTTTGCCACCCAATACCATCAATTCATGGGATGAGTTGAGGGCAAAGTTCATCAAAAACTTTCAAGGGACTTGCAAACAGCCTATGACCATTGTGGATCTCAATCATTGCGTCTAACAGGAGAATGAGTTGGCTCATCATTGGGTCCGACGGGTGTCGACCATCATCCACTCCTCTGAACAGATCATGGCGGCTCAAGCGGTGCTGATCTTAGAAAAGAACTGTCACATTATCCCTCTGAAGCAGAAGCTTGGCCGGCTCAAGCGTACGTGTCAGGACATGGGAGAACTCATGACGGCTCTCACAAAGTACGCCGATTCTGATAACACGAAGGATCCAGGCTCTGATGAGGAGAAGGTCGGCCAAGGTAAGAGGAACAATCCGGGCAAGGGTGCGGTGAACAATGGTAACCAGAGTAAGAGGAAAAACCCAGATGGCGGGTCAGAACTGGTAGCCAATGCAAGCACCGGCCAAAATCATCCCAAAGGCAATGGGAGGTTCAGGCCGCCTTTTAACAAAAATAGGGCTCCCTTCAACTTGGAGGATGCGCTCAAAAAATCCTCTCTGGAGCACAGACGGCCTGATAAGCCTTCAGCGCACACGTGGGGTGACTACCACATCATGCATAAATGCAGGAATTATAACATGCAGCAGCAGAACAACCATGGTGGAGGCCCGCCTGGCGGCTCAGGGCCAGGTGGGTCAGGAGCTGGATTTGGATCCGGTGGCTCAGGGTGCGGTCACCATGGGCAGGGCAATCAAGGAGGACATCCACAACACTCTGGTAACAACAATCAGCAGCAGCATAGTCAGTCTGGGTTTCAGAGTAATCCGAAGCAGCTCAGTTTGGGCCAGTATCATGTTTTTACGACCAGCCTTAACAGGTGGGATCAGAAGTTGCGCAAGCAGGCGGTTAATGCAGTTGCGCCGGCTCTGCCGCAGTACTTGAAGTGGTCTGAATATGACATAACGTGGAGATGGAAAGATCATCCGCCGTGTGTCGATGACCCGGGGCGGCTGGCCTTAGTGGTTTCCCCCCAAGCGGGAGGATATATGTTGAATAAGGTACTCATGGACGGTGGCAGCAGCATTAACATCCTGTACTATGATACCTTCCGGCGGATGAAGCTGCTCGACAAAGACCTTAAGCCCTCATCAACTGTTTTTCATGGTGTGATCCTGGCAAGTCGGCTTATTTGGTGGGCAGGATTTCTTTGGAAGTGGCCATTGGTGACGAATACAACTACTGGGTGGAGTCCTCGTGGTTTGAAGTGGTCAAGATCAAGAGCCCTTATCACGCATTGTTTGGGCGGCCGGCTTATGCAAAGTTTATGGCTAGGCCCTGTTATGTTTACTTGCAGCTCAAGATGCCCGGATTAAATGGTATGATCACTATTCATGGTAATTGGAATACGGCTATTGAGTGCGAGGAAGGGGATGTGGCTTACGCCGAATCCAACTGTGCTGAGGCGGAACTCAAGTTCTATAAGGAGAATGTTGACCCGGAGGATATGACCCCGCTGAAGAAGCCTACAACGGAGGTTGAGCCGCCCCTCAAGTTTTCTGTGGATGATACCAAGGCAATAGATTTCACTTCGGGCGACTCATCTAAACAGTTCATCATCGGGGCTAACATGGATCCCAAATAGGAAAGTGCGCTCATCGAATTCATCCGTGAGAATCGGGACATCTTTGCATGGAAACCTTCTGACATGCCGGGTGTACCGAGAGAGTTTGTTGAGCACAACCTTAATCTTGATCCTAAGTTTAAAATTTTCAAGCAGTTTCTACGGCGGTTCAATGAGGAGAGACGCAAGGCCATTGGGGAAGAGGTTGCCCGGCTCTTAGCGGCGGGTTTCATAGTCGAGGTCTTTCACCCGGAGTGGCTTGCTAACCCGGTGCTGGTGCTAAAAAAGAACGGCACGTGGCATATGTGTGTAGATTTACGGACCTTAACAAGGCTTGTCCAGCTAATCCTTTTGCTCTTCCTTGTATTGATCAGATCATTGATGCTACGGTGGGTTGTGAAAGCCCATGCTTCCTATATGCTTATTCATCAGATCAAGATGGCAGTTAAGGACCAAGATGGCAGTTAAGGACCAAGCTTTCATCACACGTTTTGGAGCCTTCTGCTATGTGTCTATGCCTTTTGGGCTCAAGAGTGCCCAAGCGACTTATCAGCATTGTGTGTAGAATTGTCTTCACAGTCAGATTGGGCGCAACGTTCATGCTTATGTGGATGATATTGTGATCAAATCAAGGAAGAAGGAGACCCTTTTGGACGACTTAAAGGAAACCTTTGACAATCTCCGGATCTATAAGATGATGCTTAACCCGACAAAGTGTTTCTTTGATGTTCCGGCTGGCAAGCTCTTGGGATTTCTGGTATCTGAGCGTGGCATTGAGGCTAACCCAGATAAGATCAAAGCAATCACCTCCCTGGCAGAGCCGGCTTGTATTAACGACGTTCAACACATGGCAGGACGGATTGCCGCGTTGAGCCGGTTCATAAGCCACCTTGGCGAGAAAGCTATCCCCTTGTATCAGATGATGAAAAAGACAGACAATTTTGTCTAGAGTACGGCGGCGGGTGAAGCGTTTGAGGCGCTCAAGAAATAGCTCACTAAGCCGCCGGTGTTGGCTGCTCCGGCTAAGAAAGAACCTTTGCTCCTGTATGTGGCAGCTAACAACCAGGCTATCAGGGTTGCAATTGTGGTCGAGTGCAAGGAAGCAGGGAAGGAATATCCGGTTCAGAGGCCGGTCTATTATATTAGTGAGGTCCTAACAGAATCTAAGCAGAAATATCCACATTGGCAGAAGGTAGTGTATGGGGTATTCATGGCCAATCGCAAGTTAAAACATTACTTCTTAGGGCACCAAATCATCATGGCCAGCTCTGCTCGGTTGGGGGATATAATTCAAAATAGAGAAGCCACTGGTAGGATTGTTAAGTGGGCATTGGAGTTGGGACCTCTCAGTCTGAAATATGTACCCCCTATGGTGTCAAGTCTCAAGCCCTTGTGGATTTCATAAATGATTGGACAAAGTGTCAAGCGCCCGAAGAGAAGTCGGATAACGCATACTGGACTATACACTTTGATGGATCCAAGCAGCTGGAAGGGTCAGGAGTCGGAGTTGTTTTAACGTCTCCCAAAGGTGACAAGTTCTGCTATGTGCTCCGACTGATGTTCCCTTTCACCAATAATGCGGCTGAATATGAAGCCCTGCTTCATGGCCTCAGGGTAGCTAAGGACATGAATTTAAGCCGGGTAAGGTGTTTGGGCGACTTAGATCTTGTGGCTAAGCAAGTTTTAGGCACTTGGGACTCCAAGGACCCGCAGATGGCGGCTTATCGTCAGGCGGTGGATGTCATTGCTGGTCACTTCAAAGGTTATCAGGTAGATCACATTGATTGTCGAAGGAATGAGGCGGCTGATGCCTTGTCAAGGTTAGCTCTTAGCGGAAGCCGGTGCCGCCCAATATCTTTTTGGATGTCTTACATCACCCGACTGTCAAGTTACCTTCAGAGGAAGATTTGGCCGTTCCTGACCCGGAGGGGCAATTGGTGGCGGCTCTACATGCTATTCCGGATTGGACTGTGCCTTACCTGGCATATTTGACTCGGGGCGAGTTACCTGATGATGAAAATCAGGCAAGACAGATCACCCGATGGTCTAAGTCCATGACAATAGTTAATGGTGAGTTGCATAAGTGCAGCATGACCGGGCTGTTTCAATGTTGTGTCTCACTAGAGGAGGGTCAGGAAATCTTGAATGAAATTCACGCTGGAGATTGTGCACATCATGCCGGCTCAAAATCTCTAGTGGCCAAGGCTTTTCGGCACGGTTTCTTCTGGTTGACGGCTCACAAAGATGCAGAGGATCTGGTTCGCAGGTGTGACGGCTGTCAAAAGTTCGGCAGGCGGGCTCACATTCCGGCTCAAGAATTGCGCATGATACCTATTACTTGGCCATTTGTAGTCTGGGGGCTTGATATGGTCGGGGGTTTCAAGAGATCCAAGGATAGGAAGACGCACCTCTTGGTGGCGGTTGATAAGTTTACCAAGTGGGTAGAGGCTAAGCCGGTTAGCAAGTGTGACGCGGCTACAACCGTTCAGTTTGTCAAAAAGCTGATCTATCATTTCGGCTACCCTCACAGCATCATCACGGACAATGGCACGAACCTGTCCAAGGGGGCTATGAAAACGTTTTGTGACCTCGGACACATCCGGCTTGATGTCTCTGTAGTTGCTCATCCACAGTCCAATGGTCAGGCGGAGCGTGCTAATCAAGAGATCCTGAGAGGTATCAAGCCCCAGCTTATGGTTCCTTTACAGCGGACACCAGGTTGTTGGGTGGGAGGGTTGCCATCCGTCTTATGGAGCATCAAAACTAATGCTCAACAGATCCACGGGTTATACACCTTTCTTCATGGTCTATGGTGCTGAGGCCGTGTTACCAAGTGACATCCGGCATGACTCGCCACGAGTAGTGGCTTACGTTGAGTCGGATAACGAGACAACACGTCAAGACACGTTGGATGCTTTGGAGGAGGAACGAGAGCTGGCGGCTGCGCATTCGGCAATCTATCAGCAGGACCTGCGCCGCTATCATAGCCGCAGAGTTAAGACCCGGACGTTTCAAGAGGGCGACTTAGTGCTGCGGCTGATTCAAGACTAGACAAATATGCACAAACTATCTCCTCCATGGGAAGGACCTTTTGTGGTCAGCAGAAATCTCAACAACGGGTCATATTATCTCATTGACATCTGGGAGGACTTAGATACCTCAGGGCAGGAGACCCGTCGACCGTGGAACATAGCGCATCTGCGGCCTTATTATACCTGAGTGCTTGAGACTCGACATTGTACACTATCATTGTACATATCATACTTATATATGAATAAAGTAGCGTCCCTGCAAGCCGGGGTCTCTGTCATTTGGAGTATCTTCGTCAAATGCAAGAAGAATCCAACATATTGGCTGTCGAAGGGGGCTTCCCACCTTCGGGTATAGCTTATCTAACCCTAATAGCCGCCTTTCATGCCAAAAAAGTTGACAAGTCAACTTTGGTTGTCGATGGGGGCTTCCCACCTCCGGGTGTAGCTTATCTAACCCTAACAACCGGCTTTCATGCCAAAAATATTGACAAGTCAATATTGGGTGTCAAAGGGGGCTTCCTACCTTCGGGTATAACTTATCTAACCCTAACAGCCGGCTTTCATGCAAAAAAAGTTGACAAGTCAACTTTGGTTGTCGAAGGGGGCTTCCCACCTCCGTGTGTAGCTTATCTAACCCTAACAACCGACTTTCATGCCAAAAATATTGGCAAGTCAATATTGGTTGTCGAAGGGGGCTTCCTACCTTTGGGTATAGCTTATCTAACCCTAACAGCCGGCTTTCATGCCAAAAAAGTTGACAAGTCAACTTTGGTTGTCGAAGGGGGCTTCCCACCTCCGGGTGTAGCTTCTAACCCTAACAACCGGCTTTCATGCCAAAAATATTGAAAAGTCAATATTGGCTGTCGAAGGGGGCTTGCTACCTTCGGGTATAGCTTATCTAACCCTAATAGCCGGCTTTCATGCAAAAAAAGTTGACAAGTCAACTTTGGTTGTCGAAGGGGGCTTCCCACCTCAAGGTGTAGCTTATCTAACCCTAACAACCGGCTTCCATGCCAAAAATGTGGACAAGTCAACATTGGTTGTCGAAGGGGGCTTCCTACCTTCGGGTATAGGTTATCTAACCCTAACAGTTGGCTCTTATGCCAAAAAAAGTTGACAAGTCAACCTTGGTTGTCGAAGGGGGCTTCCCACCTCTGGGTGTAGATTATCTAACCCTAACAACCGGCTTCCATGCCAAAAATATTGACAAGTCAATATTGGCTGTCGAAGGGGGCTTCCTACCTTTGGGTAGAGCTTATCTAACCCTAACAGCCAACTCTTATGCCAAAAAAGTTGACACGTCAACTTTGTTTGTCGAAGGGGGATTCCCACCTCCGGGTGTAGCTTATCTAATCCTAACAACTGGCTTTCATTCCAAAAATGTTGACAAGTCAACATTGCTATCTAGGGGGCTTCCATCCCTACAGATATAGCGTCTCAAAGCGTATCGGTCGGCTTATAAGCCAAGCAGTTGATTCCATCAACACGTTAGGAAGATACAACATCTTCGGGTCATGCTTTTCAAGCCGCCCTCCTAACAGTATAAAGATACATCTATCCTTGCAGGAAAGTAAGCTGCCAATAGCCGTCAATGCATGCAATAAGAAGCATAAGAAAGATGACATACATATGTTAAGACGGACTTTTCATAGGTGCGCGATGGCACAATTCAAAGAGGCAAAAGTTACTACCAGTCTATTACATATACTCTTGGTGGAGCACAAAAATATCTTAAAGTTTTTTAAACCTTTTACGGCGGGTCACAAGAGCCGGCTATCAATGGATTCCTTTACACGGCTGGCGGGTTGCCCTACTCCGGGTCTCGACCTCTTGGATCCGAAGATGGTCCAAATCCCAGTTGCAATGGGTTAAAGCCGCAAAGTTACCTTCCTCAAAGAAGGGTGACGGATCAAGCTCAGAAGCAAAAATATGCTTACTGCATGCGGGTGTCAGATCCTTGCTTTCAAAAAGAGGGCCACATATCCTTTTCTGGTCGCTGCTGTAAGCCGCTTGGTAAGTCGCCAGGTTAACTTCTTCCGCTAAGACGGAGGCCAGGACTTTGGGAATCCTTCACGCACCGGGCGTAGTCAGCATTCGAGAATTCGTAGACATCATCCTTCTTGGAGGGAAATCCGTCCATCATTTCAGCCGGCGTTAACTCAGGGGCAAAAGCCAGCGCCTGGCTTATAGGTGTAATCGCCCCCTAGCGAGCGGCTCATCACTTCAGCTCTCTAATTTGCTTTGGCATCGTTGACAGAAGCTCTAAGATCCCTTTGAGAGTTGAGGGGATGGCATCCTTGTAGTGAACGACTTTGATGGTACACACGGTGCCGTAGTAGAGTTGTTCTATCAACGTATATATGGCCTTGAGAGGCAGCAGGTTGTCGGAGGCAAGTTGACGGCTCCGAGGACCTGCATAAGATGGAGATCTCGTTGTAAGTCGCCAGCGCAAAAGTACAATAATCAAATTGGGTTAAAGATGTCAAAAACATACCAAAGAGGGCGGCTGTCATCTTCATGATGTGGCACTTTAAGGACTACAGCTCATCAGATACAATCATCAGCCGCTGGTCAGCGTCATCAGCCCATTTGGTCAAGGTGGCTTTTTCAACTTTAGTGGATTCCTTGAAGGTGGCGAATCCGGCCTTAATTTTGATAAGCTCTTCAGAAAGGATCCGACACTTCTCATCAGCTTCGCTTCGGGCAGCTTGCTGGGTGGCTATATTGGTTTTTAACCCGACTACTCCAGACACGGCTTCATTTAAAGCTTCATGTGACATATCAAAACATAGGATGAGCCGACAGGAGGAGAATTATAAGAAAAATGGAAAACTCAGCAAGTCTCAAACAGATTGCAAGCGATATGTATGACACTTGGGGGCTAATTTTTACTTTGTCTCCTAGATCAAAGACAATTCCGGATCATCTTATTTCAGTTAACCCGGAATTTGAGGGCTACAAACTGATTTTTTCAAGAGGTCCAGCATGAAAGTCCCGACTCAGCTTTGATAAGCTTGAGCTGGCCCTTGGGGGCTACATCTGGTTCTATTACTCATTTTCAAGAAAGTCCTGACTTAGCTTTGATAAGCTTGAGCCGGCCCTTGGGGGCTACATCTGGTTCTATTACTCATTTTCAAGAAAGTCCCGACTCAGCTTTGATAAGCTTGAGCCGGCCCATGGGGGCTACATCTGGTTCTATTACTCATTTTCAATAAAGTCCCCACTCAAAATTGGAAAAGATTGAGCCGGCCCTTGGGAGCTACAACTGGCTCTGTTACCTATCTTCTATGAAACTCCAGTTCAAAGTTGTCAATTATTGAGCCGACCCTTGGGGGCTAACGACAATGGTTGGAAATCATATCTAAGTAAGTTGAGGACTAAATGCTAGATGTTTCTACTTCTACCAAGATTGAAGAGCCGGATTATTATCAGCCAATATTAACCCGACTCTTGGGGGCTGCGTAAGGTTATAAGGAGGAAAAAGGAATACCTCATATTTTCTCTTCATTAAGGTAACGAGCTTGAGCTCTAGATCCCAGCTTGTAGACAGCCGGCTCATGTAGCCAGCATGAAGTTCAGCAGCTGTCATTTTCTCAAAGGCAGGGAGCTCAAACTCCAACTGCGTGTAGGCTTCAGCCGTTTCACTATGCTTGGTCAGCACGTGATGTGAAGGAGAGTGCAAGACGACATCCGTAATCAGGACATCCGGGCCAGAGGTGTCATCAGCAGCTTTGGCAGGGCTCGGCAGCTTCGAAAGGTCCCTCTGCGGACTCTCTGGAATAATATCATCAGCAGCCAGCTCTACAGAAGTCGCTAGGGGGTCTGTAGCCGGCATAGGTGCGTCCGGCTTGGCAAGCTCCGATTCTTGAGTAGTAGGGCCAGGGGAGGGCCTATTGGTTTTCCTTCTCTTGGTTTGAGCCCTAGAAAAAGCATGAAAGTCATAATCCAAAGGTTTACAACCGCTAAAGAGTCAGACGTAAGACCGGAAAAACACGTACAGCGGATTAATCTTTGGAGGCGGCAGAGCAGTGGCCGTAGCGTCGCCGGACAAATGTGATGATCCCTAAGAGATAGTTCAGATAACATAAGGCAATGTCAAAATTACAAAGGAAAAGCTAGTAAAATCAAGCAGAGAAGAAATACATACCTCTATGGGGCATTTCTTCTCAGCCGGGGAGTTGGGTAACTCGGACATGAGATCAGTAGAGCCGGCGCTCCGGGTCTGACGTTGGTCGGCTTGCTGTTGCTTTTTCAAAAGAAATTGGGGATCCAAATAAGCAATAGGATGAGAAAGCGGAATTTTTTGAACGACCCGCCGTATCTTCTGGGGTACATAATATTCTGAGTCGGACAAAATATAAGTTACCTCAGGGGCGTTGGCGCGATTCGTCTCTACCTCGTCCTATGAATGGCTCTTATTAGTAAGGTGAAGAAAGAGATGACAAAAAGTATTCAAATTATACCTCTGAGCCGGATGATTCTAGCGGTTCAAACCATTCTTGTTGAGGAGTGGTCTTGTTTGTCCTCTTGGCCGGGGCCTTCTTCTTGGTCTTCTTGAGGGGAGGAACATACTTCTTGTTCCAGAAATCAGAGTCAGCCTGAAAAGATAAGCCGGTGAGTAGGGATGAGTTTCCAAGACATAACTAAACAAAGAGAAAGAGACAATGAAGAGTTGCCTTACGTCTGGGGCCAGGTTAACGGCACAAAAAGGCGCCAGGTCAATGGCGATGCAAGCTCCTGACGTCTCATGGACAAGACTCTGGATGACAGTTGTAATATCATCTTCACTTAATGTCGTCTGACTGAAGTAGAGGGAGTCATCATACTGACCCGGATATTCGCACATCAGGCGGTTTCTCCAACTCAAGGGCATAATTCTCCAAGAGATCCAGCAGCGGATCAAATCCAATCCTATCAAACCATTGGCCATGAGGGCTTTTATCTTGGTGTGAGCTGACTCGTGCGTTGCCCTTTCAGCAGGTGACAGCCGGCCGGGGAGTTCAGAGGTCGTCTTGAGCCGGGATGGGCGGTAACCCGACAACGAATGCTCGCCCTTTGGGGAGGTGTCTTTGCAATAAAACCAAGTGTTATTCCAATCCTTTGGGTGACTCGGCATATGAACAGCCGGAAAGGTTATATCCCGACGCCTCTGAATGGAAATCCCACTAAGTTCTAAGCTTGGGCCGGCCTTCACTTTGGTCTGCCGATTCGCGTAAAAGAACTCCCTAAAGAGTCCCACAGACAGCTCAGTTTGCAGATAGACCTTGCTGAGCACTTGGAAGTTACATATATTTGAGACAGAATTGGGGGGAGGTCTTGAGGATGCAGCTTGTAAAAATGAAGGACGTCCCGGAAGAACTTTGAGCCGGGGGGTACGAACCCACATTCGATGTGATCCGAAAAAATGACTACCTCGCCCTCTTGAGGAACGGGCTTCAGTTTTTTACCCGGAACTCACCAATGGATGACCTTTTTGGCGGGAAGGGTGCCTGCATGTACAAAATCCATCAAGAACTCTTCCGTGATGCAAGAGCCGACCCAATTGCATGAGTTGGACACGTGAGACATGGTGGCGGCTTAAACAACTGCGCAAGATAAGCAATGTGTGGCGAGTCAGGGAACGACAAACGTTTATAGGCAGTTATAAGTTCAAAGATCTAGAGACTAAGCCGCCAGAATCCGGTTGGTGAGAGCCAGAATTCATGGCAGGTCAAGACTATGAAAAGGCAGGATGAAATTCAGCTAAGTGTGAAAAACAGGTTTCGCAAGGTATCGCTAAGATTGCGGATCTACAAAAACAAAAGAAATGTTTCTATTTCAATCCTAGAGATGAACTGGTAAAAACAGAGAGAGTTTAAAAAACGACAGGCGAAGCTCTTATAAATCTGCGCATTATTTTTATCGGTCTCCTACATAACGTTGTGGCGGGGACAAGACAGCATCAAAGGTTCATGGGCTAAGCATGGCCGGCATTGGCGGAAGCTCGAGTTTTGAGCGGCAGCAGCGACGCTTCATGAAACCCTACTAATGGATGTGGATCTAAAGGAAGAAGAACTTACCGGAGACGGCGCGGCAGACGCGGAGAAGATTCTCGAACAAACAAGTCGATGCAGCGGCCTCGTCGGCGACGATGAAGGAGATGGCACTAGAGTGAGATGCGTGGGAGCGGAGGCGTTGAAAGGAAGGAGATGAAGAGTGAGCGGGGAAGAAGGTAAGTCCATCGCTCGCGGTCCCATTTAATAGGAAAAGATGGAAACCGGCGCGAAAATCTAGGCGTCGGAAATCGTTTGACCGAGGTGGGCGCCTCGATTCCTGGACTATCCATTTAATAAGGAAAGATTCGTTGCGTGCGTCAAAGGATCTTTTGACAAATTTTACTTGCTGTCAAGGTGGGTCATTCTTTTTTGGGCGACTTGTCGAGGAGTGGAAAGAGTCTGAAATGAGCAAGCTCAAATCAACCTGGGGCCTAATGTTGGGGATATAACCCCACGGTGAGACCCGCCATAATGGTTCCGGGTCACACTGGGCGGCTCGTGCACCATCCCAAGAGTAGGCCATGAAGACTTAAGTCCAATACGCATGGCGGCTTGACAAGATGGGCCGGCCTTTGGCCCGGACGGAGAAGACCCGGGCGATAAGCCGCCCGAAGACAACTTGACCAAGAAGGCAAGAGGAGGTAGAGATAGAATCGTACATGTATTGAGAGTCGTTCACAACTTGTATGACCCATGGTATTAACCTCCTATATAAAGGCAAGACCCGGGGCGACTTAAGGATCAGGCAATCGAGAACTAGGTCAAGCAATAGCTCCCTTGTAATCGATACAACAAGCAATACCAACACAAGTAGGACGTAGGCTGTTACCTCGACTTGAGGGGCCGAACCTGGGTAAACTCGTGTCCTTCGTCCCAACCAACCCCTTTGAGTCCACCGCCTTAGCGATGGCCTCGAATCCAAGTTCGTTCACCCGGACATCTGCCGTGATAAAACCATGACATGACCCATATTAGCAACAAACACTTTGCACTTGGATCTGAGATAGAAGGTATACCCAACTGTTCATAGGGTATTCTATGAAGATGCATTTGTCCGCTTTGGGTTCGAGCTCATTAGGTGAAAACCTTTTTCACATAAGCGTCGCGGCCCCAAACAATAAGAAATGACAGCTTAGGTTTCTATCAAACCATAGTTCAGACGGTGTCATCTCAACGAATTTAGATGGTACCCTATTTAAAGTGAATGTAGTTGTCTCTAACGCATAACCCCAAAACTATAGTAGCAAAATGATAAGATACATCATAGCATGCACCATATCCAATAGAGCACGACTACGACGTTGGGACACACCATCACACTATGGTGTTCCAGGTGGCGTTATTTGTGAAACAACTTTCACATCGTCTAAAGTTGTATGGCAAACTCGTAACTCAGACATTCACCTCCACGATCACATCGCACACATTTTTATATTCTTGTCACGATGTTCTTAAACTTCACTCTGAATTTGCTTGAACTTTTCAAAAATTCAGACATGTGTTTCATTAAGTAAATATATACTATATCTACTCAAATCATCAGTGAAGGTAAGAAAATAATGATATCCACCGCATGCTACAAGACTCATTGGATTGCATACATCAACATGTATTATTTCCAATAAATCACTTGCCCGCTCCATTAAACCAAAAACGGGGTCCTTAGTCATCTTGCCCATGAGGCATGGTTGACATGTCTCAACCGATTCGGAATCGAATGAGTCCAAAGATCCATCAACATGGAGTTTCTTCATGCGATTTATACCAATATGACATTTAGCGGCAGTGCCACAAGTATGTGGTACTATCATTACTAACTTTGTATCTTTTGGCATCAATGTTATGAACATGTGTATTACTACGGTCGAGATTCAACAAACCATTCTCACTGGGTGCATGATCATTGAAGGTATTATTCATGTAAGTAGAATAATCGTTATTCTCTAACTTAAATGAATAACCATATTGCAATAAACACGATCTAATCACGTTCATGCTCAACGGAAACACCAAATAACATTTATTTAGGTTCGTCACTAATCCCGAAGGTAGAGAGAGTGTGCGATGTTGATCACATCAACCTTGGAAACATTTCCAACACACATCGTCACCTCACACTTAGCCAGTCTCCCTTTATTCCATACCTTTTACTTCGAGTTACTAATATTTAGCAACTGAACCGGTATCCAATACCCAGGTGCTACTAGGAGTACTAGCAAGGTACACATCAATAACACACATATCAAATATACTTCTGTTGATGTTGTCAACCTTCTTATATACCAAGTATCTAGGGTTGTTCCGCTTCAGCGACCACTCTCCTCATAATAGAGGCACTTAGTCTCGGGTTTGGGTTCAACTTTGGGTTGCTTCACTGGAGCAGCAACTGACTAGCCATCCATGAAGTTTCCCTCCTTGCCCTTGCCTTTCTCGAAACTAGTGGTTTTACTAACCATCAACACTTGATACTCCTTCTTGATTTCTACCTTTGTGGTGTCAAACATCGTGAACAGTTCGGGGATCATCATTTCCATCCTTGGCATAATTATAGTTCATCACGAAGTCCAAGTAACTTAGTGATAGTGACTCAAAGAACTATATCAATCACTATCTTATCTGGAAGATCAACTCCCACTTGATTCAAGCGATTGTAGCACCCAGACAATCTGAGCACATGCTCAACGATTGAGCTATTCTCTTTCATCTTGCAGGCAAAGAATCCTGTTGGAGATCTCATATCTCACAACACGGGCACTAGCCTGAGATCACAATCTCAGCTCTTAGAACATCTCATATGTTCCACGACATTCAAAATGTTTTGGAGCCTCAATTCTAAGCCATAATGCATGACGCACTAAACTATCAAGTAGCCATCGGAACGCGCCTGTCAGATGTTCACAACATCTACAAACGACGCTAGAGGGGGTGGTGCACCAAGCGGTGCATTAAGGACATAAGCCTTATGTGCAGCAATGACTCAGATCACGGACCCAAGTCCGCAATATTGCTACCATCATCTTTCAACTCTATTTCTCTAGGACCATAAAAAATTCAAGGGAGATACAACATGAGCTAGTAATCTACAACATAATTTGCAAAGACACTACTGACTATGTTCATGACAATGAGTTCAATTAATCATATTACTTAAGAACTCCAACTCAAATTGACATCCCTCCGGTCATTCGAGTGATGCATGATCCAAATTCACCAACTCAAGTCCGATCATCACGTGAGTTGAGGTGGTTTCAATGGTGAACATCATCATGTTGATCATATCTACTATAGGTCTCATGTTCGACCTTTCGGTCTCTTGTGTTCCGAGGCCATGTCTGTACATGCTAGGCTCATCAAGTTTAACCCGAGTGTTCTGCGTGTGCAACACTGGCTTGCACCCGTTGTATGTGAACATAGAGTCTGTCACACCCGATCATCACGTGGTGTCTCGACACGACGAACTTTCGCAATGGTGCACACTCGAAGAGAACACAATTCATCTTGAAATTTAAGTGAGGGATCACCTTATAATGATACTGTCGTCCTAAGAAAAACAAGGTGCATAAAAGAATTAACATCACATGCAAATCATAAGTGACATGATATGGCCATGAACTTGTGATTTTGATCTCCATCTTGAAAGCACCAGCATGATCTCCATCGTCACCGGTATGACACCATGATCTCCATCATCTTGATCTCCATCAACGTGTCGCCATCGGGGTTGTCGCGCCCACCATGCTTCTACTACTATTTCTACCTTTTAGCGATAAAGTAAAGCATTACATAGCGCTTAATGATTGACACGGAGGTCATACAATAATTAAAGACAACCCTATGGCTCCTGTCGGTTGTCGTACTCATCGACATTCAAGTCGTGATATTATATACAACACATGATCATCTCATACATCACATATATCTCATCATGTAATTGGCCATATCACATCACAACATAACCTGCAAAACCGAGTTAGACGTCCTCTAATTGTTGTTGCATGTTTTACGTGGCTGCTACGGGTATCTAGCAAGAACAATTCTCACCTACGCAAAACCACAACGGTGATACAAAGTTGCTTTGCAACCTTCTCAAGGACTGCCTTTGTCGAATCCGATCCAACTAAAGTAGGAGAAACAAACACCCGCCAGTCATCTTTGTGCAACGAGGTTACACGTTAGTCGATGGAACCGGTCTCTCGTAAGTGTACGAGTAAGGTTGGTCCGGGCCGCTTCATCCAACAATACCGCTGAACCAAAACACGACCAAGGGAGGAACAATCTCAGCATCAATGCCCACAAACTCTTTGTGTTCTACTCGAGATCTCATCTACACATAGACCTAGCTCTTATACCACTGTTGGGGAACGTTGCATGGGAAACAAAAAAATTCCTAAGCACACGCAAGATCTATCCATCGTGATGAGCATCTACGAGAGGGAGAGTGGATCTACATACTCTTGTAGATCGCGATCCAAATCGCCGAGCATCCCGCGATCTCATCACGATCCATCCCGCGATCCAATCACGATCCGTCCCATGATCTCATCACGATCCGTCTCGCGATCTTGATCACGGTCCTTCCGATCTAGCACCGAACGGACGACACGACCGCGTTCAGCACACGTACAGCTCGATGACAATCTCCGCCTTGTTGATCCAGCAAGAGGGAGCAGAGAGGTATACGAGTTCTTCGGCAGCACGATGGCATTGCGGCGATGGTGGTGGAGCAATTCCGGCAGGGCTTCGCCTAAGCATTGCAAAAAACCGATCTAGAGGAGAACCTGTGCACTAGAGGAGAGGGTAGCACGTGGCTGAAAAAACTAGCGCAAAACCCCTAAAACCTCTAGTATATATAAGAGAAAGAGAGGAGGAGGTTTGACGCAAGGGCCAAACCCTCTAGGCTTCGGCCGAAGTGGGAGGAGAGGAGGAAACGTCCTCCAATCCTAGTAGGACTAGGACTCCTTCCCTTTTTGCCTTTTTTGCCTTTTTTCACCTTTTCTCTTTGGGATTTTCTTTCCCAGCCGCATGGGCCGTTGTGTGGAACTTCCACCAGCCCACTAAGGGCTGGTATTCACTCTCCCACATCCCATGTAGCCTCTTGGGTCGAAATACCCCTCCCGATGGTCTCCGGTACACTACCGGCACTCCCGATACACTACCGATGAGCCCGAAACTTTTCCGGCGACCAAAACAGGACTTCCTATATATCAATCTTTACCTCCGGACCATTCCAGAGCTCCTCGTGACGTCCGAGATCTCATACGGGACTCGGAACAACCTTCGATCACCACCATACATAACTCTATACTACCGAAATGTCACCGAACCTTAAGTGTGCAGACCCCGCTGGTTCGAGAACTATGTAGACAAGACCGAGACGCCTCCACGGTCAATAACCAATAGCAGGACCTGGATGCCCATATTGGTTCCTACATATTCTATGAAAATCTTTATCGGTCGAACCTCCATGTCAAGGATTCAGTTAATCCCGTATGATGTTCCCTTTGTTCTTCGGTATGTTACTTGCCTGAGATTCGATCGTCGGTATCTCCATACCTAGTTCAACCTCATTACCGACAAGTCTCATTACTCATTCCGTAATACAAGATCCCGTGACTAACACTTAGTCACATTTCTTGCAAGGCTTGTTGTGATGTTGTATTACCGAGTGGGCCCTGAGATACCTCTCTGTTACACGGAGTAACAAATCCCAGTCTTGATCCATGCCAACCCAACAGACACCCTCGGAGATACCTGTAGAGTACCTTTATAGTCACCCAGTTACGTTGCGACGTTTGATACATGCCTCCAGTGTTAGTGAGTTGCATGATCTCATGGTCATAGGAACAGATACTTGACATGCAGAAAATAGTAGCAATAAACTGACGCGATCATATGCTACGTTTGTAGTTTGGGTCTTGTCCATCACACCATTCTCCTAATGATGTGATCCCGTTATCAAATGACACCTCATGTCCATGGCTAGGAAACCTTAACCATCTTTGATCAACGAGCTAGTCTATTAGAGGCATACTAGGGACATGGTTTTGCCTATGTATCCACACATGCATCTAAGTCTCCGATCAATACAATTATAGCATGGATAATAAACGATTATCATGAACAAGGAAATGTTATAATAACTATTTTATTATTTCCTCTAGGGCATATTTCCAACATTCGGAATGATGAGCTAATCATATTTAGAAAATCAAGATAGGTTGAGTTCATACCAGCTTTTCTTCATCTCAATTTTTCATGAAATATCATCATTATTTCCTTTCACTTGCACGACCAAACGGTGTGAATAATAATAAGGGTGTGCGTGCATTGGACTAAGCTGAAATGTACAAACAATAACTTAAAGGAGAAGACATTTTCATTGTGGTCTTGTCCTTACAACCCGAAGAAAAGAAATTCAAAGTAAGAAAAAGGAAAACTATTTACACGGGAAAGCTCCCAACAAGCAAAAGAAGAACGAAAAATATTTTTGGGATTTCTTTTAATGCCACAACTAAGCAAACTGGAAGGTAAAGCTATAACTATTTTTTTGGATTTTCTCAAAGTTAATTAAACACACAAGAATAAAGCGAAACAAGAAAATAAACTACCATGCATGGTACAATGAAAGAGTATGAACACCGACTACTACAGATGAGTGTGTGAACATGAATGTAAAGTTGGTGCGAAATAAGTACTCCCCCAAGCTTAGGCTTTTGGCCTGAGTGGGTCTATGGCCATGGATGGAAAGAGCTCTCTCCCGGATACTCAGGTGGGTCCTCATTGTTCCATTGGTTAGCAAACTCCTGCGGCTCCCACTGAAAAACTGGCTCTCGGTACGGATCTAGGGCTGGTGCCAGCTCTGGGGCCGGGGGTTTCGTCAGACCCCAATATCTATAAATGTCTCCAGGCATAATGGTGTACTTGCCTGAGCGAATATCAAACAAAGAAGAAGCAGGCAAAGTAATAATTTTACAAGTACCATGGCTAAAAACTAAATTGTAAAGCAGCCTCCTATCATCATTTTTCTTAATAACATCGTGAGCTACCATACGGTCATAATCTAAAAACTTCGAGGGTAGCAGCCTTTCATCTCTCTCATTAAGCCTAATGGGCATCTCAAAATGTTACGCTAAACGAGATGCATAGATGCCTCCTAATATGGGCCCCTTCAAACGGTTGGTGTTCAACCATTGTACCACTATAGCGCCCAGACTAAAGGTTCTATCAGCAAATAAAGCATGACGCAAAATGGCAAGGTCAGGGGCACTAAGACTTCCACTCTCCTAGCGACCAACTAAACATCTTCCCGCAAATAATGAATAACAACATAGCATGGGAAAATGTAAACTAGCTGCTCTTGCCTTTGACACACCCCTCTCTTCCCCTACAATGACTGCGGCAATAAAATCTTCCATGTCTCGAGGACGTGGTTCCCTGATGCTTCCCTCATAGGGTATTTTGCAAACCTTGCAAAAATCATAAAGGTTCATTTTCTTAGGCACATCCTATAAGTGAAAATCTACTGTAGAATGAAAGTAAAAATTTTGCACAAAGGTATTCGTGGGCAAGAGGTACTGGTCACACTTATCGTTGAGGAAGTCGGTGATGCCTGCATAAATATCAGAAATCTTCATAAATTCCGGCTGTCGTCAAGAATGTGTTACACGGCCATTCACATGGTAGAACTTCTGCGACGCGGGGAAGATTATACTTGAGTTTCTCCCTTATCTCATTTTCGCCTTCCTTAGAATTCCGGCTTGAAGAGCCTCTTAATAATCTCCTCAGCATTTCTTCTTTTTGCGAAAAATTCTGAATTTTTTAATGAACCAAAATAAAGGTGCACAAAACTCAACAAAATCATAGCAACTACTCCGTCAAGTGCGTAGAGGCTATATCATGCATCAAAACTACTTGGGACAATATAAATTTGACATGCAAGCTCAAGAACAAGGTCACCACAGGAGCAAAAATTTAAAATATATAAAGCACTAGAACAAAAACTAATTAGACCATTGGAGGAGTCACATACCAAAGAACAATCTCCCAAAACAGTTTCCCGAATGAAGCTTTTAACAAGGAGATCGAAAATGGCAGCAAAATGAGCTAGAACACGGGTTTGAACAATGGTGGGATTTTTTCTGGAGGAAGATGAAGTGGATGGGTGCTGGAATAAGTGAAGGGGGGCACGTTGGACCCACAAGCCTGCTAGGTGCGGCCAGGGGGTGGCCGCGCCTTGTGGGCTTGTGGCCCACTAGCGCATCCCCCTGCATTGTGCTCAGTGCCAGATATTTTTAAATATTCCAGAAAAAAGCATACTCCATTTTCAGGGCATTTGAAGAAATTTTCGTTTCAGGTCACCTTTTTGCACGGGAAACTCAGAAAATAGAAAAATAATACCATTTTTACTTAATTTAAACTTACTAAGAGAAAGTAAAAGTTGGGTACAGAAAATTGTGCTTTTTAAATTCATCCATCTCAAGCTCATCAAAAGGAATCCATCAATAAGGTTGATCAAGTCTTATTATAAAACTTCTTTTGAATAACATGAAACCGAAGAATTTTCGAATAATCACTAATTTACCTTGGGGATATGCATATCCCCAACAATAAGTATATCATATTTCTTCTTGACAGTAGGAAGAGGGAATTCAAAGTCTCCAATAGTAATCGTTGGAATTTTTTCAGTGGAGTTGATACTATGAACTTGAGGTTGTTTCTTCGAAAAGTGTACCGTATGCTCATTACCATTAATATGAAAAGTGACATTGCCCTTGTTGAAATAAATAACAGCCCCTGTAGTATTCAAAAAGGGTCTACCAAGGATGATCGACATACTATCGTCCTCGGGAGTATCAAGAATAACAAAGTCCGTCAAGATAGTAGCATTTGCAACTATGACAGTTGCATCCTCACAAATACCGATAGGTAGACCAGTTGATTTATCAGCCATTTGCAAAGAGATTTCAGTAGATGTCAACTTATTCAAATCAAGTATACGATACAAAGAGAAAGGCATAACACTAACACCAGCTCCCAAATCACATAAAGCAGCTTTAACATAATTCCCTTTAATAGAGCATGGTATAGTTGGCATACCAGGACCTCCTAATTTCTTTGGTACTCCACCCTTAAAAGTATAATTGGCAAGCATGGTGGAAACTTCAGCTTCCAGCATCTTCCTTTTATTAGTCATAGTATCTTTCATATACTTAGCATAAGGAGACATTTTCAGAATATCGGTCAAGCGCATAGACAAAAAGACAGGTCTAAGCATTTCAACAAAGCGCTCAAAATCCTCATCATCCTTTTTCTTGGATGGTTTAGGAGGAAAGGGCATGGGTTTCTAAACCCATGGTTCTCTTTCTTTACCACGCTTCCTAGCAATAAAGTCCCATTTGTCATATCTCTTATTCTTAGGATGTGGGTTCCAAGATCAACAGCAGGTTCAATCTCCACATCATTATCATTACTAGGTTGAGTATCAACTTGAACGTCATCATTAATATTATCTCTAGGATCATGTTCATCACCAGATTGTGTCTTGGCATTAGAAATAGAAATATCATTTGGGTTTTTAGGTGTATCTATAACAGTTTCACTAGCAGCATGCAAAGTTCTATCATCATCCTTATTCCTCTTATTACTGGAACGACTAGGTGCATCAACATTACTCCTTTGAGAATATTGCTCAATTCTCTTAGGATGGACCTCAGGATACAAAGGTTCCTAAGTCATTCTACCACCTCTAGTCACAACTCTAAAAAAATGATCATTGTTTTTACTATTCGTCTCATTAAGCAAATCATTCCGTGCCTTAAGTACTTGTTCTACTTGAGCAGTTACCATGGAAGCATGTTTACTAATAAGCTTAAGATCATTGATAGTTCTACTCATATAATCACGTAAGCAATCAAGCATGAAAGCATTATGTTTCAATTGTCTACTAACATAAGCATTAAAATTTTCTTGCTTAACAACAAAATTATCAAACTCATCCAAGCATTGGCTAGCAGACTTATTATAAGGAATATCGCTGTCATCAAATCTACAAAGAGAATTTACCTCTACTACCCGTGTCGGGTTATCAAGACCATGCATTTCTTCGATAGGTGGTAGATTCTTAACATCCTCAGCTTTAATACCATTTTCTTTCATAGATTTCTTTGCCTCTTGCATATCTTCAGAATTGAGAAATAGAATACCTCTTTCCTTTGGAGTTCCTTCGGAGGTGGTTCGGGAATAGTCCAATCATTATCATTACTCAGTATATCATTCAATAGTATTTCAGCTTGTTCAACAGTTCGTTCCTTGAAAACACAACCATCACAACTATCTAGGTGGTCCCTAGAAGCATCAGTTAGTCCATTATAAAAGATATCATGTATTTCCTTTTTCTTGAGAGGATAATCAGACAAAGCATTTAGAAATTGGAGAAGCCTCCCCCAAGCTTGTGGCAGACTTTCTTCTTTAGTTTGCACAAAGTTAAATATTTGCTGCAAGGCAGCTTGTTTGTTATGGGCCGGAAAATATTTTTCAGAGAAGTGATAAATCATATCCTGGGGGCTACGCACACAACCAGGAGCAAGAGAATTAAACCATATCTTAGCATCACCCTTTAACGAGAAAGGAAACAACTTAAGGATATAGTAATTATGAATTTTTTCCTCATGAGTAAATAGGGTGGCTATATCATTCAATTTAGTAAGATGTGCCACAACAGTTTCAGATTCATAACCATGGAAAGGATCAGATTCAACCAAAGTAATTAACTCAGGATGAACAGAGAATTCATAATCCTTATTAGTAACAAAGATAGGTGAAGTAGCAAACTTAGGATCATATTTCATTCTAGCATTCAAAGATTTTTCTTTCCACTTGCATAGTAGTTTCTTAAGATCATCTCTATCCTTACAAGCAAGAAAGTCCCTAGCTACCTCTCCTTCCATGACAGAACCCTCAGGAATATCAGGCAATTCATATCTAGGAGAGCTAGGTCTAGCAGGTGTCTCAAAGTGTTCAGTTTCAATAATTTCATCAGTTCCAGAAGTATCATCATTTTTTAGCATTGACCCTAGCAATTTGTTCATCAAAAAATTCACCCAGTGGCATAGTATTATCAAACAAAGTATCATCATAAGCATCATGCATAGCATAGGTGGAATCATCAATTACTTATGACATATCAGAATTACTAGAGGGTGGTGGTGTCGCAAATTTACTCATAACAGAAGGTGAATCAAGTGCAGAGCTAGATGGCAGTTCCTTACCTGTCCTCGTAGTAGAGGGGAAGAACTTAGTTTTAGCATCTTTGAAATTCTTCATAGTGATCAACAGATATAAATCCCAAGTGACTCAGAGAATAGAGCTATGCTCCCTGGCAAAGGCGCTAGAAAAAGTTCTTCATAACCCACAAGTATAAGGGATCACAACAGTTTTCGAGGGTAGAGTATTAAACCCAAATTTATTGATTCGACACAAGGGGAGCCGAAGAATATTCTCGAGTATTCGCAGCTGAGTTGTCAATTCAACCACACCTGAAAGACTTAATATCTACATCAAAGTATTCATTAGCAAGGTAGTATGGAAATAACGGTAACGGTAGAAAAGTAACAGTAGCAGTTTTATAGTGATTGTAACAGTAGCAGCGCAAAAGTAACTTAGCAAGGATCAATATGTGAAAAGCTCGTAGGCAATGGATCAGTGATATATAATTATGTTGGATGTCATTCATCATGCAACAGTTATAACATAGGGTGGCACGGAACTAGCTCCAATTCATCAATGTAATGTAGGCACGTATTCCATATATAGTCATACATGCTTATGGAAAAGAACTTGCATGACATCTTTTGTCCTACCCTCCCGTGGCAGCGGGGTCCTATTGGAAACTAAGGGATATTAAGGCCTCCTTTTAATAGAGAACTGGACCAAAGCATTAGCACTTAGTGAATACATGAAGTCCTCAAACTACGATAATCACCAGAAAGAATCCCAGTTATTGTCACCCTGGGGGATGCGGATCATAACTCGTAATAGGTGTCTACAACTTGCAAGATAGGATCAATAACACATATATATTCATGAGAACATAATAGGTTCAGATCTGAAATCATGGCACTCGGGCCCTAGTGACAAGCATTAAGAATAGCAAAGTCATAGCAACATCAATCTCAGAACATAGTGGATACTAGGGATCAAACCGTAACAAAACTAACTCGATTACATGATAAATCTCATCCAACCCATCACCGTCCAACATGCCTACGATGAGATTACTCACAAACGGTGGAGAGCATCATGGAATTGGTGATGAAGGTAGGTTGGTGATGACGCTGTCGTTGATTTCCCCTCTTGGGAGCCCAAAACGGACTCCAGATCTGGTCTCCTGAGGAAGAACAGGAGGTGGTTGCGGCTCCGTATCATGAAACACGATAAACTCTTCTCTTTGATTTTTTCTCTCTGTGAATAGGGTTATATGGAGCCAGAGAGGAGGTTGGAGGAGCTACGAGAGCCCCACAAGCCTGCTAGGTGCGGCCAGACCTAGCAGGCTTGTGGCCTACAGGTGGCCCCCCTCTGGTTGATTCTTATGCCAGTATTTTTTTATTAAATCCTAAAATATTCTCCATAAATTTTCAGGACGATCCGAGAACTTTTATTTCTGCACAAAAATAACAGCAAGGCAATTCTGCTGAAAAAAACGCCAGTTCGGGTTAGTTCCATTCAAACCATGCAAATTAGAGTCCACAACAAGGGCAAAAGAGTTTGGAAAGGTGGATACGATGGAGACATATCAGGCCACGGGTATGATGAAGATGGCCTTCGGTGATGGATTCCCCCTCCGACAGGGCGTCAGAAAACGGTTTTAGATGAGATCGCTTCGGAACAGAGTCTTGCAGCAGCGGAATTAATGTTATAGGTTAACTTTCGAGGGTTTTACAATACATAAGAATTTCGCTAGGAGGAGTCACACGGGTTCCACAGGGCACCTGGGTGCGTGTACTCCGTAGGGAGTGCCCCCTTGCCTTATGGGGCCCCTGCGAGTTCTCTGGTACTCCCTCGAATCTTCATGTGTCTCTTTTTTTCCAGAAAAAATCATCAAAAAGTTTCGTCGTGTTTGAACTTCGTTTGGCATGGATTTTTTGAAGAAAAAAACTGACATTGGGAACTAAATTAATAATGTTAGTCTATAAAAATAATATAAAAGCACAGCAAACCACATAAAATTATTGTAAACATGGCATGAATACTTCATAAATTGTAGATACGTTGGAGAAGTACCAACATCCCAAGCTTAATTCATGCTCGTCTTTAAGTAGGTAAATATCAAAAATAATAATTAATGAAGTATGAATGCTAGGACGGTGCATAAATTTAATGAACGATAATTCTAATCACCTTTTCTAACATCATTATAATTCATAAGCAACATCTCATTTCTCATAAACCTTCTAATGATCAAGTAGCAAGCTATTCACATGTTGAAGTATAAACCATAAACTCTCTTGAAACTTAACAAACTATGTTTTTTAGTCATCAAATAATTAAAATTCAGCTTATTTTCAAGAAGGTTCTATGTAAGAGATTTTATTTAGAAAAATCCACATACTCAACTATCATATAGCCTTCGATGATAGTTGGCACTCAAAGCATATTTTTAGAACAAACTGCTAAGACTATATGCAAGCAACACATGTTGGAGGATACATCAAAATATAATTTCTATCAGAATATACATAAACATAACTCCTTGTGTGTTCTTCCTTGTCCAATATCAACTATTTGATCAAGTTTTAAAATAACTAATGAAAGTTTATAGTCATAAAAGATGCCCAAGATAATGTATTCATATTTGAAACCTCTCTTCCTTTATTATTCTGTCATGAATTGCTTGTATGACCAATGTCGTGATTTTTACATTTCAATCGATTTTACTTTTAAAACCAATTGGGAACATTTATAATTTCGGATTTATAATATTCAGTTCATTCATGAATATCTTACTGTAAAGATATAAGTGAAGCACAATAGTAAATGGCAAACTAGTCCAAAATATAAGTGAAGAACAAAGAGTGCTAAAGTAAATAGGTAGATGTATAAAAACTCTCTTAAAATTAAAAAAATCAGATCTAAGGATTGTATCAAACAACAAACATAAAAAAATATGCTACAAGAAAAACACATTATGTGAAGAATTAAAATATAGTTCCGAGTGATGTATACTTATAGTGTTGAAGAGAGATACCATCCAAGGCAACCCCAAGCTTAGACGTCTGAGTCTTCCTTGAACATTATCTTGGGGTGCCTTGGGAATCCCCGAGCTTAGGGTCTTGCCGCTCCTTATTCTTCTTCTATCATCGTCTCACGCAAAACTTGAAAACTTCATTCACACAAAACTTAAGAGAGCTCATGAGATAGGTTAGTAAAATAAAAATAAGTCATTCACTCAGGTACTTCCAAAACAAGATTCATAATTATTCCCACATAATTATGAATGTATTCTATCATTTGCATAATTTATATCTCAATATAAGCTATGAAAACTCCAAAAAAGCAAACTAAGAACAAAACAGAATCTGTGAAAAACTGAACAATCTGTAAATACCTAGTTAATTATCATACTTCTGTAAATAAAAAATTTCTGAAAAATTACCAAGTGATAGAGAACTCATATACGCCTAGTGTGTAAAAAAATTCAAGAATTTATCATGTTCCATTATATAAAAACAAGTCACGCACTGGATGCAAATGTTTCTGTTTTCAAACAACAACTCATAAACTTGCAAACTGAGCATGACAAAGGCTAAAGTTGACACTTCATAAGAATAAAATATACAAAACATTATTGCTGCTGTAACTTAATCATGAAAATTATGAACAATATAAAATGTAAATATTGGTTTGTCTTTCAGCAAGTGCTTTTTAATGCCTTTTAACTGGACATGATGATTTTAATGATGCTCACATAAAAAGTAGGAATTGAAACATAAATAAAGAGCATCATGAATCATATAGCAAACATATTGAAGCCTAACTCAGGTCCTATGCATAGGGAGTTTTTGAGAAAAAAATTTATTGGAACAAGAATCAACTAGCATAGGAAGGCAAAAAAATTGCAACCTCAAAATTTTCACAACACACAAAAGGAACTTGATATTACTAGTAGAACACACATGCATTGCTACGGGCTATAATGCACATATAAATGAATCAAACAAATAATTAAGGTTGTCTTGAAGGCTGAAGCTTATTTCTCCCTCGTACGTCCGTGCGTGTTTGGACATTAAACGGGCGTTCGTAGGCTCCCCAAAATTCAACCGTCTAGACAATCTGGGCTCTCCTAAATCCAGACCATATATGGGGAGATAATTTTTTATCATTAAGGTGTAAACCTCTTCCCTCGTGGACCACTCCATAAAAAACCATGCGCCCGCACTCACGGAGACACTGGAAGAAATTAGGGTGGGATGTTACCCTTGCTGCTATGTCTAAGACTTCTTGGCATGGAATCCAACTACCAATGTTGCTTCTCTCGCCTTTGTGACCACTGCAAGTAAAGCACAGAGTGTCAAGAAGCATGGCTGAAAATAGCCAATAAGGAAAAAATGTTATCAGTTATCATTAAGCATGTGAGGAGGTGGAGGAGTCCAACTCCAATCCTACTTGGAGTAGGATTACTCTCCCACTTGGAAACCCTTTCCTCCACTTGGTATTTCTGCCCCTAGCCGCATGGGCCTTAGTGGGGGCATCGGCCAGCCCACCAGGGGCTGGTTTGCCTCCTCCCACAGCCCATGAGGCCCTTTGGGGTGAGTGGTGATACGTCTCCAATGTATCTATAATTTATGAAGTATTCATGCCATATTCACCTATGTTTACAATACTTTATAAGGTTTTGCTGCACTTTATATGATTTATTTAGAACTAACCCAGACTGACGCTGTTTTCAACAGAATTACCGTGGTGGTGTTTTTGTGTGGAAAATGAAAGTTCTCAGAATAGCCCGAAACTTTTTATGATTTTTTCTGGAGGAAATAAGAAATACTGGAGCAAAGAACCACTAGAGGGGTGTGCCAGGAGGCCACCACAGATCTGGCCGCCCCTAGGGCACGGCCAGATAGATTGTGGGGCCCACGTACCTCCATTGTGCGTGATTCCAATGCTGAAAAATCCTATAAATCCCAGAAACCCCAGAAATAAAGAGGGACCCTCCGCCGCCGCAACTCTCTGTATCGCCGAAAAACCAATCTGGGGCGATTCTAGTACCCTATCGGAGAGGGAAAGCCATCACCGGTGGCCATCTTCATCATCCCTTTGGTCTCCATGATGAGGATGGAGTAGTTCACCCTCCGGGCTGAGGGTATGTACTAGTAGCTATGTGTTGAATCTCTCTGTCTCTCGTGTTCTTGAGATGACACGATCTTGATGTATCACGGGTTGTTAATATAGTCGGATCATATGATGTATTTCCCTTACCATCTAGTTCTGATGAATTGAGTCTTTCACTTTAAGATCTCGTTATGTTGGATTGAGCATATTGGTATGACAACACTTGATATAAGTCTTGCGTGGGATACCCATAGTGACATTGGGGTATTCTATTAATTCACTTGATATATGTTGAGGCATCAACTTGCAGATTCCGGTGACCTTGGGGATCTATGCATAGGGGTTGATTGCATGTTTTCATACTATGTTCTCCGATAGAAATGTTGGGTGCTCCTTGCAAGTTCTTTGTGTTGGATTGAATATGATAGTGCTACCTCTTGAGCTTGCGTTGGTTTTCCCTTGAAGAGGAAAGGGTGATGCAGCAAAGTAGATAAGTATTTCCCTCAGTTTTTGAGAACCAAGGTATCAATCCAGTAGGAGGAACAAGCAAGGCACCAATGGATGCACCTACACAAAAAATCAAACTCTTGCACCCAATGCTATAAAGGGGTTGTCAATCCCTTCACGGTTATTTGCATGGATTAGATCTAAAAGAGATAGATGTAAACGAGTGCGGAAAGTAAAAGGTAAATAAATTGTAGCAATATTTTTTTTGTATTTTTGATTTATAGATCTGAAAGTATATGATGGAAAATAGACCCGGGTGCCATAGATTTCACTAGAGGCTTCTCTCTTGAAGGCAAATATCATGGTGGGTAAACAAATTACTATCAAGCAATTGATAGAAAAGCAAATAATCATGTAGTTATCTAAGGCAATGATCATGCATATAGGCATCACACCTGTGACAAGTAGACCGAAACGATTCTACATCTACTACTATTACTCCACACATCGACCGACTCCTGCCTGCATCTAGAGTATTAAGTTCATGAAGAATAGAGTAACGCATTAAGAAAGATGACATGATGTAGAGGGATAAACTCAAGCAATATGATGAAAACCCCATCTTGTTACCCATTGATGGCAACAATACAATACGTGCCTCGCTACCCCTACTATGTCATTTGGTGAGGACACCGCAAGATTGAACCCAAAACCAAGCAAGAATTACCAATCTAGTTGGCCAAACCAAACCAGTAACTCGAAGAGACATGCAAGGATATGAAATCGTGCAAATAAGAATTTAGAGGAGATTCGAATAAGATTCATGGATAATCTGAACATAAAATCACAATTCATCGGATCTTGACAAACACACCACAAAAGAGGATTACATCGGATAGATCTCCATGAAGATCATAAAGATCATGGTATTGAAGATCAAAGAGGGAGAAGAAGCCATCTAGCTACTAGCTATTGACCCATAGGTCTGTGGTGGACTACTGATGCATCATGGGAGGGGCAATGGAGTTGATGTAGACGCCCTCCGTGATCAAAAACCCCTCCGACAGATTACCGGAAAAGGCTCCAAGATTGGATCTCTTGGTAATGGAGGCTTACGACGGCGGAAAAGTATTTGTGTGGCTCTTTTTGATGTTGGGGGGAATATTTGGGTATTTATAGTCCTAGAATTAGGGTTAGGAGACATGCCAGGAAGCGACAAGCCTTCCAGGCGCGGCCAGGGGGGCCGCGCCTAGCAGGCTTGGGCGCCCTGGCACCTCCCCTGACATGCACTCCAAGCTTCATCGACTTGTTTCCTTCCAGAAAAATTCCTTCCGAAGGTTTTATTCCATTTGGACTTCGTTTAATATTCCATATCTACAAAACTCAAAAACAAGGAAAAAACATAAACTAGCGCTTGGCTCTAGATTAATAGGTTAGTCCAAAAAATAATATAAAATAGCATATTAATGCATATAAAACATCCAAATTAGATAATATAATAGCATGACATCATCAAAAATTATAGATATGTTGGAGATGTATCAGCATTCCCAAGCTTAACTCCTGCTCGTCCTCGAGTAGGTAAGTGATAAAAACAGAATTTTTGATGTGGAGTGTTAGCTAACATATTTATCCATGTAATATTCTTTATTGTGGCATGAATATTCAGATCCATAAGACTTAAAACAAAAGCTTAACATTGATATAGAAACTATTACATTTCAAGCGTACTAGCAAAGCAACTGTATCTCTTCAAAATATAATGACAAAAGAAAGTTATCCCTACAATATCATATGGTCTGGCTATGCTCCATCTTCCCCACACAAAGTATTTGTATCATGCACAACCCCGATGAAAATTCAAGCAATTGTTTTCACACCTTTATTTTCTCAAACTTTTTCAACTCTCACGCAATACATGAGCGCGGGCCATGGATATAGCACTATAGGTGTCACAGCCCTAGAAATTGCTTGTATTAGTGGCATCAGTGAGCAGTCATGGCATCATATTTAAATTCAAATGAAACCTGAAATGGGGATGATCAAACCCTAGCACAAATAAAATTCAATTAGGTTAAAATTAAAAATAATTCCAGTGAATCCAAATGCCCTTCAAAAATGTTCATTGTCTCTAATAATTTTTGGCCACTCCAAATCAAGGAACAATAGATTTTTCAAACCAAGTTTAGCATTTTAAAATGAGCATCTAGTGCTATGAAATGAATTATTAAATCATTATAAATATGATAGATGCCCCAAAATTACCAAAATTTTGGGGAAAGTTTGAAATATTCAAACTAACCTCACTAGCAACCCTCTGGTATTTTTGAGTTAGGATTAGAGCCCTAAATAAGTTAAGAAACGAATGTCAGAAACTGAAACAGAAAAAAAAAGAAAACTTACCTCGCCCGTACTGTAGAAGAGGCCCAGCCCACCTTGCCTCTGTCATCAACCTCAAGCAGTAGGTAGAGGGAGAGACATGGCACGACGCCGGCCGTGCCACCTCCAGCCTGCCTACTCGCTTGGACGTCGCCTAAAAGCGCCATGCGAACCCCCCCCCCCCATGCATCTCTCGCTCTTCCCCCATGCTCATCCTCTCCCCTGATGCTCTCTCACTCTCCTCTGTTCCTCTCCCCGAGCGCCACCGTCACCGCCGTTCGGCATAGCCGTGGCCACAGCCCCCGACAGCTCCTTCGACCGGTCCAAAAGCCTCAACGTGCTCCTCTTCGACCCCAAGACGAAGGAATCAAGGCTGGAGGCTGTCTAGTGCCGCCGTTGAGGTCGTCTTCAACCTTCGGACCCGCGAGGCTTTGACACTCGATTTGCCAGCTGCAAGACCTCCCCGAGCTTGCCGTAGTCTCCACTCGATCCGCGGTGAGCTGTTGCCCGTTGCCCCTTGCCCCCTACGCTCATTTTCCGCCCCTAGCTAGGCCAGCCGCCGCGCCCGAGAGCTTTGCTCCACCGGTCTTGTCGCCGCCGTGGTAGCAGTAGCTGCAGCTCGCGTCTGAGCATGCAGGCCCTGGCCCGAGTCAAACCCCGGGTCAACTCGGGATTAATCCCTGAGTCTCTGACTACAGGGTCCCACCTGCCAGTGACACTAGCTAGCCCTGAGAGACTGACCAGTGGGTCTCACTGGTCAGGTTTGACCTGGACCGGCCCTGTTGACCTGCTGACGACACTATGACGCAATGCCGACACATTAAAGCTTTTCTGGTATTTAAATTAATAAGGAAATTCCAGAAAATGTTTAGAACTTCTAAAAATCATAGAAAATAATCTGTAAGTTAGATGAAAATAATTTATATATGAAAAATGATCAAAAAAATCCAATGAATCTATTTATGCCATGATCTTGCATGTTTGAACAAGTTAACATCACCAACTAGGACATTTCATGATTAGGGCAAAGTATGAAATACCATTTGGAGTTGGAATTCAAACTCGTTTGAATTCCACTTCAATTAACTTGGTTAATTATTTCTCTAGAGCAATTCAGTAATTTAATTTGCCATGTCATACATCATGTTTGTTGCATTGCATTGAACATGTTCCTTTCTTGTTTTGTCAGTGTTTGTTCCTTCTCGGCAAACGATGGTTCTGACGTTGTGATTGTTAACTTTGTGAAGACTCATTGCTATCTTCAGAGTTGTCAGGCAAGCAACCCCCCTTGAGCATACTGATATGCACCCACTCTCTCGCTCCTGCTCTCTTTTATTGCATTAGGACAATCACGATTCAACTGTTACATGTTCTCGGTAGTTGAACCCATTCCTTTGCATGACTTGTCTTTGCCACAGTAAATAGTTGAAACCACTTAGCATGAGTAGCAACTGCTTGAGCCTTGTTGTGCTTGCTCATCCATGCTTGATTATCGTGCTTGCTATGCTTAGAGTCGTGTCGGGACTGATCCATCTGGGCGATGAATTGGAATGGTGGTGAACATGTCCTATTGTGTGAGAGCTAAGTGTATGAAAACGAGTTGGTAAAGGTAGTGATGAGAGGCCATGTAGGAGTACATGGTGGGTTGTCTCATTGGGACTGTCCTTAAGAACTGAGTTCTGTGTTTGTGATCCAAGACAATTACTACCACACGTTGGGCCCTGAAATATGACCCTGCTCGACTTATCAATCGCCTAGATCTCTGTCCACGAGTTGCAACTAGTTTCTGGTGTTTTTAGGAAAAGTGTTGGCGGCCATACATAATGATGCCCGACGGGGTGGTCTATGGTGCAGTAGATGCACAGTGGCACGGTGTACCAAGTGGCACCTGAATGGTGGGCTTTGGAACCCTGTGCACATTATTTGAGGATGTAGCAGAAACTTCGACCAGACTTCCATGCGGGTTCAGTCTCAAATAGGCGATAACCTAGACTAGGATCTTGTGTGACTGACGGTCGTGGCCGACTCCCTCGCTAGGCTTCCGCTTGAAGGTTGCTGAGGTGCCCTTTTATGTGCACATGGCAATAAGTGGTGGGAGCATGTGTGAATAAGTACACCCCTGCAGGGTTATGAATCTGTTCGAATAGCCACGTCCTCGGATATGGACTACTTGGAGAACTTATGTGGTTCATAGACAACTTGAAGTGGATACTCTATAATACGCAAGATAAGCATGAATTCTATGGATGGCCTTCTCGTAGGGAGATGGGAGAGGATCCATAGTGGTGTATCGATTGGTGAATATGTGGACTCGTGTGCTCTATCCCACCTCAAAAGAAGAACTTGTAGTCATAATACAGGTTAGCCAAGAGTCAAAGCTGGCTTGCTGCAATAAACTCCACAACCCCCTTCATTGATACTGATGCATATGTATTTAGTTCTGATGTAAGTCTTGCTGAGTACCTTTGTAGTCACGTTTGCTTAATTTATGTTTTTGCAGAGGAGATGTTAGTCTCATTAGTGATTATTATGACGTGAAGTGCGATGTTGACCGGATTAGCTTCAGAATCCCACACAGAGGTCTGGTTCCTTTGGTAGGGTCATTGTAGCTTTTCAGGCTTCTCCAACCACTTTTAGTAGATCTCTGTACCTAGACATGTGTTGCTTCCGCTTGTTGCTTGTATGACTTGAGTGTTGGGTCATGTGACCCCTGTTTGTAATATCACACTATGTTGGCTCTTATGAGTCTTTAATAAATACTTGAGTCATAGAGTTATGTTGTGATGCCATGTTGTATCTACACATATCGTGCATATTGTGTGTATGTTTGAAATGCATTGGTATGTCTAGGATTCGACACCTAGTTGTGTGCCTTTAGTAGTACTCTTTATGGGGCAATGCCTCTTTGTGCTTCCACCGAGCCTTGGTAGGTTGCTACTGCTCCAGACACATTGATTGACTGGCATGTATCCTTCTTTGCTGTTGTGTATGTCCCTTCGGGGAAATGTCTCCCAGTGTACTGGAGTCCCTGTAGCCTGCTACGACTCGTCTACGTGCAGTGATGACATTTATGTCCCACGACGTAATGGAGTCCTTGTAGCTTGCTATGGCTCGTCAACACACGCTAGATATCGACACCTGCATTGCTGGGTTACGTATGCCTGTCCCTATACGGATGTGCCACTTGAGTTCTATGACTAGTCATGTCGACCCAGGTTTCTGTCATTTCAATGCGAGCGACACATTCACATACGTGAGCAAAAATACGCAAATGGTCCTGGCCCAAGTAAGGTGGCAGCGATGGAGATAACCGTGTGTGAGGCCGCAGAGTGATGTGGTGTGTTACAGGCTGGATTTTCATGGCTTAGGATCGGGGTCCAGATAGCGTTTGTATCCGAGCTTGACTTCCTGTAGGATTACCAAGCCAAACTGGTCGATGTTGAGTCTAGAACTGATTTAGTTATATAAGGGAATTGATTGTGGAAGGGAACATAAGGCTCTTTTTACTCCTTTCCTGATGTCATTCTAATTCTGAGTCACCCTCTTATTTTCTACGGGGATTAAGAACTAGGATTTCTTATCTATCTATCAGGATGACGAGTTACTATGCTGGAGACCTATAGGAAAGTTGTTGTCTTCCTGGATTGATGTTTCTTTAAGAATTCATTGTTATGTTGTTAGCTGTCGTGGAGGTTGCGTCATATTTCATGCCATAAAACCGTTATGTTATCCGAGTTATCCAAAGTTTCTAAATTATCTGATCTATTTGCAAATCCTTTCATCCCGAGTTAATGTCTTTTGGGCCAGACAAATCACACTAATTATTGTGTTGATGTACTCCATTACCTCGATTTGTTCATTGGAGTGATAGGGAACCAAGTAATTATAGTGATCCACCCAACACTTTAGTTTTGTCTTCTGTCCCAGTGTGGTAATTCTGGCCAGCGCTATCGAAAGACTGTTGTGATGCTACCTAGTTAGTAGGTATCCTAAATCTAGGTTCTTGAAACCAAGGATCATTCGGCTCACTCCCGTTGATAGTATTTGCTCGTTCCTTTAGGATGGTTAGTAACCTTGTTATAGCCTTCAAGGTTCGTGGTGTGTCATTCTTCCAATACCATGAACCAATTATGGTGGAAGTTCTTTGTGGTAGAAAGATCACAATATGAGTGCTAGTGGTGAGTGGTCCATTCCATAGTTGTGACTCTGCCAATCCTACTCTTCTGCATGGTTATCTAGAAGAATTGTGTTGAACTCGTTCGACATGCTAACCTATTCATCTACAGTTGGAAATATGCCCTACACGCAATAACAAATGGGTTATTATCATATTTCCTAGTTCATCATAATTGTTTATTATCCATGCTATAAATGTATTGATCGGAAACTCAGATACATGTGTGGATACATAGACAACACCATGTCCCTATTATGCCTCTAATAGACTAGCTCGTTGCTCAAAGATGGTCAAGATTTCCTAGCCATGGACATGATATGTCATTTTATAATGGGATCACATCATTAGGAGAATGATGTGACCAAAACTATAAACATAGCATATGATCATGTCAGTTTATTGCTATTGTTTTCTTCATGTAAAGTATCTGTTCCTATGACCATGAGATCATGCAACTCACTAACACCGGAGGAGTGCCTTGTGTGTATCAAACGTTGCAACGTAACTGGGTGAGTATAAAGTCCGAGGGTGTTTATTGGGTTGGGATGGATCAAGACTGGGATTTGTTACTCCGTGTGACGGAGAGGTATCTCAGGGCCCACTCGGTAATACAACATCACAATAAGCCTTGCAAGCAATGTGACTAAGTGTTAGCCATGGGATCTTGTATTACGGAACAAATAAAGAGACTTGCCGGTAACGAGGTTGAACTAGGTATGGAGATACCGACGATCGAATCTCGGGCAAGTAACACACCGAAGAACAAAGGGAACATCATACGGGATTAACTGAATCCTTGACATATAGGTTCAACCGATAAAGATATTCATAGAATATGTAGTAACCAATATGGACATCCAGGTCCCGCTATTGGTTATTGACCATAGAGGTGTCTCGGTCATGTCTACATAGTTCTCGAACCCGCAAGGTCTGCACACTTAAGGTTTGGTGACATTTCGGTAGTATAGAGTTATGTATGGTGGTGACCGAAGGTTGTTCGGAGTCCCGGATGAGATATGGTACGTCACGAGGAGCTCCAAAATGGTCCAAAGGTAAAGATTGATATATAGGAAGTCCTTTTTTGCTCACCGGAAAAGTTTCGGGCTCATCGGTAGTGTACCGGGAGTGCCGGTAGTGTACCGGGGGACCATCCGGAGGGGTATTTCGACCCAAGAGGCTACATGTGCTGTGGGAAGAGGTATACCAGCCCTTAGTGGGATGACTTAAGTCCCACAAGAGGCCCATGCGGCTAGAGTGGAAGGAAAAGGAAAAAGGCCAAGGTGGAAAGAGTTTCCAACTGAAAACAAGGAAGGAGTCCTAATCCTACTCGGATTGGAGGAGGACTCCTCCTCTCCTCCTTGTGCAAAAGGAAAAAAGGTTCGGCCCTTGTGCACCAGCCTCCTCCTCCTGTCCTCCTATATATACTAGAGGTTTTGAGGGTTTCGAGACACAGAAAAACAGCCACGTGCTGCCCTCTTCTTCCTGTAGATCGTTTTCTCCTCTAGATCAGTTTTCAGCGATGCTTAGGCGAAGCCCTGCTGGAATTACTCCACCACCATCGCCGCAACGCCATCATGCTGCCTGAGAATCATCTACCTCTCGGCTCCCTCTTACTGGATCAAGAAGGCGGAGATCGTCATCGAGCTGTACGTGTGCTGAACGCGGAGGTGTCGTCCGTTTGACGCTAAATCAGAAGGACCATGATCAAGATCGTGAGACGATTCATGATTGGATCGCGGGATGGATCGTGATGAGATCGCGGGACGGATCGTTATTGGATCGTGGGACAGATCGTGATGAGATTGCAGGACGCTCGGCGATTTGGATCGCGAAGACGTTAAACTACATCAACCGCGTTTCTTAACGCTTCCCGCTTAGCGATCTACAAGGGTATGTAGATCCACTCTCCGTCTCATAGATGCTCATCACCATGGATAGATCTTGCGTGTGCATAGGAATATTTTTGTTTCCGATGCAACGGTCCCCAACAGTGGTACCAGAGCTAGGTCTATGTGTAGATGAGATCTTGAGTAGAACACAAAGAGTTTGTGGGCGTTGATGCTTAGATTGCTTCCTTCCTTGGTCATGTTTTGGTTCAACGGTATTGTGGAATGAAGCGGCCCGGACCAACCTTACTCGTACGCTTACGAGAGACCGGTTCCATTGGCTGACGCGTAACTTCGTTGCACAAAGATGGCTGGCAGGTGTATGTTTCTCCTACTTTAGTTGGATCGGATTCGACAAAGGCGGTCCTTGACAAGGTTGAAAAGCAACTTATGTATCACCGTTGTGGTTTTGCGTAGGTGAGAATTGTTCTCGCTAGATACCCGTAGCAGCCACGCAAAACATGCAACAACAATTAGAGGACGTCTAACTTGTTTTTGTAGGGTATTTTGTGATGTGATATGTCCAATTACATGATGAGATATATGTGATGTATATGATGATCATGTGTTGTATAGAATATCACGACTTGCATGTTGATGAGTACGGCAACCGACAGGAGCCATAGGGTTGTCTTTAATTATTTTATGACATGTGTGTCAATCATTAAGCGCTATGTAATGCTTTACTTTATCGCTAAACGGTAGCAATAGTAGTACAAGCATGATGGGCGCGACAACGTTGATGGAGATCAAGATGATGGAGATCATGGTGTCATGCCGGTGATGATGGAGATCATGCCAGTGCTTTCAAGATGGAGATCAAAAGCACAAGTTCATGGCCATATCATGTCACTTATGATTTGCATGTGATGTTAATCCTTTTATGCACCTTGTTTTTCTTAGGGCGACGCTAGAATTATAAGGTGATCCCTCACTAAAATTTCAAGATCAATTGTGTTCTCCCCGAGTGTGCACCGTTGCGAAAGTTCCTCATGTCGAGACACCACGTGATGATCGGGTGTGATAGACTCTACGTTCTCATACAACGGGTGCAAGCTAGTGTTGCACATGCAGAACACTCGGGTTAAACTTGACGAGGCTAGCATGTACAAACATGGCCTCAGAACACAAGAGACCGAAAGGTCGAACATGAGTCATATAGTAGATATGATCAACATGATGATGTTCACCATTGAAACCACCTCAACTCACGTGATGATCGGACTTGAGTTGGTGAATTTGGATCATGTATCACTCGAATGACCGGAGGGATGTCAATTTGAGTGGTTCTTAAGTAATATGATTAATTGAACTCATTATCCTGAACATAGTTAGTAGTGTCTTTGCAAATTATGTTGTAGCTCATGTTGTAGCTCCCTTGAATTTTTATATGTTACTAGAGAAATAGAGTTGAAAGATGATGGTAGCAATATTGCGGACTGGGTCCGTAATCTGAGGATTGTCCTCATTGTTGCACAGAAGGCTTATGTCCCTAATGCACCGCGCGGTGCGCCACCCCCTCTAGCGTCATTTGTAGATGTTGTGAACATCTGACACGCACGTTCCGATGAGTACTTGATAGTTTAGTGCATCATGCATTATGGCTTAGAATTGACGCTCCAAAACGTTTTGAACGTCACGAGACATATGAGATGTTCTAAGAGCTGAAATTGGGATCTCAGGCTCATGCCCGTGTTGTGAGATATGAGATCTCCAATAGGATTCTTTGCCTGGAAGATGAAGGAGAATAGCTCAATCATTGAGCATGTGCTCAGATTGTCTGGGTGCTACAATCGCTTGAATCGAGTGGGAGTTGATCTTCCAAATAAGATAGTGATTGATATAGTTCTCCGAGTCACTATCACTAAGCTACTAGAATTCATGATGAACTGTAATTATGCCAGGGATGGAAATGATGATCCCTGAGCTGTTCGCCATGTTTGACACCGCGAAGGTAGAAATCAAGAAGGAGCATCAAGTGTTGATGGTTAGTAAAACCACTAGTTTCAAGAAGGGCAAGGGCAAGGAGGGAAACTTCATCGATGGAAAGTCAGTTGGTGCTCCAGTGAAGCAACCCAAAGTTGAACCCAAACCCGAGACTAAGTGCTTCTATTATGAGGAGATTGGTTGTTGAAGCGGAACAACCCTAGATACTTGATAGATAAGAAGGCTGGCAACGTCGACAAAAGTATATTTGATATATGTATTATTGATGTGTACCTTGCTAGTACTCCTAGTAGCACCTGGGTATTGGATACCGGTTCGGTTGCTAAATGTTAGTAACTCGAAGTAAAAGCTTCGAAATAAAAAGAGACTAGCTAAGTGTGAGGTGATGATGTGTGTTGGAGATGTTTCCAAGGTTGATGTGATCAACATCGCACTCTCTCTCTACCTTCGGGGTTAGTGAAAAACCTAAATAAAAGTTATTTGGTGATTGCGTTAAGCATGAACATGATTAGATCGTGTTTATTGCAACACGGTTATTCATTTAAGTTAGAGAATAATGGTTATTCTGTTTACATGAATAATACCTTCAATGGTCATGCACCCAGTGAGAATGGTTTGTTGAATGTTGATCGTAGTAATACACATGTTCATGACATTGATGCCAAAAGATACAAACTTAGTAATGATAGTACCACATACTTGTGGCTCTACCACTAAATGTCATATTGGTATAAATCGCATGAACAAACTCCATGCTGATGGATCTTTGGACTCATTCGATTTCAAATCGGTTGAGACATGAGAACCATGCCTCTTGGGCAAGATGACTAAGGACCCCGTTTTCCGGTTTGATGGAGCGGGCAAGTGATTTATTGGAAATGATACATGTTGATGTATACAATCCAATGAGTCTTGTAGTGAGGAGTGGATATTGTTATTTTCTTACCTTCACTGATGATTTGAGTAGATATAGTGTATATTTACTTAATGAAACACAAGTCTGAATCGTTTGAAAAGTTCAAGAAAATTCAGAGTGAAGTTTAAGATCATTGCAACAAGAAGATAAAAATGGTTGTGATATGATCGTGGAGGTGAATATCTGAGTTACGAGTTTGTCATATAACTTTAGACAGTGTGTAAGTTGTTTCACAACTCACTCCACCTGGAACACCATAGTGTGATGGTGTGTCCGAACGTCATAGTCGTGCTCTATTGGATATGGTGTGTACTATGATGTCTCTTATCGTTTTGCCACTATCGTTTTGGGGTTATGCATTAGAGACAACTACATTCACTAAATAGGGCACCATATAAATCCATTGAGATGACACCATATGAATTATGGTTTGATAGAAACCTAAGCTATCATTTCTTAATGTTTGGGGCTGTGGGGCTTATGTAAAAAGGGTTTTCACCTACTGAGCTCGAACCCAAAGCAGACAAATGCATCTTCATAGAATAACCTGACTTAGCAGTTGGGTAAACCTTCTATCTTAGATCCAAGCACAAAGTGTTTGTTGCTAGAATGGGTTCTTTCTCGAGAAAGAGTTTCTCTCGAAAGAATTGAGTGGGAGGAAGATAGAACTTGATGAGGTTGTTAAACCTTTGTTTCAATCAGAGAGTAGCGCAGCGCAGAAAGATGTTTCTGTGGAGCCTACGTTAGTTGAAGAGGAAGTTAATGATGATGATCATGAAGCTTCGGATAAAGTTACTATCGAACCTCATAGGTTGACAAGGAAGCATACTGCTCCTGAGTGGTACGGGAACCCTGTCTTAAAGGTCATGTTGTTGGACAACGATGAACCTACGAACTATGGAGAAGCGATGATGGGCCCGGATTCTGATAAATGGTTAGCGGCCATGAAATCTGAGAAATGATCCATGTATGAAAACCAAGTATGGACTTTGGTAGACTTGCCCGTTGAACGGTAGGTCGTTGAGTACAAATGGACCTTTAAGATGAAGACAGATGCTAATGGTGAATGTCACCATTTATAAAGCTCGACTTGTTGCAAAGAAGTTTCCAAAGAGTTCAAGGAAATGACTGCGATGAGACCTTCTCACTCGTAGCGATACTAAAGTCTGTTGGAATTATGTTAGCAGTTGCTACATTTTTTCAATGATGCAAGATGGCAGATGGATGTCAAAACATCGTTTCCTTCCTTGAGGAAAGGTTGTATGAGATACAACTAGAAGGTTTTGTCAGTCGTAAGGATGCTAAAAGGTGTGCAAGCTCTAGTGATCCTTCTATGGAATGGAGCAAGCATCTCGGAGTTGGAATATACACTTTGATGAGGTGATCAAAGTTTTTGAGTCTATACAAAGTTTATGAGAAACTTGTATTTACAATAAAGTGAGTGGGAGCACTATAGCATTTCTGATGAGCATATGTGGATGGCATATTGTTGATCGGAAATGATGTAGAATTTCTAGAAAGCATAAAGGGTTGTTTGAAAAGAGTTTTTCAACGGAAGACCTGGATAAAGCTACCTAATTGTTGAGCATCAAGATCTATAAAGATGGATCAAGATGCTTGATGAGACTTTCAATGAGTACATACCTTGACAAGATTTTGAAAGAGTTCAAAATGGATCAGCCAAAGAAAGATATCTTGCCTGATTTGTAAGGTGTGAAGTTGAGTAAGCCTCAAATCTTGACCATGGCAGAAGAAAGATAAAGGACGAAGGTCGTCCCCTATGCTTTAGCCACAGGCTCTATATAGTATGCCATGCTGTGTACCGCACCTGTATGTGCCTTGCCATGAGTCTGTCAGGGGTACAAGAGTGGTCCAGGAGTGGATCACTAGACAGTGGTCAAAATTATCCTTACTAACAAGTGGACTAAGGAAATATTTCTCAATTATGAAGGTTATAAAGAGTTTGTTGTAAAGGGTTACGTCGATGCAAGATTTAATACCAATCTGGATGACTCTGAGTAGCGATCCGGATACGCATAGTGGAGCAGCCATTTGGAATAGCTCCAAGTGGAGTGTGGTAGCAGTGTCTACAGTATGACATAGAGATTTCCAAAGTACACACGGATCTAAATGTCGCAGACCCGTTGACTAAAAGACCTCTCTCACATGCAAAGCATGATCGAGCCCCAGAACTCATTGGGTGTTAGATTCATAACAATGTGAATCACATGGTGATGTGAACTAGATTATTTTATCTAGTGCAAGTGGGAGACTGTTGGAAATATGCCCTAGAGGCAATAATAAATGGATTATTATCATATTTCCTTGTTCATGATAATCGTTTATTATCCATGCTATAATTGTATTGATCAGAAACTCAGATACATGTGTGGATACATAAACAACACCATGTCCCTAGTATGCCTCTAATAGACTATCTCGTTGATGAAAGATGGTCAAGGTTTCCAAGCCATGGACATGAGATGTCATTTGATAACGGTATCACATCATTAGGAGAATGATGTGATGGACAAGACCCAAACTATAAATGTAACATATGATCGTGTTAGTTTATTGCTACTGTTTTCTACATGTCAAGTATCTGTTCCTATGACCATGAGATCATGCAACTCACTAACACCGGAGGAGTGCCTTGTGTGTATCAAATGTCACAACATAACTAGGTGACTATAAAGGTACTCTACAGGTATCTCCGACGGTTTCTGTTGGGTTGGCATGGAGCAAGACTGGGATTTGTTACTCCTTGTGACAAAGAGGTATCTCAGGGCCCGCTCGGTAATACAACATCACAATAAGCCTTGCAAGCAATGTGACTAAGTGTTAGCCATGGGATCTTGTATTACGGAATGAGTAAATAGACTTGCCGGTAACGAGGTTGAACTAGGTATGGAGATACCGACAATCGAATCTCGGGCAAGTAACATATCGAAGAACAAAGGGAACATCATACGGGATTAACTGAATCCTTGACATAGAGGTTCAGCCGATAAAGATCTTCGTACAATATGTAGGAACCAATATGGGCATCTAGGTCCCTCTATTGGTTATTGACCGTAGAGGTTTCTCGGTCATGTCTACATAGTTCTCGAACCCGCAGGATCTGCACACTTAAAGTTCGGTGACGTTTCGGTAGTATAGAGTTATGTATGGTGGTGACCGAAGGTTGTTCGGAGTCCCGGATGAGATACCGGACGTCATGGGGAGCTCCGGAATGGTACGAAGGTAAAGATTGATAAATAGGAAGTCCTGTTTTGGTCACCGGAAAAGTTTCCGGCTCATCTGTAGTGTACCGGGAGTGCTGGTAGTGTACCAGGGGACCATCGGGAGGGGTATTTCGACCCAAGAAGCTACATGGGCTGTGGGAAGAGGTATACTAGCCCTTAGTGGGCTGGTTTAAGTCCCACAAGAGGCCCATGCGGCTAGAGTGGAAAGAAAAGGAAAAAGGCCAAGGTGGAAAGAGTTTCCAAGTGAAAATAAGGAAGGAGTTCTAATCCTACTTGGATTGGAGGAGCACTCCTCCTCTCCTCCTTGTGCAAAAGGCAAAAGGGTTGTCCCTTGTGCGCCATCCTCCTCCTCCTATATATATACTAGAGGTTTTGAGGGTTTTGAGACACAGAAAAACAGCGACGTGCTGGCCTCTTCTTCCTCTAGATAATTTTCTCCCCTAGATCAGTTTTCAGCGGTGCTTAGGCGAAGCCCTGCTGGAATTACTCTACCACCATCGCCGCAACGCCGTCGTGCTGCCAGAGAACTCATCTACCTCTCTACTCCCTCTTGCTGCATTAAGAAGGCGGAGATCGTCATCGAGCTGTACGTGTGCTGAACGCGGAGGTGTCGTCCGTTCTGTGCTAGATCGGAAGGACCATGATCAAGATCGCGAGACGATTCATGATTCGATCGCGGGACGGATCAAGATGTGATCGCAGGACGGATTGTGATTGGATTGTGGGATGGATCGTGATGAGATTGTGGGACGCTCGACGATCTGGATCGCAAAGACGTTCAACTACATCAACCTCATTTCTTAACGCTTCCCGCTTAGTGATCTACAAGGGTATGTAGATCCACTTTCCCTCTCGTAGATGCTCATCACCATGGATAGATCTTGCGTGTGCATAGGAAATTTTTTGTTTCCCATGCAACGTTCCCCAACATCTACAACTCAGGGAATTCATGTGGTCTTGAGTTGCCCCTCTTTATTTGTTTTTCGACCTTCATCTATCAATGGATAGTCAAGAGTAGTTGTGCATTCATGTTCATTGAAGCTTATTATTCTTGTGGTCTGTCAAGCCATTCTATTTCAGAATGACTAGGAATACAAACTCCAGTACCTTATCCATATCTAGGATTGGGTCAAAGCAGTTGTATTCCACAGATCAAAATGCCAATCCAGCTTTTGCTCTGTTCTACCTCCAAGTATTACCCTCTTCATGTCAAGATTGTCATGAGAATTTCACTCCCTGTTATGAACTCTTGATGTAGTGATACTTCTCTCCATCATCATTCACTCTTTGGTCTCTGTGTTGCTTGTAACCAGAATACCGGCAAGTGAAATGTGTTGTGTGAAATCAATACTCCTAGCAATTCAATTGCTTGGAAGTTAATGGATAATAATCTCATTCCTAGTGTGATGGTTATTGAATCACCACTCTAATGATTGATTGTGGGTACCTAGTCCATTTTTCATGGTGCACTTTTCGATCAATGCGTTAGGATTGTGTCAATCCTTCGCTTTGTTGATCATATCATCTTGCCTTGAAAAGCAAGGTTATTCTCGAGATTTGTAACATATCAGTGGATCATGATTTTCCGAATATCTTCTCGGAAGTATTATCAAGGTGTTCCTTGACCGTTATGTTAAGTTCGTGATCAAGATGTTTTTTTTATAAACCACCCTTCTCCAAGAATGTGTCTTAGATACCCCTGAGTTAGTTGGTTAAGGTAAACAACAACTTGGATAATTGGAAGATAAAAGCTTTGCCTGACTTAGTTCTTTCCAAAGATATATCTTGTGCGTGTGTTGAGGAAAGATGATATCTTCATCAATTGATCCTTGAGATCAATTCTTGCACCTATTGTCTTCTTCATTCTTTGATTTGAGTGTGGGCTATCATCAAGTCAAAATCAGAACCAAGGATGTTCCTAATGTTGTTTTACTCTTGGATGTATCCTCGAGCATACACCGTTATATCCTTTGGTCTGACCAATGCTATCACCTTGTTCTCATAGTTGTGGGATTCCATCTATATGGATATCTTGATGAATTGTTGTTAAGCCCATCGACAACATTTTCGTCCATTCCATGATTCATGATGAACATAAATCTAGTGTTGGAAACTTTGTAGGAGATATATTCATGTTCCGTACATGAAGTATATGTTGGGTGTAAGAAGTGACTTTCTTAAGTTCACGTGCATTTGATGTAAGTTGTCGCCATGAATTCGAGAAAGTCCATTTTGCTTTCTTTGGAATCATCCCAAGTCATTCATGCATGTGCAAATGTTTGCCATGGTCTAGCAGATTAATTACCTCCATTCCATATGTATTCCCTAGCACATCGAGACACTGATTGATTTGTTCAAGGAAAAGAAGTTATGTGCTATTCCTGAAGGGCCCAGACGGACTTGCACCGGGCTTCGCTATCCGCAAAGATGGTTCCACCTAGAACTCGGTAGTGTTTTTTTGTAAGACCATGTGGTCATGCTTGTCTTGGACATAGTGTTCACCTGTGCCTTGCAATCCAGATCATGTTTTGGAGTTGGCTTCCGTAGTTCATCCCCTGAGAATTCCGCAACGTCATCTCGTCGATTTGTGTTGCAACCTTTCCTCTTCAGACATGCTGAGTCTGGGGTATCCTGACACCAATCATATCTAAATCTCAGGCAGATATGATGTTTGTGAGGTTTCTCAAGAATTATAATATTGGTCTCATTGTAACCCGGTAAGGTGATGTCATGGCTAACATGCCTAGCCAGAAGACCTATTGTCGTAATACCTTGTATCAGCAACATTAGCCATTACCCCATGAGGACTTCGTCAGACTTATCTTAGAAATTATTCCTCATGGATCCTTGGAATCCCCGAAGTCCGACCTTTACTTGATGTTCTAGTCATAACACCTCACATATAGTTGGGGTTACGCTAGTACCTCAAGGAGAACATTAGAAGTGGAGTGCTAAATGTCTCTTGGTCGATCATCCAGATTTTGTTTTCTTGGCATGACTAAGGTGAAATCTGAGAAAGTGTTGTCTTCCTTTGCATCTGAATCCTTCATCGCTATTCATCATGGTAGTCTAATGTGTTTCCAGAATCCTTGGCACGGATGTTGGTAAAACTTTGATGAATATGGAGATGCTCAAGTTCTTGAGACGCTCAGACACTGGGTTATACCTCGGTATCAATTGGAAGTGCCTTCTATTTATCGATTTGTCCTATAACTCTAGTTTCCCTCCGATCTGAGCATACCATTCTTTGAATTCCTTCCAACGATCGTTGTGAATTGCCTTAGGTTGGTGTGAAGTGTTTCAATGATCTCTGTATCAAAAGTAATTATTTTTTCCACTTAAGGGATAATTCTACAAGTCACCTTCCCTAAGGTGCCCGTTATGGTATGAAGGGCAACTAAATCCTCGCTACCTTGAAACCCTGTCATCATCCATTCTAGTGTGGATTTGTTGCGTGCCAATTGGACCTCCAATATCTGTTTCATTCGATCGCTCTCGATGTGTATTGGTGTCTCAGCTCAAGAGATGCTTCGCGTCTCATTCTATGAGTTGATCATGAGTTGCTCGGTCTTCGAGAAGATCGATTGTTTTAGAGCTTTTCATTCCTTGTCATTGTGTTGGGTGAAGCTTCCAAAGAAAAGGTGGAAACATCAACATGATGCAATGAATCAACGTCTTTGAGAAGATCAATTTGATCGTGAAGATTTTGATAGTTTGTGTTTTCCTCTACCCTCTTACCCTACGCCTGAATATCGGGACAAGATTCTTGTTTAGTGGGGGTGAGTTCTCATAGCCCTAGAAATTGCTTGTATCAGTGGCATCAGTGAGCATGCATGGCATCATGTTTAAATTCAAATGAAACCTGAAATGGGTATGATCAAACCCTAGCACAAATAAAACTCAAATAGGTTAAACTAAAAAAATAATTTCAATGAATCCAAAATGCCCTTCAAAAATGTTCATTGTCTCTGATAAATTTTGGCCACTCCATATCAGGGAACAATAGATTTATCAAAAAAAGTTTAGCATTTTAAAATGAGCATCTAGTGCTATGAAATGAATTATTAAATCATTCTAAATATGATAGATGCCCCAAAATTACCAAAATTTCTGGGAAAGTTTGAAATATTCAAACTAACCACACTAGCAACCCTCTGGTATTTTTGAGTTAGGATTAGAGCCCTAAATAAATTAAGAAACGGATGTCAGGAACTGATGTTGGAAATATGCCCAAGAGGCAATAATAAATTAGATATTATCATATTTCCTTGTTCTTGATAATCATTTATTATCCATGCTAGAATTGTATTGATCAGAAACTCACAAACATGTGTGGATACATAAACAACACCATGTCCCTAGTATGTCTCTAATAGACTAGCTCGTTGATCAAAGATGGTTAAGGTTTCCTAGCCATGGACATGAGATTTCATTTGATAACAAGATCACATCATTAGGAGAATGATGTGATGGACAAGACCCAAACTATAAACATAGCATATGATCGTGTAAGTTTATTGCTACAGCTTTCTGCATATCAAGTATTTGTTCCTATGACCATGAGATCATGCAACTCACTCACACCGGAGGAGTACCTTGTGCATATCAAACGTCGCAATGTAACTGGGTGACTATAAAGGTGATCTACAAGTGTCTCCGAGGGTGTATGTTGGGTTGGCATGGATCAAGACTGGGATTTGTTACTCCGTGTGACGGAGAGGTATCTCAGGGACCATTCGGTAATACAACATCACAATAAGCCTTGCAAGCAATGTGACTAAGTGTTGGCCATGATATCTTTTATTACGGAACGAGTAAAGAGACATGACGGTAACGAGATTTAACTAGGTATAGAGATACCGACAATCAAAACTCGGGCAAGTAACATACCGAAGAACAAAGGGAACAACATACGGGATTAATTGAATCGTTGACATAGAGGTTCAACCGATAAAGATCTTCGTAGAATATGTAGGAACCAATATGGGCATCCAGGTCCCGCTATTGGTTATTCACCGTAGAGGTGTCTCAGTCATGTCTGCATAGTTCTCGAACCCGCAGGGTCTACACACTTAACGTCTGGTGACATATAAGTATAGTTGAGTTATTATGTTGGTGACCGAAAGTTGTTCGGAGTCCTGGATGAGATCCTAGACGTGACGAGGAGCTCCGGAATAGTCCGGAGGTAAAGATTGATATATGGGATAATAGTGTTTAGTCTCCGGCGCCCGAGGAGGACCCTTGCCTTTCGGGCAAACCGACGTTGAGGAGGATTTTTCTCCAAGTTTCGACCCCAGGGCTCAGCATATAATAAAGGGGCGGGGCTAGCACCTGGAATACATCAAGAAACCCTAAGCCGTGTGCCGGCAACCCCGTCCCTCTAGTTTATCCTCCGTTATAGTTTCCATTGTGCTTGGCGAAGCCCTACGGAGATTGTTCTTCACCAACACCGTCACCACATCGTCGTGCTGCCGGAACTCATCTACTACTTCACCATCGCTCGCTGGATCGAGGAGGTGAAGGCTTCATCAAGTCATACGTGTGTTGAATGCGGAGGTGTCATCCGTTCGGCGCTAGATCGGAAGGACCATGATCAAGATCGCGAGACGGATTGTGATGCGATCGCGAGACAGATCGTGATCAAGATCGCGAGATGGATCATGATGGAATTGCGGGACGCTCGGAGATTTGGATCGCGAAGATGTTCGACTACATCAACTGCATTTCTTAACACTTCCACTTAGCGATCTACAAGGGTATGTAGATCCAGTCTCCCTCTCGTAGATGCTCATCACCATGGATAGATCTTGCGTGTGCGTAGGAAATTTTTTGTTTCCCATGCAACGTTCCCCAAGAACTGAAAAAGAAAAAAAAGAAAACTTACCTGGCCCGTACTGTAGAAGCGGCCCATCCCACCTTGCCTCTGTCTTCAACCTCTGCCAGTAGGCAGAGGGAGAGACACGACACAGCACCGACCATTCCACCTCCAGCCTACCTGCTTGCCTGGACGTCGCCTAAGAGCGCCACGCGACCCCCCCCACCCCGTGCATGTCTTGTTGTTCCCCCGTGCTCATCCTCTCCCTGCTGTTCTCTCCCTCTCCTCTGTCCCTCTCCCCGAGCACCACCATCGCCGCCGTTTGGCATAGCCGTGGCCACAGCCCCCCTGCAGCTCCTCCAACCGGTTCAGAAGCCTCAATGTGCTCCTCTTCGACCCCAAGATGAAGTAATCAAGGCCGGAGGCTGTCCAGTGCCACCGTTGAGGTTGTCTTCAACCTTCGGACCCATGAGGCTTCGATGCTCGATTCATCGGCTGCAGGACCTCCCTGATCTCGCCATAGTCTCCACTAGATCTGCAGTGAGCTGCTACCCGTTTCCCCCTGCCCCCTTCGCTTGTTTGCCGCCCCTAGCTAGCCCAGCCGTCGCGCCCGAGAGCTTTGCTCCGCTGGTCTTGTCGCTGCCATGGCAGCAGTATGTGCAGCTCGTGTCTGAGCATGTAGGCGTGCTCGGCACGTTCCTAGGGCCCGAGCGCACACACCAGTTGGTCCTCCCGTGCCCTCTAGCATGGCTGACGTCGTTGCCGGAGCTCCGGCCGTTACATAGCTCGTTACCGGCCTCAACTTCGGTGGCCTCGAGCCCCCCTGTGGCCCCCACTAGATGCGCCCGTGCGCGTGCTACCTCCCGGTGCCCTCAGCGCACCAGATGGCCGCCGAAAGTGGAAGTCTGGTGAGCCACTGCCGTGTTCTGTGGTTGCCACCGGCTGATCTCTGGTGTGGTGACGTGGTAGGTCCATTAGTGGCTAATCAAGCCACTAACTAACCCTCCAGACACTCACAGTGGGCCCTGACCTGAGTCAAACCCTGGGTCAACTCGAGATTAATCCCTAAGTCTCTGACTACACGGTCCCACCAGCTAGTGACACTAGCCAGCACTGAGAGACTGACTAGTGGGTCCCACTAGTCAGGTTTGACCTGGACCGGCCCTGTTGACCTGCTGACGTCACTATGACGCAATGCGGACGCATTAAAGCTTTTCTCGTATTTAAATTAATAAGGAAATTCCAGAAAATGTTTAAAACTTCTAAAAATCATAGAAAATAATTTGTAAGTCAGATGAAAATAATTTATATACGAAAAATGATCAGAAAAATCCAATGAATACATTTATGCCATGATCATGCATGTTTGAACAAGTTAATATCACCAACTAGGACATTTCATGATTAGGGCAAAGTATGAAATACCATTTGGAGTTGGAATTCAAACTCATTTGAATTCCACTTCAATTAACTTGGTTAATTATTCCTCTAGATCAATTCACTAATTTAATTTGTCATGTCATACATCATGTTTGTTGCATTGCATTGAACGTGTTCCTTTCTTGTTTTGTCGGTGTTTGTTCCTTCTCGGTAGACGATGGTTCTGACGTTGTGATCGTTGACTTTGTGAAGATTCATTGCTATCTTCAGAGTTGTCAGGCAAGCAACCCCCCCTTGAGCATACTGATATGAACCCGCTCTCTCGCTCCTGCTCTCTTTTATTGCATTAGGACAATCAGGATTCAATAGTTACATGTTCTCGGTAGTTGAGCCCATTCCTTTGCATGACCTGTCTTTGCCACAGTAAATAGTTGAAACCACTTAGCATGAGTAGCAACTGCTTGAGCCCTGTTGTGGTTACTCATCCATGCTTGATTACTGTGCTTGCTATGCTTAGAGTCTTGTCGGGTCTGATCCATCTGGGCGATGAATTGGAATGGTGGTGAACATGTCCTACTGTGTGAGAGCTAAGTTTGTGAACACGAGTTGGTAAAGGTAGCGAGGAGAGGCCATGTAGGAGTACATGGCGGGTTGTCTCATTGGGACCATCCTTAAGAACTGAGTTATGTGTTTGTGATCCAAGACAGTTACTACCACACGTCGGGCCCTGAAATATGACCCCGCTCGACTTATTAATCGCCTAGATCTCTGTCCAGGAGTTGCAACTAGTTTATGGTGTTTGTAGAAAAGTGTTGGCGGCCGTACATAGCGCTGCCCGATGGGTGGTATGTGATGCGGTAGATGCAAAGTGGCATGGTGTACCAAGTGGCACCCGAACGGTGGGCTTGGGAAACCTGCACACATTGTTTGAGGTCGTAGTGGAAACTTCGGCCGGACTTCCGTGCGGGTTCAGTCTCAAATAGGCGATAAACCTGGACTAGGGTCTTGTGTGATTGACGGTCATCGCCGACTCCCTCCCTGGGCTTCCACTTGAAGGTTGTCGAGGTGCCCTTTTATGTGCAAATGCCGATAAGTGGCGGGAGCATGTGTGAAGAAGTACACCCCTGCAGGATTACGAATTTATTCGAATAGACACGTCCTCGGATATGGACTACTTGGAGAACTTATGTGGTTCATAAACAAATTGAAGTGGATACTCTAAAATATGCAAGATAAGCGTGAGTGCTATGGATGGCCTTCTCGTAGGGAGACGGGAGAGGATCCATAGTGGTGTATTGATTGGTGAATATGTGGACTCGTCTGCGCTATCCCACCTCAAAGAAAGAACTTGTAGTCGTAGTACAGGTTAGCCAAGAGTCAAAGTTGGCTTGCTGCAATAAACTCCACAACCCCCTTTATTGATACCGATGCATATGTAGTTAGTTCTGACTTAAGTCTTGCTGAGTACCTTTGTACTCACGTTTGCCTAATTTATGTTTTTGCAGAGGAGACATCAGTCTCATTAGTGATTATTATGACGTGAAGTGCGATGTTGACCGGATTAGCTTGGGAATCCCAGACATAGGTTTGGTTCCTTTGGTAGGGTCGTTGTAGCTTTTTAGGCTTCTCCAGCCACTTTTATTAGATGTCTGTACCCAGACATGTGTTGCTTCCACTTGTTGCTTGTATGACTTGAGTGTTGGGTCATGTGACCCCTGTTTGTAATATCACACTATGTTGGCTCTTATGAGTCTTTAATAAATACTTTAGTCATAGAGTTGTGTTGTGATTACATGTTGTATCTACACATATCGTGCATATTGTGTGTATGTTCAAAATACATTGGTATGTGTGGGATTCGACACCTACTTGTGTTCCTTTAGTAGTACTCTTTACGAGGAAATGCCTATTTGTGCTTCCACCAAGCCTTGGTATCTTGCTACTGCTCCGGACACATTGATTGACCGGCATGTATCCTTCTTTGATGTTGTGTCTATCCCTTCGGGGAAATGTCTTGCTATGTAATGGAGTCCCTATAGCCTTCTACGACTCGTCTGCGTGCAGTGATGACATTTATGTCCCACGACGTAATGGAGTCCTTGTACCTTGTTGTGACTTGTCTACACACGCTAGAGATCGACACCTGCATTGCTGGGTTACGTATGCCTGTCCCTGTATGGATGTGCCACTTGGGTTCTATGACTAGTCATGTTTACCTGGGTTCTCTGTCATTTGAATTCTAGCGACACATTCACATACCTGAGCCAAAAGACGCAAACGGTCCTGGCCCAGGTAAGGTGGCAGCCGTGGAGATAACCGTGCGTGAGGCTGCAAAGTGATGTGATGTGTTACAGGCTAGATTTTTATGGCTTAGGATCGGGGTCCCGACAATAGGTGGAATAGAATATGGTGGAGGTTGTCAAGGAAATGGAGAAGGTAGTCTCACATCAACTAGGTGTATCAACAGGCTATGGAGATGCCTATCAATAGATATCAATGTGAGTGAGTAGGGATTGCCATGCAACGGATGCACTAGAGCTATAAGTATATGAAAGCTCAAAAAGAAACTAAGTGGATGTGCATCGTGAAGAAAAATTTCCACTAGCTATATGAAAGTGACAAAATAGGAGACTCTATATCATGAAGATCAAGGTGCTACTTTGAAGCACAAGTGTGGAAAAAGATAGTAGCAATGTCCCTTCTCTCTTTTCTCTCATTTTTATTTTTTTATGTGGGCATCTAAGGCCTCTTTTATTCATTTTTTATTTGGTCTTCGCTGGCCTCTTTTATTTTTTTCACAAAGTCCGGACTCTCATCCCTACTAGTAAGGGAATCATAGCTTCCATCATCCTTTACACACATGGGACATGCTCTATTAATGAAAATCATGACACTTTTATTTACTTACACCAAAAAAGGAAAATTACAACTCGATACCTATGACAAAATATGATTCTATATGCAATATGGAAGTGATAGTGCGTGTCATAAAAGGAAACAGTGGAAGTTGCATGGCAATATATCTCGGAATGGCTATGGAAATGCCATAATAGGTAGGTATGGTGGCTATTTTGAGGAAGGTATATGGTGTCTGTTTTGAGGAAGGTATATGGTGGCTGTTTTGAGGAAGGTATATGGTATATCGGCAAAAATTGCGCGGTAATAGAGAGGCTAGCAAAAGTGAAAGGGTGAGAGTGCATATAATCCATGGACTAAACATTAGTCATAAAGAACTCAAATACTTATTGCAAAAATCTATTAGTCATTGAAGGAAAGCATTAAACGCATGCTCCTAGGGGGGAGGTTGGTAGGAGTTAACCATCATGCGCCCCCGACCCTCAGACAAAGGCCGACAATCTATAAACAAGTCATGCTCCGACTTCCTTACATAACGGTTCACCATACGTGCATGCTACGGGAATCACAAACCTTTACACACATACTTTTACCAAATCACAATTTACTTCCTAACATGTCTCTTAAAATTACCTTCTTATATCTCAAAACTTTATGCAAGGAATCAAATTCTCATAAATACCAATGCACTTAATATGGAAGTTTCTATTATATCCCTTTTGGATGCCTATCATATTAGGACAAAATTCATAACCTAGACCAATAACCATGCTGTTTTTAGAAACTCTCAAACTACTATATGTGAGGTATGAGAGTTCAAGTATTTCTATAAAATTCAAACACCACCATTCTCTAAAAGATATAAGTGAAGCACATAGAGCAAAATTGCCCAACTCAAAAGATATAAGTGAAGCACATAGAGTATTCTAATCAATTCATGATTCAGCGTGTCTCTCTAAAAAGATGTGTGCAGCAAGGATGATTGTGGCAAACTAAAAATCAAAGACTCATATCATACAAGACGCTCCAAGCAAAACACATATCATGTGGTGAATAAAAATATAGCCTCAAGTAAATTTACTGATGGATTGAAGACCAAAGAGGGGATGCCTTCCGGGGCATCCCCAAGCTTAGGCTCTTTGGCATCCTTGAATATGACTTGGGGTGCCTTGGGCATCCCCAAGCTTAGGCTCTTGCCACTCCTTATGTTGTGGAACGTTGCATGGGAACCCTACGCACACGCAAGATCTATCCATGGTGATGTGCATCTACGAGTGGGAGAGTGAATCTACATACCCTTGTAGATCGCTAAGCGGAAGCATTAAGAAATGTGGTTGATGTAGTCAAACGTCTTCACAATCCAATCACGATCTGTCCCGCGATCTCGTCATGAGCCGTCCTGCGATCCCATCATGGTCCTTCCGATCTAGTGCCGAACAGACGGCACCTCCGCGTTCAGCACACGTACATCTCGATGACAATCTTCGCCTTCTCGATCCAGCAAGAGGGAGAAGAGAGGTAAATGAGTTCTCTGCCAGCACAACGGCATGGTGGCGGTGGTGGTAGAGCTGTCCCGGCAGGGCTTCGCCAAGCGCTACCGTGACAATCTAGAGGAGAAACAGATCTAGAGGGGGAGGGAGAGGCTATGCCGTGGCTTGTGGTTTTGAAGCCCTCCCTCCCCTCAAATATATATAGGAGGGAGAAGAGGAGGGGGCTCCCCAGGGTTTTCGCTAGGGTGGGGCGGCTGCCAAGGGGGAAACTTGGCCCCGAAGGCAAGTGCCCCCGCCCCCTTGGGCCAACCCTAGCCCTTCCAGATGCATGGGCTTTAGGAGGGATGGTGACCAGCCCACTAGGGGCTTGTGCGCCCCCTCTCACAGACCATGGGGCCTTCTGGGGCAGGTGGACCCTCCTGGTGGACCCCCGGAACACTTCCGGCACTCCCGTCACAAAACCGGTAAGTCTTGAAACTTTTTCGGAACCCGAATACCGACTTCCTATATATCAATCTTTACCTACAAACTATTCCGGAGCTCGTCATGATGTCCGGGATCTCATCCGGGACTCCGAACAACCTTTGGTCACCAACATACATAACTCAACTATACCGAAATGTCACCGAACCTTAAGTGTGCAGACCATGTGGGTTCGAGAACTATGCAGACATGACCGAGACACCTCTACGGTCAATAACCAACAGCGGGACCTGGATGCCCATATTGGATCCTAAGTATTCTACGAAGATCTTTATCTATTGAACCTCTATGCCAAGGATTCAGTTAATCCCGTATGTTGTTCCCTTTGTTCATCGGTATGTTACTTCCCCAAGATTCGATCGTCGGTATCTCTATACCTAGTTCAATCTCGTTACCGACAAGTTTCTTTACTCGTTCCGTAATACAAGATCCCGTGGCTAACACTTAGTCACATTGCTTGCAAGGCTTATTGTGATGTTGTATTACCGAGCGGGCCCTAAGATACCTCTCCGTCACACGGAGTAACAAATCCCAGTCTTGGTCCATGCCAACCCAACAGACACCCTCGGAGATACCTGTAGAGCACCTTTATAGTCACCTAGTTATGTTGTGACGTTTGATACACACAAGGGACTCCTCCGGTGTCAGTGAGTTGCATGATCTCATGGTCATAGGAACAGATACTTGACATGCATAAAACTGTAGCAATAAATTAACACGATCATATCCTACTTTTATAGTTTGGGTCTTGTCCATCACATCATTCTCCTAATGATGTGATCCCGTTATCAAATGACATCTCATGTCCATGGCCAGGAAACCTTGGCCATCTTTGATCAACGAGCTAGTCCATCAGAGGCATACTAGGGACATGGTGTTCTCTATGTATCCACACATGTATCTGAGTTTCCGATCAATACAATTATAGCATGGACAATAAACGATTATCATGAACAAGAAAATATGATAATAACCCATTTATTGCCTCTAGGGCATATTTCCAACAGTCTCCCACTTGCACTAGAGTCAATAATCTAGCTCACATCGCCATGTGACTTGTTATGAATCTCACACCCAATGAGTTCTAGGGTTCGATCATGATTTCACTAGTAGAATGTCTATTTTTAGTCCTGGTCAGGACAGCCTTTAGTACCGGCTCTCCAACCGGTATTAAAGGGTCGGGACTAAAGGTTTTGACCTTTAGTACCGGTTGGGCCATGGACCGATACTAAAGGCCCACCACGTGGCTGCCTGCGTGGACTGGTGGTCGAGGACCTTTAGTACCGGTTGCTGATACAAACCGGTACTAAAGGTCCCTTACGAGCCGGTACTAAAGGCCGCCCTGCTCCTAGCCGTTGGAGCCGGCACGAACCGGGACTAATAGCCTCTTTAGTACCGGCTCGTAACCAGACCGGGACTAATGTGTCGGACGAAAGGTCTGTTTTCTACTAGTGTTTGCATGTGAAAGAGGTTTTAGTCAACGGGTCCGCGACATTGAGATATGTTTGTACTTTGCAAATCTCTATGTCATAATGTAAACACTACTACCATGCTCCACTTGGAGTTATTCAAAATGGCTGCTCCACTATACGTATCCGGATTGCTACCAAGAGTCATCCGGATTGGTTTTAAAGCTTGCATCGACGTAACTCTTTACGACAAACTCTTTATCACCTCCATAATCGAGAAACATCTCCTTAGTACTCTGGTTACTAAGGATAATTTTGACCGTTGTCCAGTAATCCACTCCTGGATTACTCTTGTAGCCCTTGACAGACTTATGGCAAGGCACACACAGGCGCGGTTCACAGCATGGCACACTATATAGAGCTTATGGCTAAGGCTTAGGGGATGACGTTCGTCCAGTCTCTTTCTTCTACCATGGTCGAGCTTTGAGTCTCACTCAAGTTCACACCTTACAAATCAAGCAAGAACTCTTTCTTTGGCTAATCCATTTTGAACTCTTTCAAAATCTTGTCAAGGTATGTACTCACTGAAAGTCTTATTAGACGTCTTGATCTATCTCTATAGATCTCGATGCCCAACAATTAAGTAGATTTATCCAGGTCTTCCTTTGAAAAACTCCTTTCAAACAACCGTTTTTGCTTTCCAGAAATTCTACATCATTTCTGATCAACAATATGTCAACCACATATACTTATTAGAAATTCTATTGTGCTCCCACTCACTTTCTTGTAAATACAAGTTTCTCGTAAACTTTGTATAGACTCAAAGACTTTTATCACCTCATCAAAGCGTATATTCCAACTCCGAGATGCTTGCTCCAGCCCATAGAAGGATTGCTGCAGCTCGCACACCTTTTAGCATCTTTAGGAGTGACAAAACCTTCTAGTTGTATCACATACAACCTTTCCTCAAGTAAACCGTTAAGGAAATGATGTTTTGACATCCATCTGCCAGATTTCATAATTGAAAAATGCAGAAACTGCTAACATAATTCCAACGGACTTTAGCATCACTACAAGTAAGAAAGTCTCATCACTGTCAACTCCTTGAACTTGTTGAAAACTTCTTTGTGACAAGTCGAGCTTTATAAATGGTGACATTTACCATAAGCGTTTGTCTTTATCTTAAAGGTCCATTTGTACTCAACGACCTGCCGTCCAACGAGGAAGTCTACCAAAGTCTATACTTGGTTTTCATACATGGATCATTTCTCGGATTTCATGGCCTCTAAGAATTTGTCAGAATCCGGGGCCATCATCACTTCTTCATAGCTCGTAGGTTCATCGTTGTCCAACAACATGACCTCTAAGATAGGGTTGTCATACCACTCAGGAGCAGTACGCGTCCTTGTTGACCTACGAGGTTCGATAGTAACTTGATCTGAAGTTTCATGATCATCATCATTAACTTCCTCTTCAACTAACGTAGACTCCATAGAAACATCTTTCTGCTTCGCGCTACTCTCTGGTTGAAACAAAAGGTTCAACAATCTCATCAAGTTCTATCTTCCTCCCAATCAATTCTTTCGAGAGAAACTCTTTCTCGAGAAAGGACCCGTTTTAGCAACAAACACTTTGCACTTGGATCTGAGATACAAGGTATACTATGTTCTTAGGGTATTCTATGAAGATGCATTTGTACGCTTTGGGTTCGAGCTCATTAGGTGAGAACCTATTTCACATGAGCGATGCAGCCCCAAACATTAAGAAATGACAGCTTAGGTTTCCGCCAAACCAAAATTCATACGGTGTCATCTCAACGGACTTAGATGGTGCCCCTTTTAAAGTGAATGTAGTTGTCTCTAATGCATAACCCCAATCGATAGTGGCAAATCAATAAGAGACATCATAGTTCGTACCATATCCAATAGAGAACGACGACGACGTTCGGACACACCATCACACTATGGTGTTCCAGGTGGCGTGAGTTGTGAAACAACTTTCACATTGTCTAAAGTTGTATGCCAAACTCGTAACTCAGACATTCACCTCCACAATCATATCATAGACATTTTTATCTTCTTGTCACGATGATCTTAAACTTCACTTTGAATTTGTTTGAACTTTTCAAATGTTTCAGACTTGTGTTTCATTAAGTAAATATACTCATATATACTCAAATCATCGGTGAAGGTAACAAAATAACGATATCCACTACACGCTACAACACTGATTGGACCGCATACATCAACATGTATCATTTCCAATAAGTTACTAGCCTGCTCCATCATACCGAAAACGGGGTCTTTAGTCATCTTGCCCATGAGGCATGGTCTGCATATCTCAACCGATTCGAAATCGAGTGAGTCCAAAGATCCATTAGCATGGACTTTCTTCATGCGATTTATACCAATATGACATTTAGCGGTAGTGCCACAAGTATGTGGTACTATCCTTATTAACTTTGTATCTTTTGGCATCAATGTTATGAACATGTGCATTACTACGATGAAGATTCAACAAACCATTCTTATTGGGTGCATGACCATTGAAGGTATTATTCATGTAAACAGAATAACCATTATTCTCAAACTTAAATGAATAACCGTGTTGCAATAAACACGATCTAATCAAGTTCATGCTTAACGCAAACACCAAATAACATTTATTTAGGTTTGTCACTAATCCCGAAGGTAGAGAGAGCGTGCGATGTTGATCACATCAACCTTGGAAATATTTCCAACACACATCGTCACCTCACCCTTAGCTAGTCTCTATTTATTCCATAGCTTTTATTTCGAGTTACTAACATTCAGCAACCGAACCTGTATCCAATATGCAGGTGCTACTAGGAATACTAGCAAGGTACACATTAATAACACGTATATCAAATATACTTCCCTCCATGTTGCCAGCCTTTTTATCTACCAAGTATCTAGGGTTGTGCTGCTTCATTGACCAATATCCTGATAATAGAAGCACTTAGTCTCAGGTTTGGGTTCAACTCTGGGTTGCTTCACTGGAGCAACAACTGACTTGCCATCCATGAACTTTCCCTCTTAGCCCTTGCCCTTCTTGAAACTAGTGGTTTCACTAACCATCGGCACTTGATGCTCCTTCTTGATTTCTACCTTCGCGATGTCAAACATCACGAATAGCTCAGGGATCATCATTTCTATCACTAGCATTTCATAGTTCATCATGAAGCTCTAGTAGCTTAGTGGTAGTGACTTGGGGAACTATATCAATCACTATCGTATCTGGAAGGTGAACTCCCACTCGATTCAAGCAGTTGTAGTACCCAGACAATCTGAGCACATGCTCAATGATTGAGCTATTCTCCTTCATCTTGCAGGCAAAGAATCTTGTTGGAGATCTCATATCTCACAACACGGGCACGAGCATGAGATCCCAATTTCAGATCTTAGAACATCTCATATGTTCCGTGACATTCAAAACATTGTGGAGCCTCAATTCTAAGCCATAATGCATGACGCACTAAACTATCAAGCAGTCATTGGAACATGCCTATCAGATGTTCACAACATCTACAGACGACGCTAGAGGGGGTGGCGCACCGACCGGTGTATCAAGGACATAAGCCTTCTGTGCAGCAACTGAGGACAATCCTCCGACCGCGGACCTAGTCCGCAAAATTGCTACCATTATATTTCAACTTAACTTTCTCTAGGAACGTATCAATAAAACAGGGGAGCTACACCGCGAGCTATTTACAACATAATTTCCAAAGACACTTGGACTATGTTCATGATAATGAGTTCAATTAATCATATTACCTAAGAACTCCTACTCAAATTGACATCCCTCCGGTCATTCGAGTGATACATGATCCAAATTCACCAAATCAAGTCCGATCATCACGTGAGTTGAGGTGGTTTCCATGGTGAACATCATCATGTTGATCATATCTACTATATAACTCATGTTCGGCCTTTCGGTCTCTTGTGTTCCGAGAACATGTCTGTACATGCTAGGCTCTTCAAGTTTAACCCAAGTGTTCTGCATGTGCAACACTGGCTTGCACCCGTTGTATGCGAACGTAGAGTCTATCACACCCGATCATCACGTGGTGGCTCGACACGACGAACTTTCGCAATGGTGCACACTCGGGGAGAACACAATTGATCTTAAAATTTTAGTGAGGGATCACCTTATAATGCTACCATCGTCCTAAGCAAAACAAGGTGCATAAAAGGATTAACATCACATGAAAATCATAAGTGACATGATATGGCCATGAACTTGTGCTTTTGATCTCCATCTTGAAAGCACCAACATGATCTCCATCGCCATCGGCATAACACCATGATCTGCATCATTGTGTCGCCATCGGGGTTGTCATACCCACCATGCTCATACTACTATTGCTACTGCTTAGTGATAAAGTAAAGCATTACATAGCGCTTAATGATTGACACGCATGTCATACAATAATTAAAAACGACCCTATGGCTCCTGTCGGTTGTCGTACTTATCGACGTGCAAGTCGTGATATTATATACAACACATGATCATCTCATACATCACATATATATCATCATGTAATTGGCCATATCACATCACAACATACCCTTCAAAAGCAAGTTAGACGTCCTCTAATTGTTGTTGCAAGTTTTACGTGGCTCTTACGGTATCTAGCGAGAACAATTCTTACCTACTGAAAGCCACAACGGTGATACATAAGTTGCTTTTCAACCTTCTCAAGGACCGCCTTTGTCGAATCCGATCCAACTAAAGTAGGAGAAAGGAATTAGTCTCTCGAGACGTCTGCTCCCACCCCTGCCCGAGCCCGCCGGCAGCCACTCCGGCCCCGACGTCCACCCTCCTGCATTCCCACCAGCGCCCCTCGTCGGCGCCCACCATGGCGACCCCCCTCCTCTGGGCACAGACGCACCCGCGACCTCCACTGGAGGGACGCCCGCCCGTCCGCCTCGCCTGGATCTCCCCGCCCGGTGACCTTTCCCCAGGTGGTGGCCTCGCCCCCGTCCGCTCGCGCACCTCCCCCACCTGCCGTTCGCCCGCGCCCGCGCTCGGAGATCCACCGCGTTCATCCGGTGGAGGAGACGCTGGCAACGGAGGGCCGGACTGAGGTGCGTGGCCGTGACCGTCGGCAGCATCTCCGCCCACAGCGCCCTCGGCTCGACCCGGCTGCGCCCCGGCGAGACCTCGCATCCCCGCAGGCCGCGGAATGCCCCTGCTGCCTCAGCCCCAACCCCGACCACCGCCGGTCAGAGTGTCGTCGGGATGTGCGTTGACGCCGCTGTCGTCACTATAGCCACATCGCCCGGCGCTGTCACTGCCCGCATCCCCCCCTCCGTGTGCTCTGCCTCTCCTACGATCAAGAGACTTCGCCAGCGCTCCCCTGGGTCATCGGCGGCGAGTGTTGCCGGACCTAGCGGCCCCGCGTCTTCCGGGGCCCGGTCCGCGCCGTCCTCGCCTGTCACCATGGCGTCCCCCTCCCCACCCGCCTCGACTCACCTCTCCCTGTCTGCAAAGACTTTGCCTCCCGTTGGGTCTGGCTCCTCCTCTGCCACGGCCATCCCACTGTCCGGACACCCCCATCCCCCTATCCGGACACCCCTCTATGCGCCCGGCGACAGCTGTCTGCTACCTCCCGTGCAGTGCAGACATGGAGGTGGCGGAGGCGGCCTTGGGCTCGGCCCTCATGGCCACCATCGCAGGCAACCGAGGTTGCATATCCGTGGAGGAGGTCTCGGCAGCCCTGCTCGAGCGTTTCTCCCTTCGCCGTAGCGATTTCTCTATCCATCTCCATCACTCTGGGGGCTTCCTGCTCCGGTTCAACTCCATGGAGGACCGTGCTCGTGTCGCAGGTATTTGTCTGCATACCCTGCGCTTTTGACTGGTCTTCAGCCCCTGGTGCCACCTCTCTGGCGGCGTCCCGGTCACCGCATGCTTCCGTGTTCACATCTCGATCCGTAGAATTTCGGATCAGGCCTGGTTCCGCTCGTCGGCGGAGTTTCTGCTCACCCCCTACTACCTCATCGAGGACCTGGCACCGGAGATGCGCTCTGGCCGTGACATGTCGGCGTTCCGCCTGACGGCCTAGACGGCGAACCCGGACTGCATCCCGTGCTCTTCGGATCTCCTTCTTCCTGCACGCGATGGAATTGACCACAACGCCAACCCGAATCATGTCTTCAGATTTGCGCGCCCTCTCATCCTCCATCCAGTGTCCATTCACATGGACAAAACTGAGGATTATCGTCGGCCTTCCCAATCGCCGCCGCCGGCTGCCTCGGATTCCGGTGATGACCTTGACCGTGACTCCCCTCCGGTCCTGCCTCCCTAGCCACAGCGGCATCAGCACCCGCCCTGGCGTTCTGATAACCGTGGTGATCGTCGTGCACGGCATTCTAGATCGGGTGGCGGCTCTGCTCCTCGTCGCCGGAAGCTCCACAGCCGGGGCAGGCATGGGGTGCTGGGCCCACACCCTTCCACCACCCCACATGTCGCCAGGGCCCCCATCGCCCTGCGCTTGACGTGGCCGGCGGCTTTGGATAGAGATTTGGCTTTGGACAGAGATGCGGGGCCGAGCGATGCTCATGTTCAAACTCGTGAGCTGACCACTCCACCCACCTCCCCCGCTCTCGTGAGTTCCAGTCCGTGCTCGCCGCGTGTCCTCCTCCTAGCTCCAGAACGTTCCCCCATCCAGGAATTGTCTGCTCCCCGCCAATCGGCGCGCCTCCTGGGAGCGGCCTCGCCCATTGCCTTGCCTGCCGTGGTGATTCTGACTGAGCTAGTCGTGCATGGATCCCAGGACAACCCCTGCGAGCCTGATCCTGTCGCGTCCTGCAAGCCTGATTCTATCCTCGGGCCCGCGTCCTCCGAGCCCACGTCCCCGCTGCGGTTGGTGGAGCCTGCCTCGGATCCGGCAAAGGCTCCCTCCACTTTGCAGAAAGATTGCGAGGATGATTCTGCTCGGCTCCCCGCGCCAGCCTCGGGCTCCCCTGGCCAGCTGGCTCTGGACCCCATACAACCCGCCCTTGAGGTTAAGACTGCGCCATGCTGCTCCTCCTCATGCAGACCCATACAATGTACCCCCACCCCGGCTGCTCCCCTCCAGAGCCTTTTGGACTCCATTTCTGCTATGGTTAACCTAGTCCTGGCTACTCCGGGGCATCGACAGGGGCGTGCTATCCCCCCCAACTTCACACCTAGGCGCAATCTACGGATTACCAAAGCTGACCGCGGGCTGGACACAGAGGCGAAGGCAATGCGTGTGCTCCTCCTCCGTTTGGGTCTCCTCAAAGACGATGAGCCAGTCTCTGACGCCGTTCTAGATCGCTACTACAAGCTGTTTGAGCGCCCGCTTGCTTTGGAGGTGGTCCGTGCTTTCGCCGATTTCTATAGGTGGCATATCCCCCAGTCTGCTTTGGATGGTCTATCCCCCTCGCAGTCATGCTAGATCATGGCATGAGCCTCTGCCTGCTGGACCCTCCCCATGTAACAAATCTTTCCACTGATACAAACCCTAAAGTGATATTCTGGAACGTCCGTGGGCTCAGCAACCGGGCGAAGCGTTCTGCTGTCTACACCGTGATTGCTGCCGCAGCCCCTTGTATTGTATGTCTGCAAGAAACCAAACTTTCTTCGGTCTCGCCGTCCCATGTCTTTGAAACTCTTGGTGGGATCTTTGATGGATACTCCTTCCTCCCGGCGGATGACAGCTGGGGTAGGATCGTACTTGCTTGGCAAACTAGTGCCATATCCCTATCGAACCCTACAGTTGGTGATCACCACGTTCCGGCCACTGTCTGCTCCATCTTGGGTGGACCGCATTGGTGGCTCACCGGGGCTATGGCTCCCAAGGGGACGACGCCAAGATTGCCTCCTTAGATAAGCTACAAGACTTCCGTTCCAACATCTCGGGCCCATGGTTGCTTGGCGGAGACTTCAATATGATCACCTCGACGGCCGACAAGAATAATGATCGAGTTACTCGGTGTACCATGAATCGCTTCCGGCGTTTTATTTCCGATCATGGCCTCCATGACATCTACCTGCACGGGCGGTGATACACCTGGTCCAACGAGCAAGCTAACCCCACCCTCGTCCGCATCGACCGTGTCCTCTGCACCCCCTCTTGGGAGATGGATCACTCGCATTGCCTCCTTCAATGCCTCTCTTCTGCCGCTTCGGATCACTGCCCTCTACTTCTTGACTGCTCGCCGCGATCCCCTGGAGGCCGGCGTTTCCACTTCCAGTGTTTTTGGCCAAGCGTGGATGGATTTCATCAAGTTGTTGACAAAGCTTGGCATTTGGTGCCACCCGATCCTGATCCATTTCGTCGGCTATTCATGCGCCTCAAGACCACGGCCAAGTACCTCCAACGTTGGAGCTCTCGTGTCATTCTTAACATCTCGACCCAACTTGGCGTTGCCTGTGAGCTCATTGCACGTTTCGATGCTGCCCAGGACTTGCGGCCCCTCACCCCAGCTAAGGCCTGGTTACGTTGCGAGCTCAAGCGCAAATACCTTGGTCTCGCGTCTCTTGAGAGATCCATCGCCAGACAATGCATTCGTCTACGTTGGCTTAAGGAAGGTGAGACCTCCTCGGCCTTCTCCAAAATCCACGCTTCTCACCGTGCTCGGAAGAACAGGATCACTGACATCAGCGTTGTTGGTGTGAGTGCCTCCGGGGAGTCTGACCTTGCCCGTGCTGCCTTTGAGCATTTCTCGGCCGTCCTCGGACCGCAAGATGGTCGTACCTTCATGATAGACCTAAACTCCATTGGCCACCCTTCCTTCGACCTGTCTAAGCTTGAGGCCCCGTTTTCTACGAACGAGATCTGGGAGGCGGTTAAGAAGCTGTCGTCCGGCAAATCGCCGGGACCGGATGGGTTCACAGCGAAGTTTCTCCGGTCCTGCTGGGGCACGATCAAGTAGGACACCTGCGATGTCTTCGACAAGCTCTACTCTCTAAATGGACGGGCTTTCTAGCGGCTAAATGAAGCGCTCATCATATTGATCCCCAAGAAGCCCGATGCGTCCACTCTCTTCGGCTACAGGCCGATAAGCCTCATTCACCTTGTGGCGAAGCTATTTGCCAAGGTCCTCTCCCTCAGGCTTGGCCCTCGACTTGGGGAATTGGTGTCCACCAACCAGAGCGCGTTCATCATTGGGAGGAGTGTGCATGACCACTTCATCCTTGTTTAGCAAATAGCACGGCGCCTCCACCGCCTCAAGATTCCTCGAGTCCTTCTTAAGCTGGACATAGCTCGAGCGTTTGACTCCGTCTCATGGCCATTTCTACTTCAGGTCCTCGAGCACTTGGGCTTTGGCCCTAGGTGTCGCGAGTGGATATCCATCCTGATCTCTACGGCCTCCACACAAGTCTTGATCAATGGCGTCCCGGGCCCCCCCATCGACCACCACCAAGGCCTTTGCCAAGGCGACCCTGTCTCCCCGATGCTCTTCACGCTGGTCATCAACACCCTCAACACCCTCTTCCAGTGTGTGGTTGCTAATGGTGTTCTGCGGCAGCTCACGGTCCAGCAAGCGGCCTCCAGTATATCTCTTTTCGCCGATGATGTGGTCATATTTTGCCACCCCGACCCTGTTGAGCTGGGTGTGGTCAACAACCTTCTTGACTATTATGGTGCCGTCTCAGGCCTACGCACCAACTTCGCCAAGTGCCAGGCTGCGCCCATCCAATGCACCCTGGACACCACTGGCGCGATCGCCTCCACCTTGGATTGCCCGGTGACGGCCTTCCCGATCAAGTACCTGGGACTCCCCCTCTCGTGCAGAAAGGTGCCTACTTCGCACCTCCTTCCCCTCATTGACAAGCTGCTCTGCAAACTTGCAACCTGGAAGGCCGCGCTCCTCTCGCGTAGTGAGCGTCTGGCTCTAGTCCAGCAAGTTCTCAGTTCAATGCCCGTGCACATTCTTCTCGCTATGGTGCTCTCTCCTTCGATCCTCAAGAAAGCCAACCGGATCATCCGTGACTTCCTCTGACATGGCCGCAAGGATGCCTAGGCAGGATGTTGCCTAGTCAACTGGGCACGTGTGTGCCGCCCCTGGAGTTGGGCGGCCTTGGGATCCACGATCTTCACCGCGTTGGTATCTCGCTCCGAGTCAGATGGTTATGGCTGTAGGCTCCTGATGACTCACGGCCCTGGGCTCACCTCCAGCCCCCTTCGGACCTCGAGACTCTACAGTTTTTCCGGGCATCCACGACTTGGACTGTTGGCAGTGGTACTTCATGTCGGTTCTGGACTGATCTATGGCTCGATGGGCACTCAATTCTTGATGCCGCCCCTAATCTGACAGCTTTAGTTCCCACCCGGTGGTGCCGCACCCGCACCATGGTCACGGCACTCCACGATCGCACCTAGATCCATGACATTCAGGGCTCTCCTGGGCCGGTAGCTATGTTGGAGTACGTGGACCTCTGGCGCCGCCTTCAGACTGTCAGCCTCACCTTCGACCCCGACACCATTCGATGGAAATGGACCGAGAATGGAGTTTACTCTGCCTCTTCTTGCTACAATGCCCTCTTCCTGGGATCCACGACATCCGAGCATTGGCGGCTCGTGTGGAAATCTGGGGGCCCCTGTCTGTGAAATTCTTCACCTACCTTGCCTCCATCAATCGTTGTTGGATGGCGGACCGCTTAGCCCGGCGTGGCTTACCCCATGAGCCAGCATGCGTGCTCTGCTCTCAACAAGCCGAGGACCTGCACCACCTTCTCGTCGGATGTGTCTTCACTCATGTTACTTGGCATGGCATCCTCTCCTGGTGTTTCCCCAAGGTTGTCGCTCTAGATGGTACCCTAGGATTCTTCCACTTGCTTTCTATAAGCTTACACCCTATGACGCCAGACAGGCGATGTGGGTTGTCCACCATTGCTGCGCTCACCGCCTGGTCTTTGTGGCGCCACCGCAACGCTGTCATCTTCGACAAGATCGTGCCATCATCCTCCTCCCTAATCGTCATAATTCAAGAAGAAGCTCACTCCCGGGATAGTGCCGGAGCTAAGGGACTTAGTGCTTTTATCCATGTAACCTGATTTGTAGCATTTGGGGCTGAGCATCCCCTTGTCTTTTGCTCACTTTGGCGTCACGGCTACGACTCTTGGTGTACTTAGTTGTAGCCCCACCCTGTACTTTCTATCATTCTATCAATGCAAAGATACACTCTCAAGCGTATTTGGAAAAAAAAAGTAGGATAAACAAACACCCGCCAGCCATCTTTGTGCAATGAAGTTACACGTCAGTCGATGGAAGCGGTCTCTCGTAAGCGTACGAGTAAGGTTGGTTCGGGCCGCTTCATCCCACAATACCGCTGAACCAAAACACAAACAAGGGAGGAAGCAATCTAAGATTCAACGCCCACAAACTCCTTTGTGTTCTACTCGAGATCTCATCTACACATAGACCTAGCTCTAATACACCTGTTGGGGAACGTTGCATGGGAAACAAAAAATTTCCTACGCACACGCAAGATCTATCCATGGTGATGAGCATCTACAAGAGGGAGAGTGAATCTACATACCCTTGTAGATCGCTAAGCAAAAGTGTTAAGAAACGCGGTTGATGTAGTCGAACATCTTCATGATCCAATCACGACCCGTCCCGCGATCTCATCACGAGCCGTCCCGCGATCCCATCGTGGTCCTTCTGATCTAGTGCCGAACGGACGGCACCTCCACCTTCAGCACACGTACAGCTCGATGATCATCTCCACCTTCTCGATCCGGCAAGAGGGAGTGGAGAGGTAGATGAGTTCTCCGCCAGCACAACGGCATGGTGGCGGTGGTGGTGGAGCTGTCCTGGCAGGGCTTCACCAAGCGCTACTGCGACAATGTAGAGGAGAAACAGATCTAGAGGGGGAGGGAGAGGCTATGCCGTGGCTTGTGGTTTTGCAGCCCTCCCTCCCCTCACATATATATAGGAGGGATAGGAGGAGGGGGCACACTAGGGTTTCCGCTAGGGTGGGGCGGCGGCCAAGGGGGAAACTTGGCCCCCAAGGCAAGTGGGGCGCTCCCCCTTGGGCCAACCCTAGCCCTTCCAGCCGCACGGGCTTTAGGTGGGAGGGGCAGCCAGCCCACCAAGGGCTTGTGCGCCCCCTCTCACAGCCCATGGGGCCCTCCGGGGAAGGTGGACCCTCCCGGTGGACCCCCGGAACACTTCCAACACTATCGTCACAAAACCGGTAAGTCCCGAAACTTTTCCGGAACCCGAATACCGACTTCCTATATATCAATCTTTACCTCCGAACCATTCCGGAGCTCCTCATGACATCTGGGATCTCATCCAGTACTCCGAACAACCTTTGGTCACCAACATACATAACTCAACTATACCGAAACGTCATCGAACCTTAAGTGTGCAGACCCTGCGGGTTCGAGAACTGTGCAAACATGACTGAGACACCTCTACGGTCAATAACCAATAGCGGGACCTGGATGCCCATATTGGCTCTTACATATTATACAAAGCTCTTTATTGGTTGAAACTCTAAGCCAAGGATTCAGTTAATCCAATATGTTGTTCCATTTGTTCATTGGTATGTTACTAGCCCGAGATTCGATCATCGGTATCTCTATACCTAGTTCAATCTCGTTACCGGCAAGTCTCTTTACTTGTTCCATAATACAATATCCCATGGCTAACACTTAGTAACATTGCTTTCAAGGCTTATTGTGATGTTGTATTACTGAGTGGGCCCTGAGATACCTCTCCATCACATGGAGTAACAAATCCCAGTCTTGATCCATGCCAACCCAACAGACACCATTGGAGATACCTGTAGAGCACCTTTATAGTCACCCACTTACATTGCGACATGTGATACACACAAGGTACTCCTCTGGTGTCAGTGAGTTGCATGATCTCATGGTCATAGGAGCAGATACTTGACATGCAGAAAACTGTAGCAATTAACTGACACAATCATATGCTATGTTTATAGTTTGGGTCTTGTCCATCACATCATTCTCCTAATGACGTGATACCATTATCAAATGAAATCTCATGTCCATGGCTAGGAAACCTTAACCATGTTTGATCAACGAGCTAGTCTACTAGAGGCATACTAGGGACATGGTGTTGTTTATGTATCGACACATGTATCTGAGTTTTCGATCAATACAATTCTAGCATGGACAATAAACGATTATCATGAACAAGGAAATATGAGAATAACCCATTTATTATTGCCTCTAGTGCATATTTCCAATAGCTTATTCCATAGTCCATCAAATCTTTACCCAAAACTTGAAAACTTCACAACACAAAACTTAACAGAAAACTCGTGAGATCCGTTAGTATAAGAAAGTAAATCACCACTTTAGGTACTGTTGTGAACTCATTATTTATTTATAATTGTGTTATACCTACTGTAAGCTAAATTCTCTATGGCTCATACCACATGATACAACCCATAGATTCATCAAAATAGGCAAACAACTCAAAGAAAACAGAATCTGTCAATAACAGAACAGTCTGTAGCAAACTGAAAACTTCGTATACTTATGTACCTCTAAAAATTCTTAAAAATTAGGACAACCTGTGAAATTTATATATAAATAGCGTGTAAAAATTTCAGATCAATTAGACACTCTGAAAAATCTGGACAATTCCTGGACTGAGCGCAAAAGTTTCTGTTTTTCAGCAAGATCAAATCAACAACTACCTTAGATCAACCCAAAGGTTTTACTTGGCTCAAACTCTAATTAAAACACCAAAACAAAATTACTGAAGAAGTAATGATGTGCGAAACACTCAAAAATAGAAGAAAAAACAGAACACAAAAATAAAATTGGGTTGCCTCCCAACAAGCGCTATTGTTTAACACCCCTAGCTAGGCAAAACACAATAGATCTAGTTATTGTCATCTTTGGTAAGTAATCCAAACTTGATCAAACCATCAAAATATTTTCTTACTAGATCTATCCTTTCCTTTATTTCTTTCCTAGAATATGAACTTAAATCATGAAAACAAGTTTGGCTAGTAATTTTAGTGTTCATAAACCCTTAGTCTAAATCATCCCCAGATATCATCGTATAAACACGTATCCTATTTCTAACGGGTTCCTTAACCATTTTTTCAAGAAATTCATCCTTATACCCTACAAAAATTTCCCTAGTAATCCAATCAAATTCCTCATAGGTCTCAAGATACATGGCTTGAGAGACTTCCGCGTGGGGAGCTCTTCTCCTAAGATTTTCACTATAAGATTGATAGTCTCTAGCTTCCAGGCTACGCAAAGTTTCTTTATCATGGAGAATTTCTTCTATTAGAGTGTATTCAACATCTTTATCATAAAAATAAAAAATCTCCCTATCTTCTTGTATGATGAAATCAAATTCTTGCATAAGGATGATAGTGGCAATCTTCTTAGCCTTAGGATGATTAATATTGGGAAGTTCATACAATACTTTATGCAAAGCGGGATGAATGTGCACAAATTTTCTTCCAATTTTTCAAGGCGCATGACGATAGCGTTCGCATAAATATTTGTGCTAAGAATAATAGATCTCTACCCATAGGCATTGCTCCCGTACAATCAAAGAAATCTTGAATAATACTCTTCCCAATAATATTGCCATCTCCTACTTGAAAAGTTTAGGTTTTATAATTAGGAGGAGATTCAGTTTCATGATCTAGAGAGCAAGATTCAATTTTTCCTCAAGATTAGTGCTAGAAACACCCTCTAGATTTTCAGTGATAACCTCCTCCGCTTCAAACATGGTGGCGAAGCAAGCAATCAAGCACACAAACAAACGAAAGGCAAACAAAAGAAGGGCGAACAAAAAGGCAAATCTTTTTGGCATTTTGTGAAAATTGTTTTAGAAGTGGGGGAGAGGAAAATGAGAGGCGAATGGCAAATAAAGTAAATGCAAGAGATGAGTTTGTGATGGGTACTTGGTAGGCTTGATGTGTATCCTCCCCGGCAACGGCACTAGAAATCCTTCTTGCTACCTCTTGAGCTTGCGTTGGTTTTCCCTTGATGGGTACTTGGTGATGCAGCAAAGTGGATAAGTATTTTCGTCAGTTTTTGGGAACCAAGGTATCAATCTAGTAGGAGGAACAAGCAAGTCACCAATGTATGCACCTACACAAACAATCAAACTCTTGCACCTAACGCTATAAAGGGGTTGTCAATCCCTTCACGGTTATTTGCAACGATTAGATCTGAAAGAGATAGATGTCAACGAGTGTAGAAAGTAAAAGGTAAATAAATGGCAGAGATATATTTTTGGTATTTTTTATTTATAGATCTGAAAGTATATGATGGAAAATAGACCTAGGGGCCATAGATTTCACTAGAGGCTTCTCTCTTGAAGGCAAATATCATGGTGGGTAAACAAATTACTGTCAATCAATTGCTAGAAAAGTGAAAAATCATGTAGTTATCCAAGGCAATGATCATGCATATAGGCATCACGTCCGTGACAAGTAGACCAAAATGTTTCTGCATCTACTACTATTACTCCACACATCGACCGACTCCTACCTGCATCTAGAGTATTAAGTTCATGAAGAACAGAGTAACGCATTAAGAAAGATGACGATGTAGAGGGATAAACTCAAGCAATATGATGAAAACCCCATATTGTTACCCTTTATGGAAAAAAATACAATACGTGCCTCGCTACCCCTACTATGTCACTTGGTGAGGACACCGCAAGATTGAACCCAAAACCAAGCACTTCTTCCGTTGCAAGAATTACCAATCTAGTTGGCCAAACCAAACCAATAACTCGAAGAGACTTGCAAGGATATGAAATCATGCAAATAAGAATTCAGAGGAGATTCAAATAAGATTCATGGATAATCCCACCATAAACTCACAATTCATCGGATCTTAACAAACACGCCACAAAAGAGGATTACATCGGATAGATCTGCATGAAGATCATGAAGAACATGGTATTCAAGATCAAAGAGAGAGAAAAATCCATCTAGCTACTAGCTATGGACCCATAGGTCTGTGGTGGACTACTCACGCATCATCTGAGGGTCAATGGAGTTGATGTAGATGCCCTTCATGATCGAAACCCCCTCCGGTAGATTACCGAAAAAGGCTCCAAGATTGGATTTCTCGGGAACGGAGGCTTTCGGCAGCGGAAAAGTATTTGCGTGGCTCTTTTTGATGTCGGGGGAATATTTGGGTGTTTATAGGCCAAGAATTAGGGTTAGGAGACCTGCCAGGAGCCGACAAGCTTGCTAGGCATGGCCAGGGGGCGTGCCTAGCAAGCTTGTGGCGCCTTGGCACCTCCCCTGACATGCACTCGAAGCTTGATCGACTTGTTTCCTTCCAGAAAAATTCCTTCTGAAGGTTTTATTCCGTTTGGACTCCGTTTAATACTCAATATCTACAAAACTCAAAAACAAGGAAAAAACACAAACTAGCACTTGGCTCTAAATTAATAGGTTAGTCCCAAAAATAATATAATACCATGACATCATCAAAAATTATAGATACGTTGGAGACGTATCAGATAGCTCTGAAATCTTTTGATGCATGTAGCATAATTTACCCATGGATACTTGTGGTGACATTGGAGTATCAAGGTGACATTAGGGTCAATTGATATGTATCATTGGTGTTATTCTAGTACGAACTCTAGTTGTTGTTTGTGGAAATTATAGGAATAGCTCAAAAGATCGAACGGAAAATATAACTTGATGTTATCTTAGTACGAACTCTTGAATAGATCGATCGGAAAGAATAACTTTGAGGTGGTTCTACCACCTACACCAATTTCATCTTATTGTTCTCCGCTAGATAGGAACTTTGGTGTGATTCTTTGTTGCATGTTAAGGGATGATCATATGATTCAACTATGTTAGCATTGTTGAGAGATTACATTAGTGAAAGTATGTACGCTAGGCCTGATTTCCAAAAATTAATACAACATTATGCTTGCCGTTTGCCACTTGTTACCTTGCTGTTTTTATATTTTCAGATTACAAAAATCTATTTCTACTATCCATATTGATCTTGTATCACTATCTCTTCACTAAACTAGTGCACCTATACAATTTACCATTGTATTGGGTGTGTTGAGGACACAAGAGATTTCTTGTATTTGATTGCAGGGTTGGTTGAGAGAGACCATATTCTTCATACACCTCCCATGGATTGATAAACCTTAGGTCATCCACTTGAGGGAAAATTGCTACTATCCTACAAGACTCTGAGCTTGGAGGCCCAACACCAGTCTACAAGAATAAAGTTGTGTATTAGACATCATGCTATTTTCTGGCACCGTTGCCAGGGAGGTGAGTGATTGAAGGTATATCTTTATATCTTGCAATCAAATATTTTAGTTTCTTTTTTCTCACTAGTTTGGTTTATAAAAGAAAACTACAAACAATGGAGTTTAGGTTGCGTCAATTGTTTCGTCTTTTTAATGTCTTTCATGAAAATGATGGTTCGGAAATTTTTGCTCAATTGGTAGAGGAACAATTTATGAAAATAATTGATGAGAATTCCTTGAATGATGAGCATGATTGGAATTTTGCTAGTATTAATTCTCTGAATATCCATGTTGCCAATGATATGCAAAGCCACAAGCTTGGGGATGCTATGTTTGATGAAGATGATATTTTAGTGCCCCAAGTTTTGATGAGCAAAACTATTATGATGATAGCATGCCTCCTATGTATGATGATTATTGTGATGACATGTATGATATAAAGAGTAATTACAACCATGAAACTTTTTATCATGATTTTAATATTCAAAGTGGTTATGTCTATCAAGTACCTCATGATAGTTATTTCATTGAGTTTGCTCCCACTATTATGAATGATAAGAAGTTTCCTTATGTGGGGAGCAATAAATTTTGTATGCTTGTGAATCATGAAAAGAATGATGTATGTGATAGTTATATTGTTGAACTTATGCTTGTAGGAATTGCAATAATATCAAGCTTCCTCTCTATGTGTTCAAAATATTGAAGATATGCTTGTTTTACCTTCCTATGCTAGTTGATTTTGCTCCCATGAATTGTTTGATCACAAAAACCCTATGCATAGGAAGTGGGTTAGACTTAAATGTGCTTGTCATGTGATTCATGATGCTCTCTTGCATATTTAAACTATTATTCCTATACGAGCATCATTGAAATCATCATGCCTAGCTAAAAGGCTTTAAAGAAAAGCGCTTGTTGGGAGACAACCCAACATTTTTCCTTTCTGTTTTTGTGTGTTCACATGATTAATATACTGTAGTAATCATGTTTTATGTATTTTATTTCAATAAAGTGCCAAGTAAAGCCTTCGGGATAGTGTGAGTACTTGTTGATTTGAATCTGTGCAAAAACATAAACTTTTGTGTCCAGTGCAGAATATCTGTGATTTTACTGGAAAGTCCAAAAATTCTGAAATTTTTACACAGTATTGATATGCAATTCTGTGTTTTCCTAATTGTTCAGAATTTTTGGAGCTAGGGAAGTATAGTGTTCACTCAGATCTTCACGGACTGTTCTGTTTTGGACAGATTCTTTTTTGCATGCATAGTTTATTTGTTTTAGTGTTTCTATAGCTTATATTGAGTGATATAAATTATGGGAACGATATAATATAGTAGGTATCATGTGGGAACAATTATGAATCTTGTCTCGACAATACCTAAGTGAATGATCTATTATACTAATCCATCTCACGAATTTTCGTTAAGTTTCGTGTGATTGAAGTTTTCAAGTTTTGGGTGAGATACCGATATGAGGATAGTCAGGGGTGGTGACACCCTAAGCTTGGGGATGCCCAAGGCACCCCCAAGGTAATATTCAAAGAAGACTCAAGCGTTTAAGCTTGGGGATGCCCCGGAAGGCATCCCCTCTTTCGTTTCCAACACTATCGGTATATCTTAGTTAGAGCTATACTTTTATTCATCACATAATTTGTGTTTTCATTTTAGAGTCATTTTTTCCCTCTTATATTTTATTTATAATATTTATTTTCAATAAAAAGTTCCGAGAATTGCCTTTAGAATGCTTGAATTGCATGTGTGATTTGTGCTGTATAAAAACAGAAACTTTTGTTGTAGTATTTGAATTATGTAATTTTACGGTAACGTGGAAAGGTTCTGAAATTATTACACACTATTTTCACACAAATTTTGTATAATATCCTAAAGTTTCATAATTTTTGAAGATATAAAATTATATTGTTTTTATAAATTGCTACAGACTGTCCTGTTTAGAAAGATTGTTGTCATAGTTTTGTTATCTACTTCTCCTATAGTTTTCATTACTTATATTGGTAGATGTAAATTTTGGAAATGATAGTATACAGTACCTAATGTTTGAAAATTATTATGAAACTTGTCTTGGCAATACATGAAGTGTTGATTTATTCTTATGTGTACTAACATATGTCACGAGTTCTTTTCAAGTTTTGTATGGATGAAACTTTTGAGACATAGGTGAAACCGGGACATGAGAGAATTGAACGAGATACAAAAGCTCAGTGTTGGGGATGCCCAAGGCACCCCATGACAATATTACAAGAAGTCTCAAGCATCTAAGCTTGGGGATGTTACGCATCCCACCTCTCTTCGTCAACTATCGGTTAGCCTATGTTGAGCCTAAATTTTTATTCATTTAGATGATATGTGCTATTCGTGGGGTGTCATATTTGTTTTGTTTGCTGTTTGAATAAAATATCAAGATCTGAAAAATCTTTACTGAGATAGAGTCCTCACATAGCTACTTAATTGTTTGACTACTCATTGATCTTCACTTATATCTTTTGAGAGTAGTTTGATGATTACTCGTGTGCTTCACTTATATCCTAAGAGTAAAACGTTGAATGAATTGAATATCATAAATGTGAAATTTTATATTTGCTTCATATTATTTTCCCATGGGGAGTAGTGACTTCACATACTAGGAGTATAAGCGGTAAAATTTATTGGAAGTTAGCAAACATAACATTGGTCATTTAAACGATTCATGAAAGAACATTGAAGGAAGAGAGGTTTCACATATAGATATACTATCTTGGAAATCTTCTATGATTGTGATCCCCATTTATTATTTTCAAACTTGATCAAGTAGCTGACGTTGGACAAGGAAGACAACTTAATGGTTATGATTCTTTATACTCACATAGTAGTTATATTGTCATGGATTCTCTAACATGTGGTGCTTGTTTATAACCTTTTGCTAGCCAAAACTTCGCACTAAGTAGAGATACTACTTGTCCATCCAAATCGTTGAACCAATTTTTTTTGCCATGAGAGTCCACCATATCTACCTATGGATTGAATAAGATCCTTCAAGTAAGTTGTCATCGGTGGAAAAAAGCAATAAAAAATGCTCCTAAATATGTATGATCTTTTGTTGGAAGGAAAATAAGCTTTGTACGAACTTGAGATGGTGAAGAAATAAAAGCGACGGACTGCATAATAAAGGTTGCCACCACAAGGGGCAATATAAAGGGACGTTTGATACGTCTCCAACGTATCTATAATATATGAAGTATTCATGTCATGTTTACAATAATTATATATGATTTTGCTATGATTTTATTAGAACTAACCCGGACTGACGCTGTTTTCAGCAGAACTACCATGGTGTCGTTTTTGTGCAGAAATAAGAGTTCTCGGAATGGGCTGAAAATTTATGGAGAATATTTTGGAAAATATAAAAAATACTGGAGCAAAAATATACCGGAGAGGAGTCCCGAGGAGGGAGTAGTTCACCCTCGAGGCTGAGGGTATGTACGAGTAGCTATATGTTTGATCTCTCTCTCTCATGTTCTTGAGATGACACGGTCGTGATGTATCGCGAGCTTTATTGATATAGATGAATCATATGGAGTTTTCCCCTCTCTATCTTCTTGTGATGAATTGAGTTTTCCCTTTGAAGTTTTCTTATCGGATTGAGTCTTTAAGGATTTGAGAACACTTGATGTATGTCTTGCGATGGGATATCCGTGGTGACAATGGGATGTTCTATTGATCCACTTGATGTATGTTTTGGTGATCAACTTGTGGGTTCCATGACCTTGGGAATCTATGCATAGGGGTTGGCACATGTTTTTGTCTTGACTCTCTGGTAGAAACTTTGTGGCACTCTTTGAAGTTCTTTGTGTTGGATTGAACATGATGAATCTGAAATTGTGTGATGCATATCGTATAATAAAGCCCATGGGTACTCGTGGTGACATTGGAGTATCTAGGTGACATAGGGTTTTGGTTGATGTGTATATTAAGGTGTTATTTTAGTACGGACTCTAGGGCTGTTCGTGGCACTTATATGATTATGTCACCGATAGACAGAAAGATGATCTTTGGACCGCGCTGAAGGAAAATTTCACCCTACCGCCAGAGGAGGATCCGAATAAGCCAGTTATAGAGCCACTGGTCAAGGCATGTGCTCTTAAGAAGATGGCAGATCTATTCAGGAGGTGGAAGAATGAGTTGAAACCAAAGTTTGTCGACAAAGGGAAGACTCCAGAATTCATCGGCTGATTTGAGAAGATAAGAGATCACTGGCCCGCATTTGTGGCCTACCAGAAATCGGAGAAGAGTAAGCAAATGACTAAGACAAACAAGATTAATGCTGGAAAGAAGCAGTATCACCATCACATGGGGTCAGGTGGTTACCTCAAAGCCCGACCGTTGTGGGACAAAGCTGAGAATGACCTGCTTGCTAAAGGGGTCCAACCACAGACATATAACTGGCCAAACCGTTCAAGGACTTGGTTCATCGGGGTTGGGGGAACTTTGGACCCTGAAATAGGGGAGTGCCATTGGACGAACGAGCAACTTGCAATACCCTTCAAGAGGCTTCAGAACTATATCACCGCAGCGCAAGAAGGGACATTCATTCCCGACAGAGAGAAGGACGAGCTGACTGAGGCCCTAGGGAATGCTGAGCACCCTGAACGAACACGAGGCACACCAGGCTCCGTTCCGTGGAAGGTTGGGTTCCCCGACGTAGGCGGTTACAAAAGCCGACAGAGAAAGCAGAAAGCGGAGCTGAGGGAAATGCAGAAGCTCAATGCAAGACAAGAAAAGCTAGAGGAAGCTAAGAGCCAGCGAGCTGCCGACCAACCATCTCAGCGGCATGAATCTACCCCAGAAGGTACCCTGCCATCTCAGCGGAGAAGCAGCATGGCTTCCACGGAGCTCGTTCAGCCTGACTTCACAGACCCTAGCTACCCCGTGGATACTATCACGGAGGTTCAAAATTGCGAGCTTTGGACGAAATTCCGGAACCTCACTTTCAAAGCAGCTCTCAGCTCTGTTGCACCTCCTATACCCAACGGAACTCTTCACTGCCGTCCGATCCCACATGGATATGTTGTTGTGATGGTGGATGAAGTAAAGGAGGGATTTGATGATCTCGATCTTGACCACCTTACTGGTGAAGGGGAGAAGAAGCTGGTTAATGCTCTAAGGAGTACATGCCTATGGCCGAAGGAGTACATCAAGCTTCCAAACTAGACGCCTCTGTCTCCTCCTCCTCCTCCGGCGTGCTAGGGCACTCCACCTCCTCCTCCTCCTCCTCCAGCGAGTGATCAGGGCACTCCGCCTCCTTCTCCGGCTCCTCCGATGTGTGATGGCACTCCACCTCCTTCGCCTACTCCGACGCATCGGAGCGGTCCGCCTCCTCTGGCGCGTGAGGCCACTCCGCCTCCTCCTCCTCCTCCTCCGACGCATGAGGCCACTCCGCCTCCTCCTCCTCCTCCGACCCGTCAGGCCACTCAGCCTCCTCCTCCTCCTCCTCCTCCGCACGTCAGGACACTACACCTCCTCCGACACCTCAGCCAGGACGGAAGAGAGACGTTGCCGCCGCTCCGGCGGCTAGTAGTACAATAGGCAGGAAACATTCAAATTTGGTCCAAGCCTCAAGCCTGTTACAAAGTTACCATACGAGAGGACTGACGAAGAAAGCACTGAGATCAGTAAAGCCAAAGTGAAGGCCCACTTTGCACGGAAACAGCCACCTCCGAAGGAAACGGTAGATTCGGTGAAAGCGAAGCGCACTCTAGATGCCCTGAAGCGACCATCACCGCCACCGCTGCCATCAAACTATGACTGCTGTATTATAAAGACATATAATGAAGCGCAGCGGTCGGGAAGTACTTCTAGTGCTGCCCGAGTCAAAGAACAAAAAAGTGGGAAAACAATTCCCCAGCTCGGCGAACAGGAGAAGCAATCTTGCCCCCCGCTCAAGGTGTCTAGCGACATTGCTAATCATCCGCTGATACTGCCCGGTACCAAACTTGGTGATTACTTGGGGGTGATGTACATTTTGATATGGCTGAGGTATACAAAGAAGAACACGAATACGTGCATGGGAAGCCATTCGTCAAACCTGATCATCCTCCTCTAACAATGATGATGTACAATTTGCATGAGTGGTACATGAAAACCTGCAGGGAGTCTGGGAGAGACACTCTGTATGTGGCAGTGAAACCAGAGCACGAATTCATTGGACTTCCCTTGATACCTATTCAATTTGAGGAGATATTTCAGTTATACAATCAACAGGCCCGCGACAAACAACTCATGACTGCCTACTGTATGTAAGTATTACTTCTATAATTAAGTCTCTAGCTCAGCTCGTTCATTGCATGTATATATATATAATTATCATCACTATATTATGCAGATTGAAGATCGTCGAATGCAAAAAAGCAGGAATCTTCGACGTTGGGTTCATTAGCCCAGATGCCGTAAATGAATGGTCGATACGAAAAGAAACCAAAAAGACCGAGGACAACTTGCTAAAGTCGTTCATTGCACATCAAAACAAAAGGGAAATACTCTTTCCTTACAACTTCAAGTGAGTGTTGCTGTCTTCTCTGTATACTCGGTTTCGCTTACTCGAGGTTAAGTAATGTAATTGATGAGTTATATATGAGTGAGCAGTAACCACTTTATTCTGCTATCCATTAAGCTTGATGGGGCATTAGTAATTGTCTTAGACTCGAGACGTAAAGATCCCGAGAATTATGCGGACATGACTACAGTGCTCAAGAAGTAAGTTCATTCAATACCGGGACCATATTGGCATGCAACTTTTGTTAATTTCCTGATATCAAGTAATCAGTTTCTTCGCCTGGTAGGGTTTGGAAGAAGTTCACCCGAAAGGTTTCCGGTCTAAACAAAGAGTTGTGATTTACGCACCTCAAAGTAAGTAGTACTATCTAGTTCCGCGCATCTATAATTGATTCAAAATTTCATCAATATATCATTACCATGCTTGCTTATCAGTTTGATTGAACTCTATTCTCGTAAAGTGCTTGTTCCAAAAAGAAGGGACTGTTTTATGTGGATACTACGTATGCGAGTTCATTCGCCACTCGACCTCTGAGTGGGGCTTCTCTGACAAACAATTTGAAGTACGTAAATAATATTCACAATTTTATTTTATATATTACCATCACTTTTGTTGATTTTTATTCATATATATGCATGTATTTACCCCCTTCTTTAAATTAGATCTGGCAGATGCGGGATGAACTCCTACCACATGATCGCATACGAGCAATTCAAGAGGAATTGGCAGGATTCTTTCTTGACCACGTCATACCTAAAGACGGATAATACTATGTGGATTTGTGATTAAATCTTAGGAATTGTACGAGATCAATCTCTCAGAGACAGAGAATACTATATTGTATATATGTAGCTAGTAGCGTCAGATAGATATACGAAAACTTGTTGTTCGACAAATCTCTCAGAGAAAGAGAGGTCGATCACTTCTCTCTGTATACGTTCATGACGATCTTGTGTACTTAATGGTTCCTTAATTTTCTTACTAGCTAGCATGTCGAGTTCTCTCTATAGTAGCTAGCGTCGACCAAGCACAGAGAAAGAGAGGTCACTTCTCTCTATTAATTAGCTAGCTAACACAATATGAAACCCCTAAATTAACCCTCCAAAACCCCCTAACCCCCCCCCTACAAAAAAAACAAAAACCCCAGCAACTTTTGGTCCCGGTAAGTGTTACCAACCGGGACTAAAGGTCCTCCTGCCTGGGCTCCCCGCAGAGGCCGCATGGAGCCCCTTCTATCCCGGTTCATAAGCGAACTGAGACTAAAAGTTTAGGGCTTTAGTGATAGCTCATAAGATTGATTAGAAAAGATAACTTTGAGGTGGTTTCATACCCTACAATAATTTCTTCGTTTGTTCTCCGCTATTTGTGACTTTGGAGTGAACTCTTTGTTGCACGTGAGGGATTTACATATGATTCAACTATGTCAGTATTGTTGAGAGAACGTGCACTAGTGAAAGTGTGAACCTAGGCCTTGTTTCTAAGCATTGCAATACCGTTTTTGCTCATTTTGTTATTTGTTATACCTTGATGTTTTTATATTTTCATATTACAAAAACCTATATCTACCATCCATATTACACTTATATCACCATCTCTTCACCGAACTAGTGCACCTATAAAATTTACCATTGTATTGGGTGTGTTGGGGTAACAAGATACTCTTTGTTATTTGGTTGCAGGGTTGTTTGAGAGAGACCATCTTCATACTACGCCTCCCATGGATTGATAAACCTTAGGTCATCCACTTGAGGGAAATTTGCTATTGTCCTACAAAACTCTGCGCTTGGAGGCCCAACACGAGTCTACAAGAAGAAGGTTGCATAGTAGACATCAAGCTCTTTTATGGCGCCGTTGCCGAGGAGGTGAGTGCTTGAAGGTATATCTTCAGATCTTGCAATCAAATATTTTAGTTTCTTGTTTTTCACTAGTTTGGTTTTATAAAAGAAAACTACAAAAAAAATATGGAATTGAGGTTGCCTCATGGGCTTCATCTTTTTAATGTCTTTCATGAAAATGATGGAAAGGAAAATTGTGCTCAAGTGTTAGAAGAAGAAGTTATTAAAATGTTTGGCAATAAACATTTGAATGATGAGCATGATTTCAATATTGTTAGTATGAATTCCCTAAATATTTATGATGCTAATGATATGCAAAGCCACAAGCTTGGGGCTGCTATGTTTGATGAATATGATATTTTTAGTCCCCCAAGTTTTGAGGAGCAAAACTATTATGATGATAACATGCCTCCTATGTATGATGATTATTGTGATGACATGTATGCTATAAAGATTGATAATAACCATGAAACTTGTCATCGTGATTTTAATATTGAATGTGGGTATGTCAACCAAGTGTCTCATGATAATTATTTTGTTGATTTTGCTCCCATTATTATGAATGAGAAGAAATTTGCTAGTGTGAAGAGTAGTAAAATTTCTATGCTTGTAGATCATGAAAAGAATGCTTTATGTACTGGTTATATTGTAGAACTCCTTCATGATTCTACTAAAAATTATTATGAGGGACGAACATATGCTTGTAGGAATTGCAATAATATCAAGTTTCCTCTCTATGTGTTCAAGGTTTTGAAGTTATGCTTGTTTTGCCTTCCTATGCTAGTTGGTTATTGCTCCCATGAATTGTTTGATCACAAAATCCCTATGCATAGGAAGTCAGTTAGACTTAAATGTGCTTGTCATGAGATTCATGATGCTCTTTCGCATGTTTCAATTATTATTCCTATACAAGTATCATTGTAATCATCATGCCTAGCTAAAAGGCATTAAAGAAAAGCGCTTGTTGGGATACGACCCAACACTTTTACCATCTGTTTTTAAGTGTAAACATGATTAATCTACTTTAGTAATCATGTTTTGTGTCTTTTATTTCAATAAAGTGCCATGTAAATCCTTTGGGATAGTGTGATACTTGCTTGTTTGATTCTGTGCAAAAACAGAAAGTTTTGCGTCCAGTATATGAATTATATGATTTTACTGGAGCGTCAAAAAATTCTGAAATTTTTAAAAAACATTTATATGCAAATTACATGGGTTTTAATAATTTTTAAGAATTTTTAGAGTTAGGAAAGTATGGTGATCATTCAGATCTTTACAGACTATTCTGTTTTTATCAAATTCTGTTTTGCATGCATAGTTTGCTTGTTTTAGTGTTCCCATAGCTTATATTCGGTGATATAAATTGTGGAAATGATGGAATAAAGTATGTATCATGTGGGTATAATTATGAATCTTGTCTTGACAGTACCTAAGTGAATGATCTATCTTTATCACACTAACCCTTCTCACAAAGTTCCGTTAAGTTTTGTGTGATTGAAGTTTTCAAGTTTTGGGTGAGACACCGATATGAGGAGAATAAGGAGTGACAAGAACCTAAGCTTGGGGATGACCAAGGCACCCCCAAGGTAATACCCAAGGAATATTCAAGCGCCAAAGCTTGGGGACGCCCCGAAAGGCATCCCCTCTTTCATCTTCAACACTATCGGTATATGTCACTTGGAGCTATATTTTTATTCGTCACATAGTATGAGTTTTGCTTGGAGCGTCATTTTTATTTTTTTGTTCTCTGTTAGGTGTTATTTATAATCTTGTTTTTCAATAAAAATTTCCAAGAATTGCCTTTAGGATGCTTGAATTGCATGTTTGATGTGTGTTGTGTAAAAACAGAAACTTCTGATGTAGTGTTTGAATTTTCATATTTTACTGGAACGTGGAAAGTTTCTAAAATTTTACACAGTATTGTCATATAAATTATTTAGCATGTCCTAAATTTTCATAATTTTTTGAGCTACAGAACTACATTGGTTTAATAGATTGCTACAAACTGCTCTATTTGGACAAATTGTTTTCATAGTTTTGTTATCTACTTATCATATAGTTTCCATAGCCTACATGGGCACACTACTGGAATCCAGGGATTTGCCGTCTGCCATGTCTTTGCCTTCTACTTGCTAATGGCTAAGAGAGTCTTTGCTGTCAGCTTCCAGGAAACGGATGGCAAAGTACGAGGTGATGGCAAAGGAAATCTTTGTTGTCAGGCCATACTTTGTCGTGTGCGAGCCGATGGCAAAGCGCCCAAAAGCAGACGACAAAGAGCGTGAGGGGCCCCACTGGAACACAGGTCAACCTGACGGCATGGATACCGTCTGCCTCTCTTTGTCGTCAGCCTTTTGCCTCCTTGTCGTTCGGGGGCAGACGACAAAGAGGATGGCGACCTAACGGCTAACGGTCATGCCCCAGCCCCACCCCAACCCCCTCTCTCCCCTTCTCCCCATCTCTCACTCTCTATCCCCTTCCTCCCCATCTCTCACTCTCTCTACCGCAAACCACCACGACAGCGCCGAAGCCAGCCCTCCTCACGGCGAGCCCCCCTCCCTACGGCCCTTCTCCACCATCGCCCCCCTCCCCGCGGCCCTTCTCCACCACAGCCCCCTCCCTAGCGCCGCCCCCACCACCACAGCTCCTCGCGACGAGTCCCCTCCCCCTCGTTGCCCCCTTCCTCGCGCCGACCCCACCACCGCAGCGAGCCGCCCACCCGCGTAGAGCCCCCTCCCCCCTTGCCGCCCCCTCCCCCGTGTCGGCCCACCTCCACCCGCGCCTCCCTACGATGCCCCACCGTCGGAGCTTGCCACGGTGCCGCCCCCTCTCTGCAGCCTTCCTCCCCCACACTGGCCCTCCGCCACCACCGCAGCGGCCCTCCTCCACCAACCCTGCAAGGTAAGCTTTTTTACTTCTTGTTTTTTCTGTTTTTACGGTTCAGTGGCTTGTTTTTTCTGCTTAGTTTAGGTTAGCTTAGGTTAGTTCTAGTGCTAGTTTAGTTTAGTTTACTGTTTTTCTGTTTTTTTATTGTTTACTTTAGGTTAGTGCTAGTGCTAGTTTAGGTTAGGTTAGTCCTAGTTATTAGTGTTATTAGTGCTAGTGCTAGTGTTTAGATTAGAAGAAGGAAAAGAAGAAGAAGGGAAAAAATGAAAAAGGAAAAGGGAAAAGAAGAAAAGAATAAGAACAAGGAAAAGAAGAAGGAGAAGAAGAAAGAGAAGAAGATGAAGAAGAAGAAGAAGAAGGGGAGGAGGAGAAAGAAGAAGAAGAAGAAGAAGAAGAAGAAGAGAAGAGCCCCCGATCCCCGATGCCACTGACCCCCAACCTCTGATGCCACCGACCCTTGACCCCCGACCCCCGACGCCACTGACCCCCGACCCCCAATGCCACTAACCTATCTCTACATATTAGCGTGTAGGTTGCATGCACATAATAAAACTGGCAAACTTGATTAACGGATGAATATAGATGATAATTCTATATATATTTCGTGTGTGTTTAGTAGGTAGGAAAGATGAGTGATCGTGCTTGGATGTACACCGGTCACCATACTCAGAAAGAAATGACCATTGAATGGTTAACAAAAACCAAGGGGTTTCTGTGCGCCGCATTGCAAATGGCCAGGAAATAACCTGGTGCCCCTGTGTCCGGTGCGACAACCATAGAAAGTGGACATGGGATGAAATGGGCAAACACTTGCAGAACTGGGGTTTTACACCTGATTATACGGTGTGGAGATTTCATGGTGAGTTTGCCCAACGTGCCAGAACTGAGGTTATTCGTCGTCTCAGCGATGAGCATGGTACTGGGATCGAAGACATGGTGCAAGACTTTGATGATGCTCGGGATTCGTATGATGAGATGGAGGAATCTGCAAAGGCCTTCTATGAAATGTTGGAGTCTTCAAAACGTCTACGATGCGATGATGACGATATTTGGACGCTTTGTACCCAAAGGACATGTATTGCTAACAAACCTGTACCAGTTGGACAAAATCCTATGTGCGCTTAAGATGCCCTATGAGAAGATAGATGCCTGTGTGAATGGATGTGCCTTATTTAGGCTTGAGTATGAGGGCTTGAACTATTGTCCCATTCGCAAGTCTTTCGGGTATGTTGTGGTAGACAACGGTGTGGGTGTGAAGAGTCAGACCAAAATCCCAGTTAATGTTTTTCGGTATCTGCCAATCATACCAAGACTTCAACGTCTTTTCATGGTCGAAGAGACGGCCAGACATATGACTTGGCATAAATTGGGCAAAAGAACCGTACTAGATGCAGATGGGAATCCGATGTTGGGACACACTTCAGACGCTTTTGCGTGGAAGCACTTCGATTCATTACCTAAGGATAAAGCGGCAGATCCAAGGCATCCTCGAGTCGCCATCAGCACGGATGGGTTCCGAGTGTTTGGTATGACGACAACCCAATACAGTTGCTGGCATGTATTTGTCATTACACTCAATCTCCCCCCCTCGGAGAGATTATGAAAAAAGAAAGAACATTTTCTTGACATTGATAATTCCAGGGGCCAACTATCCAGGGAAGAATATGAATGTGTGCATGCAGCCGCTTAAGGATGAATTGCAAGAAGCTTGGGATAATGGGATCAAGACATATGACGCCGCTTCCAAAAAAACTCAAAATGCATGTGTGGTACATGTACTCGACGCATGACTTGTCGTCGTATGCGTTATTCATTGGCTGGTGTGTGCATGCAAAGTCCGTGCCCCACATGCAAGGCAGCTCTTGAGTTCCATTGGCTGTAGGCGGGTCTCAAGTATTCTTCTTCGACTTGCATAGACAGTTCCTGGATCCTCGCCATAAGTTCAGAAAAGACAAGAAGAATTTCATGAAAGGTAGAGTTTTCAAAAACTCTGCACCACCTGCATTGACAGGCCAACAGACCCTGGATCAGATAAACGCTCTCGAGCCGGATCCAATACGTCCAGGGTATTTCAAAGGGTATAATACGAAACACGCCTGGAGTCATAAGATATGCTTGTGGTATCTTCCTTACTTTAAAGACCTCCTTTTCCCACAGAACATCGACATGATGCACATTGAAAATAATATCGCCGAGGCCCTTTTTGGTACATTGTTCGTCATAGAGGGAAAGACAAAGGATAATCCTAAGGCTAGAGTCGATCAGGAGGCTCTATGTGATAGGCCGTTAGAAAACATGTGACAATCGTTTGGAAAGAAGAAATAGAGGAAGCCAAAGGCATGGTCAATCTTGGAAGGCCAGCTATGAGAGAAGTGCTCTTGTGGGTGAAAATGCAGTTGATGTTCCCCGATGGGTATGCAGCGAATCTAAAGAGGGGAGTGTTGGAAATATGCCCTAGAGGCAATAATAAAATGGTTATTATTGTATTTCCTAGTTCATGATAATTGTCTATTATTCATGCTATAATTGTGTTAATCGGAAACCATAATACATGTGTGAATACATAGACCACAACATGTCCCTAGTGAGCCTCTAGTTGACTAGCTCGTTGATCAATAGATGGTCACGGTTTCATGGCCATGGACATTGGATGTCGTTGATAACGGGATCACATCATTAGGAGAATGATGTGATGGACAAGACCCAATCCTAAGCATAGCACAAGATCGTGTAGTTCGTTTGCTAAAGCTTTTCAATGTCAAGTATCGTTTCCTTAGACCATGAGATTGTGCAACTCCCGGATACCGTAGGAATGCTTTGGGTGTGCCAAACGTCACAACGTAACTGGGTGGCTATAAAGGTGCACTACGGGTATCTCCAAAAGTATCTGTTGGGTTGGCATGAATCGAGACTGGGATTTGTCACTCCGTGTGACGGAGAGGTATCTCTGGGCCCACTCGGTAAGACATCATCATAATGAGCTCAATGTGACTAAGGAGTTAGCCACGGGATGATGTATTATGGAACGAGTAAAGAGACTTGCCAGTAACGAGATTGAACAAGGTATGGGGATACCGACGATCGAATCTCGGGCAAGTATCATACCGATAGACAAAGGGAATTGAATACGGGATTGATTGAATCCCCGACATCGTGGTTCATCCGATGAGATCATCGTGGAGTACGTGGGAGCCAACATGGGTATCCAGATCCCGCTGTTGGTTATTGGCCGGAGAAGTGTCTCGGTCATGTCTACGTGTCTCCCGAACCCGTAGGGTCTACACACTTAAGGTTCAATGACGCTAGGGTTATAGGGAAAAGGTATACGTGATTACCGAAGGTTGTTCGGAGTCCCGGATGAGATCCCGGACGTCACGAGGAGCTCCGGAATGGTCCGGAGGTAAAGATTGATATATAGGAAGTCCAGTTTTGGTCACCGGAAAGTTTTCGGGCTCATCGGTATTGTACCGGGAGTGCCGGGAGGGTGCCGGAGGACCCCCGGGAGGGGGTGACGACCAAAGGACCTCATGGGCCCTTAGAGGAGGTGTGCCAGCCCATATTGGGCCAGCCAATACCTTCTAGAAAGGGCCCATGCGCCAGGGATCTGGAGATAGAGGCAAAAGGGATTTAAAAGGGGAGATCCACCTCCCGTGTGGGAGGAGGACTCTCCCCCCACTTCGGCCGAATCCCTCCTCCTTGGAGGAGGGGCCAAGCCAGCCCTCCCTCTCCTTCCTCCTATATATATGCAAGGGTTTGGGCAGGTTTGAGACGACGAACTCTTTCTCTCTCGCTGCAGCCCTATTCTGCTTCTTCCTCCTCCGCAGTGCTTAGGCGAAGCCCTGCCGGGATACCTTGCTACTCCACCACCACCACGCCGTCGTGCTGCTGCTGGAGCTCTTCCCCAACCTCTCCTTCCTCCTTACTGGATCAAGGCGTAGGAGACGTCACCGGGCTGCACGTGTGTTGAACGCGGAGGTGCCGTCCGTTCGGCACTTGATCGGATCTACCGCGATCTGAATCGCTGCGAGTACGACTCCATCAACCGCGTTCTTGTAACGCTTCCGCTTAGCGATCTTCAAAGGTATGAAGATCCAATCTCTCCCCACTCGTTTGCTGGTTTCTCCATAGATAGATCTTGGTGACACGTAGGAAAATTTTGATTTACTACTACGTCTCCCAACAGTGGCATCATGAGCTAGGTCTATGCGTAGAATCTATGCACGAGTAGAACACAAAGTAGTTGTGGGCGTCGATTTTGTTAATATGCTTGCCGTTACTAGTCTTATCTTGATTCGACGGTATTGTGGGATGAAGCGGCCCGGACCAACCTTACACGTACGCTTACGTGAGACCGGTTCCACCGCCTGACATGCACCAGTTGCATAAGGTGGCTAGCGGGTGTCTGTCTCTCCCACCTTAGTCGGATTGGATTCGATGAAAAGGGTCCTTATGAAGGGTAAATAGCAATTGGCATATCACGTTGTGGTTTTGGCGTAGGTAAGAAACGTTCTTGCTAGAAACCTATAGCAACCACGTAAAAACTTGCAACTACAAATTAGAGGACGTCTAACTTGTTTTTGCAGCATATGCCTTGTGATGTGATATGGCCAGAAGGATGTGATGTGATGCATTGTGATGTATGAGATTGATCATGTTCTTGTAATAGGGTTCACGACTTGCATGTCGATGACTATGACAACCGGCAGGAGCCATAGGAGTTGTCTTATTTATTGTATGACCTGCGAGTCAATCACAAACGCCATGTAATTACTTTACTTTATTGCTAAGCGTTAGCCATAGCAGTAGAAGTAATAGTTGGCGAGACAACCTCATGAAGACACAATGATGGAGATCATGATGATGGAGATCATGGTGTCATGTCGGTGACAATGATGATCATGGTGCCCCGAAGATGGAGATCATAGGAGCAAGATGATATTGGCCATATCATGTCACTATATTGATTGCATGTGATGTTTATCATGTTTACATCTTATTTGCTTAAAACGACGGTAGTAAATAAGATGAACTCTCAATAAAATTTCAAGAGAAGTGTTCACCCTAACTGTGCACCGTTGCTAAGGATCGTTGTTCCAAAGCACCACGTGATGATCGGGTGTGATAGGTTCTAACGTTCGCATACAACGGGTGTAAGCCAGATTTACACACGCGAAACACTTAGGTTGACTTGACGAGCCTAGCATGTACAGACATGGCCTCGGAACACGGAAGACCGAAAGGTCGAACATGAGTCGTATAGAAGATACGATCAACATGGAGATGTTCACCATGGATGACTAGTCCGTCTCACGTGATGATCGGACACGGGCTAGTTGACATGGATCATGTGTCACTTAGATGACTAGAGAGATGTCTATCTGAGTGGGAGTTCATTGAATAATTTGATTATGTGAACTCGATTATCATGAACTTAGTCTAAAATTGCCTTTAATATCTATATTGTAGATCCAATGGCCAACGCAAATGTCAACCTCAATTTCAACGCGTTCCTAGAGAAAACCAAGCTGAAAGATGATGGAAGCAACTATACGGACTGGGTCCGTGGCTTGAGGATCATCCTCATAGCTTCCAAGAGATTGTATGTCCTTGATGCACCGCTAGGTGACCCACCCATTCTCCCATCGGACCAAGACGTTACGAACGCTTGGCATTCACGCTGCGATGATTACTCCCTTGTTCAGTGCGGCATGCTTTACAGTTTAGAATCGGGGCTCCAAAAGCGTTTTGAGCAACACGGAGCATATGAGATGTTCCAAGAGCTGAAACTGGTTTTCCAAGCTCATGCCCGAGTCGAGAGATATGACATCTCTGACAAGTTCTTCAGCTGTAAGATGGAGGAGAACAGTTCTGTTAGTGAGCACATCCTCAAGATGTCTGGGCTTCACAACCGCATGACTCAGCTGGGAGTTAATCTCCCGGATGACTCAGTCATTGACAGAATCCTCCAGTCGCTTCCACCTAGCTACAAAAGCTTTGTGATGAACTACAACATGCAGGGGATGGAGAAGTCCATTCCTGAGTTGTACTCGATGCTGAAATCAGCAGAGGTCAAGATCAGAAAGGAGCATCAAGTGTTGATGGTAAACAAGACCACTAGTTTCAAGAAAGGCAAGGGTAAGAAGAATTTCAAGAAGGACGGCAAAGTTGTTGCCGCGCCCGGTAAGCAAGTTGCCGGGAAGAAGAAGAACAAGAATGGACCCAAGCCTGAGACTGAGTGTTTCTATTGTAAGGGTACCGGTCACTGGAAGCGGAACTGCCCCAAGTACTTAGCGGATAAGAAGGTCGGCAACGTTAAAGGTATATGTGATATACTTGTTATTGATGTGTACCTAACCAGCGCTCGTAGTAGCTCCTGGGTATTTGATACCGGTGCAGTTGCTCACATTTGTAACTCCAAGCAGGAGCTGCGGAATAAGCGAAGGTTGGCAAAGGACGAGGTGACGATGCGCGTCGGGAATGGTTCCAAGGTCGATGTGATCGCCGTCGGCACGCTACCTCTACATCTACCTTCGGGATTAGTTTTAAACCTTAATAATTGTTATTTAGTACCAGCTTTGAGCATGAACATTGTATCTGGATCTCGCTTGATACGAGATGGCTACTCTTTTAAATCCGAGAATAATGGTTGTTCTATTTATATGAGAGAAATGTTCTATGCTCATGCCCCGCTGGTCAATGGTTTATTTTTGATGAATCTCGAACGTGATGTTACACATGTCCATAGTGTGAGTACCAAAAGTTGTAAAGTTGATAACGATAGTCCCACTTACATGTGGCACTGCCGTCTTGGCCATATTGGTGTCAAACGCATGAAGAAGCTCCATGCTGATGGACTTTTGGAGTCACTTGATTTCGAATCATTTGACACATGCGAACCATGCCTCATGGGCAAGATGACCAAAACTCCGTTCTCCGGAACAATGGAGCGAGCAACTGACTTGTTGGAGATAATACATACCGATGTATGCGGTCCAATGAGTGTCGAGGCTCGCGGTGGCTACCGTTATGTTCTCACCCTCACTGATGACTTGAGCAGATATGGGTATGTCTACTTAATGAAACACAAGTCTGAAACCTTTGAAAGGTTCAAGGAATTTCAGAGTGAGGTCGAGAATCAACGTGACAGGAAAATAAAATGCCTACGATCTGATCGTGGCGGAGAATATTTAAGTCACGAGTTTGACACGCACCTTAGGAAATGTGGAATTGTTTCACAGCTCACGCCGCCAGGCACACCTCAGCGAAATGGTGTGTCTGAACGTCGTAATCGCACTACATTGGATATGGTGCGATCTATGATGTCTCTTACCGACTTACCGCTATCATTTTGGGGATATGCATTAGAGACTGCCGCGTTCACTTTAAATAGGGCACCGTCTAAATCCGTTGAGACGACACCGTATGAATTATGGTTTGGAAAGAAACCTAAGCTGTCGTTTCTAAAAGTTTGGGGTTGCGATGCTTATGTGAAGAAACTTCAACCTGAGAAGCTCGAACCCAAAGCGGAAAAGTGTGTCTTCATAGGATATCCCAAAGAGACTATTGGGTATACCTTCTACCTACGATCCGAAGGCAAAGTCTTTGTTGCCAAGAATGGATCCTTTCTCGAGAAAGAGTTTCTCTCGAAAGAAGTAAGTGGGAGGAAAATGGAACTTGATGAGGTAATTGTACCTTCACTCGAACCGGAGAGTAGCGCAGCACAGGAAGTTGTTTCTGTGGAGCCTACACCGGCTAGAGAGGAAGTTAATGATGATGATCATGAAACATCAGATCAAGTTGCTACTCGAAGGTCCACTAGGACACGTTCCGCACCAGAGTGGTACGGTAATCCTGTCCTAGAGATCATGTTGTTGGACAACGGTGAACCTTCGAACTATGAAGAAGCGATGGCAGGCCCGAATTCCGACAAATGGCTTGAGGCCATGAAATCCGAGATAGGATCCATGTATGAGAACAAAGTATGGACTTTGGTGGACTTGCCTGATGATAAGCGAGCCATTGAAAATAAATGGATCTTTAAGAAGAAGACTGACGCAGACGGTAATGTGACCGCCTATAAAGCTCGGCTTGTCGCTAAGGGTTATCGACAAGTTCAAGGAGTTGACTACGATGAGACATTCTCACCCGTAGCGATGCTAAGTCTGTCCGAATCATGTTAGCAGTTGCCGCATTTTATGATTATGAGATCTGGCAAATGGACGTCAAAACGGCATTCCTTAATGGCTTCCTCAAGGAAGAACTGTATATGATGCAGCCAGAAGGTTTTGTCGATCCTAAAGATGCTAACAAGGTATGCAAGCTCCAGCGCTCCATCTATGGGCTGGTGCAAGCATCTCGGAGTTGGAACATTCGCTTTAATGAGGTGATTAAAGCGTTTGGGTTTGTACAGGTTTATGGAGAACCCTGTATTTACAAGAAAGTGAGTGGGAGCTCTGTAGCATTTCTTATACTGTATGTGGATGACATGCTGATAATGGGAAATAATATAGAACTCTTGGAAAGTATCAAGGCCTACTTGAATAAGTGTTTTTCAATGAAGGACCTTGGAGAAGCTGCTTACATATTAGGTATTAAGATCTATAGAGATAGATCAAAACGCCTCATTGGTCTTTCACAAAGCACATACCTTGAAAAGATATTGAAGAAGTTCAATATGGATCAGTCCAAGAAGGGGTTCTTGCCTGTGTTGCAAGGTGTGAGATTGAGTACGACTCAATGCCCGACCACGGCAAAGGATAGAGAAGAGATGAGTGCCATCCCCTATGCTTCAGCCATAGGCTCTATCATGTATGCCATGCTGTGTACCAGACCTGATGTGAACCTTGCCATAAGTTTGGTAGGGAGGTACCAAAGTGATCCCGGAGCGGAACACTGGACAGCGGTCAAGAATATCCTGAAGTACCTGAAAAGGACAAAGGACATGTTTCTCGTTTATGGAGGTGCCGAAGAGCTCGTCGTAAAGGGTTACGTCGATGCTAGCTTCGACACAGATCCGGACGACTCCAAGTCGCAAACCGGATACGTGTATATTTTGAATGGAGGGGCAGTGAGCTGGAGCAGCAGCAAGCAAAGCGTCGTGGCAGCATCTACATGTGAAGCGGAGTACATAGCTGCTTCGGAAGCAGCAAAGGAGGGAGTCTGGATGAAGGAGTTCATCACCGACCTAGGAGTGATTCCGAATGCGTCGGGCCCGATGACTCTACTCTGTGACAACACTGGAGCTATTGCCCTTGCGAAGGAGCCCAGGTTTCACAAGAAGACAAGACACATCAAGCGCCGCTTCAACTCCATCCGTGATTACATTCAGGAGGGAGACATAGATATTTGTAAAGTGCATACGGATCTGAATGTCGCAGATCCGTTGACTAAACCTCTCTCACGAGCAAAACATGATCAACACCAGAATGCTATGGGTGTTCGATTCATCACAATGTAACTAGATTATTGACTCTAGTGCAAGTGGGAGACTGTTGGAAATATGCCCTAGAGGCAATAATAAAATGGTTATTATTGTATTTCCTAGTTCATGATAATTGTCTATTATTCATGCTATAATTGTGTTAATCGGAAACCATAATACATGTGTGAATACATAGACCACAACATGTCCCTAGTGAGCCTCTAGTTGACTAGCTCGTTGATCAATAGATGGTCACGGTTTCATGGCCATGGACATTGGATGTCGTTGATAACGGGATCACATCATTAGGAGAATGATGTGATGGACAAGACCCAATCCTAAGCATAGCACAAGATCGTGTAGTTCGTTTGCTAAAGCTTTTCAATGTCAAGTATCGTTTCCTTAGACCATGAGATTGTGCAACTCCCGGATACCGTAGGAATGCTTTGGGTGTGCCAAACGTCACAACGTAACTGGGTGGCTATAAAGGTGCACTACGGGTATCTCCAAAAGTATCTGTTGGGTTGGCATGAATCGAGACTGGGATTTGTCACTCCGTGTGACGGAGAGGTATCTCTGGGCCCACTCGGTAAGACATCATCATAATGAGCTCAATGTGACTAAGGAGTTAGCCACGGGATGATGTATTATGGAACGAGTAAAGAGACTTGCCAGTAACGAGATTGAACAAGGTATGGGGATACCGACGATCGAATCTCGGGCAAGTATCATACCGATAGACAAAGGGAATTGAATACGGGATTGATTGAATCCCCGACATCGTGGTTCATCCGATGAGATCATCGTGGAGTACGTGGGAGCCAACATGGGTATCCAGATCCCGCTGTTGGTTATTGGCCGGAGAAGTGTCTCGGTCATGTCTACGTGTCTCCCGAACCCGTAGGGTCTACACACTTAAGGTTCGATGACGCTAGGGTTATAGGGAAAAGGTATACGTGATTACCGAAGGTTGTTCGGAGTCCCGGATGAGATCCCGGACGTCACGAGGAGCTCCGGAATGGTCCGGAGGTAAAGATTGATATATAGGAAGTCCAGTTTTGGTCACCGGAAAGTTTTCGGGCTCATCGGTATTGTACCGGGAGTGCTGGGAGGGTGCCGGAGGACCCCCGGGAGGGGGTGACGACCAAAGGACCTCATGGGCCCTTAGAGGAGGTGTGCCAGCCCATATTGGGCCAGCCAATACCTTCTAGAAAGGGCCCATGCGCCAGGGATCTGGAGATAGAGGCAAAAGGGATTTAAAAGGGGAGATCCACCTCCCGTGTGGGAGGAGGACTCTCCCCCCACTTCGGCCGAATCCCTCCTCCTTGGAGGAGGGGCCAAGCCAGCCCTCCCTCTCCTTCCTCCTATATATATGCAAGGGTTTGGGCAGGTTTGAGACGACGAACTCTTTCTCTCTCGCTGCAGCCCTATTCTGCTTCTTCCTCCTCCGCAGTGCTTAGGCGAAGCCCTGCCGGGATACCTTGCTACTCCACCACCACCATGCCGTCGTGCTGCTGCTGGAGCTCTTCCCCAACCTCTCCTTCCTCCTTGCTGGATCAAGGCGTAGGAGACGTCACCGGGCTGCACGTGTGTTGAACGCGGAGGTGCCGTCCGTTCGGCACTTGATCGGATCTACCGCGATCTGAATCGCTGCGAGTACGACTCCATCAACCGCGTTCTTGTAACGCTTCCGCTTAGCGATCTTCAAAGGTATGAAGATCCAATCTCTCCCCACTCGTTTGCTGGTTTCTCCATAGATAGATCTTGGTGACACGTAGGAAAATTTTGATTTACTACTACGTCTCCCAACAGGGAGCGAGTCTTGACAAATTGAAAATATTTGGTCTCAAGAGTCATGATTGGCACATATGGCTTGAGCGGGTAATCTCGGTGATGTTGTGTGGCCTTATCTCTGAGGATGAATGGCTAGTACTAGCAGAGCTGAGCTATTTCTTCCGCGCTCTCTGTGCGAAAGAACTACCGCTTGACGTGCTAGATGAACTGGAAGAGTTGGCGCCAGAGTTGATCTGCAAGTTAGAAAAGATTGTTCCACCGGGCTTCTTTAATCCAATGCAACATTTTGTTTTGCATCTCCCGACCGAGGAAAGATTGGGGGGGCGTGCAAAATCGTTGGTGCTTTGGAACTGAGAGGATGCAGAAGACGCTTCGAGCAAAATGTAAAAATAAACATAGAATTGAAGCATCGATGGACGAGGCATTCATTACTGAGGAGGCAGCAAACTTCGTGATAGCACACTACGAAGCCAAGAATCGCCATTTGCATAATCCGAAGCCTCAGTACAATGATGGCAACCGTGAAAAAGTTCGATCCAACCTCAGCCTATTCCAAGGGAAGCTCGCACCAGCCGGTGCTTCAAAAGGAATAATGTTGGATGTCGAAGAATGGCGGACCATTTCGTTGTATATCTTCAACAACCTAACAGAAGTGCGGCCGTACATCGAGTAAGTTCTCGGTACATTGCTTCACAACTTCTAATTCCTTTGAACTGCTCTTATTCCTGGATATGTGATACAGTCGATATGTCGCCAAATTCTCGGATGGAGCGGTGATCCAGAAGGATTCCATCGAAGAGTATGAGCTTCTGGCAAAGCATGGAGGCGGCTATCCCGGTTTAATCTCTTGGTTCAAACAAACTGCAATTTCCATTAGAACATTCCATTTCTTCGTCTAGTTTGCGGCTAATGCAACAATCCTTTCGTATCAAACTTGTAGGCTAATTCATAGGCTATGGACGCTGAATTGAGACAAGTCGCTAATGGTTTTGATTATAAGGTCTGTTCATTTGACAAATACGACATCAACGGTTATTGCTTTCTTACTTTTGACAAAGAGCTATCTATGGCCGACTGAAAGTCTACAAATTTTTGTGCCTCCGCTATCGGCGAAGGAGGTGTCGAGTATTATGGAAGAGTTGAAGCAATTTATGAACTTATATTCTTTGGTAAAAAATGACCAAACTTCATAGTCTTCAAATGTTATTGGTTCTAGCCGAAGGAGACTAGAAGGACACATGAACACATAGGGCTAGTCAAAATCAAACAAAGCACTGATTTAGATGTTCCCAATGTCTATATTACGGCTCAATAGGCGACCCAAGTTTTCTATCTACCGTGGGCCTGCCAAACTGATCCAAATCTGAATGGCTGGGATGTCGTTTATGATGTGCCGCCACATTTTAGACCACCTCCCCTCAATGAAGATGATTATGAACCTCACATTAACCCAGACACATATGAAGGAGAATTCTTCCAAGAAACACGTCTTTTCAAAAAACGTTTCAAGAACCGCTCTACTTCACCCTAGAACATTGAGGTAGACAGCGACAGTGAATCCGACTTCACCCCTGAGCCAGAACAAGAAGAGACGAAAGAAGAAGAGGTTACTGCTGCGGATGACCTCTCAATGCTTGACCGATTACATAAAGAAGGCCTTCCACATGTTGCTCCCAATAGTGATGACGATGAATTTATTGATGATAGTGATGATGTTGCATTTATTGATCCCGGAGCATATATAGACGATGAAGATTGTTATGTTAGGTATACATGATGATGATACACTCAAATTATATATATATATATATATTATTCATGTCGGTATTCAATTCTTTTATGTTGTACTAATTTCGTTTACTCTTTGTCATGGCAGGCGTTGAAATATGGTGGGCGCGGGTCGACAGTGATCCGAGGCTCCTTCGTCAGCGCGTGGTGGGAGGGGTACTTCCATTCCACCCCAAACTCTCCGGAGAGCGTTGTACGATAGTATTGGGTCGCCCGAGGGAACTTCTTCATCGGTGAAGTTGCCCATCGGGAGAGGAGCTCGGGGGAAGAAGAGAGCTCCTAAAGCTACACATGGTGGCCGCGGGAGAGGTACGAAGGCTGATACGCCTTCCTCGTCACCACCCCCAGCTGATTCACCAGAGCACGGGACTGCTACGATGGACTTGTCTGAGGTGAAGGCTACAAGGACTCTTGTCCATGAGCCTCGAGTCGACAATCCTTCTGTCCCAAATGCTTCGACCCGCGAGACTCCTGTGCCAGACACTTCATCCCATGAGACTTTGTGCCAGACGCTTCGTCCTACGAGACTCCACAGGCTTCCACAAGATGGGATACCTGGGTGGAGCCGAGTGGCCATGTTGATGGAGGCGGGGATCAGCTTTCTGATAGCGGGGACGAGGTGGTTGAGGGCACCGTCTACTAGCGTGGGTGTCCACGGCTCCCGCCCGTGTCGGCGACCCGCGAGCAAAGGTGGTTGATTAAGCTTGAGTCGCTGAAGTAAGTGCATTTACTCTTTTTAAACCTTTTGCCTTCATGTTTCTTCACATTTCTAATGTGTTGGCTTTTTCATACTGCAGGGGTTGGATTCACGCCAAGGATGTCCACAGGACCAACTCCATCCTTGGTGTGATTCTATGGCATAACTTCCCGGGGTTTGTCACGTTGTCCGGTGAGGGTTAGCAAGAAGAGGTAGGATTGAAATGGGAGCACTACTTGGTTGCCCCGGCCCTGTCGGAGGAGATGATCGACGATGTGTTGTGCCACACGAGGGACGACATTGTGATCAGGAAGTTCTGGGTAATTTCTCCTTTACACAATTAAAAATCAATAATATCTAGTTATTATACTAGTCAGTATTGTCTCTTTTCATTGCAGACCTTCTACAAGTGTGAGGAGGGATACGAGGAGGCCACGACAAAGCTTATCGAGTACGAGTGCAGGCGCCTACTACAGAACTTACGGCACGAGGTTCGGGTACAGGCTATTCGAGACTACTACGCCTCGCAGCATATTAAGAAGGCCAAGTCGTCGTCCCGTCGAAAGTTTCTAGACAAGGAGCAGTACATGAAGGTGATTACCTATTCTTTAGGCCTTGTACTTAGTTTCCTTTGCTTTGATTCGTAGGCGTAGCTCTCAAATTTCTCTTTGCTAACTTAGGTGCCCCCGAGATGCATGGTGTGCAGATAAGATGGGTTGTTGGGAGGCGTTGGTGAATGAATGGTGCTCTGACCAATGGCGAGTCGTCCACGAAAATGCCAAGGCATGGCGTGCCCAAATGGAAGGTGTGCCACGCCATCAAGGCAGCGCCAACATTTATCAGTTCGGGCGGAACTAGGTATGTGGTTTGCTTCATGATTCCTGCTATTCATTCTTGTAGTGCTAGGTTTACCCATTATTAATACTTTGTTCCTCCCTTGTAGGCTCATCACAATAATACGGAGGTGACAGAGGTGTATGACCTCTATTCCATGGCCCATACCGCCTCATACAAGAAGGTCAAGGTATTCTCTGAGTCTAACCTCGATAATCCTGAGAACTTCACCAATATCTCCTCCCACCACAAGCTCGTGAGGTACAAAGATGTGGGGAAGGTGGTGAATGGGGAGGACTTCAACCCGAGCCAGCAACCACTTGATCCAGACCTGGTGATGTTAGCTAACCACGGGAGATCCATGGCTCGATAGCCATTGGATATGGACATATACGGTCTCCGAGCACTTTCCGGTAGATCAAGGCGTGCCAAACGAGCTCCTGGCCTGAGATGCCGCCTCGTCCACGGCTCTAGCTCGCCATTGAGGTTAGTCATACGGACTTTGATAGCTTTCTCCATTACATTGTCTGTGCAAACAAAGATGATTACAATGCTAACAAGGAGTTGTGTTGCAGGCTGCTCTGCAGAAAGAGAGAGAAAGAGAGAGAGAGAGAGAGAGAGAGAGAGAGAGAGAGAGAGAGAGAGAGAGAGATAGAACCCAAGCGCTTCTGGCGGAACAGGCCCGGCAGGCGGAGGAGGAGAAGAGGGATCTGGAGGAGAGTACGGCTAAGTTGTTGGAGGAGGAGATGGCACGGAACGGTGCGTCTAACTGGGCCATGTACGAGCTCATCATGGTAAATTTCTTCTTCATATTAGCCAAATCATAGAAGTACCAGATGGCAAAGAAGGCCGCAAAGCGAGCTGTGAGTGAAGCAAGGGGTCGGGCGTATGAGGACCTCTACCAAAGGTTAGACACTAAGGAAGGCGAAAGGGACATCTATAAGATGGCCAACAACCGAGAGAGGAAGACGAGGGATGTTGACCAAATCAAGTGCATCAAGGACGGAGCAGATCAACTCCTCGTGAAGAACGAGGAGATTAAGCATAGATGGCGGGAGTACTTTGACAAGTTGTTCAATGGGGAGAGTGAGAACTCTACCATTGATCTGGATGACTCCTTTGATGATAGTAGCAGACGTTTTGTGAGGCGAATCCAGGAGTCGAAGGTCAAGGAGGCTTTAAAGAGGATGAAAGGAGGCAAGGCAATGGCCCCCGATTGTATCCCCATTGAGGTGTGGAGAGGCCTCGGGGACATAGCGATAGTATGGCTAACCAAACTTTTCAACCTCATTTTTCGGGCAAACAAGATGCCAGAAGAAGGGAGACGAAGTATATTAGTACCAATCTTCAAGAACAAGGGGAATGTTCAGAGTTGTACTAATTACCGTGGAATTAAGTTGATGAGCCATACAATGAAGCTATGGGAGAGAGTCATTGAGCACCGTGTAAGAAGAATGACAAGCGTGACCAAAAATCAGTTTGGTTTCATGCCTGGGAGATCGACCATGGAAGCCATTTTCTTGGTACGACAACTTATGGAGAGATATAGGGAGCAAAAGAAGGACATGCATATGGTGTTCATTGACTTGGAGAAGGCCTATGATAAGATTCCGCGGAATGTTATGTGGTGGGCCTTGGAGAAACAAAAAGTCCCAACAAAGTACATTACCCTCATCAATGACATGTATGATAATGTTGTGACAAGTGTTCGAACAAGTGATGGCGACACTGACGACTTCCCAATTAAGATAGGACTACATCAAGGGTCAGCTTTGAGCCCTTATCTTTTTGCGTTGGTGATGGATGAGGTCACAAGGGATATATAGGGAGATATCCCATGGTGTATGCTCTTTGCGGACAATGTGGTGCTAGTCGATGAGAGCCGGACGGGGGTCAACAGGAAGTTGGAGTTATGGAGGCAAACCTTGGAATCGAAAGGTTTTAGACTTAGTAGGACTAAAACCGAGTACATGAGGTGCGCTTTCAGTACTACTAGGAACGAGGAGGAGGAGGATGTTAGCCTTGATGGGCAAGTGGTGCCTCAGAAGGACACCTTTCGATATTTGGGGTCAATGTTGCAGAAGGATGGGGATATCGTTGAAGATGTGAACCATCGAATTAAAGCCGGATGGATGAAGTGGCGCCAAGCTTCTGGCATTCTTTGTGACAAGAGGGTGCCACAAAAGCTAAAAGGCAAGTTCTATAGGAGGGTAGTTCGACCCGCAATGTTATATGGCGCTGAGTGTTAGCCGACTAAAAGGCAACATGTGCAACAGTTAGGTGTGGTGGAGATGCGCATGTTGAGATGGATGTGTGGCCACACAAGGAAGGACCACATCCGGAATGATGATATATGAGATAGAGTTGGGGTAGCGCCAATTGAAGAGAAGCTTGTCCAACATCGTCTGAGATGGTTTGGGCATATTCAGCGTAGGCCTCCAGAAGCCCCAGTGCATAATGGACGGCTTAAGCATGCTGATAATGTCAAAAGAGGGCGGGGTAGACCAAACTTGACATGGGAAGAGTCCATAAAGAGAGATCTGAAGGACTAGAGCATCACCAAAGAACTAGCCATGGACAGGGGTGCGTGGAAGCTTGCTATCCATGTGCCAGAACCATGAGTTGGTCGCGAGATCTTATGGGTTTCACCTCTAGCCTACCCTAACTTGTTTGGGACTAAAGGCTTTGTTGTTGTTGTTGTTGTATTAGCCAAATCATGCACTACATTTTCTATTCATTAATAACCAATATGGTTGACTTGGCAAAACCAAATGTGCAGACTTTGTGTGATAAGACCGGCCAGACCCCTCCGCCGCCTGTGAAACCTGGGAAGCCTAGGCTGGGGCCATTTTTTTCTTTTTGCCATCCACGGCAGACGGCAAAGGGGGAGGAGGCAGACGGTAAGGGGTGGGTGGGTGGGCGGCAGACGGCAAAGGGGGGAAGGTGGCAGACGGCAAATGGGGGGTAGGCGGTAGACGACAAAGGGGGCGGGAGGGCAGACGGCAAAGTGGTGGGGTCCATTTTCCACCTCTAATGGTGACGCTGTCGGTAGTTCGCCATCCATGCCCTTTGTCGTTTGCAAGCTGACGGCAAACAGCCTTTGTGGTCCGCTGGGCCAAAGTAGACAACAAAGAACCCCTTTGCTGGAGCTACCTGGGCCCAAATTTGTGCCGTCCGCTAGCGGACGGCAAAGTCCTTTGTCGTCCACCTTTTTGCCTTGGCAGACGGCAAAGTGACTGATTCCTGTAGTGGTAGATATAAATTGTGGAAATGATAGTATACAGTACCTAATGTTTGAAAATTATTGTGCAACTTGTCTTGGCAGTACATGAAGTGTTGATTTATTCTTATGTGTACTAACCCATCTCACGAGTTCTTTTCGAGTTTTGTGTGGATGAAGTTTTTGAGAATAGGTGGAACCATGATATGAGAGGATTGAACAAGATACAAAATCTCAAGCTTGGGGATGCCCAAGGCACCCCAAGTAAATATTTCAAGAAGTCTCAATCATCTAAGCTTGGGGATGCTACGCATCCCACCTCTCTTCATCAACTATCGGTTAGCCTATGTTGAGCCTAAATCTTTATTCGTTCACATGATATGTGCTATTCTTGGAGTGCTATTTTTATTTTGCTTGATGTTTAAATAAAATACTCATATCTGAAACCTTTATTGAGAGACATAGAGAAAGTCCTCACATAGCTACTTAATTGTTTGACTACTCATTGATCTTCACTTATATGTTTTGGAGTAGTTTTATCATTTACTCTTGTTCTTCACTTATATCCTATGAGTAAATGGTTGAGTGAATTGAATATCATAAATCTGAAATTATATATGTTTTATATTCTTATACCATAGGGAGTAATGACTTCACATATAAGAAGTATAGGTGGTAAAATTTATTGAAAGTTAGCAAACACTGCATCGGTCACTTGAACAATCCATGAAAGAATATTGAAGGAAGAGAGATTACACATATAAATATACTATCTTGGACATCTTCTATGATTGTGAACCCCATTAATTATTTTCATACTTGAGCAAATTAGTTGAAGTTAGACAAGGAAGACAACGTAATGAGTTATGCTTGGGTATATTTGCATAGAAGTTATATTTTTATGGATCTTCCAACATGTGGTGCTTGCTTTAACCTCATACTAGCCAAAACTTCCGCACCAAGTAGAAATACTACTTGTGCATCCAAACACCCTTAAACCCAAAGTTGTTCCATATGAGTCCACCATACCTACCTATATGTGGTATTTACCTGCGGTTCCAAGTAAATTTGCCTGTGCCAAACTCTAAACCTTCAAATAATATTATGTTTTGTATGCCCGAATCGCTAATATAGTGACTAGGGGCTGTCAGTATCTTCCATGCTAGGTGGGTTATTCTCACGATATGTGTTGATTCACTATCATTCACGAGAAAGTGGCTGGTATTCGGGATGCCCAGTTCCATGCTTAAAAATCAAATCAAAATATAATGAAACAAAACTCCCCCCAGGAATGTTGTTGGCTCGCCGTGGAGTGTGATTGATTGGTGGAGGGGGAGTAAAAACTTTACCATTCTCTTTGGGAACCTCCTATAATGTATCTAGCATGGAAGATACCAAAATCTCTCGGTTGTTATGTTGACAATCAAAGCATACCGCTCAAAATTATTATTCATCTCTGTTTTAAAAGCTCGAGCTCTGGCACCTCTGCTAATCAATGCTTCCCTCTGCGAACGGCCTATCTTTTACTTTCTAGTACTTACCTTTATACAAGAGTCATGGTGATCTTCACCACTTCCTATATTTCACCTTTTTCTCTTGGCAAGCATCATGTGGTGGGGAAAGATCCAAGCATATATGGCCATTCAAATATATTTGATCATGAATTATTATTGTTGACAATTATCTATATGATAAATAAGTTGGGAGGCGAAACTTTAAGCCCCTATCTTTCTCTGTGTTCGGCGGATGCCATTTTCTCTAAAAATATGCTTTGAGTGTTAGCAATCATGGCAGACTATATGATAGTTGAGTATGTGGAATTTTCTAAATCAAAGCTCTTACATAGACCCTTCCTGAAAATAAGATGAATTGTAATTGTTTGGTGACTGAAAGCATAGTTTGTTAGTTTTCAAGAAACTTTATGGTCTATACTTTAACATGTGAATAGCTTGTTATTTCATCATGAGAAGTTTTATGAGATGAGCTACTGTTTATGATATATAATGATGCTAGAAAAAGTGTTTGGAACTATCATTGATCAAATTTATGCACCATGCTAGCATTCACACTTCATAAATTATTTATTTTATCATTTACCTACTTGAGGACGAGCAAGAATTAGCTTGGGGATGCTGATAAGTCTCCATCTATAATTTATGAAGTATTCATGACATGTTTACATAATTCTATATGATTTTCGTATGATTTTATTAGAACTAACCCAAACTGACGGTGTTTTCAGTAGAACTACCATGGTGTCGTTTTTGTGCAGAAATAAAAGTCCTCGGAATGGGCTGAAAATTTACGGAGAATATTTTTGGAAAATATAAAAAATACTGGAGCAAAAAGATACCGGAGAGGAGTCCCGAGGAGGCCATAAGCCACCAGGGCGCCCCCCTAGGCCGCGCCCCTGGCTTGTGGGCCCCTCGGGAGTCCCCTTGACATGATTCCAACGCCAAGTGCTCCCGTAAATCAAGAAACCCACAGAAAAAAATCTAGATTGGGAGTTCCGCCACCGCAAGCCTCTGTAGCCACGAAAAAACAATCGGGAGCCCGTTCCGGCACACTGCCTAAGGGGGAAACCATCACCGGAGGTCATCTTCATCATCTCGGCAGTCTCCATGACAAGGAGGGAATAGTTCACCCTCGGGGCTGAGGGTATGTACCAGTAGCTATGTGTTTGGTCTCTCTCTCCATCTCTTGTGTTCTTGATATGACACGATCTTGATGTACCGCGAGCTTTATTGATATAGTAGAATCATATGGAGTTTTCCCCTCTCTATCTTCTTGTGATGAATAGAGTTTTCCCTTTGAAGTTTTCTTATCGGATTGAGTCTTTAAGGATTTGAGAACACTTAATGTATGTCTTGCGATGGGATATCCATGGTGACAATGGGATGTTCTATTGATCCTCTTGATGTATGTTTTGGTGATCAACTTGCGGCTTCCGTGACCTTGGGAATCTATGCATAGGGGTTGGCACATGTTTTTGTCTTGACCCTCTGGTAGAAACTTTGGGGCACTCTTTGAAGTTCTTTGTGTTGGATTGAACATGATGAATCTGAAATTGGTGTGATGCATATCGTATAATCAAGCCCATGGGTACTCGTGGTGACATTGGAGTATCTAGGTGACATTAGGGTTTTGGTTGATGTGTATCTTAAGGTGTTATTTTAGTACGAACTCTAGGGCTGTTCATGACACTTATAGGGATAACTCACAATATTGATCAGAAAAGATAACTTTGAGGTGGTTTCGTACCCTACAATAATTTCTTCATTTGTTCTCCGCTATTTGTGACTTTGGAGTGAACTCTTAGTCGCACATGAGGGATTTACATATGATTCAACTATGTCAGTATTGTTGAGAGAACGTGCACTAGTGAAAGTATGAACCCTAGGCCTTGTTTCTAAGCATTGGGATACCGTTTTTGTTCACTTTTGTTATTTGTTACCTTGTTGTTTTTATATTTTCATATTACAAAAACCTATATCTACCATCCATATTACACTTGTATCACCATCTCTTCGCCGAACTAGTCCACCTATACAATTTACCATTGTATTGGGTGTGTTGGGGACACAAGAGACTCTTTTTTATTTGGTTGCAGGGTTGTTTGAGAGAGACCATCTTCATCCTATGCCTCCCACGGATTGATAAACCTTAGGTCATCCACTTGAGGGAAATTTGCTACTGTCCTACAAAACTATGCGCTTGGAGGCCCAACACGAGTCTACAAGAAGAAGGTTGCGTAGTAGACATCAACGTTCCTTTTCATTAAGAAATTACATAGCCAAAAATAAAAAGCGCATGACAACCTCTACTTTCCTCTGCGAGGGTCTATCTTTTACTTTTCATGTGCTGACCCTATCTTTTACTCAATAATACTGAAACATCACCGAACGTTAAGTGTGCTGACCCTACGGGTTCCAGAACTATGTAGACATGACCGAGACACCTCTACGGTCAATAACCAATAGCAGGACTTGGACGCCTATATTAGTTCCTACATGTTCTATGAAGATCTTTATCGGTTGAATCTTTATGTCAAGGATTCAGTTAATCCCGTACGTAGTTCCCTTTGTTCTTCGGTATGTTACTTGCCCGAGATTCGATCGTCGGTATCTCTATACCTAGTTCAAGCTCGTTACTGGTAAGTCTCTTTACTCGTTCCATAATAAAAGATCTCGTGGCGAACACTTTAGTCACTTTGCTTGCAAGGCTCATTGTGATGTTGTATTACCGAGTGGGCCCTGAGATACTTCTCCATCAGACGGAGTAACAAATCCCAGTCTTGATCCATGCCAACTCAACAGAAACCCTCGGAGATACATGTAGAGCACCTTTATAGTCACCCAGTTACGTTACGACATTTGATACACACAAGGTACTCCTCCGGTGTCAGTGAGTTGCACGATCTCATGGTCATAGGAACAGAAACTTGACATGCAGAAAACTATAACAATAAGCTGACACGATCATATGCTACGTTTATAGTTTGGGTCTTGTCCATCACATCATTCTTCTAATGATGTTATCCCGTTATCAAATGACATCTCATGTCTATTGCTAGGAAACCTTGACCATCTTTGATCAACGAGCTAGTCTATTAGAGGCATACGGGGGATATTGTGTTGTCTATGTACCCACACATGTATTTGACTTTCCAACCAATACAATTATAGCATGGATAATAAACGATTATCATGAATAAGGAAATATAATAATAACCATTTTATTATTGTCTCTATGGCATATTTCCAATAATGTTCTCTCGATTTAAAGGATGTGATTTTGATAGCTGTCACAATGCACGTGCCTTTTTGCTACTATCTTATTACTAATAAAGTATGGAGCGTTTGCCCGTTCATCATACATTTTATAAAAGAAACTTCAAATAACCCGCAGTCCAACATTAAGGGTCTTTGGCCTTCAGCACAACCGCGGTAGCCATTATCTCCCATGTCTGGGCGCTTGTTAGTATATTCCTCTCAACCGCAGTACAGTAGGTCCAATTCACCTTGTCTTCAGCCCGTTTAGGTCTCCGACTTTTATTTTTTCTAAAGAATATGTTAAAAATGATCACGTTATAACTTTACAACCGTAACTCGGATTAAAATAATTTGTATATGTAATTTGATCAGAAAAATACGTAGTTTCCACTCGTGATATTACTTGCTCTTGTGAACTACTTTAAAATTCTGTTTTGGGCATAGCCTTAATTAACCTAATTAATTGCTATGGTATATCTTGGAAAATGCTAACACACAATATATCATTTATATATATGAAGTCTGTTAGGAGGGTCTATATATATGGGTCAGAGGGAGTACCAAGAATAAGCTTTAATGTACATATAGGAGTAATAAAGAAAGGAGAGAATAAAAGGCATGCGACAATTTTTTATTAATCTTCAAGCTTATGCAGAGATGGCCTAACACACATTTAATATAATCTTTTTATTGATATTTTCTCATGACTTGGTACAATTTTCAAACATTGTTTTAACTTACAAGTAATGCTTTGATACAAAAAAATTAAAAATTATGCTCTTTAAGATCATATTAGTCGTACAAAATTCATACCAAACCATTGTATGAATGCTTCTTAATATAATATTGATATGAATTTCTACTAGAACTCAGTGTGCGCCTTTATACCGTGGTCGGACACAATTCGGATATTGTTGGACCATGCTGACGGGAAGTGAACATGTCAATTATCTCTCCCGTTGCGACGCATGGACATATTTCGTAGTCTAGTATAAATAAAGAGCAAGAAAAGAGTCCTAGTTTATTAGGATTTTATTCTACGTTGCTTGTGCCTGCGTGCATAATAAAAGGCCAGGACCGCCATGAAAGAACGGCAGACTATGTTTGTAGAGTTTAGACAATTTCCGGTATCGACTTTGAAGCGGCCTTTTTGGGTGGTAATTTATTTTGTGTGAATTTCTGTATGAAAGTTATACTTGGCTCGAGGTCCATCATTATCGACGGGTTACGCGCTTGTTACGTCTACTGAGGCGGGAGCTTCCTTGTGTGTCGAGAGATTATTCGTTGGTCGTCGTAACCTCATCTTCGGGTTACATGTACCATTTCGCGTAATTGGTAAATTTTATCGTGAATCTTGAATGAGTTCATTGCATCATAAAAGATCAAGCCAAATCAGCGGCACACCTGAGATCGTGTGCTCATCAGGAGCGATTTGATGATGAGTGACTGACCAAAAAATTGATAACGGATGCCCACGTGTGATAGAGAACTGATGGCTATGACTGAGACATTACATATACGATAGAGGTTACGTTGGCGATTAATTAAGCGTCAAAATGTGCTTGAAATCAGTTACGCTCGATTTGGTCTTGGTTCCTGAACTTTTTCGTTTGTGCTTGTTTTATTTTATTTTAATTTCTTTTTTCAAAATAATAATAATTTATTTAATATATTTAATTCTCCTTTTTAGAAAAATTCTGAAATTGTAAATATTTTTTGGAATTTGAAAAATGTTGTTCCTTTTTAGTTTTCTGAATTTTTTTTGAAAATATTCAAAATTCAGAAAATTCTTGCCTTTTTAAATTTGGTTGTATTTCCCAAAAATGTTAATATCTTTCAATTTTTGTTCAGAATTTTCAAGAAAGGTTCAGATATTCAGAAACAGTTTGGGATTTTCAACAATATTTGAGATTTTGTTTTCTTGAAAATATGAAAAAGGCTTGCGTTTGAAAAATACTGTTTTTTTATAAAAAAGACATTTAAGTTTTGAAATTTCCAAAAAATGTTTAGGGTCTAGAGTTGTTGTTCAGTTGTTAATGCATTTTTTAGGGGTAGTTGTTAATGCCTATAATAAGGACCTGTAAAGAAAATATTTGCTATGTTTTTTTTTGTTTGAGGCAAAGAAAATATTTGCTATCGAAATCCTCCTTGTGGGTTGGTCGGTCTCGGAGTCGGAGGCCTTGTCCACAGCCCAGCCCGATATATTTATTGGTCCACAGCGAATCGCTCGCTCGGTTAGGTTATCCAATCAATTGGTCCACAGCAAGGGGGAAGAAAGAAGACGACGGCGGCGGCGGCGGCGGCGCAGGGGGTAGAAAAAAAAGATGGCGGCGGAGGAGGGGACGACGCAGACGTTCCTAGTCCAGAGCGAGGACGGCATAAATTTCGTGGTGTCGGACCTGGAGGCGAGCCAATCCTGGGTCATCGATGGCGACACCGTCTGCTACGACGGCGAGCCCATCCGCGTCGACGTCGGCGGCAAAATCCTCTCCAAGGTCTTGCACTACTGCAAGAAGCACGCCTACTCCGACGGCTGCGACCTCAGCGCTTGGGACGCCGAGTTCGTCCGCGGCCTAGACCTCGAGACACTATACGATCTCATCGTGGTGAGCTTCACTAATTTTGTTGTTAATTTTTTCTATCAGACAAAATCGAATTATCTACTCCCTCCGATCTCAGCGACACTTATTTTGGTACGGTGGGAGTATATTTTACTAGATATCTGAGAAATTCAATCTCGATCTCTGCCCCCCACCCCCACCCCCCAAATTGACAGAGCTTTGGCTACAGTAGTTTATTTGTTCACTCAAAAAACAGTACGTATTTGTTAAAATTTTAACAAAATTGCGCAAACAGGCGCTAGGCCTATATTGTTGTGCGCACATTGCGGGCAGAACATGGCTGGGGAAGTAGTTCTCTGCCAGAAAAACATAAGAATATCAATACTCTTGTTATTCTCTCCCCCCAATTCATTGAACTGCAGCTACAAAAATGCTTCGTGCAAACAACACATTAGGGTGACCAGGAGCAATAGGGCATGACCAGCAGCCGCAAAGCACAGCACCAGCACAAGACCATGACTGTTACCAACAGCAGCAAGCCAAGAGAAAAAGACGAGGAGAAGGGCGGCAGAGAGGTAAAACGAGCCTAGGTTTTTGTATGTTTCTCTCTGTCCTGCCCTGATTGCACCTCCTTATCTGATTTCCGTTGGTCCCCTATTCTCGTCGTTCCCCAGCCGCTTCGCCTAGAAAGGCACTCTGCCTAGGCGTGCATCACGCGTTTCTGAGTGCACATGATTAATAGCAATGTTTTTAAGGCGGTAAGGTGAGGCAAGGCACCAGGGGGCGCCTAAGCGCTAAGGCATAAGGCAAGGCGGATGCCTTAGAGAGTTCTAAGCAGCAGAATCTGCCAGAGAGGAGGGAGAGAAGCTGGTTGCTGCTGTCCTAGAGAGGAAGAGGATCTGCCGGAGAGGAGGGGTGAAACTGTAGGAGAGGAGCGGGAGGAGGATCTGCCGGAGAGGAGGGGTAAAGCTGTAGCCTGTAGGACAGGAGTGGGAGGAGGATATGCCGGAGAGGAGGGGGAGGAACTGCCTTAAAGGAGGGGGGAGGGGGGCAGAGGTGCCGGAGAGGAGGAGGGGGGAGAAGCTCAGCTCCAGCCGCCAAAGGTAGGGATTGGGGGAAACTGGAACTAGTTCAATTTGTGTCCCCCCCCCCCACCCTGCTCGTAACTGTTGGCCAAGAACTCTGGTTCCTGCCCTTCTCTTTGTGCCCCGAATCTGTTTCCTGGCAGCCTAAAAGGCGGATGCCTTACGCATGTGCATAAGGCAAGGCCGACGCCTTGTGACCTGGGAGCGTCCTGACACCTGAGCGGGGTGCATAAGGGACGCCTTAAAAACAATGATTAATAGCGCCTTTTTGAACTTTGGTAGGGGGCTTCAATATTGTTTTCGCTAAAAATACCAGTGGAGCTATTGTTTGGGTACAAACTTTCTTACACATAAATCTATTTCTACTTCGTCAGTAAATCAAAAGAACTAACATTACATGTTATTAGATTATTATGAGTGTTGCGTTTCATACGTATGAGTGAGTTTATGATTGTCTAGCCTAGCCTAATATCCCTAGTTCGTAAATGACACACAAAGCGTTTGTGAATGTGTTATCTGAAAAACAATTTTCTGCTGACTATTGTTTCCTCTATCTTCTCCAATGACAATCAGCAACTGTGTGCATGCACCATATTATGCCGTTATTGTTTCCTCTATCTTCTCCATTGACAATCAGCAACTGTGTGCATGCACCATATTATTTTTCTTCATGTCTTTAAGAACTGTATAACTATTAACAGGCTTCCGACGAACTTAAAATCGAAGGACTGCTTGCACTGACCTGTCAGACTCTCGCCAATAAGATTAAGGGCAAGTCGCCACATGAGATCTGTGATATACTAAAGATCAGGGGTGTCTTCACTCCGAAATCACATCAAGAGCATTCAACTGGAGCTTGTGTTAGCTACACGGTATGTCCCTTTATGATGTCTTTTCACTCTTCAGATGCAATACCACTTGATGATGTCTTTCATTTTGACACCAACAACAAAACTGTACCGTTATCTAGTCTTATTATTCCTCGGTGGCTTGGATGGATTAACAGCAAAATCCTACCATCATGTACTCTTTGGCGTTGGTGAGCAGGCTTTGGCGGCTATGGATATCATCGCAAATTGGTGGAACCTAGAGCTAAAATTGGTAGATAAGGCGTTACGAGCTCTCCACATAGTTCGTTGCCAGGAGTTCACCGGATACGAGCCCAAGGTCAATGGTTTAGTACGTCATCGATTCAACGACTTCAACCTAGCCTTCTTTGACTTAGATAAAGAGAGTGAGTATTTTCATGATTGTCCGTTCCATTACATTTATGATAAGGTCTTTATTGGATGCAAACACTATGTTGGCTTTGATTTGTGATCGTTGCCTTTATCTGCAGCTAGCTTTTCCCGTGGCCCACCGCTTAACAATAAAACGCCAATGCCTGAGTCGGTCGTGGGATCATGTGTCAATGTCGTTTCCTTGAAGGTAAGTGAATCAGATGTTGGCTTTCCGGTTGACATATTTGGTACCCTTGTTGCAAGGGACTCGGTGGACTACAGATGTGTCTATCTGTTTCGGCATGAAAGGGACGATCCCCAACACATCAGCTCGCCGGTATGCATCTTTATTCCGTACCCGTGTTTGACTCTTGGTGGTGTCCAACGCAAAATTTCCAACTTTTTTTTTTTTGCAGGATGATATGTTATCTTTGATAGATCCGTGTCGAGGGCTTGTCCCGAGAAGCAGTGTTTATTTTGAGATCGATTTGAAGATCAAGTGTGATGGTTGTCCGGACAAAGACTTTAGCAAAGGCATGGTAGAATTCAATTCGGTCCGTCTTCATGGAGACAAGGGGACCATGACTCTTGGGCTAGGTAGTTGGCTAAGTTGGGTGGAGTTGTTATGTGCACAGGTCGACAGGCCTGTGGAAGCTACAATTGAAATAAATGTTTTGAAGGGGCCGTGCAATATCTCAAGGGTAGCTGCTTCGACTCCTGGAAACTTCAAGGATCATATCATTCTGTATGAAGCAGCGGGTGGCCTGACAGTAATAGATGATGGTGGTTCTGTTCCGTTGAGTCGTCATGTGGTCGCTGTCCCAAGGGAGCAGAAGCTGGCACTCTTTATTGTGGGTGGCGATGTACTTGAACACCTTGCCCTCACTCTAGGTCATTCCCAAGAAATGGTCAATCGACGGATGGGCTCTGCCGAAGTGGAGGTGAAAGTTGCCTGGACAGCTGTCCCGGTAAGGAAGAGATCTAATATGTGTAAGATTGTGGCAAACCAGCGGTTATTGCTGTGATAAAAGTTGTTGGTTTTTCTGATGATATCCAAAATGTAAGGTGTTATTTCGACCAGACAAACAGCTACTGGATTAATATGTATGTGGTTTATGTGATGTGAAACTGAAGTGTGGTAACGATTTAAGCCTGTTTTGTGGTCAAATTTAATTTGCAAATGTAATTCAATCACAACAACACTTGCACTGGATCTCAAAATCAACTGAAGTGTGATTCTCTTGATCATGAGGGGATCTAGAGCATATTTTGGGGTGGATTTTTATTGTAGTTAAAACTTTGAAAACTGAGCATGAATCTAGTACTCCTTTCGTCTGGAAATACTTGTCCTAGAAGTAGATGTATCTAGACTTACTATAGTTGTAGATACATCCATTTTATTCATTATTAGGCAAGTATTTCCGGATTGAGGGAGTACTCAAATTGTAACCCAAAACGTTTGTGTAAAATTTAGAGCAACCAGAGAACATCTCTCCCAAATTGGGAATTGAGAGGGACCAACGACAGGAAAATGATAACTCTGATTTTTCCAGATGAGGAAAATTCAATTTCTGAAATAGCAAGAAGGCAGTACAAGCATGCAATGCTAGTGCATTTTAAAAAAGAAAAAGGAAAACTCAATTCCAGTTGGAATTGCTCCTCTCCCAATAAGAACCCAGCATCCAACTTGATAAGAGTACTAACTTAGCACTCAAATTTGCTTCACAGCAGATTTCCCATCTCAAGTCTTATATTACAAGTAGGATTATGAACCATCTTACAGCCCAACACCCATCATGCTAGTGTAAGAGCATCACATTTCCAACAACATCCATCTTGTACTTGTTGCTCTTTGGAACAGCAGTCCACAGGACTTGCACCTGCACCTGACCCCAACCCATATTGTAAACACGGCCCTGATACGAAGGCCTCAGAGTTATGACAGCATCCTCGCCTTCCTTGCCTTCCTCGGTAAGACCGTCAACATAGTTGCATTCGTGGGTAAGGCTGACAAGGCTGACCACTAGCTTCCTATCCACTGGGACAGCCACCACACGGCGTGCCAAGGCCACAGGGCCGCCAGCAGCACGACCTGAATCACCACTGCTATACAGAATAATACGCTGCCCGTGGTTCCTTTCGGCCCATGCTGATACTTGCCCGAGATTGCAGGCCCCCTTCAATATAGTGATTGCAATTGTAGCCTCCACGGGTCTCGCAACGTTTTCACATTCAACCTTAACATGACTCAGGCAGCTGGATACACCCACCTTGATGGTTTTCTTGTCCACGGGGAGGCGGGCCTTACTGAGATATATCATGCCTTTGCTGAGATCCTTGGTTGCACCTCCATCGCACCGGATCTTCAAGTCGGTCTCAAAGTAAACTTCATTTGCCAACACGATCCCTCGAGGTGGGTCTGTCAAAATCAACGTATCATCCTGCGCAAGCAAAACCATGTCAAAACATGTACGTGTTATCATGAGCCCCAGGTAGTTGAGACGAACAAACAACCCAAAATAGGTAAGAATGATCAGATAATACTAGCATGCATGTGAACATTGTAACAAATGATCAAACAATACTATCATTATGCAGCTCAAAAACTAAAGAGACACGGGCACAGACCGGCGACGAGATGCTCTGGGCATCGTCCTCTGCACGCCTAAACAGATAGAGACATTTGTAGTCCACCTCATCCCTTGCAATGACAGTCCCAAACACGCTGAAATTGTAGCCCACCTCAGATTCCGACACCTTGAACGAAATGATGTTGACCAAAGACTGCAGGCCCCAATCCGAGAGAGGTCCAGTAATGCTGTCAAGTGGCGGCCCACGAGCAATCCTGGCTGGAAAATTGAAAACAAAAGTTAAATCCAGATCATCAAAGGGTTTCCTTTTTTAGAAAAGTGATGCATGCGGCGAAACAAATGAACGGGTGCATGAACTGTCGGCCGGACATACGCACTGAAATGCCTAATAATCCCTTGGAACGGGCACAGAAGTGAATTAGAATCATAATGCATCCAGACAGATAAAAGAATGCATATGATGAAACGGGCACAGAAGTGAACTAGAATCATAATGCATCCAGACAGATAATAGAATGCGTATGATGAAACGGCCACGGAAGTGAACTAGAATCATAATGCATCCAGACAGATAAAAGGAATGCGTATGATGAATCGGCCACAGAAGTGAACTAGAATCATAATGCATCCAGGCAGATAAAAAGAATGCATATGATGAAACGGTCGTGAGTATACTCACACTCTTTGTCGAGGTCAAAGAAAGCAATGTTGGGGTCAGAGAGGCGGCTACAGATAATGAAATCCTGCTTGGGGTCGTACTCGGTAAACTCTTCGCAGCGAACAATGTGAAGAGCCCTCAAAGCATTTTCCTCCAGTCTGAGCGCCCGTTTCTGATCCAGATTAGGGTCCTCCAGCTCTGACCGCCCATAAACCATGCTGACATTTTTGAGGACATGGATTTTCTTTTTGACGTGGGTCAGATAATTCCAGAGGTTGAAGATGTTGCAGATCTCATGACATGACTTGCCCTTGATCATTTTGGTAACAGTGTTGCAGGTCAGGCGGAGCAATCCTTGGACGCAAAGGCTGTGTGCAGCCTGTATGTAGGCAGTGGATTATATATAGGTTAGATCGGGGAATATGAGCAACCACAGACGCTGGTAACAAATAATATACACGAAACGACATGTAAGTAGGTACTCCCTCTGTAAAGAAAAATAAGAGCGTTTAGAACACTACCTTAGTGAACTAAACGCTCTTATATTTCTTTACGCTCCCTCCGTAAAGAAATATGAGAGCGTTTAGATCACTACCTTAGTGAACTATAAGCGCTCTTATATTTCTTTACGGAGGGAGTAGTAGATATGAATATGGCCAGGCAGCCAAAATGCTGATTGGCCGCCGAAGATTGGATGGGGATGGGGATGGGGCAATTGCCTGTAGCAAGCAGACTAGGGAAAGGAAGACAAGCTGCTATGGTGAAACAGTGAGAACGATGATACTCATTGTGTCAATGCGCAGATTCACAATAGCAGCAGGTAAATAAACTCTAGATGTTTCGACGACATAAGATTCGATCATTTCCCTTCTTCCATTCTTCTCTCATTTCTCAATAATTAAAAAAAGCCAGTAATTCAAGACACAATTTTGTCTATCAACTTAGTTAAACTTAATAAAATTATAATTTCGTTTCTCAATCTCTTTTACTAATATAATAAAAAATATGTCTTTTTTGCCGCGCGTGTGTAGCTGCTGATTCGGTTTTCAGGTTTGGGCTTTTTTCGACTAACGGGACGGGTCACCCACCTGGTCAGGAAGCCGATCTGCCCACCCCCTACGTTGCCTACCGCAGGAAGGCACGAACCCTTCAACAGAGAGGTAATTAGATGGGATCAAGAAGAAAGGGTGGTATGAAGGGGAGGTCGGCGGTGGAAGCAAGACGACCCCATCGGTGGATGCTTTGAACGTAATGATCATCACACTAAAGCCCCTCTTATTCACAACACATTCAAGGAAACACTAGGATCCCCTCATCAACATTTGCTTCTTCACGCACTCATCCAACACCATCGTGAGGATCTACAAGAGCTTGAACCTCCCTTCACAAAACCTGAAATTTATGGGACATGCCTAGTGAGAAAATCAGTGTGTGGGTTTTTTCTTTATCATTTCCCTTCTTCCATTCTTCTCTCATGCATCAATAATTAAAAAAAGCCAGTAATTCAAGACAAAGTTTTGTATCTCAACTTAGTTAAACTTAATAAAATTATAATTTCGTTCCTCAATCTCTTTTACTAATATAATAAATAATATGTCTTTTTTTGCCCTGCGTGTGGAGCTGCTGATTCGGTTTTCGGGTTTGGGATTTTTTCGACTGGCGGGTTGTCCACATGGTCAGGAAGCCGATCTGCCACCCCCCCCCCCGCGCGCGTTGCCTACCGGAGGAAAGATGGACCCTTCAACGGAGAGGAGGTCGGATGGGATCAAGAAGAGAGTGTGGTACGAAGGGGAGGTCGGCGGTGGTAGCAAGACGACCCCATCGGTGGATGCTTTGAACGTAATGATCACCACACTAAAGCCGCTCTTATTCACAACACATTCAAGGAAACACTACGATCCCCTTCATCAAAATTTGCTTCTTCACGCACTCATCCAACACCATTGTGAGGATCTACAAGAGTTTGAACCTCCATTCACAAAACTGGAAATTTATGGGACATGCCTAGTGAGAAAATCGGTGTGGTGGTGGTGGGGGGGTCTTTATCATTTCCCTTGTTCCATTCTTCTCTCATTACTCAATAATTAAAAAAAGCCAGTAATTCAAGACAAACTTTTGTCTCTCAACTTAGTTAAACTAAATAAAATTATTATTTCGTTCCTCGATCTCTTTTACTAATATAATAAATAATATGTCTTTTTCTACCCCGCGTGTGTAGCTGCTGATTCGGTTTTCGGGTTTGGGTTTTTTCGACTGGCGGAACGGGTCACCCACCTGGTCAGGAAGCCGATCTACCCACCCCTCACGTTGCCTACCGGAGGAAGGCACGAACCCTTCAACGAAGAGGTAATTAGATGGGATCAAGAAGAGAGGGTGGTGCGAAGGGGAGGTCGGCGGTGGAAGCAAGACGACCCCATCGGTGGATGCTTTGAACGTAATGATCACCACACTAAAGCCCCTCTTATTCACAACACATTCAAGGAAACACTAGGATCCCCTCATCAACATTTGCTTCGTCACGCACTCATCCAACATCATCGTGAGGATCTACAAGAGTTTTAACCTCCCTTCACAAAACTGGAATTTTATGGAACATGCCTAGTGAGAAAAGCACTGTGTGGGTTTTTTCTTTATCATTTCCCTTCTTCCATTCTTCTCTCATGTCTCAATAATTAAAAAAGCCAGTAATTCAAGACACAGTTTTGTCTATCAACTTAGTTAAACTAAATAAAAATACTCTTTCGTTTCTGAATCTCGTTTACTAATATAATAAGTAATATGTCTTTTTTGCCACAGTTTTGTCTATCAACTTAGTTAAACTAAATAAAAACACTCTTTCGTTTCTGAATCTCTTTTACTAATATAATAAGTAATATGTCTTTTTTGCCGCCCGTGTGTAGCTACTGATTCGGTTTTCGGGTTTGGTTTTTTTTCAACTGGCGGGATGGGTCACCCACCTTGTCAGGAAGCCGATCTGCCCACCCCTCACGTTGCCTACCAGAGGAAGGCACGAACCCTTCAACGAAGAGGTAATTAGATGGGATCAAGAAGAGAGTGTGGTGCGAAGGGGAGGTCGGCGGTGGAAGCAAGACGACCCCATCGGTGGATCCTTTGAACATTATGATCACCACACTAAAGCCGCTCTTATTCACAACACATTCAAGGAAACACTAGGATCGCCTCATCAACATTTGCTTCGTCACGCAATCATCCAACACCATCGTGAGGATCTACAAGAGTTTTAACCTCCCTTCACAAAATTAGAAATTTATGGAACATGCCTAGTGTGAAAAGCACCGTGTGGGTTTTTTCTTTATCATTTCCCTTCTTCCATTATTCTCTCATGTCTCAATAATTAAAAAAAGCTAGTAATTCAAGACACAGTTTTGTCTATCAACTTAGTTACACTAAATAAAAATACTCTTTCGTTTCTGAATCTCTTTTACTAATATAATAAGTAATATGTCTTTTTTTCCGCGCGTGTGTAGCTGCTGATTCGGTTTTCGAGTTTGGGTTTTTTTCAACTGGCGGGACGGGTCACCCACCTGGTCAGGAAGCCGATCTGCCCACCCCTCACATTGCCTACTGGAGGAAGGCATGAACCCTTCAACGGAGAGGTAATTAGATGGGATTAAGAAGAGAGTGTGGTACGAAGGGGAGGTCGGCGGTGGAAGCAAGACGACCCCATCGGTGGATGCTTTGAACGTAATGATCACCACACTGAAGCCGCTCTTATTCACAACACATTCAAGGAAACACTAGGATCGCCTCATCAGCATTTGCTTCGTCATGCACTCATCCAACACCATCGTGAGGATCTACATGAGTTTGAACCTCCCTTCACAAAACTGGAAATTTATGGGACATGCCTAGTGAGAAAAGGAGTGAGTGGGTTTTTTCCTTATCATTTCGCTTCTTCCATTCTTCTCTCATTTCTAAATAATTAAAAAAAGCCAGTAATTCAAGACAAATTTTTGCATCTCAACTTAGTTAAACTAAATAAAATTATTATTTTGTTCCTCAATCCCTTTTACTAATATAATAAATAATATGTCTTTTTTGCCCTGCGTGTGTTGCTGCTGATTCGGTTTTCGGGTTTGGGTTTTTTCGACTGGCGGGTCGCCCACCTGGTCAGGAAGCCGATCTGCCCCCCCGTTGCCTACCGGAGGAAGGAACGGACCCGTCAACGGAGAGGAAATTAGATGGGATCAAGAAGAGAGAGTGGTATGAAGGGGAGGTCGGTGGGGGAAGCAAGACGACCCCATCGGTGGATGCTTTGAACGTAATGATCACCACACTAAAGCCGCTCTTATTCACAAGACATTCAAGGAAACACTAGGATCGCCTCATCAACATTTGCTTCGTCACGCACTCATCCAACACCATCGTGAGGATCTACAAGAGTTTTAACCTCCCTTCACAAAACTGGAAATTTATGGAACATGCCTAGTGAGAAAAGCACTATGTGGGTTTTTTCTTTATCATTTCCCTTCTTCCATTCTTCTCTCATGTCTCAATAATTAAAAAAATCTAGTAATTCAAGACAAAGTTTTGTATCTCAACTTAGTTAAACTAAATAAAAATACTCTTTCGTTTCTGAATCTCTTTTACTAATATAATAAGTAATCTGACTTGCCGCACGTGTGTAGCTGCTGATTCGGTTTTCGGGTTTGGGCTTTTTTCGACTGGCGGGACGGGTCACCCACCTGGTTAGGAAGCCGATCTGCCCACCCCCACGTTGCCTACCGTAGGAAAGCACGAACCCTTCAACAGAGAGGTAATTAGATGGGATCAAGAAGAGAGGGTGGTATGAAGGGGAGGTCGGCGGTGGAAGCAAGACGACCCCATCGGTGGATGCTTTGAACGTAATGATCACCACACTAAAGCCGCTCTTATTCACAACACATTCAAGGAAACACTAGGATCCACTTTAGCAACATTTGCTTCTTCACGCACTCATCCAACACCATCATGAGGATCTACATGAGTTTGAACCTCCCTTCACAAAACTAGAAATTTATGGGACATGCTTAGTGAGAAAAGTAGTGTGTGGGTTTTTTCTCTATCATTTCCCTTCTTCCATTCTTCTCTCATTTCTAAATAATTAAAAAATCCAATAATTCAAGACAAAGTTTTGTATCTCAAGTTAGTTAAACTAAATAAAATTATTATTTCGTTCCTCAATCTCTTTTACTAATATAATAAATACTATGTCTTATTTTTGCCCCGCGTGTGTAGCTGTTGATTCGGTTTTTGGGTTTGGGCTTTTTTCGACTCGCGGGTAGCCCACCTGGTCAGGAAGCCGATCTGCCCCCCCCTCCCCCCCGTTGCCTACTGGAGGAAGGAACGGACCCTTCAACAGAGAGGAAATTAGATGGGATCAAGAAGAGAGTGTGGTATGAAGGGGAGGTCAGCGGTGGAAGCAAGACGACCCCATCGGTGGATGCTTTGAACGTAGTAATCACCACACTAAAGCCGCTCTTATTCACAACACATTCAAGGAAACACTAGGATCGCCTCATCAACATTTGCTTCGTCATGCACTCATCTAACACCATCGTGAGGATCTACAAGAGTTTTAACCTCCCTTCACAAAATTGGAAATTTATGGAACATGACCGTGTGGGTTTTTTATTTATCATTTCCCTTCTTCCATTCTTCTCTCATATCTCAATAATTAAAAAAGCCAGTAATTCAAGACACGGTTTTGTCTCTCAACTTAGTTAAACTAAATAAAAATATTATTTAGTTCCTCAATCTCTTTTACTAATATGATAAATAATATGTATTTTTTTGCCCCGCGTGTGTAGCTGCTGATTCTGTTTTTGGGTCTCGGCTTTTTTCGACTGGCGGGTCGCTCGCCTAGTCAGGAAGCCGATGTGCCCACCCGCCGCGTTGCCTACCGTAGGAAGGCACAGACCCTTCAACGGAGAGGAGGTCGGATGGGATCAAGAAGAGAGTGTGGTATGAAGGGGAGGACGGCGGTGGAAGCAAGACGACCCCATCGATGGATGCTTTGAACGTCATAATCACCACACTAAAGCCGCTCTTATTCACAACACATTCAAGGAAGCACTGTTATCCCCTCATCAACATTTGCTTGTTCATGCACTCATCCAACACTACAAGAAATATGCTATCTTGTGACCTTCACTATTGGTCACTGAATGGTCACTGTTTTCTGTTTGTGACCTTTTTATGACCAAAAACTGATGGTCAAAAGCTAACAGTCAAGAATGAAAATTAAGGACCTTTCTCCTGAAAAGGTCATAGACGTTTATGACCAAAAAAAGGTCGTAGGCTCAACGACCAATTTTTTTGGTCACTAGCTATCCGCCCACGCCACGCTAGATCTACCGTGGCAAGCTGACGTGGCAGCATTATGACCAAATGAGAAGGTCATAAATTAGAATCAGCCCGGTCCATTTCGACCGTCTACATGGGCCAAGCCCAATAATTCAGCCCATTGTATGTTTTTTCCTCTTTATTTTTCTTAGCTGCATGGGCCTGGCCCAATAGTTTGGCCTTTTATTTTCTGGGATGTAGCCTTTTGCAGTCCACTTTTTTTCCTAGTCAACTACTTGTTTGGGCCACAACCTTTTTAGTCTAGTTCTTGTTTGGGCCTTGGCCTTTTATTTTCTGGGATGCAGCACTTTACAGACTAGGTTTTTTTATACTCAACTCTTTTTTAGGCCCAAGCCATTTTAGTCTAATTCTTGTTTGGGCCTCGGCCTTTTTGCGGTCCAACTAAGGTCAGAGCCCAATTCAATAATTATCCTGTGAACCAGGTGCTTAGCTTCACAAAATGGTCCAAACAAAACTCAAATAATTCACACAAAATGCATAACTTCATAGTTTCACAAAATGCATAACTTCACAGGTTCACAAACTGCATAACTTCACAGTTTCACCAGTTCAGCATCACCAAAATGAGCCATCTATCTAAAACAGGTCCTACGACAGGTTCAACTTCACAGGTTCTCATCCTGTTCAACTTCACAGGTCCTACGAAAGGTTCACCAAAATGAGCATAGAGCTTCGACGATGCTTCAGCCATCATAATGCTTTAGCTCCAAAGAGAGCCATCAAGTGGGCTAACTTCTCATCCTGTTCTTGAGCCTTCTTGCGCAGCAGCTCAAGTTCCTTGTTGCGTGCAGCTCCAGCTTCTTCCGCCTTCATCTTGGTTGCCGCCACTTCTTATTGCATCAATTCAGCTTGAAGCTCTGACCTCTCCAGCTTCTGCTCAAGATCACGAACATGAGCAGCCACAGCAGCACTTGCTTTGGCCGATTTGTTTGTAGATGACTGGAGCCCAACATTCGTGAGGAATGTGCTTTTCTTTACTTCGGTCTTGAGCACTCCGTCAACAATTTCAACAGCAGACTTTGGCTCTTTACCATCTGGTACTAGTGCGTCCTTCTTTTTTCCATCTCAAGCTAGCATATGGAGGAAAATGATAGATATTAGTGGCAGATCTATTTCACATTTTGCAAACCAAACCAAGCAAGAGAAACCAAACAAGAATGCCACCAAACCAGCACATAAAATGAATTATTTGAAGTAACCAAACCAGCACACAAAATCTATACATAGATATTTTACCATATCATAAAAAATGCAAAAAATAGCTACAAAAAATTCCGTTATCTTTGTTTAGATCTATACAACAAATTCTGATATCTTTGTTGAGATACTAAACCTATCTTAGGCAGTAGCAAACATCATCAAAGCATGGAACATAGTTTGTGTTCTTGCTGGCTGTGACTCAAACAGTACATGATAGAAGTTTAAACTAGCTGGACAAACCAGTCAAACAACATCAAACCTATCTTAGGCTCTAGAAGTTTGAACTGGCTGGACAAACTAGTCAAACAGCATCGAACAGGGCATGACATAAGTTTGAACTGGCTGTGAATCAAAACAGAGCATGATAGAATTGTGAATCAAACAACATATCTTAGGCTCTAGCAAACAGCCTCAAAGCATACCAAATCTAGACAAAAGTTTGAACTGGCTGGACAAAGCATGGAGTGACTTACTATAACTTTCTTTACTGGCTCCGAAACCCATGCTTCCTGCTGTTGTGGGTGGCCTTGAACAAGTCAATCGCAGACAGCTCCTTACCCTTCCGCTCTTCTTTCTGAAATGATTTTCAACAAAAATCAAAATGTTATTCAACGAGGATCAAACGGTCAGGTCTCTAGACAAAAGTTCTCACAGTGGCAAAAATGTGTGCTGTGTAGTGCCTGGAACCAGTTGTCTGATGGTACACAACTTTTTCTTGATTCATCTTGTTCGACAGACAGGTTTCCTACAAAAAAAGCATACTGTCAGCATGATCTAGCACTAGCATATCATGTGCAGAACATAAAGCAGCAAACAAAGCAGAGACAAACCTTGTGTCTTGGGGTAGACCACATCTCCACCAGAGCTTGCCATTCACGGTCTATCAGATTCGACACCGGAGACTTGATGCTGACTTTGTTTGCTGCTACGGTATCAAAAAACTTCTTCTTGATTTGATGGCGTCTGTTCTTTGAATTTTTCTGTAGAATATCTTTGCAAGCAGTCTTGATGGTCTCCGAGTCGGTGTTCATCTCAAAATTTGCCTACCAAGACATCAAACAAGGTAGGAACAATATTAGTGATCATACATAGGTGTAACAGAAAAAACATAGCACATCAACTACAAAACAAGTAGCTTACAACAACTTTCCCAATGTAGTCCACCATTAGATTAGAGTTTTTTTGTATTCCTTGAAGTGAGGAAGAACTGGCAGATGGGTTCTTGCAACGAGTCCACACTCAGAAGCAAGCTTTGCTGCCCGCAGGGGCTTCTCTGGACGCTTCATCCCTTCGGCAATTTGGATAGGCACCTTGCTACCAAGCGACTTGGTGATTTTCTCTAGCCCTTTGCCCTTTCTCTGTCTAAGCTTGGTAGTCAGTGCATTTGAAAATGAAATTGAACTCATAAATTTGAAGAGAAATCGACAAATGCAAGAATGGTTCTGCTAAACAGGTAACCATACATGATCACTTCCATTTGGATAATGCACTAGTAAAAGAGAGCATCGCAAAGGTGAACTTGCCTGATTGAAGCACAAGCTGCTGTTCTTCTTCACTGCTGACAACATTCCTGGCAATAGAAGGTGCAAAAGGGCTGAGGTCTGTGTGGACAGTGCCTGCTTCATCCATGGAGATAGCTCCTCCTTCATCTAGGCAGACAATGCCTCTTTCATCCATGCAGACATTGGTTTCATCATCCATGGGCGGAAACTCATCACCCATTTGCACCAAGCTCTCAGAGTCCATGCGCAGCGGACTTTCCCGATGGTCCATCACAACCGGCATGTTTGCTTTCTGCCTCGTGACTCTAGCAGGGGTCGGTTCATCAGGTTCCAGGATCCTCTTTGTTTGTCCTGGAGGTGGGGCCATCACCCTTCCTGGAGGCATTGCAACAGATGTTTCTGAGATCATCCTCTTCTTGTTGACTGTCTTCTTAACAGCAGCCCTCTTCTTCAGAGACTTCAGTGCCCCATATAAATAGCACAGAAAAAAAGCATTAGATCACAAGACAACTATGTGAGCACAAGGAAACACAGAGCATACAAGAACCCAACCCTCCAAGCAAGACAGAGTTTGCACCTTAACAGTCTTCTACACTACAACATCGTCTACTTCCTCCCCATCAATAACTCCATCCTCCTTAGGATTGTACTCTGGGTCATCATTGATAGCTCCACTACATTCTTGAACCTCTTCAGTTCTACCTTCTTGTACATCATTCGATTTCCTAATCATCGACGCTAGTGCACTGATGCCAAGAGACTGGAACATCCAATTGTTCCTCATTATATTTCTAGCCCTAACCTTCTTGTACTCGGTAAGAGGATCCTCTGTGCATGATAAAGGAAACATAATTATTAGGTGAATGGTTGGAATGCATGGATAGACAGCCAAACATATCTTATAAGATTTTATTATCATTTAATCCTAGTTATTCGGGTACGAAAGACTAACAACAAACATTTAAGACATCTTATTCACAATTAAGACAGCTTATTCGGATTATTCACAATTAAGACAGCAAACATTTAATCCTAGTTGCACAATTAAGACAGCTTATTCAGATTATTCACAATTAAGACAACAAACATTTAATCCTAGTTGCACAATTAAGACAGCTTATTCAGATTATTCACAATTAAGACAACAAACATTTAATCCTAGTTGCACAATTAAGACAGCTTATTCAGATTGCAACAATACATTTCACTTATCATATTAAGACACATATTTTATAAAACTGACAGTATAATCACAAGGAGCGAGCTGCATACCAACGGTTGGACGATTATTTGACCTTGTCATCCTTTCCATGGATGATCTTCAGGTGGTGCTTGCAAAAAAGAATAAACAACAATCAGATACAACAAGGATAAAGTAAAATGATGCACTTGTATCAATAAAGGAAAGCATTTGGACCAGCATGCACATACATGGAATACATGTGAAGCAAACTTGATGGATCAACAATGTAGTGATGTAGTGTTATTAATTAAGCAAACATGTAAGTGCACTAAACAAGCATGCATGTACACTGGAAAGATATGAAGCATCTCTTAATATCTTCACTACATCAACATGGCAATTTAGATGCAACATTTAATTATGATGAAGAACTCAAACAAGGAAATGAATGATAGTTGATAACATTGAGTACAAAACAGGCTTACTGAACTATTTCTAAAACTTCTTATATCATTAGGAAAACATCATGGCTAACTGACAAGTGATACAGATTTCCAGACTTAGTGAAAAACATAGTTCATGTCAGAAAACAGATTAATGATGCAATGTTTAGAGCTAGCAAACTACATGCAACAGGAGTTGTTCAGGGAAAATATGAGCATGGTAGGCTTGTACTAGATAACATGAGCAGCCACAACAATTTCTTGTAGTAAAATAACAAGGCATTAACAGATTTGAGTAGGCAATAACAACATGAGCAGCCACAACAACTTCTACTCCATCTACAACATGAGCATCAACTTCTACTTTATCTACAACATAAGCAGCAACAACATGAACCCTAACCCATGGTGTGCAACAAGAACCCTAACCCCATCAATAGTTTAGCCATGCTGCATAAATACACGAAACCAGGAGATCCAGCCATGAGCAACAACAACAAGAATCACCATCAATCCTTCCCCATGAACAAGAAAAGCAGGAGATCCATCCCCATCCAGAACCCCATGAACTAGAGAGCAACGTGTACCAGATGAACCCTAACCCTAACCCCATGGATCTATCGAACCATCCCTATCCCCATCGATCCATCCCCATGAACCCTAGAAGAACCCATGACGGGGATCCACCGAACCATAGAAAATCTACCCTAACCCTAGAAGATCGAGGGGAGATGGAGCGAGCGGAGAAGTACCTAGTAGATGATGCAGCGGTAGATGTGGCCGCCGTCGTCGATGACGCAGCGGTGGTCGTCGATGATGTGGCCGTCGTCGTCGTGGCCTAGGGTTACGAGGCGGGCGATGTCGTCGATGGTGCCGTCGTCGGGGAGAGGGGAGGAGTGGCGATGCGGCGAGGAGCAGGGGAGGGATGGGGCGACCCAGAGCAGGGGAGGGGCGGCGGGGCGGCGTGGAGCAGGAGAGCAGCGACGAGGCGACGCGGTCATGGGAAGGAGAAGAGGGGAGCGGAATGGGCAAATTTTGGGAGGGAGGGGAGGGGATCCCGTGTGTTAGTGGGAGAGGGGGTGGTGGGTCTCACGTGTTAGTGGGAGAGGGTTTGGAGGGAAATTTTGGGAGAGGGAGAGAAATTTTGGGAGAGTGGAGGGAAAATTTTGGGGTGGGAGGGAAATTCTTTTGGGTTTTGAGGCAGAAAATTTTAGGTTATTTTTTTGTAATTTTGTGCAAATAATGGTTAAAATCATACCGAATAGTTCAAGAAAACATAGGTATTCCAAGTTTAATATTTTTACTAGTTGGTAGGCCACATTTGATGATGTGACGCGAAGGTCTCCCATTTTTTTGAATTTTTTACGGTGTTTTCAAAAACCGGTCTAACTTGTCGCATCGCCCGTCCATGGCTAGGGGTTTGATCATGCATATCTGTTGGTGATTCTATGATGAAATGCCTACCTGTGAAGCTAAAAATGTTTTTTAGCAAAAATAACGGGCAAGCTATGGAGGATCGGCAGTTCAAATTCCAGCCAGTTCCAACAGAATCGGCCGATGGTTGTCTAAATGGCCGGGAGTAGCTACGAGGGTCGGAAATGCATGATTTTTGGCAACTCTCCGTAGAATAGGGTCTACTTTGAGATAGACATGGAATGGCGCCGTTTGGAATGTCCCTCTTTGTAGCCGCTTCACGAAAAACAGGTGTTTTTGGCATTCAAAAAATGAAAAATGTTTTTTTTGTGAAACAAGCTGGAACCTCTCTTTGGCAACACTGTTTGCCATCACAAGATGGAGGCATGTGCCAAATTTGGGCATATTATCACAAACTATTCAATGAATGAGCATCCATGAGCAAGCACAAAAACACACAATTTTATCTTTCATCCATGAGCATGCACAAAATTTCGATTCCCATCAATTACCAAACTGAGCTTGGAAGGTAATAGATAGATTAACATGACCACATACTTAACATTGACATGTTTAGATTTACATGATCTGACATACTTAACATTGACTTATTTTCTTAAGATCTTCACTCCTCCTTCTCTTTCTCCTTCATCATCTTGATGCGCCTAGAGCGGCGAATTGGATGAAGTGGCCTGCGGCGGCCAAGCTGTGTGATGTACTCCTCTACCACAATTGGCATGGTCCTGTCACCCAGCGGTGGGATCACCACCGCCATCGCGAGGCCATCATCAAGCACCGCCACCATCTCGAGGCCATTGTCAGGCACCACCACCGTTAGGTCATCCTTAGGCACCACCACCGCTCGCGCATACTCAGGCACCACCATCACGAGGCCATCGTCAGCCACCACCATTGCATGGTCATTGCCGGCCACCTCCTCATTCCCGCTCTTCTCCTCCTCATCCTCGATGCTGCTTTTGCTGTAGCCATCCTCGCAGCTGCATTTGCTGTAGCCAGAGTCACTGCTGCTGCTCCTATTTCCTGACCAAATGCAACAAGAAGGTTTATTTAACAATCGGTGTGAGACAAAGCCAAATGTAGAGGAAGAAGAGGCATATGGTACTGGTAGGATCGTCGTCCTGGTAGCAAATGCGGCACATAGTCGTGCTGAACACCTTCATGGTGAGCATGGCGTTGTCGTCGTACCTGAGGACAAGGAAGTACCCATGCCGCAGGTCGTAGGAACGGACGAACTTCTTCCAGCCACAATCTAGGTACATATGGCCATCGGTGTTGACCACCGCCTCCACGTCCCACAGCTTGCGAAGCCGGCTGCCGGCCTGCCGCATCTTCACTTTCTATGGCCGACGACCGTCCAACATCTTCATAAAATTGTCAGGCAGCCTCAGCGAGTGTGAAGCAGTGATGTAGCAAACAACAAAGTTATGATAAAGAGACAGGTGAAGGGGAGATCTCTTCTTTTATTTACCAGCCTGCTGGAGGATATCTCAAGTATGATAGTGAAGAACTCGAAACCTTCCAAGTCGGCCATCTGAAAAGCAACAATGTAGCAAACATTTACTATAAATGGCAAGAACACCTCTGTAGTACTACAATTTGGAATACTACGTACTATAAATGGCAAAACAATTCATGCTGAACAGAGAACAACTCTGTTAACATGGCTACTACTCTATCTACATCACTACTCTAATTTTTGACCATGCATATCTGCCCATGTGCCCATGTCTACTATATAAGGCAAACACAGCTAGAACCATATCTACTATAAATGTGCCCATGTGCTACATTTTGGGGGCTTTCAGCTTAGTTAGGAAATCAACTATAAATTTCTAAAGGAACCCTAATCCAATCCAATACAATCAACAGCGGGCGGCAAGAACCCTAATCCAACCACCCTAATCAAAACCTAATCCAACCACCCTAATGAAAACCTAATCCAATCCAATAGAAAACAACAACGGCGGCAAGAACCCTAGTCAAAACCTAATCCAATTAGTTCAACCCTAATTCAATGGAATCAAACCTAATCTAAACAACAGCAGAAAACCACTGCGGGAGAGGAAGGAGTCAACGGCGGATTCATATCTCCGCGGGATAGGAAGGAGTCGGCAGCGGTAGTGGGGAGGAGTCATCGGCAACGGTGGGCTGATCCCCCGGCGATGGTGGGGATGAGATGGCTGCGGCAGGGAGGAGGAGAGGAGTGGGGGAAATGACTTTGGTGGGAGTGGGGGAAATGACTGCGGTGGGGGTGGGGGTGGGCCTAACTTGTCAGCGAGTTGTGTGTTTGATACTTGACTGGTTTGATGATTTCAAAAGAGATGGCATAGATTACATACCAGTAGCCTCTTCCTAGCCCAGTGGTAGAAACTCCGAGAAATGAGCGCATGGTCATGGGTTCGAGTCCCCGCTCGCACATATTCTTTTGCCATTTCTATGTGTTGCATGAGGAACCATTTCTGTATAACCATCAGGAACCACATCAAAATTGATCAAAACAAGATCAACTTTTTTGGCATCGGGAATTCATCCATTGTCTAATCAACTTTTTTTGAACATCAAAATTGACAAAAAACAGCTCTGAAACAACAACTCCATCAAAATCCATTTCTCTGTGCAGCCATATTTTGCTCAATCTTCAACTTAACATGATGGATGGATGAACAACAGCTCCATCAGGAACCATTTTTTTAAAACTTGTTCAACTTGACATGGATAAACAACAGCTCCATCAGGAACCATTACAACATCATCATAATAGCAATCTTCAACTAGACATGGATAAACATAATAGCAAACTTGTTCAGCATAACAAAAGCAAACTTGTTCAACCACATAACTACAAACTGAGACACATAATAGCAAACATAACAAAAGCAAACTGCGCAAGTAGTGGCGGCGTCATCTGGCAAGCACAAGCACAAGCACAAGCAACTACATCCCCCAGTACTCGGGGTCATCCCAATTCTCCTCCTCCACTTGCCATAGCTCTAAACCTTCCTTGGTGATTTCGATTTTCTTCCATGCCTCATAGGTGACGTACGCATCTTTCGCTGCGTACTCGATGAGGTGCTTTGGTAGTAGGTAGTTCCCCCATAGTTTGTGGCCCTTTTCCCTCTTGATCTTCTGCTTCATTGTCCTGTAGGATGGGTGGATCAGGCTGGCTGCAAACTCAGACAAAGCTTGAAACTGCTTTCCATTGTTTGGAACTCTCCATTTGCGCTGTAGGTCGACGTACTTGTCGGGGTTGATCTCCAAACCAGACAACTCTAGCTTCTCCTTGTCACCTCCAATGCATAAGCCGACAAAGGTGTACAGATTCTTCTCCTACAGGAGCGGGCGCAGTTCCTTGGGCCTGCATCAAGTTCAGAAATTAATCTGGTGCATCTACTTCATGAATTAATCCGGTGCACCAAATTCATCTACTTCAGAAACTACACTAGTACAGCGGGCGGCAAGAACCCTAATCCAATCCAATACAAACAACAGCGGCCGGCAAGCACCCTAATCCAATCCAATACAATGAACAACGGGTGGCAAGAACCCTAATCCAACCACCCTAATCAAAACCTAATCCAACCACCCTAATCAAAACCTAATCCAATCCAATAGAAAACAACTTCAGAACTTCAGAACTAGTATTGCATCTACTTCAGAACTATTGCATCTACTCAGAACTATTGCATCTACTTCAGAAACTTCAGAACTACAGAAACTTCAGATACTACTAATTAGAAAGATGCATGTTCAGATTGAATGAGTAGGATGGTTTACCATTTTGTTGCCGCGGTGATGTGGTATACCAGGACGAGATCCTCAACGCATAACTGCATAACTGCTACCATCTGTGGAGGTTCATCTTCCCTGGTATACTCCACATCAACGCCGATGTTCCGCTTCAACATGCCGCTGAGCTTCATCCTCATCGTGCGGATCCTCTTGGCGGCATCTTCTGGATTGCTGGTGCAGATGACATCCAGCAGCTCCTTCAGGTGGATTTCAACCTTGAGCTCCATGGTGTAGTCCAGCTTCTTCCTGACAGGGATCGGAACATCGTCGTCGACCACCGGCGGCTCCTTGCCAGATGCCTCACCATGGTGATGCTTGGCAGACGGAGGGGAGTTGCTCCACGATGCCATTAGCTTGCCAAACGGAGGGGAGTTTCTCCACGACGATTCCTCCGCCATTGCCCTCCTGGAAAGAGCAGAGGGAGGGGAGGGGAGGGCTTGAGATAGAGCAGAGGGGAGTTGCTTGATGGTGGAGGCAGATGGAGCGGCAATGGAATGAGGAGGGAGGTAGAGGGAGCGGCAATGGAATGAGGAGGGAGGCAGAGGGGAGTTACCTGGAAGAAAAACCCTCGCGTCGTGGGGAGTTGCTAGTGGAGGGGAGACGTGAGGGAGATGTGCACGTGGTTGCCTCGAAAACCCAACCGCCCAAGCGTCTTGCCAGTGTGCCCTTTGATTTCTCATTTAATGACCTTCTCGCATGCTCCGGCCGTTTGTGAAACAAAAAAAAACAATATTTTGCTCCTTCAGCTCTGAAACAAAACAAAATAATATTTTGCTCTAAAATTAATGATCACTGCAGCCATATTTTGCTCAATCCAAAATAGTCACTGCAGCCATCCAAAAATGGCACCAAAATGACACCAAAGTCACCAAAACAACATTACAGCACAAAATGGCACCAAAGTATCAGCCAAAATGGTACCAGAGTCACTATAGCCATCTTCACCATCAGCCAAAATGGCACCAAAACTACAAAATTTTGCATTGTATCTTCACCATCTGCCTCTTCATCACCAAAGTGTCATGCATTTTGCTACCTGGAGAGAATTGTAGTACTTCATGATAATGAGTTCAATTAATCATATTACTTAAGAACTCCCACTCAAATTGATATCCCTTCGGTCATTCGAGTGATACATGATCCAAATTCACCAACTCAAGTCCGATCATCACATGAGTTGAGGTGGTTTCAATGGTGAGCATCATCATGTTGATCATATCTGCTATATGACTCATGTTCGACCTTTCGGTCTCTTGTGTTCCGGGTCCATGTATATACATGCTAGGCTTGTCAAGTTTAACCCGAGTGTTCCGCATGTGCAACACTGGCTTGCACCCGTTGTATGCGAACGTAGAGTCTATCACACCCGATCATCACATGGTGTCTCGACACGACGAACTTTCGCAACTATGCACACTCGGGGAGAACACAATTTATCTTGAAATTTAAGTGAGGGATCACCTTATAATGCTACCGTCATACTATGCAAAACAAGGTGCATAAAAGGACTAACATCACATGCAAATCATAAGAGACATGATATGGCCATGAACTTGTGCTTTTGATCTCCATCTTGAAAGCACTGACCTGATCTCCATCATCTTGATCTCCATCAACGTGTCGCCATCGGGGTTGTCATGCCCACCATGCTTCTACTACTATTGCTACCGCTTAGCGATAAAGTAAAGCATTACATAGCGCTTAATGATTGACAAGCAGGTCATACAATAATTAAAGACAACCCTATGGATCCTATCGGTTGCCGTACTCATCGACATGCAAGTCGTGATATTTTATACAATACATGATCATCTCATACATCACATATATCTCATCACGTAATTGGCCACATGAGATCACAACATACCCTGCAAAAATAAGTTAGACGTCCTCTAATTGTTGTTGCAAGTTTTACATGGCTGCTACGGGTATCTAGCAAGAACAATCCTCACCTATGCAAAAACCACAATGGCAATACATAAATTGCTTTTCAACCTTCTCAAGGACCACCTTTATTGAATCCGATCCAACTAAAGTAGGAGAAACAGACACCCGCCAACCTTCTTTGTGCAACGAAGTTACACGTCAGTCGATGGAACCGGTCTCTCGTAAGCGTATGAGTAAGGTTGGTCCGGGCCGCTTCATCCCACAATACCGCTGGACCAAAAATGACCAAGGGAGGAAACAATCTAAGCATCAACGTCCACAAACTCCTTTGCGTTCTACTCGTGATCTCATCTACACATAGACCTAGATCATGATGCCACTGTTGGGGAACGTTGCATGGGAAACAAATTTTTTCCTACGCACACGCAAGATCTATATATCCATGGTGATGAGAATCTACGAGGGGGAGAGTGGATCTACATACCCTTGTAGATCGCTAAGCAGGAAGCGTTAAGAAACGCGGTTGATCTAGTCAAACATCTTCATGATACAAATCGCCAAGCGTCCCGCGATCCAATCATGATCCGTCCCGATCTAGCGCCGGATGGACGACACCTCCGCGTTCAGCACACGTACAGCTCGATGACGGTCTCCGCCTTCTTGATCTAGCAAGAGGGAGCTGAGAGGTATATGAGTTCTCCAGCAGCGCGACGGCGTGGCGGCAATGGTGGTGGAACTATTCCAGCAGGGCTTCGCCTAAGCACCGCTGAAACGATCTAGAGGAGAAACTACGATCTAGAGGAGAGGGTAGCACGTGGCTGATTTCTATTGTGAAAAACCCTCAATATATAGGAGGAGGGAGGGAGGATATATGGCCTCCAAGGGGCCAACCCTTGGTTCGGCCGAAGTGTGGGGAGGAGTCCTCCTCCTTCAATCCTAGTCGGATTAGGACTCCTTCTCTCCCAATTGGAAACCTCCTTTCCACCTTGGGTTTCTCCTCCCGACCGCATGGGCTTCCTGTGGGGCTTTGGCCAGTCCAATAAGGGCTGGTAACCTCCTCACACAGCCCATGTAGCCTCTTGGGTCAAAACACCCCTCCCGATAGTCCCCTGGTACCCTCCCGGCACTCCCGGTACACTACCGATGAGCCCGAAACTTTTCCGGTGACCAAAATAGGACTTCTTATATATCAATCTTTACCAACGGACCACTCCGAACAACCTTTGGTCACCACCATACATAACTCTATACTACCGAAACATCACCGAACCTTAAGTGTGCAGACCTTGCGGGTTCGAGAACTATGTAGACATGATCCCGTTATTAAATGTCATCTCATGTCAATGGATAGGAAGCCTTGACCATCTTTGGTCAACGAGCTAGTCTACTAGAGGCATACTAGGGACACAGTGTTGTATATGTATCCACACATGCAATGTGTTTCCAGTCAATACAATTATAGCATGTATAATAAACAATTATCATGAACAAGGAAATTAATAATAACCATTTTATTATTGCCTCTAGGGCATATTTCCAACAGGTTTTTTCTTTATCATTTCTCTTCTTCCATTCTTCTCCAATTTCTCAATAATTAAAAAAGCCAGTAATTCAAGACATAGTTTGTCTCTCAACTTAGTTAACCTAAATAAAAACATTCTTTGTTTTTCAATCTCTTTAACTAATATAATAAATAATATGTCTTTTTTTGCCGTGCAAGTGTCGTTTCTGATTCAGTTTCCTCGTTTGGTTTTTTTTCGGCTGGCGGGTCACCCATGTGGTCAGGAAGCCGATCTGCCCATACCCCCCATTGTCTAGCGGAGGAAGGCACGAACCCTTCAACGAAGAGGAGGTCAAATGGGATCAAGAAGAGAGGGTGGTATCAAGGGGACGTCTACGGTGGAAGCAAGACGACCCCATCGGTGGATGCTTTGAATGTCATGATCACCACACTAAAGGCGCTCTTATTCACAACACATTCGAGGAAACACTAGGATCCCTCATCAACATTTGTTTCTTCATGCACTCATCCAACACCATCGTGAGGATCTATAAGAGTTTGAACCTCCCTTCACAAAATTGGAAATTTATGGGACATGCCGAGTGAGAAAAGCAGTGCGTGGGTTTTTTCTTTATCATTTCTCCTCTTCCATTCTTCTCTCATGTCTCAATAATTAAAAAAGCTAGTAATTCAAGACACACTTTTGTCTCTCAACTTAGTTAAATTAAATAAATTATTCTTTTGTTTCTGAATCTATTTTACTAATATAATAAATAATGTGTTTCTTTTGCCGCGCGCGTGTCTTTGCTAATTCGGTTTTCACATTTGGGATTTTTTGGCTGGTGGGTCACCCACCTGTTCAGGAAGCCGATCTGCCCATCCCGCGCGTTGCCTAGCGGAGGAAAGCGCGGACCCTTCAATAGAGAGGAGGTCAGACAGGATCAAGAAGAGAGGGTGGTATGAAGGGGAGGTTGGCGGTGGAGATAAAACGACCCCATCGGTGGATGCGTTGAACGTCATGATCACCACACTAAAGCTGCTCATATTCACAACACATTCAAGGAAACACTAGGATTCCCTCATTAACATTGGCTTCCTCATGCACTCATCCAACACCATCTTGAGGATCTACAAGAGTTTGAACCTCCCTTGACAAAACTGGAAATTTATGGGACATGCCTAGTGAGAAAGGCAGTGTGTGGTTTTTTTTATCATTTCTATTCTTCCATTCATCTCTCATGTCTCAATAATTAAGAAAAGTTTTGTATCTCAACTTAGTTAAATTAAATAAAAATATTCTTTCATTCTGAATCACTTTTACTAATATAAGAACTAATGTGTCTTTTTTGCCGCGCTCGTGTTGCCATTGATTCGGTTTTCACGTTTGGGCTTTTTTCGGCTGGTGGGTCACCCACCTATTCAGGAAGCCGATCTGCCCATCCCCCGCATTGCTTAGCAGAGCAAGGCGCAGACCCTTCAATAGAGAGGAGGTCAGATGGGATCAAGAAGAGAGGGTGGTACGAAGGGGAGGTTGGCGGTGGAAGCAAAACGACCCCATCGATGGATGCTTTGAATGTCATGGTCACAAAACTAAAGCCGCTCTTATTCACAACATATTCAACGAAACACTAGTAATCCCTCATCAACATTTGCTTCTTCATGCACTCACCCAACACCATCTTGAGGATCTATAAGAGTTTGAACCTCCCTTCACAATACTGGACCTTTATGGGACATTCCTAGTGAGAAAAGCAGTGTGTGTGTTTTTTCTTTATCATTCCTCTTCTTCCATACTTCACTCTTGTCTCAATAATTAAAAAAAGTAAGTAATTCAAGACATAATTTTGTCTCTCGATTTAGTTAAATTAAATAAAAATATTATTACGTTTATGAATCTCTGTTACTAATATTAAAAATATTGTTTCTTTTTTGCTGCATGCGTGTCGCTACTGATTCGGTTTTCACGTTTGGTCTTTTTTTGGCTCGCGGGTCACCCACCTGCTCAGGAAGCCGATCTGCCCATCCCCTGCATTTCCTAGTGGAGGAAGGCACATACCATTCAACAAAGAGGAGGTAGGATGGGATCAAGAAGATAGGGTGGTATGAAGGGGAGGTCGGCGGTGGAAACGGGACGAGCCCATCGGTGTATGCCTTGAACGTCATGATCACCACACTAAAGCCGCTCTTATTCAAAAATCATTCAAGGAAACACAAGGATTCCGTCATCAACATTTGCTTCTTCATGCACTCGTCCAACACCATTATGAGGATCTACAAGAGTTTGAACCTCCCTTCACACACCTGAAAATTTATGAGACATGCCGAGTGAGAGAAGCAATGTGTGGGTTGTTTTCTTTATCATTTCTATTCTTCCATTCTTCTCTGATGTCTCAATAATTAAGAAAAATCCATTAATTGAAGAGAAAGTTTTGTCTCTCAACATAGTTAAATTAAATTAAAATATGCTTTCGTTTCTGAACCTCTTTTACTAATATAATAACTAATTTGTCTTTTTTGCCGCGGGTCACCCACCTGGTCAGGAAGCCGATCTGCCCATTCCCCGCGTTGCCTAGCGGAGGAAGGCACGGACCCTTCAACATAGAGGAGGTCGGATGGGATCAAGAAGAGAGGATGGTACGAAGGGGAGGTCGGCGGTGGAAGCAAAATGACTCCATCGATGGATGCTTTGAACGTCATGATCACCATACTAAAGCCGCTCTTTTTAGAAACACATTCAAGGAAACACAAGGATTCCCTCATCAACATTCGCTTCTTCATGCACTCATCCAACACCATCGTGAGGATCTACATGAGTTTGGACCTCCCTTCACAAAAATGCACATTTATGGGATCATTTCTCTTCTTCCATTCTTTTCTCATGTATCAATGATTAAAAAAAGTCATTAATTCAAGACACAGTTTTATCTCTCGAGTTAGTTAAATTCAATAAAAATATTCTGTCGTTTATGAATCTCTATTACTATTATAATAAACATTGTGTCTTTTTTGCCGTGCGCGTGTCGTGGCTAATTCGGTTTTCACGTTTGGGCTTTTTTCGGCTCGCGGGTCACCCACCTGGTCAGGAAGCCGATCTGACCATCCCCCGCATTGCCTAGCGGAGGAGGGACCGACCCTTCAATAGAGAGGAGGTCGGATGGGATCAACAAGAGAGGGTGGTATGAAGGGGTGGTTGGCGGTGGAAGGAAAATGACCCCATCAGTGGATTTTTTCTTTATCATTTCTCTTCTTCGATTCTTCTCTCATGTCTCAATAATTAAAAAAGTATGTATTTCAAGACATAGTTTTGTCTCTCGACTTAGTTAAATAAAATAAAAATATTCTTTCGTTTATGAATCTCTTTTATTAATATAATAAATATTGTGTCTTTTTTGCTGCGCACGTGTCGCTGCTGATTCAGTTTTCATGTTTGGGCTTTTTTCTGCTGGCGTGTCACACACCTAGTGAGGAAGCCGATCTGCCCATCCCTCGCATTGCCTAGAGGACGAACGCACAAACCCTTCAACAGAGGGGAGGTCGGATGGGATCAAGAAGAGAGGTTGCTATGAAGGGGAGGTCGGCGGCGGAAATAAGACGACCCCATCGGGGGATGCATTGAACGTCATGATCACCACACTAAAGCCGCTCTTATGCACAACACATTCAAGGAAACACTAGGATTCCCTCATCAACATTTGCTTCTTCATGCACTCATCCAACACCATCTTGAGGATCTACAAGAGTTTGAACCTCCCTTCACAAAACTGGGAATTTATGGGACTTGCCTAGTGAGAAAAGCAGTGTGTGGGTTTTTTCTTTATCATTTCTATTCTTCCATTCTTCTCTAATGTCTCAATAATTAAGAAAAAGCCATTAATTCAAGACAAAGTTTTGTCTCTCAACATAGTTAAATTAAATTAAAATATTCATTGGTTTTTGAATCTTTTTTACTAATATAATAACTAATGTGTCTTTTTTGCCGCGCTAGTGTCACTATTGATTCGGTTTTCAGGTTTGGGCTTTTTCCGTCTGGTGGGGCACCCACCTGGCCAGGAAGCCGATCTGCCCATTCCCCGCGTTGCCTAGCGGAGGAAGGCACAGACCCTTCAATGGAGAGGAGGTCAGATGGGATCAAGAAGAGAGGGTGGTATGAAGGGGAGGTCGGCGGTGGAAGCAAGACGAGCCGATCGGTAGATGCTTTGAACGTCATGATCACCACAGTAAAGCCGCTCTTATTCACAACACATTCAAGGAAACACTAGGATTCCCTCATCAACATTTTCTTCTTCATGCGCTCATCCAACACCATCATGAGGATCTACATGAGTTTGAACCTCCCTTCACAAAACTGGAAATTTATGGGACATGCCTAGTGAGAAAAGCACTGTGTGGGATTTTTCTTTATCATTTCTCTTCTTCCATTCTTCTCCCATGTCTCAATAATTAAAAAAGCCAGTAATTCAAGACACACTTTTCTCTCTCAACTTAGTTAAATTAAATAAAAATATTCTTTTGTTTCCGAATCTCTTTTACTAATATAATAAATAATGTGTCATTCTTCTCTCTTGTCCCAATAATTAAAAAAAATCAGTTATTCAAGACACAGTTTTGTGCCTCGACTTAGTTAAATTAGATAAAAATATTCTTTCGTTTATGAATCTCTTTTACAAATATAATAAATATTGTGTCATTTTTGCCGCGCACGTGTCGCTGCTGATTTATTTTTTATGTTTGGGCTTTTTTCGGCTGGCAGGTCACCCACCTGGTGAGGAAGCCAATCTGCCCATCCCCCTCGTTGCCTAGCGGAGGAAGGCACAAACCCTTTAATAGAGAGGCGGTTGGATGGGATCAAGAAGAGAGGGTGGTATGAAGGGGAGGTCGGCGCTGGAAGCAAGACGACGCCATCGGCGGATGCGTTGAACGTCATGATCACCACACTAAAGCCGCTCATATTCACAACACATTGAAGGAAAAACTAGGACTCTCTCATCCATATTTGCTTCTTCATGCACTCATGCAACACCATCTTGAGGATCTACAAGAGTTTGAACCTCCCTTCACAAAACTGGACATTTATGGGACATTCCTAGTAAGAAAAATAGTGTGTGGGTTTTTTCTTTATCATTTCTCTTCTTCCATTCTTTTCTCATGTCTCAACAATTAAAAAAAATCAGTTATTCCAGACACATCTTTGTCTCTCGACTTACTTAAATTAAATAAAAATATTCTTTCATTTATGAATCTATTTTACAAATATAATAGATATTGTGTCTTTTTTGCCGCGCGCGTGTCGCTGCTGATTCAATTTTCATGTTTGGGCTTTTTTCGGCTGGCGGGTCACCCACCTGGTCAGGAAGCCAATCTGCCCATCCCCCGCGTTGCCTAGCGGAGGAAGGCACAAACCCTTCAACAGAGAGGAGGTCGGATGGGATCAAGAAGAGAAGGTGGTATGAAGGGGAGGTTGGCAGTGGAAGCAAGACGACCCCATCGGCGAATGCATTGAACGCCATGATCACCACACTAGAGCTGCTCTTATTCACAACACATTCAAGGAAACACTAGGATTTCCTCATCAACATTTGATTCTTCATGCACTCATGAAACACCATCGTGAGGATCTACAAGAGTTTGAACCTCCCTTCACAAAACTGGAAATTTATGGGAGATGCCTAGTGAGAAAAGCAGTGTTTTTTTATCATTTCTATTCTTTCATTCTTCTCTCATGTCTCAATAATTAAGAAAAATCCATTAATTGAAGACAAACTTTTGTGTGTCAACTTAGTTAAATTAAATAAAAATATTCTTTCATTTCTAAATATCTTTTACTAATATAATAACAAATATGTCTTTTTTGCCGTGTTCGTGTCGCCGTTGATTCAGTTTTCACGTTTGGGATTTTTTCGGCTGGCGGGTCACCCACCTGTTCAGGAAGCTGATCTGCCCATCCCTCCCATTGCCTAGCGGAGGAAGGCGCGGACCCTTCAACAGAGAGGATGCCGCATGGGATCAAGAAGACTGGATGGTATGAAGTGGAGGTTGGCCGTGGAAGCAAAACGATCCCATCGATGGATGCTTTGAATGTCATGATCACCACATTAAAACTGCTCTTATTCACAACACATTCGAGGAAACACTAGGATTCCCTCATCAACATTTGCTTCTTCATGCACTCATCCAACACCATCTTGAGGATCTACAAGAGTTTGAACCTCCCTTCACAATACTGGACATTTTATGGGGCATTCCTAATTAGAAAAGCAGTGTGTGTGTTTTTTCTTTATCATTACTCTTCTTCCATTCTTCTCTCATGTCTCAATAATTCAAAAAGTCAATAATTCAAGATACAGTTTTTTCTCTCGACTTAGTTAAATTAAATAAAAATATTCTTTCGTTTATGAATTGTTGTTACTAATATAATTAATATTGTGTCTTTTTTGCCACGCGCGTGTTGCTGTTGATTCGGTTTTCACGTTTGGGCTTTTTTCGACTGGCGGGTCACCCACCTAGTCTGGAAGCTGATCTGCCCATCCCCCGCATTGCCTAGCGGAAGAAGGCATATACCCTTGAACAGAGAGGAGGTTGGATGGGACAAAGAAGAGAGGGTGGTACGAAGGGGAGGTCGGCGGTGGAAGCAAGATGACCCCATTAGCGGATGCTTTGAACGTCATGATCACCACACTAAAGCCGCTCTTATTCACAACACATTCAAGGAAACACTAGCATTCCCGCATCAACATTTGCTTCTTCATGCACTCATCCAACACCATCGTGAGGACCGACTAGAGTTTGAACCTCCCTTCACAAACTGGAAATTTATTGGACATGCCTACTGAGAAAAGCAGTGTGTGGGTTTTTTCTTTATCATTTACATTCTTCCATTCGTCTCTCATGTCTCAATAATTAAGAAAAATCCATTAATTCAATACAAAGTTTTGTCTCTCAACTTAGTTAAATTAAATAAAAATATTATTTCGCTTCTGAATCTCTTTTACTAATATAATAACTAATGTGTCTTTTTTGGCACGCTCGTGTCGCTGCTGATTCGGTTTTGACGTTTGGGCTTTTTTCGGCTAGAGGGTCACCCACACCTAGCCGATCTTCCCAGCCCCCGTGTTTCCTAGTGGAGGAAGGAACGGACCCTTCAACGGAGAGGAGGTCAGATGGGATCAAGAAGAGAGGGTGGTATGAAGGGGAGGTTGACGGTGGAAGCAAGATGACCCCATCGGTGGATGCTTTCAACGTAATGATCACCACAACAAAGCTGCTCGTATTCACAACATATTCAAGGAAACACTAGGATTCGCTCATGAACATTTGCTTCTTCATGCACTCATCCAACACCATCATGAGGATCTACAAGAGTTTGAATCTCCCTTCACAAAACTGGAAATTTATGGGACATGCCTATGAGAAAAGCAGTGTGTGGGTTTTTTCTTTATCATTTCTCTTCTTCCATTCTTCTATCATGTGTTAATAATTTAAAAAGTTAGTAATTCAAGACACAATTGTGTCTCTCAACTTAGTTAAATTAAATAAAAATATTCTTTCATTTCTGAATCTCTTTTACTAATATAAGAAATATTGTATCTTCTTTGCCGCGCGTGTGTCACTGCTAATTCGGTTTTCACGTTTGGGGATTTTTTCGGCTGGCGGGTTGATATGTCTATTTTGCATCATGCTTTTATATTGATATTTATTGGATTATGGGTTGTTATTACACATTTTGGTACAACGCTTATGCCTTTTCTCTCTTATTTTACAAGGTTTACAATTAGAGGGAGAATGCCGGCAACTGGAGTTATGGACTGGAAAAGGAGCAAATCTGAGATACTTATTCTGCATAGCTCCAAAAGTCCTGAAAATCTACGGAGAATTATTTTGGAATATAGAAAAAATATTGGGCGAAAGAAATACATCAGGGGCCCCACCAGGCAGCCACAAGTCTGCAGGGCGGGCCCTACCCTCCTGGGCGCACCCCTGGGGCGTGTGGCCCACCTGGCAGCCCTCTGATGCCCATCTTCTACTATATTGAGGGTTTTGACCTGTAAAAAATCTGAACATTGCTTTCGGGACGAAGCACTGCCGTCTCGAGGCAGAACTTGGGCAAAACCAATCTAGAGCTCCGGCAGGGCGATCCTGCCGGGGAAACTTCCCTCCAGGAGGGGGAAATCGAAGCCATCGTCATCACCAACGATCCTCTCATCAAGAGGGGATCAATCTCCATCGACATCTTCATCAGCACCATCTCCTCTCCAAACCCTAGTTCATCTCTTGTATCCGATCTTTGTCTCAAAACCTTAGATTGGTACATGTGGGTTGCTAGTAGTGTTGATTACTCCTTGTTGTTGATGCTAGCTGGTTTACATGGTGGAAGATCATCTGTTCAGATCCTTAATCATCATTAATACTCCTATGATTATGAACATGAGTATCCTTTGTGAGTAGTTACATTTGTTCCCGAGGACATGGGATAAGTCTTGTTATAAGTAATCATGTGAATTAGGTATTCGTTCGATATTTTGATGAGATGTATCTTGTCTCTCCTCTAGTGGTGTCATGTGATCGTCAACTAAAATACACTTCACCATTGTTTGGTCCTAGAGGAAGGCATTGGGAAGTAATAAGTAGATGATGGGTTGCTAGAGTGACAAAAGCTAAAACCCTAGTTTATGCGTTGCTTCGTAAGGGGCTGATTTGGATCCACATGTTTCATGCTATGGTTAGATTTATCTTAATTCTTCTTTCGTAGTTGCGGATGCTTACGAGAGGGGTTAATCATAAGTGGGAGGCTTGTCCAAGTAAGGTCAGCACCCAAGCACCGGTCCACCCACATATCAAATTATCAAAGTAGCGAACGCGAATCATATATGCATGATGAAAACTAGCTTGAGAGAAATTCCCATGTGTCCTCGGGAGCGCCTTGCTTTATATAAGAATTTGTCCAGGCTTGTCCTTTTCTATAAAAAGGATTGGGCCACCTTGCTGCACCTTTGTTACAATTGTTACTTGCAACCCGTTACGAATTATCTGATCACAAAACTATGTGTTACCGATAATTTTAGTGCTTGCAGGGAATACCTTACTGAGAACCGCTTGTCATTTCCTTCATCTCCTTGTTGGGTTCGACACTCTTACTTATTGAAAGGACTACGATAGATCCTGTGACGCCCCCAATTTCGTCCGTACGCTAAACATACACGCAATGCGTATGGCCAAGATTAGGGACTCACTAATCAATATCACAACACAACTCTAGACACAAAACAAAGTCATACAACTTCATATTATAAGCCAGGGGCCTCGAGGGCTCGAATACAAAGCTTGACAAACACGAGGCAGCGGAAGCAAAAATATCTGAGTATAGACATAAGTTAAACAAGTATTGCCTTAAGAAGGCTAGCACAAACATAACAACGGATCAGAAGAGGCGAGGCCTCCTGCCTGGGAACCTCCTAAACTACTCCTGGGCGTTGGCACACTCCATGTAGTAGTAGGCTCTGGCGGTGGTGTAATAGTCGTCTCCGGCATACTCCATCTCCTGGGCTCCATCGTCTGAACGCGGAAACGTATCGAGGGGGAAAGAGAAAGCAAAGAAGCGGTGAGTACTCATCCAAAGTACTCGCAAGATTGACATCAGAACTATGCTAAGTATGCATCATTTTCAAGGGGTGGGGTCATATCTGGACTGACTGCAGAAAGCAATAATAGGAGAAGGCCTAGTCTTATCGAAGACTAGCATCTTCAACATCTTGTAGCATGAGAAGAGAGTAGACTAGTATCTCATATATAGTCATATTATTGTAGCAAATTTATTAAGTAACCACTCCCAGAGATCCTTCCTCGACTCCCTGTGAGGAAGCAATCCCGGAGCCACGTTTCATTTAAAGTAAACCACATTTATAGTTGTATAAGGTCAAGGTACAACTCCAAGTCGTCCTGTTACCGTGGACACGACTATTAGAATAGATAAGTTCTTCCCTGTAGGGGTGCACCACATTTCCAACACGCTTGATCACCTCTGGCCGGACACACTTTCCGGGGTAATGTCCGGCCTTGGGATCCAAAACGTCGTCGCCCCACCTAGACTCAATGAAGAGGCCAGCCCGCCGGTCTACTCCTAAGCGCACAGGTTCGTGGGCCCACTTGCCCTTGCACTGCTGCATGATGCGTACGCGGCCAGAAGCAAACCTAGTACACTCCATCCGGGAGCTGTACCTTCCAGCCCAATCCGGCGCACGCCGCTCCATTGTTGACGTCCGAAGAGCTTTGGCTGATACAACAATGCTGAGCACCCATAACTTCTCCCACGTGAAGGTTTAGTGCATAAAAAGGTCAACGACCTACTCGGATCAAATACCCAACCCATTAGCATTTTATTAGTGCGGGGCAAGATCGAACCATATTGCAGGCCGTCGCCCCGCCAATAACACTCGGGTGCCTTACCGGCGCACCCCACCAAATCTTTCTCACACGGGTACCCTTGGGGCCGACCCGTCTCAGAACTATCGGGAACTCAGGTCCACCTCAACAGAGTGGTACCGCCTGTCCCTTCAGTCCCATCATGTTAGTACAGTGCCAAGTCAATAGTAACTGTGTGGTTATAACATCAAGAAGGGAGCTGAGGAATCACCCTCAATGATCTCCGCTCGATGTAACCGTCAAGGTGGACTTTAGAGGAATCACCCTCGAGGGTCCCACCTTGAGGGGTTGCACGATAGAGACATCGTCGGGAATGGTGAAGGAGGAATCACCCTCGATAACCACAACCGACTAGCTGCACTACAGGGCTAACATCATGAGTACTTCGCGAGGTGTCACCCTCGGTACTTGATAGTAGCACTGCAGAGTCATACAATTTAGGGGAGTGTGGTGATGTGAGTGGCCTGGCTTGTCAGTAAGTTGACCGAGTTTTCGAGTCGTCGAGTCGTCGGGTTGTCGAGTCTTTGATGAGGAAGCAGGGGCAATTGGGACTAAGGGGTCACTGGGGATTCTCTAACCAACCTATACTGAGCAGTTGATATGATTGCAGGAATAGAAACAGTTCATCAAAATTAGGCTATGCATCAGAATAGGAGCTACCTAATATAGTAGCAAAATCTAATGCAAGAATAAGATGGAAAGAAACAGGCGATATCAGAATGCTCAAGGGGGGTTGCTTGCCTTGCTGCTCTGCGGCAAAAGGTTGATCGTCAAACGCGTAGTCGTACTCGGCAGCAGCGTTAGTCTTGGGGTCTACCAGAGAGAAGAGGGGGGAAGAAACAATAATTATAAATCACAAATGCAACACGATGCATGGCATGGCAATATGCAGGGCTAGGTATGCACTAACACAATAATACACGTCGTAGACGGGTCGGAAGAATATCTGATGATATTTCCTGGGTCTCTGGCTTTTACCGAGTAGATGAAAACGATGGAAAAGTTTGAGGTTTGCTATGCTAGGAGCATGTGACAGACTAACGGACTGCGTATTCGGATTCGTAAGATTTTTCTGATCAACTTTCATGTATAAAATATTTTCATCCGAGTTACGGATTATTTTATATTAATTTTTAAATATTAAAAAATATTCGAAAATAAACAGATTTAATTTAATTCGGAAAATACATTTATGACATCATCATGACATCATGCTAATGTCAGCAGTCAACAGCGGTCAAACTGACATGCGGGTCCCATTTGTCAAAGTCGCATTGGCTAATCCATGTTTAATTAACTGTTAATCAGGTTAATTAGTGGGGTGGGACCCACCTGTCATACTCTGGTTAAGTTAATTAATTAACAGACTAATTAACTAACATAATAAGCTTTAATTAACAGACTAATTAACACTTTAATTAATTAATCTAATTAATCTTAATCATCCAATTAATTAATTTAACATTATTAAAAATTTTATATATAATTCTATTAAAACGTTTTGGGGGGTGGGGCCCCCATGTCATTGGGCTAGGGGGTGGGTCGTCCCCACCTGGCAGTGGCCCATGGCCACACACACAGGCAAAGTTGCGGCACGAGGCCCTGGCCAGGGGGCGGGCACGACGGTGGAGGTGGCCCGGCGAGGGCCACTGACGGCAGGAGCGTGGCGACGCAGGAATCGCCGGCAGCGGGCCCGGCAAGGCGCGGTTAGGCAGCGGCGGGCAGCGCGGTGAGTGGGGGACGCACGTGGTGAGGGGGCGAGCGCGGCCGCGCGAGTGCGCGCATGGCTACACGGGTGGTGCAAGGGGCCGTAGCGGCGGCAGCGATGCGCGATGGCGAGCAGCGAGCGGGGGGTCACGACGGTGATGGATTGGGCTAGGGGAAGGAGGGGAAGGCCTTGGCCGGGGGCCTCACTGGCGATGCAGGGTTGTGGGGGCGGCGAGGCTCGGTTGAGCCGACGAGGGGGCGATGAGGGAATCTGGCGGGCTAAGGCCGGGCCGACGGGAAGGAGTGGGTCGACGGTGGTGGCGCCGATGGCCTCGAGCGGCGACGGTGGCTCATTGGGGAGGCGAGGCTGGGCCGGCGTGGGCGTTCACAACGGCGGGCGGCGTCGGCATGGGAGCGGGGCAGACTAGTAGCGACGGGCGTCGTGGGAAGGGGCGAGGCGGCCGACAGGGAGGCTGGGGCCTCTTCCCCGATCCGATCTGGATCGGGAGGAGAGGGGGGAGGGGGGTATAGCCACGGGGTGGCTATCGGTGGGAGGGGAGATGCGCCGAGGGTCAACTGGGCCGGCCAGCTGGGCCACAGCCCAGTTGGACCAGGGGGCTTTTTTTCCTTTTATTAGTTTAGCACTATTGGGACTACACAAAAATATGTGATCATGTCCATAATTCAAAGTGTAATTTTAGACAGCGCCACAAAAGAGATTAGGGGCAATTGAAACTACTCTAGGAATTTATATAACTTGAAAGGCATTTAATAATTGCTTTCATATATGTTAAAATAGTTTTGAGGCACAAAACCATACGATAAAATGTTGGTTCCAATTTTAGAATAGCTTAGGGAATAATTGCAACCTGAGCATGATTTTTAATTTGAGGTTTTGTAAAACTTTTAATTCCACTTGTCAAATAATGTTGATTTGCATTGGGATTTGAATGAGAGAATGATTTCAACAGTGTTCACACATGGATTAGAAAATAGATTAGCATAATCCTCAGATTACTGTAGCTTGATTATAGAGTTTACTGTAGCGCTTAATCCGGGGCGTCACAGATCCCCTATACTTGTGGGTCATCAAGACTCTTTTCTGGCGCCGTTGCCGGGGAGTGAAGCGCCTTTGGTGAGTGGAACTTGGTAAGGAAAAATTTACATAGTGTGCTGAAATTTACTGTCACTTGTTACTATGGAAAATAATCCTTTGAGGGGCTTGTTCGGGGTATCTTCACCTCGATCATAAGCACAACAAGCTGCTCCTCAACCTACTACACCTTCTGCACCTACTGAAAATATTTATTATGAAATTCCTTCGAGTATGATAGAGAAACTGCTAGCTAATCCTTATGCAGGAGATGGAACACTACATCCTGATTTGCATCTAATCTATGTAGATGAAGTTTGTGGATTATTTAAGCTTACAGGTTTGCCCGAGGATGTTGTCAAGAAGAAGGTATTTCCTTTATCTTTGAAGGAGACAGCATTATTATGGTATAGGCTATGTGATGATATTGGATCATGGAACTACAACCGACTGAAAATGGAATTTCATCAGAAGTTCTATCCTATGCATCTGGTTCATCATTATTGGAATTATATTTACAATTTTTGGCCTCGTGAAGGAGAAATAATCGCTCAAGCTTGGGGGAGGCTTAAGTCAATGTTATATCCATGCCCCAACCATGAGCTCTCAAGAGAAATTATTATTCAGAATTTTTATGCTCAATTCTCATAATGATCGATCCATGCTTGATACTTCTTGCTCTGGTTCTTTTATGAAGAAAGATATGGAATTCAAATAGGACTTATTGGAAAGAATTAAACGCAAGTCTGAAGATTGGGAACTCGACGAAGGTAAGGAGTCAGGTATAAACCTTAAGTTTGATTCTGTTAAATCCTTTATGGATACTGATACGTCTCCAACGTATCTATAATTTTTGATTGTTCCATGCTATTATATTATCTGTTTTGGATGTTCTATATGCATTAATATGCCATTTTATATTATGTGTAAGACTAACCTATTAATCTAGAGCCTAGTGCCAGTTTTCTGTTTTTTCCTTGTTTTTGAGTTTCGCAGATAAGGAATATTAAACGGAGTCCAAACAGAATAAAACCTTCGGAATAATTTTTCTAGAACGAAAGGAAACTACGAGACTTGAGAACCAAGGCAGAGAAGACACCATGGGGCCACAAGCCCTAGGGGTGCGACTAGGGGGATAGGCCGCACCGGGCAGGTTTGTGGGCCCACGGCAGCTCCCCTAACCCTAATCTTTGGCCTATATATTCCCAAATATTCCATCATTATCAGAACGAGCCACAAAAAGACTTTTCCGCCGCCAGAAGCCTCCGTTCTCGAGAAATCCAATCTTGGAGCCTTTTCTGGTAATCTGTCGGAGGGGGATTTGATCACGGAGGGCATCTACATCAACTCCATTGCCCCTCCGATAATGCGTGAGTAGTTCACCACAGACCTACGGGTCCATAGCTAGTAGCTTGATGGCTTATTCTCTCTCTTTGCTTCTCAATACCATGTTCTTCATGATCTTCATGGAGATCTATCCGATGTAATACTCTTTTGCGGTGTGTTTGTCGAGATCCGATGAATTGTGGGTTTATGTTCAGATTATCCATGAATATTATTTGAGTCTTTCCTGAATTCTTATATGCATGATTTCATATCTTTGCAAGTCTCTTCAAGTTATTCGTTTGGTTTGGCCAACTAGATTGGTAATTCTTGCAATGCGAGAAGTGCCTAGTTTTGGGTTCAATCTTGCGGTGTCCTCACCCAGTGACAAAGTAGGGGTAGAGAGGCACATATTGTATTGTTGCCATCAAGGGTAAAAAGATGGGGTTTTCATCATATTGCTTGAGTTTATCCCCCTACATCATATCATCTTACTTAATGCGTTACTCTGTTCTTTATGAACTTAATACTCTAGATGCACGCATGAGTCGATCGATGTGTGGAGTAATAGTAGTAAATGCAGTATCGTTTTAGTCTACTTGTCACGGACGTGATGCCTATATGCATAATCATTGCCTTGGATATCTGCATAATTATTCGCATTTCTATCAATTGCTTGACAGTAATTTGTTCACCCACTGTAATACTTGGCATCATGAGAGAAGCCATCTAGTGAAACCTATGGCCCCAGGGTCTATTTTCCATATTATACTTTCAGATCTAAAACCAAAAATACCAAAAATACTTGCTGACCTATTTTTACTTATAGTTTTACTTTCCGTTCAAGCATCCTATTATATCTATCTCTATTAGATCTCATCCTTGCAAGTAACCGTGAAGGGATTGACAACCCCTTTATAGCGTTGGGTGCAAGAGTTTGATTCTTGTGCAGGTACATCTATTGGTTACTCGTTTGTATCTCCTACTGGATTGATACCTTGGTTCCAAAAAAACTGAGGGAAATACTTATCTACTTTGCTGCGTCAAACCGTTCCTCTTCATCGGAAACCAACACATGCTCGAGAAGTAGCAAGAAGGATTTCTGGCGCCGTTGCTGGAGAGATCTACATCAAGCCTACTAGGTACCCATCACAAACTCATCTCTTGCATTTACATTATTTGCCTTTTGCCTCTCGTTTTCCTCTCCACCACTTCACCAATTTACCGTTTTATTCGCCCTCTTTGTTGTTTCCCTTTTTCTCGTCGGATCTCTTTTGTTTGCTTGCGTTGCAATGTGCTTCCTATTTGCTTGCATCTTCGCTTGCTAAAAATCTATTGTTATGGATCCTCATCCACTTGCTAATCTTTTCAAAAGACCAAATTATGATGAACCAATTGCTAGTGAGTTGAGTGTACTTGATTATCTCTATGAAGTTTTGCTTGATATTCGTGAATCTGAAAATTGTGATGAAGTGATTCATGATGTTTCCTTGAATGAAAAGCATGATTGCAATGATATTTTTATAAATTTTATTAATGTAAATTATGTTAATTATATGCAAAACTACAAGCTTGGGTAGGCTATATTTGATGCGTTTGCCATGACCACTACTTATTGCAATGATCATGATTGGGGTGATAATGCTTCTTCTGATCTTGATAGTTCCTTTAATTGCATGATGAATATGATATTGAAAGTGGGTTTGGAAGAGTTTCAACTTTAGGAATTATTGATCCCACTATTTTGGAGAGTGTTCAATCTTATGATTTTTTTGATAAAAGTGGGTTTGGAGAGGTCATGACTTTAGTTAATGATAATCCACCTATTTTGGAAGAGTATCAACTTTGCATGCATGTGGATCATGTAGAGAAGATTTTATATGATAGTTATATTGTTGAATTCCTTCATGATTCTATTGAGATTTATTATGAGGGAGGAACATATGCTTGCAGGAATTGCAGTAATATCAAGTTTCCTCTCTATGGGTTCAAAGTTTGGAAGTTATGCTTGTTTTGCCTTCCTATGCTAGTTAATTCTTGTTCCCATAAATTTTTTGCTCACAAAATCCCCATGCATAGGAAGTGGGTTAGAATTAAACGTGCTTTAATGCTATTCATGATTCTCTATTGCATATCTCAACTACTACTTTTTATGTGAGCATCAGTGAAATCATTTTTCCTAGCTAGGGGCGTTAAACAATAGCGCTTGTTGGGAGGCAACCCAATTTTATTTTGCTTTCTGCTTTTTGCTTCTGTTTTGGTTTGTTTTCCACATTATTAATTCTTTATTAATTGTCTTTTGGTGTTTTAATTAGTTTTTGAGCCAAGTAAAACCTTTGGGGTGATCTATGGTAGTTGTTGATTTGATCTTGCTAAAAAACAGAAACTCTTCCGCTCAGTCCAGGAAGTTTCTAATTTTTTATGAGTGTCGAATTGATCTGAAGTGTTTAAAAAAGTTTCATATACAAATTTCCCTGATCTAACTAATTTTTCTGAATTTTTAAAGTTCCATAAGTATTCGAAGTTTACAGATTGCTATAGACTGTTCTATTTTTGACAGATTCTGTTTTCTTTGTATTGTTTGCTTATTTTGATGCATCTATGGGTCGTATCGGGGGGCATGAGTCATGGAAAGGTTAGAGTACAGTAGGTATTACACAAATACAAATAAATAATGAGTTCACAAAATTACCTAAAGTGGTGATTTATTTTTCTTATACTAACGGATCTCATGAGTTTCCTGTTGAGTTTTGTGTTGTGAAGTTTTCAAGTTTTGGGTCAAGATTTGATGGACTATGGAATAAAGAGTGGAAAGAGAATAATCTTGGGGATACCCAAGGCACCCCAAGTCATATTCAAGTATACCAAAAAGCTTAAGATTGGGGATTCCCAGGAAGGCATCCCCTCTTTCGTCTTCAATCATCAGTAAATTTACTTGAGGCTATATTTTTATTCACCACATGATATGTGTTTTGCTTGGAGCGTATTGTATGATATGAGCCTTTGATTTTTATTTTGCCACAATCATCCTTGATGCACACATATTTTGAGAGAGACATGCTGAATCATGAATTTATTAGAATATTCTATGTGCTTCACTTATATCTTTTGAGCTAGGCAATATTGCTCTAGTGCTTCACTTATATCTTTATAGAGCATGGTGGTGTTATATTTTGTCGAAATTATTGAACTCTAGTTCCTCACTTACATTATTTTGAGAGTTTCTTAAAACAGCACGGTAATTTGTTTAGGTTATGAATTTAGTCCTAATATAATGGTCATCCAAGAGGGATATAATAAAAAAATTCATATTAAGTGCATTAAAAACTATGAGAAGTTTGATTTGTTGCATATAGTTTTGAGATAATAGGGATGGTAATATGAGAGTCATGCTAGTGTGTAGTTGTGAATTGGAAGAGATACGTGTGTTAAAGCTGGTGATTCCCGTAGCATGCACGTATGGTGAACCGTTATGTAACAAAGTCAGAGCATGAATTGCTTAATGATTGCCGACCTTTGTGTGAGGGTCGGGAGCGCGCGATGGTTAACTCCTAACAACCTCTCCCCTAGGAGAATGCGTCTAGTGCTTTGTTTGATAAATAATAGACTTTTCCAATAAGTATGTGAGTTCTTTATGACTAATGTCGAGTCCATGTATTATACTCACTCTCACCCTTCCATCTTTGCTAGCCTCTCTAGTACAGCGCAACTTTTGCCGGTACACCAAACCCTCCTTCCTCAAAACAGCCACAATATATTCCTCAAAACAGCCACCATACCTACCTATTATGGCATTTCCATATCCATTCCAAGATATATTGCCATGCAACTTCCACAATGTAGTTTTTCTATGACTTGCATCATCACTTCATATTGCATATAGAGTCATATTTTGTCATAGGAATCGAGTTGTAATGTATTTTCCTTTGAATTATAAGTAAATACAAGTATGATGATTTTTCATTAATAGAGCATTGTCCCATGAGAGAAAAGGATGATGGAGGCTATGACTCCCTCACAAGTTGGGATGAGTATCCGGACTTTACAAAAAATAAAAGAGGCCAGCGAGGCCCAAACAAAAAAATAAAAGAGGCCAACGAATCCCACCAAAATAAATATATATATACATACATATATATATATATATAAATGTGAGAAAGATAGAAGGGACAATTGCTACTACCTTTTTTCACACTTGTGCTTCAAAGTAGCACCATGATCTTCATGATAGAGAGTCTCCTATTTTCTCACTTTCATATAACTAGTGGATATTCATTATGCATGACCAATTAGTTTTCTTTTTGATCTTTCATACACTTATAGCTCTAAGTGCATTTGTTGCATGGCAATCCCTACTCACTCACATTGGTATCTATTGACGGGCATCTCCATAGCCCGTTGATACGCCTAGTTGATGTGAGACTATCTTCTCCTTTTTTTCCTTGCACTTCCTTCATATTCTATTTCACCTATAATGCTATATCTATGGCTCACGCTCATGTATTGCGTGAGAGTTGAAAAGGTTTGAGAACACCAAAAGTGTGAAATAATTGCTTGACTGGTTCATCGGGGTTGTGCATGATTTAGATACTTTGTGTGGGGAATATGGAGCATAGCCAGACCATATGATTTTGTAGGGATGACTTTCTAAGGCCATGTTATTTTGAAAGGACACGACTACCTTGTTGGTGTGCTCGAAGTATTACTATTTTTATGGCAATATTAGACTATTGTTTTGAATCCTACAAATCTAAATATTCATGCCACAATAAAGAATATTACATGGATAAATATGTCAGGTAGCATTCCACATCAAAAATTCTGTTTTTATCATTTACCTACTTAAGGACAAGCAGGAATTAAGCTTGGGGATGCTGATACGTCTCCAACGTATGTATAATTTTTGACTGTTCCATGCTATTCTATTATCTGTTTTGGATGTTTTATATGCATTAATATGCTATTTTCTATTATTTTTGGGACTAACCTATTAATCTAGAGCCTAGTGCCAGTTTTTTTTCCTTGTTTTTGAGTTTCGCAGATAAGGAATATTAAACGGAGTCCAAGCAGAATAAAACCTTCGGAATAATTTTTTCTCGAACAAAAGGAGACTACGAGACTTGAGAACCAAGGTAGAGGAGACACCGTGGGGCCACAAGCCCTAGGGGCGCCGACAGGGGGGTAGGCCACGCTGGGCAGGCTTGTGGGCCCATGACAGCTCCCCTAACCCTAATCTTCGGCCTATAAATTCCCAAATATTCCATCATTATCAGAACGAGCCACAAAAACACTTTTCCACCGCCAGAAAGCCTCCGTCCCGAGAGATCCAATCTTGGAGCCTTTTCCGGCAATCTGCTGGAGGGGGATTCGATCACAGAGGGCATCTATATCAACTCCATTGCCCCTCCGATGATGCGTGAGTAGTTCACCACAGACCTACGGGTCCATAGCTAGTAGCTAGATGGTTTATTTTCCTTCTTTGATTCTCAATACCATGTTCTTCATGATCTTCATTGAGATCAGATTATCCATGAATATTATTTGAGTCTTTCCTGAATTCTTATATGCATGATTTCATATATTTGCAAGTCTCTTTGAGTTATTGGTTTGGTTTGGCCAACTAGATTGGCAATTATTGCAATGGGAGAAGTGCTTAGTTTTGGGTTCAATCTTGCGGGGTAGCAAGGCACATATTGTATTGTTGTCATCAAGGGTAAAAAGATGGGGTCTTCATCATATTGCTTGAGTTTATCCCTCTACATCATGTCATCTTATTTAATGCATTAATCTATTGTTTATGAACTTAATACTCTAGATGCAGGCAGGAGCCGGTCGATTTGTGGAGTAATAGTAGTAGATGCGAAATCGTTTCGGTCTACTTGTCACAGACTTGATGCCTATATGCATAATCATTGCCTTGGATATCTGCATAATTATTCGCTTTTCTATCAATTGCTCGACAGTAATTTGTTCACCCACCGTAATACTTGCCATCATGAGAGAAGCCATCTAGTGAAACCTATGGCCCCCAGGTCTATTTCCAATATTATACTTTCAGATCTAAAACCAAAAGTACCAAAAATACTTGCTTCCTTATTTTTACTTTTAGTTTTACTTTCGGTTCAAGAATCCTATTATATCTATCTCTATTAGATCTCATCCTTGCAAGTAACTGTGAAGGGATTGACAACCCCTTTATAGCATTGGGTGCAAGAGTTTGATTCTATGTGCAGGTACATCTATTGGTGACTCGCTTGTATCTCCTACTGGATTGATACCTTGGTTCTCAAAATCTGAGGGAAATACTTATCTAGTTTGCTGCATCAAACCGTTCATCTTCACGAGAAACCAACGCATGCTCGAGGAGTAGCAGATACCGATGCTTTTCGTGAATTTGGCACCAAATATATACTTGACTCTGAAATAGTAGCTTCTTTTTGTGAATCTTTTGCTACTCATGTTGATCTCCCTAAGGATAAGTGGTTTAAATATATCCTCCCATTGAAGAGAAAGTAGTTGAAGCAGTTAAAGTTGAAGAGGAAACTATTACTTATAATGTTGATCCTGTTATCCCTACTGCTTACATTTAGAAACCACCCTTCCCTGTTAGGATAAAAGAACATGCTAAAGCTTCAACTGTGGTCCTTAAGAGTTGTATTAGAACTCATACACCCCCTAAACAAATTAAAGTTGAACATAGTATTGCTATGGTTAAAGTTCTCTTGGTTGATAATATTGATGGGCATGTTATTCATTTCTGTGATGAAGCGGCTAGAATTGATAGACCTGATACTAAGCATAAACATAGACCAGTTGTTGGCGTGCCTATTGTTTCTGCTAAAATAGGAGATGATTGTTATCATGGCTTGTGTGATATGGGTGCTAGTGTAAGTGCAATCCCCTATTCCTTATACCAAGAAATCATGCATGATATTGCACCAGTTGAACTAGAGGAAATTGATGTTACTATTAAGCTTGCTAATAGAGACACTATTGCACCGATGGGGATTGTTAGAGATGTTGATGTCTTGTGTGGGAAAGTAAAATATCCTGCTGATTTTCTTGTTCTTGGTTCCCCACAAGATAATTTTTGTCCCATTATATATGGCAGACCCTTCTTGAATACTGTTAATGCTAGGATTGATTGTGAGAAAGAAATAGTTCCTGTGAGTTTTGGGGATGTGTATCATGAGTTTAATGTCTCTAAATTTCGTAGACAACCCCAGGACAAAGAATTGCCTTGTAAAGATGAGATTATTGGTCTTGCTTCTATTGCTGTGCCTCCTACTGATCCTTTAGAACAATATTTGCTAGACCATGAAAATGATATGTATATGAATGAGAGGAATGAAATAGATGAAATTTTCTTTGATCAATAGCCAATTTTGAAACAAAACTTACCTGTTTCAATACTTGGGGATCCTCCTCCACCCAAGGGTGATCCCATGTTTGAGCTCAAGCAATTACCCGATACCTTGAAATATGCTTATCTTGATGAAAAGGAGATATGTCCTGTTATTATTAGTGCTAACCTTTCAGAGCGTGAAGAAAACAAATTATTGAAAACACTGAGGAAGCACCATGCTGCTATTGGTTATACTATTGATGACCTTAAGGCCATTAGTCCCACTCTATGTCAGCATAAAATTAATATGGAGCCTAATGCCAAACCAGTTATTGATCACCAACGATGATTGAACCCTAAGATGAAAGAAGTGGTAAGAAAAGAAATACTAAAGCTTCTGGAGGCAGGTATAATTTATCCTATTGCCGATAGTAGATGGGTTAGTCCCGTCCATTATGTCCCTAAGAAGGGAGGCATTACCATTGTTCCTAATGATAAAAATCAATTGATCCCGCAAAGAATTGTTACAGGTTATAGAATGGTAATCGATTTTAGGAAATTAAATAAAGCTACTAAGAAAGATCATTACCCTTTACCTTTTATTGATCAAATGCTAGAAATATTATCCAAACATACTCATTTTTGCTTTCAAGATGGTTACTCTGGTTTCTCTCAGATACCTGTATCAAGCTAGGATCAAGAAAAAACCACTTTTACTTGCCCTTTCGGTACCTTTTCTTATAGACATATGCCTTTTGGTTTATGCAATGCACCTGCTACCTTTCAAAGATGTATGATGGCTATATTCTCAGACTTTTGTGAAAAGATTCTTGAGGTTTGCATGGATGATTTTTTCGTTTATGAAACTTCATCTGATGTTTGTTTGAGCAACCTTGACCGAGTTTTGCAGAGATGTGAAGAAACTAATCTTGTCTTGAACTGGGAAAAGTGCCACTTTATGGTTAATGAAGGTATTGTCTTGGGGCACAAGATCTCCGAAAGAGGTATTGAAGTTGATAAAGCTAAAGTTGATGCTATTGAAAAAAGCCGTGCCCTACGGATATCAAAGGTATAAGAAGTTTCCTTGGTCATGCTAGTTTCTATTGGAGGTTTATCAAATATTTCTCTAAGATTTCTAGGCCTCTCACAAATATTTTGCAAAAAGATGTCCCATTTGTTTTTGATGATGATTGTGTGGAAGCATTTGAAATTCTTAAGAATGCCCTAATTACCGCACCTGTTGTTCAACCACCCGACTGGAACCTACCCTTTGAAATTATGTGTGATGCTAGTGATTATGCTGTTGATGCTGTTCTAGGACAAAGAGTCGATAAGAAATGAAATGTTATGCATTATGTTAGTAAAACTCTAGACAATTCTCAAATAAACTACGCTACTACTGAAAAAGAATTTTTAGCAGTCGTGTTTGCTTGTGATAAGTTTAGACCTTATATTGTTGATTCCAAATTAACTGTTCACACTGATCATGCTGCTATTAACTACCTTATGGAGAAGAAAGATGCTAAACCTAGACTTATTAGGTGGGTCCTTCTGCTACAAGAATTTGATTTGCAGATCATTTATAGAAAGGGTGCTGATAACCCTGTGGCAGATAACTTGTCTAGGTTAGAAAATGTTCTTGATGACCCACTACCTTGATGATAGATTTCCCAATGAACAATTAGCTGTCGTAAATGCTTCACACAATGCTCCATGGTATGCTGATTATGCCAATTACATTGTTGCTAAATTTATACCGCCTACTTTCACATACCAACAAAATAAAAAGTTCTTCTATGATTTAAGGCATTACTTTTGGGATAATCCACACCTTTATAAAGAAGGAATAGATGGTATTATTAACGTTGTGTACCTGAGCATGAACAGGAACATATCTTACGCAAGTGTGACTCCGAAGCCTACGGAGGACACCACGCTGGAGATAGAACTGTACATAAGGTACTACAATCTGGGTTTTATTGGCGTACTCTCTTCAAGGATGCTCATAAGTTTGTCTTGTCTTGTGATGAATGTCAAAGAATTGGTAATATTAGTAGACATCAGGAAAAGCCTATGAATTACTCTCTTGTTATCGAACCATTTGATGTTTGGGGTTTTGATTATATGGGGCCTTTTCTACAATCTAATGGGTATACTCATATTCTAGTTGTTGTTGATTATGTTACTAAGTGGGTAGAAGCTATTCCAACTAGTAGCTCTGATCATAACACTTCTATTAAAATGCTTAAATAAGTTACTTTCCCTAGATTTGGAGTCCCTAGATATTTGATGACTGATGGCCGTTCACACTTTATTCATGGCGCTTTCCACAAATTTCTCGCTAAATACGATGTTAATCATATAATTGCATCTCCTTATCAGCCTTAGTCTAGTGGTCAAGTAGAATTGAGCAATAGAGAAATTAGATTGATTTTGCAGAAGACTGTTAATAGATCTAGGAAGAATTGGTCTAAGAAACTTGACGATGCATTGTGGGCTTATAGAACTGCTTACAAAACCCCTATGGGTATGTCTCCGTATAAGATGGTTTATGGTAAAGCATGTCACTTACCTCTAGAGCTAGAACATAAAGCTTATTGGGCAATCAAAGAGGTCAATTATGATTTCAAACTTGCTAGTGAGAACAGGTTATTTGACATTAGCTCACTTGACGAATGAAGAACCCAAGCCTATGAGAATGCCATGTTGTTTAAAGGAAAGGTTAAGAGATGGCATGATAGAAGGGTACAAAAGCGTGAATTTAATGTAGGTGATCATGTCTTGCTATACAATTCTCGTTTAAGATTTTTTGCAGGAAAACTTCTCTCTAACTGGGAAGGTCCTTACATTATCGAGGAGGTATACCATTCCGGTGCCATCAAGATTAACAATACCGAAGGCGCAAACCCGAAGGTGGTGAATGGTCAAAGAATCAAACATTATATCTTAGGTACTCCCATAGATGTTGAAACCAATATCATCAACACCATAACTCCAGAGGAGTACATTAGGGAGACTTACCAGAACGTTTCAGACTCCGAAAAGGAATAGGTATGTGGTACAGTAAGTAAAAAGACTCCAAAACTTTTTCAATGGCAATTTTTATCTGTTTTGGAATATTTAAAAATTAGGAAAATTTAAAGTAGTCCGAATAGTGCACGAGGAGGTGACAAGCCTGCAGGGCACGCCCCTAGGCTTGTGGCCACCTCGTGCACCTTACGGACTCCGTTTTCTTGTGGCATACTCCTTCGGGTCAGTAAAAATTCATTATATAATCTCCCGAAGGTTTTTACTCTCATATCACGACAATATCTCCTGTTTTTGTTTTAAGCTGTTTTTGCAGCAGTTTAGATCAATATGACGTCCCCAAGTTCTTCGAACAACAAGTTCTTCGAGAAGGTCATCAACCCCCTACCTTGCAGAGGTGCTGCAACACCCTCAAACCATTGAGAAGCGTGAGGGGGTTCTACACATCCGTGATGTTGAGGGGCCAAAGAAAACCGGAAGTGTGGAGACAAGGCTTGAAGCAATGGAGCAGCAAGTCTTCAAGTGCCAAGGGATGGTGGAACGGGGAATCAATGCCAATCATACGATGATCATGGAGTTTACCCATAAACGCAAGCTAGATGCCAAGGACATCGGGGATCACATCTTCAAGCTTTACGAGAAAATCGAGCACGTCCAAACCCAGAACTATGACCTGCAAAACCAAAAGTATGAGTATGAATACAGATTTAAGAGAATGAGTTTGGCTGCATATTTGAGGATTCCGGAGACTCGTTCATCCTTTTACGATGGTGAGACTATGCCTCGGAGAACAGAGGACAAGCTTTCAACCTCATCAATAACTCCAACATCACCACCTCCGAAGCAACACAACTAAACACATGGGTATGGGCACTCCCCTTGGCTAGCGCCAGGCTTGGGGGAGGGACCCTGCTATCGTATCACCATCACATCTTTTATTTTTATTTTTATTTTTATCATCTTTTCTTAGTTCAATCCTTTTGGTTATATCTTGATCTAGTAGAATAAAGTTTTCGTGTGATCTAGTTTTGAGTCTTTGCTTTATGATTCCTCCTATGTAAGCAAGTCCATGAGATATACAATAAAAAGTGTTTTTGAGTTGAGGGCTTTCTTTGTTTGGCGTGATATTGATCGTGAGAAACATGGAGTAGAAAGAAGTATATAATAAAAGCAAAGAGTATATATGATGATCTTATGGGGAGTGACGACTTTACATACAGGAAGTATGTTGATTCAAACTTGTTGTGGGTTGACAAACATAGATGTTGGTTATTGGGGAAATTAAAAGGAAGAAATAAAGGAAGAGAGGTTCACATATAAATATAATATCTTGGACATCTTTTATGATTGTGAGCACTCATTAAAATATTATATGTTAAGAAGTTGATGTTGGACAAGGAAGACAACATAATGGTTTATGTTTGCTTATTTTCGAATAGATGTTCTATTGTTATAGATCCCTCAACATGTGTCGCTTGCTTCCACCTCATATTAGCCAAAACTTCCGCACCAAGTAGAGATACTATTTGTGCAGCCAAGCACCCTTAACCCAGTTTTGCCATGAGAGTCCACCATACATACCTATGGATTGATTAAGATCCTTCAAGTAAGTTGTCATCGGTGCAGACAATAAAAATTGCTCTCTAAATATGTGTGATCTATTAGTGCGAGGAAAATAAACTTTATATGAACTTGTTATAGGGAAGAAATAAAAGCGATGGACTGCATAATAAAGTTCTCTATCACAAGGGGCAATATAAAGTGACATTCTTTTACATCAAAGGATTACGCATCCAACTATAAAAGCGCATGACAACCTTTGCTTCCCTCTGCGAAGGGCCTATCTGTTACTTTTATTTTCTAGTACTTACCTTTATGCAAGAGTCGTGGTGATCTCCATCACTTTCTCTATTTCACCTTTATCTTCTGGCAAGCGTCACGTGTTGGGGAATGATCTAGACACATATATCCACTCGGAAGTGGACGAGCATGATTTATTACTGTTGACATTACCCTTGAGGTAAATAGTTGGGAGGCAATGCTATAAGCCCCTATCTTTCTCTATGTCCAATTGAAGCTTTGAACTCATAGGTACCTCGTGAGTGTTACCAATGATGAAAGACTAAAAGATTATTGAGTATGTGGATTTGCTTTACAATCTCTTATATTGACTCTTTCCTACGTTATGATAAATTGGAATTGCTTCAATGACTGAGATCATAGTTTGTCGGTTCTCAATAGAGTTCTTGATTCGTACTGTACCATTGTGAATGAATTTTTACTTTAGCATAAGAAATTATATGTCAACATATGTTGCTGTTCTAAAGATGATCATGATGCCTTCATGTCTGTATTTTATTTTATTGACACCTCTATCTCTAAACATGTGAGAATATTTATCGATTTCGGCTTTCGCTTGAGGACAAGCGAGGTCTAAGCTTGGGGGAATTGATACATCCATTTTGCATCATGCTTTTATATTGATATTTATTGCATTATGGGCTGTTATTACACATTTTTGTATAACACTTATGCCTTTTCTCTCTTATTTTACAAGGTTTACATGAAGAGGGAGAATGCCGGCAGCTGGAGTTCTCGATTGGAAAAGGAGAAAATCTGAGATACATATTCTGCACAACTACAAAAGTGCTGAAAATCTATGGAGAACTATTTTGGAATATATAGAAAATATTGGGCGAAAGAAATACATCGGAGCACCCACCAGGCAGCCACAAGCCTGCAGGGCGCGCCCTACCCCCTAGACGCGCCCCTGGGCTTGTGGCCCACCTGGCAACCCTCTGATGCCCATCTTCTGCTATATTGAGGGTTTCGACCTGAAAAAAATCAGAACAGAGCTTTCGAGACAAAGCGCCGCCATCTCGAGGCGGAACTTGAACAGAACCAATCTAGAGCTCCGGCAGGGCGATCCTATCGGGAAACTTCCCTCCGGGAGGGGGAAATCGAAGCCATTGTCATCACCAACAATCCTCACATCGAGCCAGGGTCAATCTCCATCAACATCTTCATCAGCACCATCTCCTCTCCAAACCCTAGTTCATCTCTTGTATCCGATCTTTGTCTCAAAACCTTAGATTGGTACCTGTGGGTTGCTAGTAGTGTTGATTACTCCTTGTAGTTGGTTTACTTGGTGGAAGATCATATGTTCAGATCCATGATCATCATTAATACTCGTCTGATTATGAACATGCATATGCTTTGTGAGTAGTTTCGTTTGTTCCTGAGGACATGGGATAAGTCTTGTTATAAGTAATCATGTGAATTTGGTATTCGTTCAATATTTTGATGAGATGTATCTTGTCTCTCCTCTAGTGGTGTCATGTGAACGTCGACTACATGACACTTCACCATTGTTTGGGCCTAGAGGAAGGCATTGGGAAGTAATAAGTAGAGGATGGGTTGCTAGAGTGGCCGAAGCTTAAACCCTAGTTTATGCGTTGCTTCGTAAGGGGCTGATTTGGATCCACATGTTTCATGCTATGGTTAGATTTATCTTAATTCTTCTTTCGTAGTTGCGGATGGTTACGAGAGGGGTTAGCCATAAGTGGGAGGCTTGTCCAAGTAAGGGCAGCACCCAAGCACCGATCCACCCACATATCAAATTATCAAAGTAACGAACGCGAATCATATATGCATGATGAAAGCTAGCTTGACAGAAATTCCCATGTGTCCTCGGGAGCGCCTAGCTTTATATAAGAATTTGTCTAGGCTTGTCCTTTGCTGCAAAAAGGATTGGGCCACCTTGCTGCACCTTTGTTACAATTGTTACTTGCTACCCGTTATGAATTATCTTATCACATTACTATCTGTTACCGATAATTTCAGTGCTTGCAAAGAATACCTTACTGAGAACCGCTTGTCATTTCCTTCTGCTCCCTGTTGGGCTAGACACTCTTACTTATCAAAAGGACTACGATAGATACCCTATACTTGTGGGTCATCACGGGTCACCCACCTGCTTAGGAAGCCGATCTGACCATCCCTCACGTTGCCTAGCGGAGGAAGGTACGGACCCTTCAACAAAGAGGAGGTCGGATGGGATCCAGAAGAGAGGGTGGTATGAAGGGGAGGTCAGCGGTGGAAGCAAAACGACCCCATCGAGGGATGCTTTCAACATTATGATCACCACACTACATCCACTCTTATTCACAACACATTCAAGGAAACACTATGATTCGCTCATCAACATTTGCTTCTTCTTGCACTCACCCAACACCATCGTGAGGATCTACAAGAGTTTGAACCTCCCTTCACAAAACTAGAAATTTGTGGGACATGCCTAGTGAGAAAAGCAGTGTGCCGGTTTTTACTTTATCATTTCTATTCTTTCATTCTTCTCTCATGTCTCAATAATTAAGAAAAAGCCATTAATTCAAAACACAATTTTGTCTTTCAACATACTTAAATTAAATAAAAATATTCTTTCGTTTCTTAATCTATTTTACTAATATAATAACTAATATGTATTTTTTTTGTTGCGCTCGTGTTGCTGCTGATTCGGTTTTCACGTTTGGGCTTTTTTCGGCTGGCGGGTCATCCACCTGGTGAGGAAGCTGGACTGCCCCTCCCCCACATTTCCTAGCGGAGGAAGGCACGAACCCTTAAACAGAGAGGAGGTCGGATGGGATCAAGAAGTGAGGGTGGTATGAAGGGGAGGTTGGCGATGGAAGCAATGCGACCCCATCGGTGGATGGTTTGAACGTCATGATCACCACACTAAAGCCGCTCTTATTCATAACACATTGAAGGAAACACTAGGATTCCACCATAAACATTTACTTCTTCATGCACTCATCCAACACCATCTTGAGGATCTAAAAGAGTTTGAACCTCCCTTCACAAAACTGTACATTTATGGGACATGCCTAGTGAGAAAAGTAGTGTGTGGTTTTTTTCTTTATAATTTCTCTTCTTCCATTCTTCTCTTATGTCTCAATAATTAAAAAAGTCAGTAATTCAAGACACAATTTTATCTCTTGATTTAGTAAATTAAATAAAAATATTCTTTGGTGTATGAATCTCTTTTACTAATATAATAGATATTGTGCCTTTTTTGCCGCGCGCGTGTCCCTGCTGATTCGGTTTTCACGTTTGGGCTTTTTTTGGCTGGCGGGTCACCCACCTGGTCACGAAGCCAATCTGCCCATCCCCCACGTTGCCTAGAGGAGGAAGGCACGGACCCTTCAATAGAGAGGAGGTCGGATGGGATCAAGAAGAGAGGGTGGTATGAAGGGGAGGTCGGCGGTGGAAGTAAGATGACCCCATGGACGGATGCTTTGAACGTCATGATCACCACACTAAAGACGCTCTTATTCACAACACATTCAAGGAAACACTAGGATTCCCTCATCAACATTTGCTCCTTCATGCACTCATCCAACACCATCGCGAGGATCGACAAGAGTTTGAACCTCCCTTCACAAAAATGGAAATTTATGGGACCTGCCTCGTGAGAAAAGCAGTTTGTGGGTTTTGTTCTTATCATTTCTCTTTTTTCATTATTCTCTCATGTCTTATTAATTAAAAAGGCAATAATTCAAGTAACCGTTTTGTCTCTCAACATGGTTAAACTAAATTAAAATATTTTTTCATTTTTGAATCACTTTTACTAATATAATAAATTATATGTCTTTTTTTGCTGCGCCCGTGTGGATGCTGATTTGCTTTTCGGGATAGGGATTTTTCCGATTGGCGGGTCACCCACCTGGTCAGGAAGCCGATCTGCCCACCCCCCGTGTTGCCTACCGGAGGAAGGCACAGACCCTTCAACGAAGAGGAGGTCGGATGGGATCAAGAAGAGAGGGTGGTCTAAACGGAAGGTCGGCGGTGGAAGCAAGACGACTGCATCGGTGGATGCTTTGAACGTCAAGATCACCACACTAAAGCTACTCTTATTCACAACACATTCAAGGAAACACTAGCATCCCCTCATCAACATTTGCTTCTTCATGCACTCATCGAACACCATCATGAGGATGTACAAGCGTTTTAACCGCCCTTCAAAAAACTAGAAATTTATGGGACATACCGAGTGAGAAAAGCAGTGTGTGGGTTTTTTCTTTATCATTTCTCTTCTTCCATTATGCTCTCATGTCTCAGTAATTAAAAAGCTAGTAATTCAAGACAAAATTTTGTCTCTCAAATTAGTTAAACTAAAGAAAAATATTCTTTCATTTCTGAATCTCTTTTACTAATTTAATAAATAATATGTATTTTTTGCCGCACGCGTGTAGCTGCTGATTTGATTTTTGGATTTGGGCTTTTTCCGATTGGCGGGTCACCCACCTGGTCAGGAAGCCGATCTGCCCACCCCCCGCATGCCTACCGGATGAAGGCACGGACCCTTCAACAGAGATAAGGTCGTATGGGATGAAGAAGAGAGGGTGGTATAAAGGGGAGGTCGGCGGTGGAAGCAAGATGACCCAATCGGGGGATGCTTTGAACATCATGATCACCACACTAAAGACACTCTTATTCAGAACACATTCAAGGAAACACAATGATCCCCTCATCAACATTTGTTTCTTCATGTACTCATCCAAGACCAATGTGCGGATCTACAAGATTTTGAACCTCCCTTCACAAAACTGTAAATTTATGGGACATGCCTAGTGAGAAAAGCAGTGTGTGGGTTTTTTCCTAATCATTTCTCTTCTTCCATTCTGCTCTCATTTATCAATAATTAAAAAAAGAATGTAATTCAAGTCACAATTTTGTCTCTCAATATAGTTAAACTAAATTAAAATATTTTTTATTTTTTGAATCACTTTTACTAATATAATAAATAATATGTCTTTTTTGTTGCGCGCGTGTAGTTGCTGATTTGGTTTTCGGGTTTGGGCTTTTTTCGACTCGCAGGTCACCCACCTGGTCAGAAAGCCGATCTGCCCACCCCCTGCGTTGCCTATCAGAGGAAGGAAAGGACCCTTGAATGGAGAGGAGGTCAGATGGGATCAAGAAGAGAGGGTGGTATGAAGGGGAGGTCGGCGGTGGAAGCAAGAATACCGCATCGGTGGATGCTTTCAACGTCATGATCACCACACTAATGCCACTCTTATTCACAACACATTCAAGGAAACACTAGGATCCCCTCATCAACATTTGCTTCTTCTTGCATTTATTCAACACCATCGTGAGCATCTAAAAAAGAGTTTGAACCTCCATTCACAAAACTGGAAATTTATGGGGCATGCCTAGCGAGATAAGGAGTGTGTGGGTTCTTTCTTTATCATTTCTCTTCTTCCATTGTTCTCTCATGTCTCAATAATTAAAAAAGACAGTAATTCGAGACACAATCTTGTCTCTCAACTTAGGTAAATTAAATACAAATATTCTTTCATTTCTGAATCTCTTCTACTAATATAATAAGTAATATGTCTTTTCTGCCGCGCGCATGTCGCTTCAGATTTGGTTTTCACGTTTGGGCTTTTTTTGGCTGGCGGTTCACCCACCTGGTCAGGGAGCAGATCTGCCTATCCCCCATGTTGGTGTACTAAATTTTGGGTATATTAGTACCCCTTAGTTGTGCACGAGCAGTTGTAGCCACAACAGAGGCAAGGCCCGCCAGGGGGACTGCTGGATACAAGTACAAGGAAGTCAAGAAGACACCCAATTCATCAATCAAGACCGAAGGCCAAGGGCTGGGACCCCGGCAAGATCTTGCCAGGATGGCCTATGGAGCCCCGACAAGACATGCACCCAGCAAGACCTCGCCTTCCTGCTAGTGCATAGACCAGGTGTCATCCCACCTGGGTACGTGTCGAGGCGCCGGTGATGGGGGAGGCTAAGCAGTGCTGACACCACGGGCTCCTGTCCCGTCCCATAGAAGGTCAGGGATGCCCGACGGAGCATTAAATCCATTTGTCTTACACCGTCAGTGTTAGGTACGGTAACACTATAGCACTATACACCTCGTGTATGTACTGTACGCCACTGTTGGGAAACCCTTGGTCATATAAAAGGAGGCCCAAGGCGTTACGATGGGGGAATTTTGATCTTCGGATTTTTTTCCGACCTTCCGGCTCTCACGCGTAGCTGATGTGTACTGTTCATCACACAATGCTCCTGTAGCTATAACCCAAACACCCATAATACACAAAAGCAGGAGTAGGGTTTTACGCAGCTCAGCGGCCCGAACCTGGGTAAAAATCCCTCATGTTGCTCGTTCGATCTGCTCTTTGCACACACCACTTCCCCTCCGAACTGAAAGGGATCCTAACGACTCCATAGGTGTCGTTTCTCCCGACATCCTTGGCGTGCCATGTAGGGGGAGTTGGTTGCGCGAACCTGATCTAACGATCAATGTGCCGTTTTCTTCATCTACTCCATCACCATGGCCCCCAAGAAGAACGGCTTCACGGCGGTGGATCCATCCACGTTCGTTGTGCCTGTAGCCGCTCGGACAGGCGACAGTGTGGGTGCAAGTGGAGGAGGCGGAGATCTTGAGCTTCCACGATGATCTGGCGATCAAGGCCAAGCAAGCGGAGACGGTCGCGGCAGCGACGGTAACCCTCGCGCCGCTGGGCCTCAGGACAGTGCTCGAAGAACAGCGCCATGATGTCGGTGGTTCCAAGGGCAACCATGGAAAGAGGCCTGAGCATCACTCCCGAGATGCGTGGGACCAGCATACACGCCAAAATGCTGGTGGAAGTGGCGCGCGGTCGCGGGATCATGACGGATCTCCTTCTAACACGGTTAGGAGTCAGAGCACCTCATGTTCTTCACGCCTTTCGCTGTCGACCATGTCAGAAGAGGCAATGGCGTGAGCACAACTGCTCCTGAATTTTTCTCCTACCGTGGAGAAGTTTGAAGTGTGGAGGGCTACTATTCAGGGCCTCCTCACCCTTGCTGATAAGTATGGGCCACGGCGGTCGGAGCCTTCGCAGAGACGATCCACCGAGCCGACGCACGCCGGTGGTGAGAAAGCTGGAGGTGGCGCGACCACGATGCACAATCCTCCATAGAAGCAACAACGGTCACTGACTCGGCGAGTCGACGCCTGTGACGGCTACTCTATGGCATCGTCTGATCCGTGGACTCATCGCGACCAACGTCACGTTCTTCGAGAACAGAGCAAAGAAGACGCTCGGACTACCATCGAGCAATGGCGAGAAGCGCGCCATCAATCTAATAAGCGTGCGGGACCCACTGTAGACAAACCTGCGCCAGGGTATGCTGTTAGCCTACCTTATGAGGTAGGTTGTCCAGCGTTTACCCGTGAGCTGCGGCAAGTCCAGTGGCCCAACTCCCAAACGTTCAAGCCGGAGGTCCTAGAGAAATACGACGATAGGACTCACCCGTCGGAGTTCATGAGCATCTATACCACTGCGGTGTAGGCTGTCGGAGCTCGTGACGACAAGATACTCGCCAAGTACTTCCCGTTGGTGCTGAAGCTCAACGTCAGGTCATGGTTGATGCATCTGCCAGAGAATTCCATCTCTTCCTGGGAAGACCTGTGCCATGAGTTTGTTGGCACCTTTACTAGAGGCCACCAAGCTCCTGGCCAGGAAAGTGATTTGCATATCATCCCCCAGAAAGAAGGCGAAACCTTGCGCAAGTATATTCAGAGGTTCAGCCATGTACATCACAATACCCCATATGTTCATCCTGCTGCTGTTGTCAGCATGTTCCATCAGAATGTGTGTAACCGCAGGATGCGCAAAGAGCTAACAATGAACAAGGTCAAGGATGTTGCCAAGCTCTATGCTTTGGCTGATAGATGTGCTCGAGCCGAAGAAGGGAGGAGACTTCCCGGCGAGGAGGCTGGCGTTGGCGTCGATTATGACAATGAAGATGATGCCACCCCAGCAAAGAAAGGTCGATGAGGGAACAAGAAGCAGAAGGGCAAGGCCACGCTTGCCATCGAGAAGACTAAGGTTGACAGCCCCGGCAAGGAGGTTGCCGGGTGCATGTCTTGTCAGGCCTTGGCGGCCGCCGACAAGTCGAAGAGCTCTGACAAGCAATATTGCAAGATCCATCGCAACAAGGACCACGATCTCCAAAACTGCCGACAAGTTGAGTAGCTTGTCGAGAAGAAGCAAGATGAATACGTGAGGCCAAATAAGGAGAAGGTCCAAGACGTTGCAAAGGGGTCCGGCAAGAAATGCAGTGGCCAAGGAGGTCGTCGCGACAAGGCCAAGCAACAGAAGGAAAGGCCCGCTCGAGGTCGTGACAAGGAAGAGGGGGATGACGATGACAATGAAGAGGACGACGAGTCCAGCGAGCTTGAGTTTCAGAAAGCTATTGACACTATGTGCATTGATGGGGGTGCCTTGTTGCATTCTTCTCACCGCCAACATAAACAGTGGGCACACAAGATTAATGCGGCAGAGCCATCTGTCGATGCCCGAAAGCCATTGAAGTGGTCCAACACGCCTATCATTTTCGACACCAAGGATCACCCTGATTGCACAACCGCGGTCGGGTGTCTTCCATTGTTGGTTTCACCAACAATTCACAACCTCAAGGTGACGAAAATGTTGGTTCATAGTGGGGCCAGTCTAAACTTGATCTCACCTGATGTCATCCAAAGGCTGCAAATTCCTGATGAAGATCTAGAGGAGACAGGCACGTTTCAAGGGATCAATCCAGGGAGTACTCAACCGAACGGCAAGATAACACTACCGGTAACATTTGGTAGTGACATGAACTTTAGGACAGAGAAGATTGTTTTCGATGTTGCCAAGATTTCATTGCCATATAATGGTATCCTTGGCCGTCCAGTACTGGCCAAGTTCATGGCGGCATCACACTACGCTTACAATGTACTTAAGATGCCCGGGACGATGAGCGTCATCACAATCACTCTGACAAGAAAGGTGCACTTATCTGCGTCGACCAACTCTACTGGGAGGAAGTTGCAGCGCCTGCCATCAAGGCACTCGATCCTGCCACAGAAGCTCCCGGAGGAAGAAGACCGGCAACGCCTCTGGTATGCATTCCGGAAAGTGCACTTCTTTCGAGTGTTGCACTCCCATTGACGATGTGCTAGAGAGCTCCACCGGCAAGAACAAGAAATCCAAGGCAGCTCCACTAGTAACCAAGAAGGTGCCCATGAAGGAGGATGGTACGGGAGGAACTTTCACCATAGGTTTCACCCTCGACGACAAATAGGAAAGCACGCTCATTGCCTTCTTGTGGGCGAATGTCGATGTGTTTGCATGGCAACCATCTGACGTCCCCGGTGTTCCGAGGGAGGTAATTGAGCACCACCTTGTTGTCTATCCTCATGCACGTCCCGTCAAGCAAAAAGCTAGGAAGCAAGCCTTGGAGCGGCAAGAATTTATTGCCGAGGAAATCAGAAAGTTGGAAGCGGCAGGTTTGGTCAGACGAGTGCTCCATCCAACATGGGTGGCCAATCCGGTTGTAGTGCGTAAGGCGAATGGAAAATAGAGGCTGTGTGTTGATTATACATATCTCAATAAAGCCTGTCCACAAGATCCTTTCCCCTTGCCACGCATCGACCAAATTGTGGACTCCACTGCCGGTTGTGATTTGCTATCATTCCTTGACGCATATTCATGGTATCATCAGATCTTCATGTCTAAGGAAGACAAAGAGAAGACCGCGTTTATCACTCCATGTGGTACATATTGCTTCATGCGTATGCCTTTCTAGTTCAAAAGCGCTGGTTCAACATTTGCAAGAGCAGTCCGGATTGGTTTTGAACCTCAGCTACATAGGAATATGGAAGCTTATATGGATGACATAGTGGTTAAAACCAAGGACAAGGCAACACTCATACAAGATCTAGAAGAGACGTTTGCAAATCTACGCAAGATCAATTTGAAGCTCAATCCTGAGAAGTGTGTCTTTGGTGTTATGTCCGGCAAGCTTCTCGGATTCTGTTTGTCTCAGTGTGGGACCGAAGTGAACCACGACAAGATCAAGGCAATTGAGCAGATTGAATCACCAATACGCGTCAAGGATGTGCGTCGTCTTGCCGGCTGCGTCACGGCTCTGAGTAGGTTCATATCCAAATCTGCTGAGCGCGCCCTTCCCTTTTTCAAAATCTTGAAAAAGTCAGGTCCAATGAAATGGACTCCGGAAGCGGAGGCAGCGCTGCGGGATTTAAAGAGGTACCTGTCCGCTCCGCCAACACTGGTCGCGCCTAAACCGCAAGAGCCGTTGCTGCTATACCTAGCGGCAACGAATCAAGTGGTTAGTGTTGCGTTAGTGGCATGGAGAGAAGTCGATGAAGAAGCAGCAGCAGAGGCGAGACCGCCAAACGACGAGCTAGGATCTTCCCCGACAGAGTCTAGTGCCGGCAAGGCAGAATCTGTGCAGATAAGTGAAGCGACACAGAGGAAAAAGATGGTGCAACATCTAGTTTATATTGTCAGCTCCCTTTTGCAGGGGCTAGCTCAAGGTACTCTGGCATGGAAAAATTGCTATTCGGTCTCCTTCTGGCCTCGAGGAAGCTGCACCATTATTTCCAAGCACATGAGATCACCATCGTCACTCGCTTTCCGCTGCAACAGATATTGTAGAATCCAGATGCGACCGGCAGGATTGTAGAGTGAGCTTTGGAATTTTCAAGCTATGGCCTCAAATTTGAAAGTACTTCAACTATTCAGAGCAGAGCCTTGGCAGAATTCATTGCAGAATGGACTCCAACGCCAGAGGAAGAGATCCAAGAAACAGCTCTCCCCAGCAAGGAAACTAGTCAAGAATGGATCATGTATTTTGATGGAGCTTTCTCCCTGTAAGGGGCCGGTGCTGGCGTGCTGCTTGTCGCACCCACCGCAGAGCACCTCAAATACGTGGTACAGATGCACTTTCCCCGGGAGAGGTCAACCAACAAGTTTGCGGAATATGAAGGGCTACTTGCCGGTCTCAGGATCACATCAGTACATGGAATCAAGAAGCTCATTGTCAGAGGTGATTCGCAGCTTGTCATCAAGCAAGTCAACAAGGATTATCAGAGCCCATTGATGGAAGCCTACGTTGATTAAGCGAGAAAGTTGGAGGAGCGCTTCGACGTCCTACAAGCGGAGCATGTTCCTCATGCAGAGAACAGCATTGCCGACAAGCTGTCGAAGTGCGCTGCCCTCAAGTTACCTTTGGAACCAGTGAATTTCGTGCTCAAATTTACTCAGCCATCCGTAGCATCATCAGCAAAGCAAAACGAGAGAAGGAAGTTGAGTTCCGGCCAGTACTTTCCCGCAGAGCTCCCAGAAGCTACCGGCAAGTAAGTTGCCGGGAACGATGCCAAGCTTGCTCGGGAGCAACAGGCTCCGGCAGGTCCAAGTCCTTGCCGTCGAGACAGACTCTCCCACGGCAGAAGACATGCCTTTAGTCCTTGTCGTCGAGCCCCATTCTCTAGCATGGGCACAACACACTGTTCAGCTCCTTCAAAAAGAGAACTCCCTGAGGAATAGGAAGAAGTGGAGAAAGTAGGCCGTCAGTCTAATATGTACCAATTTGCGGACGATGTCCTGTACAGAAAGAGACTGAATAGTGTGAAATGGAAGTGCATTCCTTGGGAGGATGGACTGGAGCTGTTGGTAGAGATACATGGAGGCATATGTGGCTCCCACATAGGATCAAGAGCACTTGTTGGCAAGGCATTCCGGCAAGGTTTCTTTTGGCCCAGTTCCCTCCAGGATGCAACTGCACTAGTAACCAAGTGTGAAGCGTGTCAGTTCCATTCAAAGAAACTACATCAACCAGCTCAAGCTGTTTAGTTCCATTCAAGGTCTTGGGCCCCTTTCCCCGTGCTGCCGGGGGCTTTGAGTACTTGTACGTCGCGATCGACAAGTTCACAAAGTAGCTGAAAGTGGAAGTAGTGAGAAAGGTGACATCACAGTCAGCCGTCAAGTTCTTCAAGGGACTAGTTTGCCATTTTGGTGTTCTGAACAGGATCATCACTGATAACAGCACGCAGTTCACAAGCCGCACCTTCATGAAGTATGTCCAAGACCTTAGCAGCAAGATCTATTTTTCTTCTGTCTCTCACCCGAGGAGCAATGGCCAAGTGGAAAGGACAAATGCTGAAGTGCTGCGAGGGCTTAAGATGAGAACTTTCGATAGGCTGCGCAAGTGCGGAAGATGCTGGATTGATGAGCTACCGACAGTTCTTTGGTCAATCCGAACGACACCAAATCGAGCCACCGACACTGTTCTCCCTGGTATATGGGATGGAAGCAATTCTCCCCACGGAACTCATATACGGATCGCCTCGAGTGCTCTCTTATGATGAGCTTGAGCAAGACCAGTTGCGGCAAGATGACGTGACGCTCCTTGAGGAAGACCGTCTTCAGGCTGCTGTGAGAGCTGCACGCTACCAACAAGCTTTGTGCCGCTACCATAGCCGCAAAGTTCATGCCTGAAGCCTTAAGGAAGGCGACCTTGTTCTTCGGCGAGTTCAGTCGGCCAAGAATTACAAAAAGTAGGAAGGCCCTTATCGGTTAGTGTGAGTCACTAGGCCTGGCGTAGTCCGCCCGGAGACCAAGGATGGCATCCTAGTGAGCAACTCCTGGAATATCGAACATCTTCGTAAGTTCTATCCATAAGGCGCGGTTGCCCCCCCCCCCCCCCCCCGACAACCACCTTTTATACAAGTCTTGCCGGCAAGGCATGTGATCCTTTGTATAAAAACAGGTGCAGACCCTGCGCATAGTTGAATAAGACCGAGCGTTCTGCAACTCATGTTGATTTCCATGTTTACTTATTTGCATGTTTATCTGAGATGTTGCATTACGCTTATTCCCAACAAGTACTCATGAACCGCCAAGGTTATGTATCTTTATTTTCTCTTCTTTCTTTTTCAAAGGATAGAAGGCTCTCTCGCGTGCAAGTTTTCCGGGGGGATGAGATGGTATGGACACCAAACGGGCGACGTTCGAAATTGGCATCTTGCGAGAAGGAGTACCGCAACAAAAAGATAAGTTGCAAAACCCTAAGTAAGTTTTTTACTGTGAAGTTATTTTTCTTGGACGATTTAAACTTTTGTATGGAAAACCTACATGCGAAGGAAGCTTGCTGTAATCGGTCGCGCCCTTGTTCTGTTTCGAGTCCGCATAACAGCTTAAGTGGTTGCGCTGAAAACGTCAAGGTAACTTGTCATGGCTGGTCGCACCCTTACCCTGTTTCGAGTTTGGTCAACAGTTTAAGCGGCTGCATAAAAAATGCCAAGGTATCTTGCCGGCAGCAGCACTGCCAGCAGGCTGCTAGGGATCCACTCCTCAAAGCGGTCGCGGCAGGGTTGCGTGCACCGGCAAGTTTTCCGAAAAAGTGTAGGGTATATACCATACAGGGAGGAATCTAATAAGGTGGATAACATGCATCTATTCGAAACACAACCAGTTATATTACATTAAAAGTTGTCGCGGTCCTAACTTAAGATAAAAATTTCTTTGACATGGAACGGTGGCGACAACAAAAAGTGGAGCGGCTAGTCCCTGCGCTGGCCTTCGACCCGCTTGACTTGGTTCACCTTGTCGACGATGGGCACGACAAGTTCCTTGAGTGCCTTGACATCCACATCCTTCGGCAGGCGGTCGACAACGTTGGTGAAGTTGATGTCGGGGTTCTTGTGAGCCACTTTAATGAGCACCTTGAGGAGGACAGCCTGGCAGAGCTTGTGGGATTCGTTAGCCAGATGAGCTGCCTGGTCAGAATGGAGCTGCTCCAGGGCCTCAACCAAACCCTCGAAGAACAAGGTCCACCTAGCACTCTCAGGTAACCTATCATGGGAACAGAAGCTAAAGCTCCGCATACCCATGATGGATAACTGTGCAGCAAGCCTTTCTGCCAAATCGACCAGGCGCTTAGTCTAGATCTCTATGCCTTTCACATGGTCGTTGTGGGTATCGATGGCATTCTTGAGAAGCTCCTGCTGGTCCCGGAGATCCTTGGTCAAGGTCTTCTCTCGGGCCGTGCTGCTCTCAAGGGAATCTTCCAGCATGGTCAGCTTCATCTTCAGATCGGCGATGGATTCATTGGTTGAGGAGAGTTGCTTGATCTTCTTGGACATGGTGACCTGTATCTCCGCCAGGCTAAAGAGAGCGTTCTCTCTATCAGTCTTGAGCATCGATATCTCCTTGCTGTGTTCCTCGAGGTCCGCCTCTAGCCTCTTCACCTTGTCGGCAAGCTCGTTCTTGGCGGCCTCTACAGCTTTGGCAGCATCGACGGCTTCCTTGAGCTTGCTGGCATGGTCTATGACCAAAGCCTTGAGGGCTCCCTCGTGCGTCCGCTCCAGCTCCTGGGTCCGTTGCACGACAAGCTTTTCAACCTCTTCATCTTTCAGGTCGAGCTTGTCGGCAAGAACCCTCTCGTGAGTAGCTAGGTCCTCCTCATGGGCGTCGAGCCCGATGCAGCGTTCCGTCAGGCAAGCATCCTCCGCAGCAGCCCATTGTGAGGCCTCTTCTTGCGCCCTCTCGATGTTAGACTGCTTCAAGGGGATTTCATTCTAGCGTTCGCCCAGTTGCTCCCGACTGTTTTTCAGCTCTTGGTAAGCTTCGGTGAACCAGGCTTGCATCTCCTTGAAGCGCCTATGGAAATATGCCTCCGTGCTTGCATAACCGCCGCCTTGCTGTCCAACTTCTCATTTCGAACACGGTAGAGCACCTAGAGCTTTTGGAAGTTATTGCTCATGGCCTGGAGGAGCTGTTCTTCTTTGGGTTGGCTGCGGACTTACAGTTCGCCGATAACTCCGTGTCCGGCAGTAGTGGGACTTCCCCATCAAAGACCTCTCCTTCAGTGGGCACCCTAGTGTTTGCCGTCCCTGGCATGTTGATGAATAGACTCTCGCCGGCCTTGAGGTATCTGCTTGGAGAGGGGTCTTCAGATGTGGACTATTGATCCTCGACAACCGCCTCACCGGCAACCGGGGGCTCCGTGGTCGGCACATCGCCTGGCGCTCCCGCGGCGTGAATGCCGCCAGTATGGTCATCAGACTCCTTGCTGGCCTCCTCAGTGGATTCCTCGGCGGTGTCTTCTTGTGCAGCCTTGGTGGCTTCGTCAGGAACAACCCTGGTGGCCTCAGCGGCAGCATCTCTGGCGGTCTCCTCGATGACGGCATCGACGTCCATTTTCTCCGGTGGAGGGAGATCTAGAAGCCAGGGGTGAGGAGACAATATGAGATCAAGGTTGAAGTTCAAGAAGTAAAAAAATATATACTCTGCAGCGGGAGGCTCACCTGTGCTGAGCTACTGAGAAGAAGTTTCTCCTTCCCTAGCAACATCGGTTGCCGGTGTGGGAATGTCGCCAGTAGTGCTTGCTGGCCTCTCCTTAGCAAGAACGTGCTCGTCTGCAGGAGCCCTCCATGGGGATCCATCTATGGGCGGCATGGTTGATGGAGGCGACGCATCTAGGGCGGGCTCCGATGATGTTCCTTGTCTCCGCCTTCCTTCTACAAGCCCGGTGAAGTCAGCAGTGAAGATAATCATTCCAGCGCTCGCCAGTGGGAAATGAGTAGCAGGCTCATGCTGGGTGCTGTATTCAGGACCGCGCCATGGGCTGGACTCTGGGCTGGAGTCGGTCAACTCCGGCACACGTGCGGTACTTGCTGGCAGTAAGTCACCCGTTGAAGTCTTCGCCTTCTTCTCCATCCTTTGCGCCAGCGTCTTCGTATCTCTATGGGGACAGGCCAAAGTGAGGCAAACAAGTTAAGAAAAGATGGAAATTCAGAGGATAAAAGGTATGATGGGATATTTACTCTTCTTCCTCCGAGCTGACGGCGGAGAGGTCAAAGTCAACCTCCGCCACGATGTCCGTGCGATGAGGAGAAGGAGTGGCCCTCGGGAGAAGGGCCCTTGGTAGCAGAGTTGCTCTGTTCTAAGACTACCTTGCCCTGCCCAGCAAGATGTTCCTCCGACACCACTTCTAATTCAGTGGCTTCCTCTTCCGTGAAGCCAACACTACCGGCCTTCGCGCAACGACTCGCCTCTTCCATCCTGCTGGCGATGTACGCCGTCACTTCTTCAGTGGGGGGATGGATGAGGTGCGTTTCTTCCCAAATGGCCTTCTCCGACAAGCTATCAAAGAACTCCTGTGCACGTTATGCGGACGACTCTTCCTAAGTCTCGTCGAGGCCATGAGCATTGCACACCGGCATCATGGCAAGGATTGAATCTAGAGCAGAATTGTTACACAGGGGGACTACACCAGCCGACAACTTGTGTTTTGCGTCAGACTTGAACAACTTTTGACAGAGAGCTGCGTGTTGTATAACCGTCAAGTTGTTGTTTAGGCCAGGGCGCGGCCTCATAACGTCTGCCGCATTCCGGAATTCCCAGGATGGTCTCCCTTTGTTCTGCAGAGGGGCGATGCGCCTGCGAAGAATGTCAACCACAATCATCTCTTTTGTGAGTCCGACATCCTTGTGGCGGTGAATCCTGGTGACTGCAACTGTGAGCTTCTCGCCGTGAAGGTCCAAGTCGCCCCAGCCAGCACCGCGCGCCATCTTTGTTTGCCGGGGCAAACATAAGGGTTGAGAATCTTCCTCCTGAATCCAGCACCATCTGGCCCACCATTCATCCCACTTATCATGGAGGGCCCGGACTGGGTATATTTCCTTGTTCCATGGCCTTGGAATCCAGGCGATAGAACTAGAAAGGGACTCTCCCCCTTGGATACGAGAAATGAAGAAGTGGCGGAAGAGGGCCATGTTGGGGACTACTCTGGCAAAGTTGTCACAGAGATGGGACAACATGCATGTTACGATGTTCAACGTGAAATCCAAGAGATGGAAGCCGTACGTGTACATGATGTCATTGAAGAAATCAGAAAACGGAGGGTAGAGCCCACAGTAAAAAAATCAGCAAAGAAGGGGAATTTGTCTGGGCCACCCTTGGAAGAACCTGGACTCACGCGAGAGGCGGGATGAGCCTTCGTCTCTCTCACCCAGATGCTCTAGTACCGCTCCTTCAAGGCGCTCGCGTCAAGCGCCGGAGGGAAGACGACATGCTCCTTACGCATCTTTGCCAGATCTTTCTCCGTGACGACAGCTTTTGTTCCCTTGCCCTTGCTCGCCTTGGGAGGCATGGCGGCTATGGGAGCGGGGGCTGAGAACGGGGAGGGCATGGAGGAGGCGTATGAGCGGGAGAGACTCGGGTTCGGGCTCGAGGAAGGAGACGATGGAGGATCCTAGATTGGAAAGGATAGGAAGTAAATGAGCAACTACCTCTATGAATTCCTTCTTGTGGAGAAGACGCGAGGCTGCCTCTTTACTAATAGACGTGAAACTCCCTGAGCACGCCACAGTTACTGCCGCGCCGCGCACGTATCCCACGTCGCGCACTTAGCGTGCATCGTGGGGAGGCGCAGTAAGCGGAATAATTACAACCGTAGACTCCTGACACGCGTGCCCGTCCATTGTTTAGGCCTAGCCCAACAACGCATCGCACGCGTGTGTGGCCTAGGCCCGGGTGCTCCTATCGCTGTACTAAAGTTTTGGTATTTTAGTACCCCTTACTTGTGCACGGGCAGTTTTAGCCACACCAGTGGCAAGGCCTGCCAAGGGGACTGCTGGATACAAGTACTAGGAAGTCAAGAAGACACCCAAGCCGACAATCAAGACCGAAGGCCAAGGGCTGGGACCCCGGCAAGATCTTGTCGGGATGGCCTACGGAGCCCCGGGAAGATGTGCACCCGAAAAAACCTCGCCATCCTGCCAGCGCATAGACCAGGTGTCATCCCACCTGGGTACGTGTCGAGGCGCCGGCGATGGGGGAGACTAAGCGATGCCGATGGGATGGGCTCCTGTCCCGTCCCGTAGAAGGTCCGGGACGCCTGACCAAGCATTAAATACGTTTGTCTTACACCGTTAGTGTTAGGTACGATAACACTGTAGCACTGTGCACCTCGTGTACGTACTATACGCCACTGTTGGGAACTCCTTAGTCATATAAAAGGAGGCCCAAGGCGTTACTGTGGGGGACTTTGGATCTTTGTATTTTTTGCCGACCTTCCGGCTCTAACGCGTAGTGGCCGGGTACTATTCATCACACATCGCTCCTATAGCTGGAACACAAACACCCGTATTACACAAAAGCAAGAGTAGGGTTTTACGCTGCTCAGCGGCCCGAACCTAGGTAAAAATCCCTCACGCTGCTCGCTCGATCTGCTCTTTGCGCACACCACTTCCTCGTCGAACCAAAAGGGATCCTTACGATCCCATAGGTGTCGTTTCTCCCGACACCCCGCGCTGCCTAGCGGAGGAAGGCACAGACCCTTCAACGGAGAGGAGGTCGGATGGGATCAAGACACGATGGTGGTATGAAGGGGAGGATAGCGGTGGAAGCAAGACGACCCCGTCGATGGATGCTTTGAAAGTCATAATCAGCACACTAAATCCGCTCTTATTAACAACACATTCAAGGAAACACGAGGATCCCCTCATCAATATTTGCTTCTTCATGCAATCATCCATAACCATCATGAGGATCTACAAGAGTTCAAACCACCCTTCATAAAACTGGAAATTTATGGTACATGCCTAGTGAGAAAAGCAGTGTGTGGGTTTTTTCTTTATCATTTCTGTTCTTCCATTCTTCTCTCATGTCTCAAAAATTTAAAAAGCCAGTAATTCAAGACACAGTTTTGTCTCTCGGCCTAGTTAAACTAAATAAACATATTCTTTCATTTCTTAACTCTTTTACTAATATAATAAATAATATGTCTTTTTTGCCGCGTGCGTGTAGCTGCTGATTTGATTTTCGGGTTACGGCTTTTTTCGACTAGCGGGTCACCCACCTGGTCAAGAAGCCGATTTGCCCACCCCCCGTGTTGTCTATCGGAGGAACGCACAGACCCTTCAACGGAGAGGAGGTCGGATGGGATCAAGAAGAGAGGGTGGTATGAAGGAGAGGTCGGCGGTGGAAGCTAGACGGCCCCATCAATGGATATTTTGAACGTCACGATCACCACACTAAAGCCACCCTTATTTACAACACATTCAACGAAACACTAGGATCCCCTCATCAACGTTTGCTTGTTCATGCACTCATCCAACACCACCATGAGGATCTACAAGAGTTTGAACCTCCCTTCACAAAACTGGAAATTTATAGGACATGCCTAGTAAGAAAAGCAGTGTGTGGATTTTTTGCTATATCATTTCTCTTATTCCATTCTTCTCTCATGTCTCAATAATTAAAAAAAAGCTAGTAATTCAAGACACAATTTTCTCTCTCAACTTAGTTAAACTAAATAAAAATATTCTTTTGTTTCTAAATATCTTCTACTAATATAATAAACAAAATGTCTTTTTTGCCGCGTGCATGTAGCTGCAGATTTGGTTTTCGGGTTTGGGCTTTTTTTGATTGGCGGGTCACCCAACTGGTCAGGAAGCCGATCTTCCCACCCCCCGCGTTGCCTACCGGAGGAAGGATATGACCCTTCAACGGAGAGGAGATCGGATGGGATCAAGAAGAGAGGGTGGTTGGAAGGGGAGGTCGGCGATGGAAGATAGACGACCCCATCGGTGGATGCTTTGAATGTCATGATCACCACACTAAAGCCGCTCTTATTCACAACACATTCAAGGAAACATTAGGATCCCCTCATCAAAAGTTGCTACTTTATGCACTCATCCAACACCATCATGAGGAGCTACAATTTGAACCTCCCTTCATCAAACTGGAAATTTATGGGACATGCCTAGTGACAAAAGCAGTGTGTGGGTTTCTCTTTATCATTTCCCTTCTTCCATTCTTCTCTCATGTCCCAAAATTAAAATAGCCAGTAATTTAAGATACAGTTTTGTCTCTCAACTTAGTTAAACTAAATAAACATATTCTTTCATTTCTGAATATCTTTTACTAATATAATAAATAATATGTCTTTTTTCCCGCGCGCGTGTAGCTGCTGATGTGGTTTTCGGGTTAGGGTTTTTCTTGACTGGCGGGTCACCCACCTGGTCAGGATGCTGATCTGCCCACCCCCCACGTTGCCTATCGGAGGAAGGCACAGACCCTTCAACGGAGAGGAGGTTGGATGGGATCAAGAAGAGAGGGTAGTATGAAGGGGAGGTCGATGGTGGAAGGAAGACGACATCATTAATGGATGCTTTGAATGTCATGATGACCACACTAAAGCCACTCTTATTCACAACACATTCTACGAAACACTAGGATCCCCTCACCAATGTTTGCTTCTTCATGCACTCATCCAACACCACCATGCGGATCTATAAGAGTTTGAACCTCCCTTCCCAAAACTGGAAATTTATGGGACATGCCTAGTGAGAAAAGCAGTGTGTGGGTTTTTTGTTTATTATTTCTCTTATTCCGTCTCAATACTTAAAAAAAGCCAGTAATTCATGACACAATTTTTTCTCTCAACTTAGTTAAACTAAATAAAAATATTCTTTCATTTATATATATCTTTGACTAATATAATAAATAATATGTATTTTTTGCCGCGCGCGTGTAGCTGCTGATTTGGTTTTGGGGTTTGGGCTTTTTTCGACTGGCGGGTCACCCACCTGGTCAGGAAGCCGATCTTCCCACCCCCGCGTTGCCTACCGGAGGAAGGAAATGACCCTTCAACAGAGAGGAGATCGGATGGGATCAAGAAGAGAGGGTGGTTTGAAGGGGAGCTCGGCGATGGAAGATAGACGACCTCATCGGTGGATGCTTTGAACGTCCTGATCACCACACTAAAGCCGCTCTTATTCACAACACATTCGAGGAAACACTAGGATCCCCTCATGAACAGTTGCTACTTTATGCACTCATCCAACACCATCATGCGGAGCTCCAAGAGTTTGAACCTCCCTTCATAAAACTGGAAATTTATAGGACATGCCTAGTGACAAAAGCAGTGTGTGGGTTTCACTTTATCATTTCTCTTCTTCCATTCTTCTCTCATGTCTCAAAATTAAAAAAGCCAGTAATTTAGGACACAGTTTTGTCTCTCAACTTAGTTAAACAAACATATTCTTTCATTTCTGAATCTCTTTTACTAATATAATAAATAATATGTCTTTTTTCCCGCGCGGGTGTAGCTACTTATTTGGTTTTTGGGTTAGGGCTTTTCTCGACTGGCGGGTCATCCACCTGGTAAGGATGCCGATCTGCCCACCCCAGCGTTGCCTATCGGAGGAAGGCACAAACCCTTCAACGGAGAGGAGGTCGGATGGGATCAAGAAGAGAGGGCGGTATCAAGGGGAGGTCGGCGGTGGAAGCAAGACGACCCCGTCAATGGATGCTTTGAACGTCATGATCCCCACACTAAATCCACTCTTATTCACAACACATTCAACGAAACACTAGGATCCCCTCATCAACGTTTGCTTGCTCATGCACTCATCCAACACCACCGTGAGGATCTATAAGAGTTTGAACCTCCCTTCACAAAAATGGTAATTTATGGGACATGCCTAGTGAGAAAAGCAGTGTGTGGGTTTTTTCTTTATCATTCCCCTTATTCCATTCTTCTCCGATGTCTCAATAATTAAAAAAGCCAGTAATTCAAGACACAATATTTTCTCTCAACTTAGTTAAACTAAATAAAAATATTCTTTCATTTCTAAATATCTGTTACTAATATAATAAATAATATGTCTTTTTGGCCGCGCGCGTGTAGCTGCTAATTTGGTTTTCGGGTTTCGGCTTTTTTCGACTTGCGGGTCACCCACCTGGTTAGGAAGCCGATATTCCCACCCCCCCGTGTTGACTACCGGAGGAAGGAAATGACCCTTCAATGGAGAGGAGATCAGATGGGATCAAAAAGAGAGGGTGGTTTGAAGGGGAGGTCGGCGATGGAAGCTAGACAACCCCATCCGTGGATGGTTTGAACGTCATGATCACCACACTAAAGCCGCTCTTATTAACAACACATTCAAGGAAACACTAGGATCCCCTCATCAACATTTGCTACTTTATGCACTCATGCAACACCATCATGAGGATCTACAAGATTTTGAACCTCCCATCACAAAACTGGAAGTTTATGGGACATGCCTAGTGAGAAAAGCAGTGTGTGGGTTTTTTCTTTATCATTTCTCTTCTTCCATTCTTCTCTCATGTCTCAATAATTAAAAAAGCCAGTAATTCTAGACACAATTTTCTCTCAACTTAGTTAAACTAAATAAAAATATTATTTATTTTCTAAATATATTTTACTAATATAATAAATAATATGTCTTTTTTGCCGCGCGTGTAGCTGCTGATTTGGTTTTCAGGTTTGGACTTTTTTTGACTGGCGGGTCACCCACCTGGTCAGGAAGCCGATGTTCCCACCCCCCGCGTTGCGTACCGGAGGAAGGAAACGACCCTTAAACGGAGAGGAGATCGGATGGGATCAAGAAGAGAGGGTAGTATGGACGGGAGGTCGGCGGTGGAAGCAAGACGACCCCATCGATGGATGCATTGAACATCATGGTCACCACACTATAGCCGCTCTTATTCACAACACATTCAAGGAAACACTGCGATCCCCTCATCAACATTTGCTTCTTCATAAACTCATCCAACACCATTGTGAGGATCTACAAGAGTTGAACCTCCCTTCACAAAACTGGAAGGTTATGGGACATGCCTAGTGAGAAAAGCAGTGTGTTGGTTTTTTCTTTATCATTTCTCTTCTTCCATTCTTCTCTCATGTCTCAATAATTAAAAAAGCCAGCATTCAAGAAGCAAATTTGTCTCTCAACTTAGTTAAACTAAATAAAAATATTCTTTCATTTCTGAATCTCTTTTACTAATATAATAAATAATATATCTTTTTTGCGACGCTCATGTAGCTGCAGATTTCGTTTTCGGGTTTAGGCTTTTTTCGACAGGCGGGTCACCCAGCTAGCCAGGAAGCCGATCTGCCCACCCCCCACGTTGCCTATCGGAGGAAGGCAATGACCCTTCAACGGAGAGGAGGTCGGATGGGATCAAAAGAGAGGGTCGTTTGAAGGGGAGGTCGGCGGTGGAAGCAAGACGATCCCATCGGTGGATGATTTTAACGTCATGATCACCACACTAAAGCCGCTCTTATTCACAACACATTCAAGGAAACACTAGGACCCCCTCATCAACATTTTCTACTTGATGCACTCATCCAACACCATCGTGTAGAGCTACAAGAGTTGAACCTCCCTTCATAAAACTGGAATTGATGGGACATGCCTAGTGAGAAAACCAGTTTGTGGGTTTTTCTTTATTATTTCTCTTCTTCCATTCTGATCTCGTGTCTCGATAATTAAAAAAGGCAGAAATTCAAGACACAGTTTTGTCTCTCAACATAGTTAAATTAAATAAAAACATTCTTCGTTTCCGAATCCCTTTTACTAATATAATAAGTAATATGTCTTTTGGCCGTGTGCGTGTTGCTTCTGATTTGGTATTCACGTTTGGGCTTTTTTTCTGCTGTAAGGTCACCCACCTGGTCAGGAAGCTGATCTGCCCATCGTTGCATTGCCTAGCGGAGGAAGACATGGACCCTTCAACACAGAGGAGGTCGAATGGGATCAAGAAGAGAGGGTGGTGTGGAGGGGAGGTCGGCGGTGGAAGCAAGACGACCCCATCGATGGATGCTTTGAATTCCATGATCACCACACTAAAGCCGCTCTTATTCACAACACATTCAAGGAAACACTAGGATCCCCTCATCAACATTTGCTTCTTCATGCTCTCACCCAACACCATCGTGAGGATCTACAAGAGTTTGAACCTCCCTTCACAAAACTGAAAATTTATATGACATGCCTAGTGAGAAAAGCAGTGTGTGGGTTTTTTCTTTATACTTTCTCTTCTTCCATTCTTCTCTCATGTCTCAATAATTAAAAAAGCCAGTAATTCTAGACACAATTTTTCTCTCAATATAGTTAAATTAAATAAAAATATTCTTCCGTTTCTGAATCTCTTCTACTAATATAATAAGTAATATGACTTTTTTGCCGCGCTCGTGTCGCTTCTGATTTGGTTTTCACGTTTGGGATTTTTTCGGCTAGCGGGTCACCCAGCTGGTCAGGAAGCCGATCTGCCCATCCCCCGCGTTGCCTAGCGGAGGAAGGCACAGACCCTTCAACAAAGAAGAGGTTGGATGGGATCAAGAAGAGATGGTGGTATGGAGGGGAGGTCAGAGGTGGAAGCAAGATGACCCCATCGATGGATGCATTGAACGTCATGATCACCACACTATATCCGCTCTTATTCACAACACATTCAAGAAAACACTAGGGTCCCCTCATCAACATTTGCTTCTTCATCCCCTCGTCCAACACCATCGTGAGGATCTACAAGAGTTTGAATCTCCCTTCACAAAATTGGAAATTTATGGGACATGCCTAGTGAGAAAAGTAGTGTGTGGGTTTTTTCTTTATCATTTCTCTTCTTCCATTCTTCTCTCATGTCTCAATAATTAAAAAGGCTAGTAATTCAAGACACAATTTTGTCTCTCAACTTAGTTAAACTAAATAAACATATTCTTTCATTTCTAAATCTCTTTTACTAATATAATAAATAATATGTCTTTTTTGTTGCGCATGTATAGGTGCTGATTTAGTTTTCGGCTTTGGGCTTTTTTTGACTAGCGGGTAACCCACCTGGCCAGGAAGCCGATCTTCCCACCCCCCGCATTGCCTATCGGAGCAAGGAACGGACCTTTCAACAGAGAGGAGGTTGTGATCAAGAAGAGAGGGTGGTATGAGGGGTAGGTCGGCGGTGGAAGCAAGACGACCCCATCAGTGGATGATTTAAACGTCATGGTCACCAAACTAAAGCCACTCTTATTCACAACACATTCAAGGAAACATTAGGATCCCCTCATCAACATTTGCTTTTTTAGGAACTCATCCAACACCACCGTGAGGATCTAAAAAAGAGTTTGAACCTCCCTTCACAAAACTGGAAATTCATGCGACAAGCCTAGTGAGAAAAGCACTGTGTGGGTTTTTTCTTTAACATTTATTTTCTTCCATTCTTCTCTCATGTCTCAATAATTAAAAAAAGCCAGTAATTGCAGACACAATTTTGTCTCTTAACTTAGTTAAACTAAATAAAAATATTCTTTAGTTTCTGAATATCTTTTACTAATATAACTAATAATATGTCTTTTTTGCCGCAAGCGTGTAGGTGCTTATTTGGTTTTCGGGTTTGGGCTTTTTTCTTCTAGCGGGTCACCCACCTAGTTAGGAATCCAAACTACCCACCCCCCGCGTTGCCTACCGGAGGAAGGAACGAACCCTTAAACAGAGAGGAAATCGGATGGGATCAAGAAGAGAGGGTGGTATGAAGGGGAGGTCGGCGGTGGAAGCAAGATGACCCCATCGGTGGATTCTTTGAACGTCATGATCACCACACTAAAGCCCCTCTTATTCAAACCACATTAAAAGAAACACTAGGATGCCCTCATCAACATTTGCTTCTTCATACACTCATCCAACACCATCGTGAGGATCTACAAGAGTTTGAACCTCCCTTAACAAAACTGAAAATTTATGGGACATATATAGTGAGAAAAACAGCGTGTGGGTATTTTATTTATCATTTCTCTTCTTCCATTCTTCCTTCATGTCTCAATAAATTAAAAAAGCCAGTAAGTTGAGACACAATTTTGTTTACCAACTTAGTGAAATTAATTAACAATATTCTTTCGCTTCTGAATCGCTTCTACTAATATAATAAGTAATATGTCTTTTTTGCCTTGCGCGTGTCGCTTTTGATTTGGTTTTCACGTTTGGCTTTTTTTGGCTGGTAGGTCACCCACCTAGTTAGGAAGCCGATCTGCCAATCCCCCATGTTGCCTAGCGAAGAAAGGCATGGACCCTTCAACGGAGAGGAGGTTGGATGTCATCAAGAAGAGAGAGTGGTATGGAGGGTAGGATGGCGGTGGAAGCAAGAGGACCCCATCGATGGATGCATTGAACGTCACGATCACCACACTATAGCTTCTCTTATTCACAACACCTTCAAGGAAGCACTAAGATCCCCTCATCTACATTTGATTCTTCCTGCACTCATCCAACACCATCGTGAGGATCTACATGAGTTTGAAGCTCCCTTCACAAAACTGGAAATTTATGGGACATGCCTATTGCGAAAAGCAGTGTGTGGGTTTTTTCATTATCATTTCTCTTCTTCCATTCTTCTCTCATGTCTCAATAATTCAAAAAGGAAGTAATTCAGGACACAATTTTGTCTCTCAACTTAGTTAAACTAAATAAACATATTCTTTCGTTTCTAAATCTGTTTTATTAATGTAGTAAATAATATGTCTTTTTTTGCTGCGCGCGTGTAGCTGCTGATTTGGTTTTCAGGTTTGGGCTTTTTTCGACTGGCGGGTCACCCACCTGGTCAGGAAGCCAATCTGCCCACCCCCCGCATTGCCTATCCGAGGAAGGAATGGACCCTTCAATGGAGAGGAGGTCGGATGGGATCAACAAGAGAGCGTGGTATGAAGGGGAGGTCGGCGGTGGACGCAAGACGACCCCATGAGTGGATGCTTTGAACATCATGATCACCACACTAAAGCCACTCTTATTCAAAACACATTCAAAATAACACTAAAATCCCCTCATCAACATTTGCTTCTTCAAGCACTCATCCAAGACCACCGTGAGGATCTAAAAAAGAGTTTGAACCTCCCTTCACAAAACAGGAAATTTACGGGACATGCCTAGTGAGGAAAGCAGTGTATGGGTTTTTTCTTTATTATTTATCTTCTTCCATTCTTCTGTCCTATCTCAATAATTAAAAAAACAGTAATTCAAGACACAATTTTGTCTCTGAAATTAGTTAAACTAAATAAAAAATATTCTTTTCTTTCTGAAACTCTTTTACTAATATAACTAATAATATGTCTTTTTTGCCACACGCGTGTAGCTGCTGATTTGGTTTTTGGGTTTGGGCTTTTTTGACTGGCGGGTCACCCACCTGGTCAGGAAGCCGATCTACTCACCCCCCGCATTGCCTACCAGAGGAAGGCATGGACCCTTGAACGGAGAGGAAGTCGGATACGATCAAGAAGAGAGGGTGGTATTAAGGGGAGTTCGATGGTGGAAGCAAGATGACCCCATCGTTGGATGCTTTGAACGTCATGATCACCACACTAAAGCCGCTCTTATTCGGAGCAAATTCAAGGAAACACTAGGATTCCCTCGTCGACATTTGCTTCTTCATGCACTCATAAAACACCGTCGTGAGGATCTACAACAATTTGAACCTCCCTTCACAAAACTAGTATTTATGGGACATGCCTAGTGAGAAAAGTAGTGTGTGGGTTATTTCTTTATAATTTCTCTTCTTCCATTCTTTTCCCATGTCTCAATAATTTTAAAAAGCCAGTAATTCAAGACACAATTTTGTCTCTCCACTTAGTTTAATTAAATAAATATATTCTTTCATTTCTAAATCTCCTTTAGTAGTATAATAAATGATGTGTCTTTTTTTCCGCTCGCGGGTCGCCGCTTATTCGGATTCCATGTTTGAGCTTTTTTCGACTGGCGGGTAACCCACCTGGTCAGGAAGCCGATCTGTCCATCCCCTGCATTGCCTACCGGAGGAAGGGATAGACCCTTCAACCGAGAGGAGGTCAGATGGCATCAAGAAGAGAGGGTGGTATGAAGGGGACGTCGGTGGTGGAAGCAAGACGACCCCATTGATGGATGCTTTGAACGTCATGACTGTTGGAAATATGCCGTAGAGGAAATAATAAAATGGTTCTTTAAATTTCCTTGTTCAGGATAATTGTTTATTATCCATGCTATAATTGTATTGATTGGAAACACATTGCATGTGTGGACATATAGACAACACTTTGTCCCTAGTGTGCCTCTAGTAAACTAGCTCGTCGATCAAAGATGGTCAAGGTTTCCTAAACATTCTGGAAATTCTAATGTGGCTCTCGATGTTTTACTTCCACGCACATGGCTATTTTAGAAGATTTTAAAACGATTTAGTTTTGGAATCAAATCAAAAAAATTAAATAAACATAAAGTAAAACACAAATAAAAAAGGGGAGCCACTTACCTGGCCCAGAAGGTGGCCCAGCCCAACAAGGGCATGAGTGTCTTCTTCCTCTTGCCAGGAGGAGAAGCACCTGCGTGTCGGGCATGCCTGCGCTGCGGCCACCTCCTCCCTCTATGCTTGGATCACCCCTGTGCTCATCTCCTCGCACGTGTAGGTGCCCCGCAACCCCGTCTCGCTCTCCCCTCTCCCTCCGGTCCCTCTCCTCCTCTCCAACGGTCGCCCTCGAGCTCACCTGAGCGTTGCCGTCGGCGCCGTTCGCCATAGCCGTAGCCATTGAGCTCGCCACGCCCCGTAGCCACGTCCAGAAGCTCCACACTGTCGTCTTCGTCTTCTACATCGAGCAGAGCAACGCGGGAGGTGCTACATCGCTGTCAGCGACCTCGCCTTCATCCTCGGGTGCCGGCAATCCCCATCATCGATTCACTGTGCACAGGGTGTCCCCAACCTTGCTATCTACACGAGAAGCTCCATGGTGAGCTTCTGCATCCCCCCTGCCGCATTGTCGCTCACGTCCCCTAGCCACTAAACTCCATGGCTGAAAGCTCCCTCCACCGCAGATGTTGCCACCATCGTTGTGGTTGGCCAACACCGCCTCCGAGCGCATGATGGAGTTTCTATTGACACGTAGATGCCCCAAGCACTTTACTCCGCTAGATTTCGAGTTGTAGCCCCGCGTTTGACAACGTCCGAGTCGCCGCCGTCGTCCAGTTCATCGTCGGACATTATTCTGGTGACCCCATGACTTCTAGAGTGGCCCATCAGATGCGCGCGAGCGAGGGCATTCCCCTGGTGCCCTCAGCGCCGCTAGCAGACCCTTGTAGCGCCGCACCGAGAAATGCCGGGGAGCCACCGCCATGGGATTTGGTCGCCGGCGGCTAACCACCGGCCTCACTGACGTGTTCCAATTAATTGTCGTTAATGACTTCGTTAGCTAGGCTCTAAGACGTTGACAAGTGGGACCCACCAGACAATTAAGTTAGTTTAACCTCCTATTTAGGATTAGTTTAACTCAAGTGGCCCCACGTGTCAGCTTTGACCTTGCTGACGTGGCTATTGACCAGACCCACTAGTCAATGACTGACTGGGTCCCCTATTGACTGCTGAGACAGCAATTGGCCAGGCCCACGCGTCAGCCATAGTAGTTGACCCTAAGACACTGACCAATGGGCTCCACTAGTTAGGTTTGGCCCGGGCCGACCTTTTTGACCTTTGACGTCACCCTGACGTAATGCTGATGCAGTAAAGTATTTCTGCAATTAAAATAAATACTAAATGATTTATTTATTTTAGAAAATGCTTAAAATTTCTAAAAAATCATAGAAAATAATCTGTAGCTCAGATGAAAATAATTTATATATGAAAAATGATCAAAAAAATCCAATGAATCTGTTTATGCCATGATCATGCATGTTTGAGAAAGTTAACATCACCAACTAGGACATTTCATGATTAGGATAATTTAATAAATAGTGTTGGAGTTGGAATTTAGTATCTATTTGACTTCCACTTCACATAATATGGCTACCTATTGCACTAGGTCAATTCAATACCTTAACATGTCATATCATACATCATGTTTGTTGCATTGCATTGAATGTGTTTCTTTCTTGTTTTGCCGGTGTTTGTTCCCTCTCGTTAGATGATGATTCCGATGATGTGATTGTTGACATTGATGAAGAGTATTACCATCTCCAGAAGTGTCAAGCAAGCAAAACCCCCCTTGAGCATATTGATATGAACTCACTCTCTCGCTCTTGCTCTCTTTACTGCATTAGGACAACAACGATTCAACTGTTACATGTCATCGCTAGTTGAACCCATTCCTTTGCATGACCTATCTTTGCCACAGTAAATAGTTGAAATTACTTAGCATGAGTAGCAACTGCTTGAGCCTTGTTGTGCTTGCTCATCAATGCTTGCTTACTGTGCCTGCTATGCTTAGAGTCATGTCGTGTCGGGTCTGATCCATCTGGGCGATGAATCAGAAAGACAATGTTCATGTCCTACTGTGTGAGAGCTAAGCGTGTGAACATAATTTGGTAAAGGTAGCGATGAGAGGCCATGTAGGAGTACATGGTGGGTTGTCTCATTGGGACCGTCCTTAAGAATCGAGTTCTGTGTTTGTGATCCAAGGCAGTTACTACCACACGTTGGACCCTGAAATAGGACCCCGCGTGACTTATGAAGCGCCTAGATCTCTGTCCAGGAGTTGCAACTAGTTTCTGTTGTTTGTAGGAAAAGTGTTGGCGACCGTGCATAGAGTTGCCCGACAGGGTGGGCTATGATGCGGTATAGGCACAGTGGCACCGTGTATCAAGTGGGACCCGAACAGTGGGCCTGGGAACCGTGCGCACATCGTTTGAGGCTGTAGTGGAAACTTTGGCCAGACTTCCGTGCGGGTTCAGTCTCAAATAGGCGATAAACCTGGACTAGGTTCTTGTGTGGTTGGCAGCGGTGGCCGACGCCCACGCTAGTGCTTCCGCTTGAAGGTTGCCGAGATGCATGTCGTTCATATGGTGATATGTACCGATAGCATGTGTGAATAAGTACACCCCTGTAGGGTTATGAATCAGTTCGAATAGCCACGTCCTCGGATATGGACTACTTGGAGAACTTATGTGGTTCATAGACCACTTGAAGTGGATACTCTAAAATAGGTAAGATAAGTGTGAGTGCTATGGATGGCCTTCTCGTGGGGAGACGGGAGTGTATCCGTAGTGGTTTATTGATTCGAGAATATGTGGACTCGTGTGCGCTATCCCACCTCAAAGAAAGCACTTGTAGTCGTAGTACAGGTTAGCCAAGAGTCTAAGTTGGCTTGCTGCACCAAACCCCACAACCCCATTCATTGATACTGATGCATATGTAGATAGTTTTGATGTAAGTCTTGCTAAGTACCTTTGTACTCACATTTGCTTAGTTTATCTTTTTCCAGAGGAGAAGTCAGTCTCATTAGTGGTAATTATAATGTGAAGTTCGATGTTGATCGGATTAGCTTGGGAATCCCAGACAGAGGTCTGGTTCCTTTGGTAGGGTCGTTGTAGCTTTTCAGGCTACTTCAGCCACTTTTAGTAGATGTCCGTACCCAGACATGTGTTGCTTCCGCTTGTTGCTTGTATGACTTGAGCGTTGGGTCATGTGACCCCTGTTTGTAATACCATACTATGTTGGATCCTATGAGTCATTAATGAATACTTGAGTCTTAGAGTTATGTTGTGATGTCATGTTGTATCTACGCATATCGTGCATATTGCATGTATGTTTGAACTGCATTGGTATGTGTGGGATTCGAAACCTAGTTGTGTGCCTTTAGTAGTACTCCTTATGGGGAAATGCCTCTTTGTGCTTCCACCCAGCCTTCGTAGCTTGCTACTATTTCGGACACATTGATTGACCGACATGTATCCTTCTTTGCTGCCGTGTCTGTCCCTTCGGGGAAATGTCTCGCAGTGTAATGGAGTCCCTGTAGCATGCTACGACTCGTCTATGTGCAGTGATGACATTTATGTCCCCCGGCATAATGGAGTCCTTGTAGCTTACACTACTGGAATCAGAAGATTTGCCGTCTGCCACATCCTTGCCGTCTGCTAGCGGACGACAAAGAGTGGCTTTGCCATCAGCTAGCAAAAAACAGACGGCAAAGAGCTAGCAGACGGCAAGGGGTGGCTTTGTCGTCAGCCACTTCTTTGCCGTCTGATAGTGGACGGCAAAGGAGGTTTGCCGTCAGCTAGCGGACGGAAAAGAGGGAGGGGGGCCCACTGATGAGCCACTTACAACTTAACCTAACGGCCCACCTCTTTGCCGTCCTCCAGCAGACGACAAACCTCCTTTGCCGTCTGCTAGCGGACAGCAAATAGGGGGGTTAACTAACGGCTAACGCTCACCCCGGCCCGCCTCTCTCTCTTTGTTTCTCTTCCTCTCTCCTTCCCGTCGCCCCACCACCCCACCACCCCACCGCCCGCACCCATCACCCCTATATGCCATCGCCGCCACGTCGCCCCCGCCGCCACGTCGCCACCGCTGCCACGCGCCCGGCCCCTCTGCGCCCCACCGCGTTGCCATCGCCGCCCGCCGCACGCGCCCACCGCCCCCCCACCCCCACCGCCGCGTCACCCCTGCCGCCGCACGCATGGGCCCCACTACGCCCTGCCGCGTCGCCACCGCCGCCCGTCGCCTGCGCCCGCCGCCCCACTGGCCAGGCCGGTGACCTGCGCCCCCCTGCGCCCCGCCGCATCGCCACCTCCGCCCGTCGCCTGCCAGCGCCGCCCGCCGCCCCACCGGCCCGGCCGGTGCCCCGCCGCCCGCGCCCGCCGCCCCATCGGCCCTACCCGGCGCTCCCCGCCCCTCCCCAGCGCTCCCCCAACCCTCCCCGACGCCCCCTGCCCCGCCCCCTCTGGTAACATCTTCCCCCTCCTTTTTTATGTTTTTTGATTTTAGTTAGATTTAGATTATATTATTAGGTTAGTGTTAATTAGGTTAGTGTTAGTTTAGGTTTGTGTTAGTTAGGTTAGTCTTAGGTTAGTGTTAGTTTTGGTTTATTAGGTTAGTGCAAAAAGGAGAAGAAGAAGAAGAAGAAGAAGAAGAAGAAGAGGAGAAGAGGAGGAGAAGAAGAAGAAGAAGAAGAAGAAGAAGAACAAGAAGAAGAACAAGAAGAAGAAGAGAAGAGCCCCTGATCCTCGACGCCACTAACCCCCAACCTCCGACACCACCGACCCCCGATGCCACTGACCCACGATGCCCCGGACCCCCGACCATCGATGCCATCACCCCCCGACCACCGACACCACCGACCCCCGACCACTAACACCATCGACCCCCGACCGCCAACGCCACCGACCCCCGACACCACCGATACCCAGACCCCCGACACGACACCCCGACACCCCGACACAGCACCCCAGACCCCGACACAGCACCCCTACCCTGACACGACACCCCCGATAGCCCGACCCCAACACGACACCCCCGACACCCCGATCCCGAAAAAGGTGCTCTTAGGCCTTCCAGAGGCCGAAGGGTCATATATTTGTGAATTATGAGTTAGGTCATATATTTTTTGATTTTGTTATACAAAACATCATGTTTATGTTGATCAGGTGGATTTAAATGTGCAGTTGTTTCGTCGCTGCGAGGGTCTGGTGTTCGACGACCTCCCCGTGCGTTCGACGAGCTCCGCCCCTACGTTCGTGGGTGAGCACAAATGACATCTCTTCCTGCCCCCTTCATTTCCTCTGTTTTGGTCTTCATGCCGATGAAACTTGCTAGCTATAGGTGTCTTCAATCATCAGTATGCGTGACCACTATGCGTCTCCCGTTCAAAAGGGTTACATCTATAAATATGCATTAATTAGCATATTTATAACCATGATTCTTTCGAATTGTCCAACGTTATCCATGGATAGACCGAGTATGTGTAGATTGGGTTCGTTTTCCCATATGCTCTGCTCCGGATCCGATCTAGAATTTCGTCAGTGCCTCCCTGTTGTTCTCCGGGTACACATCCTCTCTGCTTATTGCCGAGACGTGTATCAGGAGAACAACGGGGAGGTGTTGCCGAAATTATGCGTCGGATCCGGAGCGGAGCATGGGAAAACGATCCAGAGAGAGGCATATATAGACGATGAAGATTAATATTAGTAATGTGAGGTATTCAATTATTATTATGTACATATATATTATTAATTAGTTCATGTTATTGGGAATTCAATTTTTTTAAGTTGAACTAATTTCGTTCACTCTTTGTCATTGCATGTGTTGACAGATGGTGGGCGGGGGTCGAGAGCGCTCTGAGCCTCCTTCCTCGGCGCGTGCTAGGAGTGGTGCTATTATTCCACCCAGCAACTCGGGAGAGCGCTGGTACACAGCATGCAGACACTGGCGGGCGCTTCTTCTTCGGCCGGGAGAGGTCCGGGGAAGAAGAGAGGTGCTAGAGGTAGGAAGGCCGCTGCGCCTTCCTCGTCACCACCCCCCGCTGATTCTCCCGACCACAGGAGTGCTCCATCTCAGGTGGACCCGTCTGACTTGGACCAGTCTCAGACTCCGGTCCCCAAGCCTCGGGTCGACGAGCCTCTGGTCACCGAGCCTTCGTCCCAGGAGACTCCGGTCCCAGAGTCTTCATCCCACATGACTCCGGAGGCTAGTGGCCATGCTGATGGTGGCGAGGACAACTTGTCTGAGGACACCTATAGCGAGGGCGAGCTGGTTGAGGAGGGCAAGAAGGTCTACCAGCGTGATTGTACAAAGCTCCCGCCCGTGCCGACGACCCGCGAGCAGAGGTGGTTGATTGCGCCTAATGCAGAGAAGTAAGTGCATTTCCTCCTTTTTAACCTTTTGCCTTCATGTTTCTTCAAATTAATATCTAATGTGTTGGCCTTGTCATACTACAGGGGTTGGAAATACGAGCATGGTGTCCGCAGGCCCAACCAGGTCCTTGGTGTGCTTCTCCGGCACCACTTCCCAGGGAAGGTCCAGTTCCCCGGTGAGGGTGAGGCTCCACAGGTAGCACTGACTTAGGAGTTGTACAAGGCTGCCCCGGCCCCGCTGGAGGAGATGGTCGATGGTGTCTTGTACGAGACGGTGGCTGACATTTTGATCCGTCGCTTTTGGGTAATTTCTCCTTTATAGAATTAAAAATCAACAACACCTAGTGATTGTACTGATCAGTGTTATCTTGTTTGATTGCAGACCTTCTACAGGTGTCTTGAGGAAGATGAGGCGCAAGCGGCTGTTTTTTAGAAGCCGAGTGCAAGCACCTACTTCAGAACTTATGGCACGCGGCTCGGGTGGAGGCTATTCGAGACTACTACACCTCGAGTAACATTAAGAGGGCCAAGAAGAAGTTCCACAAAAAATATCTGAGAAAGGAGAAGTTAATGAAGGTAATTATCTATTCTTAAGGCCTTGTACTTAGTTTCTTTGATTTGATTCGTAGGCGTAGCGCTGAAATTTCTCTTGTCTAACTTAGGTGCCCCCGAGATGGTGTGCAGATAGGATGGACTGTTGGGAGGCATTGGTGGATGAGTGGTGCTCTCCCCAATTGCTAGCCGAACACAACAAGGACAAGGATAAGCGTGCCCAAAGGAGAGGTGTGCCACACCATCAAGGGAGTTCCAACCTGTTTGAGTTCGGGGATAACTGGGTATATGGTTTGCTTCATGATTCATGCAATTTCATTCTTCATGCTAGCTTGAGCCCTTAACTAATATTTTGTTTCTCTCTTTTAGGCGCGACACAACAAGAAGGAGGTGCCACCTCTGTTCGACCTCTATGCCATGGCCCATACTACCTCATACAAGAAGGCCAAGGCATTCTCTGAGGATGACCTTGATCATCCATAGAGCTTCAGCAACATCTTCTCCCACAACAAGCTCATGAGGTATAGAGATGAGGGGAAGGCGAGGAAAGGGGAGGACTTCAACCCGATCCAGAGTCCTTTTGATCTAGAGCTCGTGATGATATCTAGTGGCGGGAGGCCCCATGGCTCGATAGCCATTGGGGATGGACTGATACGTTGTCCTAGAACTCTCCCGGAGATCAAGAAGCGCCAAACGAGCTTTGATCCTGAGATAAGGCCTCGTCCACGGCCAATGGAGCTCGCCATTGAGGCTAGGGCCCGGGAGCTTCTGGCGGAGGCAAACAGGCAGGCGGCATAGAGGGGGAAGGACATGGAGGAGAGGACGGCTAGGCTGTTGGAGGAGGAGAGGAACTGGAACGATGCGTCTCACCGGGCCCTATACGAGATCCTCGTGGTAAGTTTCTCTTGCATATTAGCCAAATCATGCACGTAATGTTCGTTTCATCACTAACTAATATGAATGACTCATGAAAACAAAATGTGTAGACCGTGTGCAAGAACAATGGCCAGACCCCTCCGTCGATGCCCCATATTTCTATAGCACCCATGGTGAGTTTCATTTAAATGGTCATTAGTTACTAGTATTCACATTTGATTTGCATCATGCTAAGGAGACATTGCAAATGATCTTTGGTGCAGCGTGCCTCCCGACAAGCATCGACTGATCCTTCTGCGTCTACCGCAATCCTGATCGGTCCTTCTACGTCTCACCCTGGCGCAAACCCTACCGGTCCTTCACCTCTGTGTTGATGGTAAGTTTTCACAAGTGTTTTCATTAACAAATGCATACTTAGCTTAAGAAATGACCTACTTAGCTCCAAAATGACCTATACTTAGCTTATTTTCCTAAAAAAATGACATAATAACCTTACTTACCTCCAAAATGATATATTCTACCTAGGATAGCTATAAAATGACCTATACTTAGCATTTTTTTCTCCAAAATGACTTGACATGCTTAGTTAGCTAGAAAATGGCATTACTACCTAGTATAGCTCAATAATGATCTATAGCTAGCTTAGCTAGTTCATTTATGACATAATTAGCTCACTTAGGTACAAAATGGCATAACTACCTAGGATAGCTCAATAATGATCTATAATTAACTTAGCTAGTTCATTTATGACATAATTATCTCACTTAGGTAAAAAAATGGCATAATAACCTTGGTTTAGCTCCAAAATGACCTATACTTAGCTTATTTTCCTCAAAAATGACATAGTAACCTTATTTACCTCGAAAATGATATATTCTACCTAGGATAGCTATAAAATGACCTATACTTAACATTTTTTCCTCCAAAATGACTTGATATGCTTAGTTAGCTAGAAAATGGCATTAGTACCTTGGAGAAGAGGAGAGGAGAGGAGAAAAAGAAAGAGAAGATAAATTCTTCTTCTTCTTTTTCTTCTTCTTTTTCTTCTTTTTCTTCTAGCTAGTCTTCTTCTTCTTCTAACTTTCATCTTTCCTAATTTGCAGATTTGCTATAGATGAGGAAGCTTGCATTGATGGAGTGTACTATTCTACTTGTGCTTCCTTTTTGTTTATGGAAACTCGCTGGAAACTTGTTTGGGATATGTATGTTGGATATGTTGTTCAAAACTTGTATGTTGGATATGTTGTTGGAACTTATTGTTGGTATGCTTGTTGAAACTTATTGTTGGTATGCTTGTTGGAAACTTGTATTGTTGACATGTTGGATATATATGTGATATTCTACCAAATTGAATGATTTTAAGAAAAAGCAGAAAAAACAGGGGCTATATAGCAACTTTGCCGTCAGCTGGCAGACGGCAAAGGTCTTTGCCGTCAGCTAGCAGACGGCAAAGATGCCACGTGGCAGCTACCTATGCAACGTGGGGCAGCACTAGGCTGGCCTAGGTGGGTTCTTTGCCGTCCGCTAGTAGACGGAGAGACCTAAGTTTCTTTGTCGTCTGCTAGCGGACGGCAAAGAACCCACCTTGGCTGGCAAAAAAACAGGTGCTTTGCCGTCCGCTGGCAGACGACAAAGAACTAAGATCTTTGTCGTCTGGCAGCGGACGGCAAAGCATGCCGTTAAGCCCTTAGTGGAGCTAAGTTGCCACGTGTGCTGCCCATGCCCTTTGCCATCCGCTGGCAGATGGCAAAGATTCAAAGGTCTTTACCATCCGCCAGTAGATGGTAAAGCTCCCTTTACCGTGGCTTATTCAGCCGGACAGTTGGCTGTTTGCTGGCAGACGGCAAAGACTTTGCCATCCGGGATGCATGCCTTTGCCATTTGGGATGGCTGATGCAAGCCTTTTCTCTATGGTGCTTTGTGCCATCATGAAAATTTGCAGAGAGTTTGGTTTGTTTTGAACCTAACTCTCTTTTGGGAACTTGATACCTCTTGTTTTCCTTCAATTGGTATCTTGTTTCCTTCTATTTGGCATGTGTCAATGGATATCTCATTCCTTGATGTATCTTTTAGTTGGTATCCGTCAAGTGATAATTTTTCGTTTGGTATCTTATTTTCACTTGATACCTTATCTTTCGGTATCTTATCAACTGTGTGTTGGTTTGATTCTTGAAACCCTTGAGCATGCATATTTAGTACATGTACTTTTGTTGGAATGTTCTCTTTCCTTGACCCAATACATAGGGGAAACTCCACTATGACATAAATTGGCTAAAGTGTGCATGAAATTCAATTTCATATCTATATGCACATATTTATGTGGAGTTTTGTCCTATGTATTGTTGGTCCACTAACTTTTTGGTCCCAATAAGTTTGGTTACCACTTTGTTTGTGGTGTTGTTCTAGGAACAACTGGGGATACATTGGACACTCGGCACACTTACAAGGAATGTGTTGACACCATGTGCTTGTTGGAGCCCCATGCTAGGATGATCGATGAACCATTGTCTACTACATCAATCTAATGTTATCTCGGTAACAAGTACTCCTTCTTTAAACAAATATAATAGCGTTTAGATAACTAAAATAGTGACCTAAAAGCTCTTATATTTCTTTACGGAGGGAGTATCTACTTCATGCAAACATTTCTCGCATTCAACCTTTTATAGGTTGCATCATGTCATGAACTTCTTAAGTCTTTCTTGTGGTACTTGTTTCCTTTCTCAAAGTGTCTCAACGATGATGTCATATTGCTAGTTGTGATGTCTTTGATGTTCGTGTAGTGGGAGTTCATTTATGTACAATAAGAAAATATTAGGCTATGTGCTATGCTTTCAAGCAAAGACCTTATTGGTATATTTATGACTTCCTTTCGGATATCTTGTTCGTTCCTTCTTGTAAATATTTCGTGTGTACATCATTCTTGTGGATATATCATCATGATTGTCCTCTACCTAGAATCTTATACACATGAGAGAAGTTACATCTCTAGTAGATGTCCTCTTTTCTTTCACGTCCACCGTTGCTCCTTGGTGGCTTCGAGAAAGAATTTGTCTTGAGTGCGGATCTTATATCCTTGCATCTTGATGCACCCTCTAGTGGTGAAGATTATTTCCCTCATGCTTGTCTTCACGAGGTTTTTGCCATCTCGATTGGTATCCCTCCTCTTGACAAGGATATTATTTCCAATCACCACCAGGGTTTGTCACAAGCTTTGTTTTTTAATTTTCCTATTAGTAAGCTTGTGAACCCTTTTGCTAGTGGATTGTGTGTGGGAAGGATATGGCTTGCACTTTGTGTCTCATTTCATCAAGACTATGTTGATGCTTAATGCTCATCCTTATACTAGTCTTCTCACGTGCTTTGCCATGACTCACACACATCTCTTTGGTTGAGCTTATTCTTAAGATGGCCTCTGTTTACATGTTGCTCCACCATATGTCTAGTGCAAGTACTATGCTCATCGTATTATCTAGTTGCTTGCACTTGTTGTGTGTTTATATTGATTTTGGGGGAGTCATGATCCTATTTTGTACACTTGTATTCAAATACAAAAATTCTTATCTGTGCACAAATCATGGGGAGCTCCTCTAGTTTCTTTATAAACACTCTTTTGCCCATATCATAATATACTTTATTCATGTGGATGGTAGGACCATGTGATTGATTGTTCCAATTGGTATCTTTTGATTGCTTGCTTCACTCTGGTGTATGTCTTTGTGACATACAATCCTTTTTGCAATATTTGGGTTCTCAATATAGTTTGTACTCCTCCAACTACTTATCATTGGATATGTGTATTTCTTTGCGCACGTATTTTGAGAAATACAAACTTTTTGGAGGAACACCTATTATATTGGCTTTCTAAACTTTTCGTCCATTTTGACAATCGTTGCCAATGGGGGAGAAGCTTGGAGAGTTTAGTTTGGAAAACTTAGAGAGTTTTGCTTTTTTTGTTTAAGCATTTGCATCTCACATCCATGCATTTCTTTGCATTTATGTGTGCTTGGTTGTGCTTATTTACTTATATAAACTCTCTTGAAAGTGGTTGTCATCAATTACCAAAATGGGGGAGATTGTAAGAGCACATTTATCCATCTGTGGTTTTGGTAATTTATGACAATCCCTATGGACTAATGGTTGCTTTGAGTTATATTCGAAGGATTTTTCCATAGGTTCTTCTTGAAGTCCATCTGTTGGTTTCAAGAGTTTATATGGTAACCAAGGTGGTATTCAAGGTTTATCCAAAGATTGATCATGTGGGAGTTAAGCTTATTGCAAGCATGTCTTGAAGAAGAAGATTGTGTAAGCATTCAGGTTTACCTTCAAGACATCATATTTATGAAGAGAGAAGATAAGATACAAGGTTGATCAAGACTAAGTCAAAAAGTGAATCAAGTTGATCAACACACAAAGCGTACAAGATGAACCGATAGGGATCAAGTGATCCCATGATGTGGTAATCATTGTCCATTACGCTTTGTGTACTAACCCATGGTCTACGTGAGAGTTCTTTGTGGGGTTAGGTATATTTCCATGGGATTGCATCAAGTGGCAGATCCCATACATCCCAAGTAACAAGACATCAAGTGGAGATCGCCATCAAGGTTGCGATGTGCAAGCTCAAGTGAAGCATCATGGAGAGATCATGCTTGAGGCTTGTCGTTCATTGTGGTGACAATGGACTTGTGAAGATGTGCTGAAGAGTGGCTCACCCATAGTGGAGCATGGGGGCGCAATCAACTAGTCTTCATCAAGACGGCGCAATCAAGAAAGGTGGTCCATCTTGAGGAAGTCAAGATCGTCAGCATCTAGCTCAAGTGGACTATGCGCAAGGCAAAGGTTTGACCTTGATAGGGTTTTCTATTTTACCGGTCTCATGGTGGTAGTTGGGAGACCGGGTTATATGATCGGTTGCCGTACTATCGAGGGGGGCTCTCACATGAGTAGCTTGATCGTAGCGTTCGTTGAGAGCTCAAACCATTGCATTCTTGGAATCATCATATTTCTTGGTTCATGGTTGGCTTTTCTCTATGTGGGTTCTTGAGCTTGTGGTTTTCTTCGTGACAAGCTCTAGTACATCGAAAATGGATTTTGTATGCTTCTTCTATTGTGTTTTCGGTGTTGGAGGTTTTACCGGTCTTATTCGAGGAAGGGTTCTCACTATTTTATTATCGGCCTTTTCTCACGTGCTTCTTGTTGATATTTCTATAAAGGTTGTGTTAGCCCATGTCGTCGCTTTCCAAAAAACTAGGTTTCATTGAATTCAGAGTCCGTTTTGCAAAAGTTGTGGCAGTTTTGGTGTTCTTAAAAGGCTCCAGCGGTAATACCACGGTTACTACCTCTTGGAGTGGATGTTATTTTTTCCTACCTCTCTAGAGCGGTACTACTGCGGCTACTACCATGGCTACTTCTGCTTTGGACCAAAATCTCGTGTTAATACCAGCGATGGTAGGCACAGATGTATTTTTTAGTACAACTCGCAAGCAGTAGTACTACTACCCTTAGCAGTAGTACCGCTATCCCTAGCGGTAGTACCGCGAGGACGAGCGGTGGTGCCGCTCCAGAGGTTCTACTGGCCTTTTGCCTCCTCGCTTTTGTTTTTCAAGGGTCTTCCACTGCCCTAGTGGTAGTATCGCTCCCATTAGCGGTAGTACCGCTCTGTGCGGGCTATGAGCATAACGGTTGGATTTTTTTCCACCTATAAATGGGGGTCTTCTTCCCCATTGAACCTTATCCTTTGAGCTCATGTTCTTCCCCCATTGTTGACCTTCTTCGAGCTTTCTAAATCTCAGTCCCTCCAATGATTCTTGGTAGTTCTTGAGGGAAAAGAGAGAGGAGATTTATATCCCCATTTCCACCAATCACTTTCTCCTCTAAGTGAGGGGAACCCCTTGGATATAGATCTTGGAGTTCTTCATGTTCTTCTTCATTCGTCCTCTCCTTTTCCTCCCTAGCATTATTTTCTTTGGTGGGATTTGGTAGATAAGGACTTGGGCACACCGTGTTCCCTTGCCATTGCATTTGGTGCATAGGTTTGAGTTCTCCATGGTGATACATGGAAGTGAGAAGTTGAGAAGCTTATTCTCTTTGGTGTTTGACCACCCTAGATCTTGTTCCTCTTTGGTGCTTTGGCGCCCTAGATGGTTGGTGGTGCCTCGGAGCTCCGGGCATGCGTCGGGGTCTCCAATTAAGTTGTGGAGATTGCCCCGACAATTTGAGGTCACCACGGAAGCCGTAGTCCATTGTGGTGAAGCTTCGTGGTGTTGTTGGGAGCCTCCAATTAAGTTGTGGAGTTTGCCCCAACTTTGTTTGTACCGGTTCGGTGACCACCCTCAATGGTCCCTTAGTGGAATCACAACATCTTGCATTGTGTGAGGGCGTGAGGAGATTACGGTGGCCCTAATGGATTTCTTGGGGAGCATTGTGCCTCCACACCGCTCCGAACGGAGATTAGCATCCACAAGGGTGTGAACTTCGGGATACATCGTCGTCTCCGCGTACCTCAGTTATCTCTTACCCAAGCCCCTTTACTTATGCACTTTACTTTGTGGTAGCCATATTGTTTCTTGCTATATATCTTGCTATCACTTAGTTGTTTATCTTGCTTAGCATAAGTTGTTGGTGCACATAGGTGAGCCTAGTTTTTTTTGGTTTTGTGCTTGAATTATTAAACGTTAGTTTTATTCTACATTTGTTCAAGCCTAAACTGTAATTATTTTAAAGCGCCAATTCACCCCCCCTCTAGGCGACATCCACGTCCTTTCACTCATGAGACACATCACCAAACTCAACACTAACAGTTTCTTTTTTGCAATCTATCTTAGCATTAACAGTGTTGAAGTAAGGTCTACCAAAGATAATGGGACAAAAGTCATCTTATGGGGAACCAAGAACTAGAAAATCCGTAGGATATTTTATTTTCCTACACAAGACTTCAACATCTCAAAAACTCCCAAGTGCTGTGATGGTGTCTATATTTGCAAGTTTAATAGTAACATCAATATCTTCTATCTTAGCAGGTGCTATTTCATTCATAATTTCTTGATATAAGCTAAAAGGAATAAGACTCACACGAGCACGAACATCACATAAGCCATGATAATAATGATCTCCTATTTTGACTGAGACAAGAGGCAATCCAACTATGGATCGACAAAAACCTTGTTAACATTCTCTGGAGCGACAAAACCTTCTGGGTGTATCATATAAAACTCTTCCCTAAGGAAACCGTTAAGGAATACTGTTTTGACATCCATCTACCAAATTTCATAATTGAAAAATGCAGCTATTGCTAACATGATTCTGACGGACTTAAGCATCGCTACGGGTGAGAAGGTCTCATCGTAGTAAACTCCTTGAACTTGTGAAACACCCTTTGCAATAAGTCAAGCTTTATAGACGGTGACATTGCCGTCCGTGTCCGTCATCCTCTTAAAGATCCATATGTTCTGAATGGCCTTTGGCCCTCAGGTAATACCTCCAAAGTCCATACTTTGTTTTCGTACATGGATCCCATATCGGATTTCATGGCCTCTAACCATTTCCCGGAATTCAGGCCCATCATCAGTTCTCCATAGCTCGTAGGTTCATCATTGTATAGCAACATGACCTCTAAGACAGGGTTGCTGTACTAGTCAGGAGGAGCACGCTCCCTTGTCGACCTACGAGGTTCGATAGTAACTTGATCTGAAGCTTCATGATCATCATCATTAACTTCCTCTTCAACCGATGCAGGCTCTACACAAACATCTTTCTGCGCTGTGCTACTCTATTGTTGAAGTAAAGGTTCAATAACCTCACCAAGTTCTATTTTTCTCCCACTCAATTCTTTTGAGAGAAACTCTTTCTCAAGAAATGTTCCGTTATTAGTGACAAACACTTTGCCTTCGGATCTGAGATAGAAGGTATACCCAACTGTCTATTTTGGGTATCCTATGAATACACATTTCTCCGCTTTGGGTTCCAACTTTTCAAGCTGAAGCTTTTTGACATAAGCATCACATCTCCAAACTTTAAGAAAGAACAACTTTGGCTTCTTGCCAAACCATAGTTCATATGGCGCCGTCTCAACGGATTTCGATGGTGCCCTATTTAAAGTGAATGCAGTTGCCTCTAATGCATAACCCCAAAACAATAGTGGCAAATCAGCAACAGACATCATAGAACACACCATATCTAATAAGGTTCAATTACGATGTTCCGACACACCATTACGCTATGGTGCTCCAGGTGGTGTCAATTGTGAAACAATTCCACACTTTCTTAAGTGACTGCCAAACTCATAACTCAAATATTCTCCTCCTCGATCACATCGTAGGAATTTAACCTTCTTGTTATGATGATTCTTATCTTCATTCTGAAATTGGTTGAAATTTTCAAAAAAATTAGACTTGTGTGTCATTAAGTAAATATACCCATATCTACTTAAGTCATCAGTGAAGGTGAGAAAATAACGATATCCACCACGTGCCTCCATGCTCATCGGACCGCACACATCAATATGTATGATTTCCAACAAGTCACTTGCTCGTTCCTTTGTTCCAGAGAACGGGGTTTAGTCATCTTGCCCACAAGGCATGGTTCACAGGTGTCAAGTGATTTGAAATCAAGTGACTCCAAAAGTCCATCAGCATGGAGCTTCTTCATGCGTTTTACACCAATATGACTGCTACTTCTCAAGCATGCATTGGTTTCCGTGAAGAGGAACAGTTGATGCAACAAAGTACATAAGTATTTCCCTCAGTTGTTGAGAACCAAGGTATCAATCCAGTAGGAGATACAGGCAAGTCACCAATAGATGTACCTACACAAAGAATCAAACTCTTGCACCCAATGCTATAAAGGGGTTGTCAATCCCTTCACGGTTACTTGCAAGGATGAGATCTGATAGAGATAGATTGCTTGAACGGAAAGTAAAAAAAAGGAAAAAATAATGTAGCAAAGTATTTTTGGTATTTTTGGTTGTAGATTTGAAAGTATAAGATGGAAAACAGACCCGGGGTCATAGGTTTAACTAGAGGCTTCTCTCATAATGGCAAGTATTACGATGGGTGAACAAATTACTGTCAAGCAATTGATAGAAAAGCAAATAATTATGAAGATATCCAAGGCAATGATTATGCATATAGGCATCACGTCCGTGTCAAGTAGACCAAAATGATTCTGCATCTACTACTATTACTCCACACATCGACCGATTCCTGCCTGCATCTAGAGTATTAAGTTCATGAAGAACAGAGTAACGCATTAGGTAAGATGACATGATGTAGAGGGATAAACTCAAGCAATATGATGAACACCCCATCTTTTTATCCTTGATGGCAACAATACAATACATGCCTCGCTACCCTTACTTTGTCACTGGGTGAGGTCACCGCAAGATTGAACCCAAAACTAAGCACTTCTCCTATTGCAAGAATGACCAATCTAGTTGGCCAAACCAAACCAATAACTCGAAGAGACTTGCAAAGATAAGAAATCATGCATATAAGAATTCTGAAAAGACTCAAATAATATTCATAGATAATTTGAACATAAACCCACAATTCATTGGATCTCGACAAACACACCGCAAAAGAGTATTACATCGGGTAGATCTCCATGAAGATCATGAAGTACATGCAACTGAAGAGAAAAGATAGAGAAGAAGCCATCTAGCTACTAGCTACGGACCCGAAGGTCTGTGGTGAACTACTCACGCATCATCGGAGGGGCATTGGAGTTGGTGTAGATGCCCTCCGTGATCGAATCCCCCTCCGGTAGATTACCGGAAAAGGCTCCAAGATTGAATCTCTCGGGAATGGAGGCTTCTGGAGGCGGAAAAGTCTTTTCGTGGCTCTCTTTGATATCCAGGGAATATTTGGGCATTTATAGGCCGAAGATTAGGGTTAGGAGGGCTGTCGTGGGCCCATAGTCCTGCAGGGCACGCCCTACCCCCTGGGTGCCCCCTATGGCTTGTGGCCCCACGGTGCCTATCCTGCCTTGGTCTCCAAGTTGGTGGTTTCCTTCCGATCGAGAAAAAATCATTCCGAAGGTTTTATTCCGTTTGGACTCCGTTTAATATTCCTTATCTGCAATTCTCAAAAACAAAGAAAAAGCAGAAAGTGACACTAGGCTCTAGATTAATAGGTTAGTCCCAAAAATAATAGAAAATAACATATTAATGCATATAAAACATCCAAAACAGATAATATAATAACATGCTTCCTCCCTTGGTCGAATTTTGGTTCAGCAGTATTGTGAGATGAAGCGGCCTGGACCAACATTACTCGTATGCTTATGAGAGACCGGTTCCCTCGACCGCAACTTGTTGCATAGATGCCTTGTGGGTGCTAGTTTTTCTCACTTTAGTTGGATCGGATTCGACAAAGGCAGTCCTTGAGAAGGTTGAAAAGGAACTAGTGTATCACCGTTGTGATTTTTTGCATAGATGAGAATTGTTCTTGCCAGATACCCGTAGCAGCCACGTAAAACATGCAACAACAATTAGAGAACGTCTAACTTGTTTTTGCAGGGTATGTTGTGATGTGATATGGCCAATTACATGATGTGATATATGTGATGTATGAGATGATCATGTGATGTATAGATTATCACGACATGCATGTCGATGAGTACGGCAACCGGCAGGAGCCATAGGGTTGGCTTTAATTATTGTATGACCTGCATGTCAATCATTAAGTGCTATGTAAGGCTTTACTTTATCGCTAAACTGTAGAAATAGTAGTAGAAGCATGTTGGGCGCGACAACCCCGATGGAGACACGTTGATGGAGATCAAGATGATGAAGATCATGGTGTCATGCCAGTGACGATGGAGATCATGCCGGTGCTTTCTAGATGGAGGTCAAAAGCACCAGTTCATGGCCATATCATGTCACTTATGAATTGTATGTGATGTTAATCCTTTTATGCACCTTGTTTTGCTTAGGACGACTGTAGCATTATAAGGTGATCCCTCACTTAAATTTCAAGATGAATTGTGTTCTCCCCGAGTGTGCACCATTGCGAAAGTTCGTCGTGTCGAGACACCACGTGATGATCGGGTGTGATAGACTCTACGTTCACATACAACGGGTGCAAGCCAGTGTTGCACACGCAAAACACTCGGGTTAAACTTGACGAGCCTAGCATGTACAAACATGGCCTCGGAACACAAGAGACTGAAAGGTCGAACATGAGTCATATAGTAGATATGATCAACATAATGATGTTCACCATTGAAGCCACCTCAACTCACGTGATGATCGGAATTGAGTTGGTGGATTTGGATCATGTGACACTCAGATGACCTGAGGGATGTCAATTTGAGTGGGAGCTTTAGTAATTTGATTAACTAAACTCATTATCTTGAACAATAGTCTAAGTAAACTTTGCATATTTATGTTGTAGATCAATGGCTCGCGTAGTCGCACCCCTGAATTTTAATGCGTTCCTAGAGAAAGCTAAGTTGAAAGATGATGGAAGTAACTTTGTTGATTGGGCCCGTAATCTGAGGATTATCCTCACGGCTTCCTAGAAATTATATGTCCTTGATGCACCGCTTGGTGACCAACCAGAAGATATGACCTCCGAAGACGTTAAGAACGTTTGGGAGGCACGTACTAGAGATTACTCAATAGTTCAGTGTGAAATATTGTATGGCTTAGAACCGGGACTTCAAAGACATTTTGAACATCATGGAGCATATGAGATGTTCCAGGAGTTGAAGTTTATCTTTCAGAAGAATGCCCGGATCGAGAGGTATGAAACCTCCGATAAGTTCTATGCTTGCAAGATGGAGGACAACGGGTCTATTAGTGAACATATACTCAGAATGTCTGGGTATTCAACTCGTCTAGCGGAGTTGGGAATTGCCCTTCTGCTAGAGGCGATCACTGACAGAGTTCTTCAATCACTGCCACCTAGTTACAAGAGCTTTGTGATGAACTATAACATGCACGAGATGAACAAGACAGTCGCCGAGCTGTTTGCGATGCTAAAAGTCGCTGAGTCTGAAATCCAGAAAGAACATCAAGTGTTGATGGTTAATAAAACCACTAGTTTCAAGAAAAATGGCAAGGTCAAGGGCAAGGGCAAGAAGGGTAAAACCAAGAAGGATGGCAAAGCAGTTGCTACTCCTATAAAGAAGCCAAGCATGGACCCAAGCCAGAAACTGAGTGCTTTTATTGCAAGGGAACTGGTCACTGGAAGCGGAACTGCCCCAAGTACCTGGCTGACAAGAAGGCGGCCAATGACAAACAAGGTATATATGATATACATGTTATTGATGTGTATCTTACTAGCTCTCGTAGTAGTGCCTGGGTATTTGATACCGGTTCGGTTGCTCACATTTGCAACTCAAAGCAGGAACTACAGAATAAACGAAGGTTGGCAAAGGACGAAGTGACGATGCACGTGGGAAATGGTTCCAAGGTTGATGTGATCGCCGTCGGCACGCTCTCTCTTCGATTACCATCGGGATTAGTGATGAACCTGAATAATTGTTTTTTAGTGCCGGCGTTAAGCATGAACATTATATCTGGATCTTGTTTATTGCGAGACGGTTACTCATTTAAATCAGAGAATAAAGGTTGTTCTATTTATATGAGTAATATCTTTTATGGTCATGCACCCAATGTTAGGGGTTTATTCATATTGAATCTTGATAGTGATGACACACATGTTCATAACATTGATGCCAAAAGATGTAGAGTTGATACTGATAGTACCACTTTCTTGTGGCACTGCCGTTTAGGTCATATTGGTGTAAAACGCATGAGGAAGCTCCATGCTGATGGACTTTTAGAGTCACTTGATTTTGAATCACTTGACACATGTGAACCATGCCTCATGGGCAAGATGACAAAAACGCCGTTCTCTGGAACAATGGAACGGGCGAGTGACTTATTCGAAATCATACATACTGATGTGTGCGGTCCAATGAATGTTACAGCGCGTGGTGGATATCGTTATTTTCTCACCTTCACTGATGACTTAAGTAGATATGGGTATATTTACTTAATGAAACACAAGTCTGAAACGTTTGAAAAGTTCAAGCAATTTCAGAGTGACGTTGAGAATCATCGTAACAAGAAGATTAAGTTCCTGTGATCTGATCGAGGAGGAGAATATCTGAGTTATGAGTTTGGCAGTCACTTAAGACAGTGTGGAATTGTTTCACAGTTGACACCGCCCGGAACATCACAGCGTAATGTTGTGTCCGAACGTCGTAATCGAACCTTATTAGATATGGTGCGTTCTATGATGTCTCTTGTTGATTTGCCACTATCGTTTTGGGGTTATGCATTAGAGACAGCTGCATTCACTTTAAATAGGGCACCATCAAAATCCGTTGAGACGACGCCATATGAACTGTGGTTTGGCAAGTGGCCAAAGTTGTCGTTTCTTAAAGCTTGGGGATGTGATGCTTATGTCAAAAAGCTTCAGCCTGAAAAGCTGGAACCCAAAGCGGAAAAATGCGTCTTCATAGGATCCCCAAAAGACACAGTCGGGTATACCTTCTATCTTAGATCCGAAGGCAAAGTGTTTGTCGCTAAGAACGGAACATTTCTTGAGAAAGAGTTTCTCTCGAAATAATTGAGTGGGAGGAAAATAGAGCTTGATGAGTTTATTGAACCTTTAGCGCAACGCAGAAAGATGTTTCTGTGGAAACTACGATGGTAGAAGAGGAAGTTAATGATGATGATCATGAAGCTTCGGATCAAGCTACTATTGAACCTCGGAGGTCGACAAGGCCGCGTACTACTCCTGAGTGGTACGGCAACCATGTCTTGGAGGTCATGTTGTTGGACAACAAGGAACCTACGAGCTATGGAGGAGCAGTGATGGGCCCGGATTCAGAGAAATGGTTAGAGGCCATGAAATTCGAGATGGGATCCATGTATGAAAACAAAGTATGGACTTTGCAAGTATTACCTGAAGGGAGAAAGGCCATTCAGAACAAATGGATCTTTAAGAAGAAGACAGACGCGGATGCTAATGTCACCGTCCATAAAGCTCGACTTGTGGCAAAGGGTTTTTCACAAGTTCAAGGAGTTGACTACGATGAGACCTTCTCACCCGTAGCGATGCTTAAGTCTGACAGAATCATGTTGGCAATAGCTGCTTATTTCGACTATGAAATTTGGCAGATGGATGTCAAAACAGCGTTCCTCAACAGTTTCCTTGAGGAAGAGTTGTATATGATGCAACCAGAAGGTTTTGTCGATCCAGAGAATGCTGAAAAAGTTTGCAAACTCCAGCGATCCATTTATGGGCTGGTGCAAGCATCTCGGAGTTGGAATAAGCGTTTTGATGAGGTGATCAAAGCGTTTGAGTTTATACAAGTTTATGGAGAAGCTTGTATTTACAAGAAAGTGAGTGGGAGCTCTATAGCGTTTCTAATATTATATGTGGATGACATATTGCTGATTGGAAACAATATAGAAATGCTGGAAAGCGTGAAGGAATATTTGAACAAGAGTTTTTCAATGAAGGACCTAGGATAAGCTGCTTTCATATTAGGCATTAAGAACTATAGAGATAGATCAAGACGCTTAATAGCACTTTCACAGAGCACATACCTTGATAAAGTTTGGAAGAAGTTCAAAATGGATCAATCCAAGAAGGGGTTCTTGCCTGTGTTACAAGGTGTGAAGTTGAGTAAGACTCAATGCCCAGTGACTGCAGAGGATAGAGAAAAGATGAGTGTCATCCCCTATGCTTCAGCCATAGGCTCTATCATGTATGCAATGCTGTGCACAAGACCCGATGTCAGCCTTGCCATAAGTATGGCCGGAAGGTTTCAAAGTGATCCTGGAATGGAACACTGGGCAGCGGTCAAGAATATCCTTAAGTACTTGAAAAGGACTAAGGAAATGTTTCTCATTTATGGAGGCGATGAAGAGCTTGCCGTAAAGGGTTACGTCGATGCAAGCTTTGACACTGATCCGGATGACTCTAAGTCACACACCGGATACGTATTTATTCTCAACGGGAGAGCAGTAAGCTGGTGCAGTTCCAAGCAAAGCGTGGTAGCCGATTCTACGTATGAAGCGGAGTACATCGCAGCCTCGGAGGCGATGAAGGAAGGTGTTTGGATGAAGCAGTTCATGACAAATCTTGGAGTAGTGCCCAGTGCACTGAGTCCAATGAACTTGTTCTATGACAACACTGGTGCCATTGCTCTGGCCAAGGAACCAAGGTTTCACAAGAGGACCAGACACATAAAGCGACGCTTCAACTCCATCCGCGATTACATCAAGGAGAAGGACATAAATATTTGCAAAGTGCACACGAATATAAATGTTGCATACCCGTTGACTAAACCTCTTCCAAGGGCTAAACATGATCAACACCAGAACTGCATGGGTGTTTGATTCATTACAATGTAAATCACATAGTGATGTGAGCTAGATTATTGACTCTAGTGCAAGTGGGAGACTATTGGAAATATGCCCTAGAGGCAATAAATAAAGTGTTTATTATTATATTTCCTTGTTCATGATAATCTTTTATTGTCCATGCTATAATTGTATTAATTGGAAACACATTACATGTGTGGGTAAATAGACAATGCTTTGTCCCTAGTATGCCTCTAGTGAACTAGCTCGTTGATCAAAGATGGTCAAGGTTTCCTAGCCATTGACATGTGATGTCATTTGATAACGGGATCACATCATTAGGAGAATGATGTGATGGACAAGACCCAAACTACAAATGTAGCATATGATCATGTCAGTTTATTGCTACTGTTTTCTGCATGTCAAGTATATGTTCCTATGACCATGAGATCATGCAACTCACGAATACCGAAGGAGTGCCTTGTGTGTATCAAATGTCGCAACGTAACTGGGTGACTATAAAGGTGCTATATAGGTATCTCCGAGGGTGTCTATTGAGTTGACATGGATCAAGACTGGGATTTGTTACTCCGTGTGACGGAGAGGTATCTCAGGGCCCACTCGGTAATACAACATCACAATAAGCCTTGCAAGCAATGTGATTAAGTGTTAGTTGCGGGATCTTGTATTATGGAACGAGTAAAGAGACTTGCCGGTAATGAGATTGAACTAGGTATGGAGATACCGACGATCGAATCTCAGACAAGTAACATACCGAAGAACAAAGGGAACATCATACGGGATTAACTGAATCCTTCACATAGAGGTTCCATCGATAAAGATCTTCGTAGAATATGTTGGAACCAATATGGGCATCCAGGTCCCGCTATTGGTTATTGACCTTAGAGGTGTCTCGGTCATGTCTACATAGTTCTCGAACCCGCAGGGTCTGCACACTTAAGGTTTGGTGATGTTTTGGTAGTATAGATTTATGTATGGTAGTGACCGAAGGTTTTTCGGAGTCCCGAATGAGATCCTGGACGTCACGGAGAGCTCCATAATGGTCCATAGGTAAAGATTCATATATAGGAAGTCCTATTTTGGTCGCCGGAAAAGTTTCAGGCTCATCGGTAGTGTACCGGGAGTGCCGGTAGTGTACCGGGAGACCATCGGGAGGGGTATTTCGACCCAAGAGGCTCCATGGTCTGTGTGAGAGTGTTTACCAGACCTTAGTGGGCTGGTGAAAGTCCCACACAAGGCCCATGCGGTTTGGGAAAAAAGGCTCAAAGAGAAAAAGTGGAAAAAGGCAAAAATAGGGTGAATCCTAGTCCTACTAGGATTGGAGGTGGAGTCCACCTCCTCCTACTGGTTCGGCCGACTCCTTGGAGGCTTGGCCCTTGTACCAAGCCTCCTCCTATCTTCCTCTTATATATAGTGGAGGTTTTAGGGTTTTCCCACAGAATTTTCAGCCACGTGCTGCCCGTTCCTCCAGTGCATAGTTTCTCCTCTAGATCGGTTTTCTGTAGCGCTTAGGCGAAGCCCTGCCGGAGTAGCTCGACCACCATCGCCGGAGCGCTGTCACGCTACCGGAGAACTCTTATTCCTCTCCGCTCCTTCTTGCTGGATCAAGATGGCGCAGATCGTCATCAAGCTGTACGTGTGCTGAACGCGGAGGTGTCGTCCGTTCGGCGCTAGATCGGAAGGATCGTGATCAAGTTCGTGGGACGGATCGTGATTGGATCGCGGGACGGATCGTGATTGGATCGCAGGACGGATTGTGATTGGATCGCGGGACGCAAGACGATTTGGATCGCGAAGACGTTCGACTACACCAACCACGTTTCTTAACGCTTCCCGCTTAGCGATTTATAAGGGTACGTAGATCCACTCTCCCTCTCGTAGATGCTCATCACCATGGATAGATCTGTGTGTGCGTAGTAAAAAATTTGTTTCCCATGCAACGTTCCCCAACATAATATTCTTTATTGTGGCATGAATATTCAGATCCATAAGATTCAAAACAATAGTCTCATATTGACATAAAAACAGTAATCCTTCGAGCACACCAACAAGGTAGTCGTGTCCTTTCGAAATAACATGGCCTTAGAAAGTTATCCCTACAAAATCATATGGTCTGGCTATGCTCCATCTTCCCCACACAAAGTATCTAAATTATGCACAACCCCGATGAACAAGTCAAACAATTGTTTCACACTTTTGGTGTTCTTAAAAATTTTCAACTCTCACGCAATACATGAGCGTGAGCCATGGATATAGCACTATAGGTGGAATAGAATATGGAGGAGGTTCAAGGAAAAAGGAAGAAGATAGTCTCACATCAACTAGGCGTATCAACGGGCTATGGAGATGCCCATCAATAGATATCAATGTGAATGAGTAGGGATTGCCATGCAACAAATGCACTTAGAGCTATAAGTGTATGAAAGCTCAGAAAGAAAACTAAGTGGTCCTGCAAGATGAATATCCACTAGTTATATGAAAATGACAAAATAGGAGACTCTCTATCATGAAGATCATGGTACTACTTTGAACCACAAGTGTGCAAAAAGATAGTAGCAATTGTCCCTTCTCTCTTTCTCTCATTTTTTTATATTTTTATATATATTTTTTATTTTGGTGGGCATCTTTGTCCTCTTTTTTTGGCTTCGCTGGCCTCTTTTATTTTTTGGTAAAGTCCGGATACTCATCCCAACTTGTGAGGGAGTCATGGCTTCCATCATCCTTTTCTCTCACGGGACAATGCTCTATTAATGAAAATCATCACACTACTATTTACTTATAACTCAAAAAAGAAAATACAACTCGATACCTATAACAAAGTATGACTCTATATGCAAGATGAAGTGATGGTGCATGTCATGAAAAACTAAATGGTGGAAATTACATGGCAATATATCTCGGAATGACTATGGAAATGCCATAGTAGGTAGGTATAGTGGCTGCTTTGAGGAATATATGGTGGCTGTTTTGAGGAAGGAGGGTTTGATGTACCGACGAAAGTTACGCGATACTAGAGAGGCTAGCAAAGGTGGAAGGGTGAGAGTACGTATAATCCATGGACTCAACATTAGTCATAAATAACTCACATACTTATTGCAAAAGTCTATTAGTTATCAAACAAAGCATTAGACACATGCTCCTAGGGGAAATGTTGGTAGGAGTTAACCATCGCGCGCTCCCGACCCTCACACAAAGGTTGACAATCATTAAACAAATCATACTCCGACTTCGTTACATAACGGTTCACCATACGTGCATGCTACGGGAATCACAAATTTTAACACAAGTATCTCTTCCAGTTCACAACTACTCACTAGCATGACACTCATATTACCATCTCTATTATCTCCAAACTATATGCAAGGAATCAAACTTCTCATACTATTCAATGCACTTAATATGAAAGTTTTATTATATCTCTCTTGGATGCCCATTATATTGGGACTCAATTCATAACCGAAACAAATTACCATGTTGTTTTAAGAAACTCTTAAATTAATATAAGTGAGGTACGAGAGTTGAATAATTTCTAAAAAATATAACACCACCATGCTCTAAAAAGATATAAGTGAAGTACGTTTTAATAATAAAATAGATATATTGTTCGAGATTTCACAAAAATGTTTTTAAAAATGTCTTCACGTTTTAAGAAAAAGTGTTTGAAAAAATAAAATTCGTTCACATTTCCCAAAAATGGTCCTGTTTTAAATTCACTTTTTCAAAGAATGTTTGAGAAATTTCCAGAAATATTCCTATTTCCTAAAAAAAAAAAATTTGTTCTTGTTTTCAAATTTTGTTCATTTTTTTCGAAAAGTGTTCCTATTTAAAACATGATTGGAATAATTTATTCTTTTTTATTTTCATAAAATGTTCAAAATGTTTAAAAATGTTTGTATTTCAAAACCAAATCATAAATCTGAACAATGCTCACATTGTTAAAATATTTAGTGATTCAAAAAATGTTATAAAGATTTGAAAAATTCTTCAAAGTGTTTTTAAAATGTTTCATGATTTGAAATAAAATAAGAGTTTGTTTTTTCAAATAGGTTCATGATTTAAAAAAATGTACTTATTTTCTTGGCGATCCATGGCTCGGAGTGCAGGTATAGTAAGCTTGGTTCAATCAAGACGCATATTTTTATTTCAGAACTTACGAACAAGAGGCCATGCAAACACAAATAACCAAATCAAAGATTACACACGACAAAATGAAATCAAATCATAAGTACAACCAAAATTGATGGTCAATATAGATTCTGTCATGAATGTCACAAGAAGATTTTATTATTGGATCCCATATTTTTCCATTGTTTGACGTGATGGTACTGTGCAACTCTAGTCACATACAAGACAATTACAATTCTGTTGGGTAACGCTGACGGCCACACAGTAAGATGACTTGGCGTGACGTCCCCAAGAATTTTGGCATGCTAGATGGCAAGATAATTCTATGCATGCAGCGCTTTCATAAGCAATGTGCAGCTCGCAATTAACTGTGGACAAGAATACACATCATTAAAAGAAGTTCAAATTGTCAAAGTTCCATAAAAAATTATGTAATTCAACTGGCAAGGTACTTCTCCCCTTGTTGAAAGGAGAAAGAAAACATAGGGAGATCTATTTCATACCAGCATGAGTGGGATTTCCTAGCAGAAAAAGCACCATAAGGCATAGAAGAATAGTTCTCCCATCCATAGGGTCTAACAAAAATCTTCTTCTTCTCGTCTATGTTTGGATGTCCACAAGCGTACACAGTGTTATCGTTATATATAGACTTTTAGCTAGAGAAGATTTGCTCCTAGTTTACTGAAAGAAGATCAAAAAATATCTTCTATATTATTGCCCTCAATTTTTACACATTGGTTATATCTTCAGGATGGTATCCATTTAATGTTATTGTATTGCCCATATTTATTGCAATATAAACCTTGGAGATACTCTAGATTGTGCACCACCGAATGTGTTTGATTAAATTAAACCTCATATTAAATATTGTATCATTGGAATTTAATTAACAGTTATGCGGCTACCAACTACTCACTGGCTGACAACCTTTTGCGTGTGGAGCGTAGTTTAACACCAAAATGTAACTATAGATACACGTACTTTTCTTAATCCTTAGGCTAGTCATATTGGAAAGTAACTTATACTAGCAATATACATATGTTACTAGTCTACATTACTACCTTCCTAGTAGGTAGTAACATGTGTGTGATATCATTCCAGCCTCCATTTATTTAAATGTAGTCATTTTGTCTTGGCATGTGTTATATTACAATAATATTATGTTATCACAAAGACCTCTCCACTCATTCACTATTTTCCACATCAGCAAACTTGTGTTCAAATGTGTTATGTTACTAGGTAAGTTACTGCATCATGCCCAGCCTTATATGTTAATGGGACCTCATGTAACCCGTCACTTCAAACTTCGATAAAGTTACGAACCAGTGGGCACGGATCACAAAAATATAGTTGTGGCGGCCGCTAGGAAGCACCCGCCTCTGACGAGCGACCAACCAATGGCAGGCAGTTTTCCGCGCCCTCCACAACTGCTTTTCGCCCATGAAGAAATTAGGAAACGTTTAGCACTGGCGGGTCATCAGGAGCGCCCTCCATAGTTACATGGACAACAACGGAGGGCGTTTTCTAGCACCCACCGTTGCAAGTTTTCCAAAATAACAGCGGTGGGTGACTGATCGCGCCCGACACTCATTTGGGGCAACCTATAACTCTTTTCCTAGTAGTGACCACCAAACTGAATCCAGAAAAAATGTGTCTTCGGCATCCCATCCGGAAAGCTCCTCGGTTTCATAGTTTTCCAAAGAGGAATTGAGGCAATCCCTAAAAAGACTAGGGCACTGGATAAGCTCAAGGCACCTACCGAACTCTGAGATATCCAGATATTAGTTGGATGTGACGCCTCCGTGAGCCGTTTCATATCCGGCCTCGAAGAGAAGGCAATTCCCTTTTACTGGTTGCTTAAACAAATCAGGGCTTTATGTGGACTCCCAAGGCCAACTCAGCCCTGGAAGAATTTAAAGCACTATTGGCGACCAGGTCCTAGCAGTGCCACACCCCAGCAAGGCAATGTTTTTGTACATCTCGGCAACCAATCAGGTGGTGAGAACCATCCTAATCGTCGAACGAGACATGGATAGACACAAGCTAAAAGTGCAAATACCAGTGTATAATGTTCCTGAGGTACTAAATCCATGCAAAACAAGATATACACATTACCATAAGATAGCCTACGCACTTCTGATGGTCTTTAGGAAACTTCGACACTACTTTGAAAAGTGTTCAATCACCGTTGGCATCCAAAATGCCTCTTAAGGACATTATAAGTAACCGAGATGCAACCAATCATATTGTGAAGTGGGCAATGGAACTCCTTGCTTCCGAAATCCTATATCGACTATGTTGGGCTATTAAATCCGATGTGTTGGTCAATTTCGTCGCATAATGGATGGAGGATGACCTCCCTAGAGAGCATACGTCTTATACAAACCGTGTAATGTACTTTGATGGATCAAAAATGCTTGCCGGACTAGGGCCAGGGTGGTTTTCATCTTTCTTGCTGAAGATACTATGAAGTACGTACTCCAGATCATGTATACAAACTCCAACAACACGCCAGAATAGAAGGCCTTGCTCCATGGACTTCGGGTGGGAGTTTCAATGGGTATCCAGGGACTGGAAGCCGAGGTGACTCCAACCTCACAATTTTCCAAATCAATGACTACGTCGAGGCCAAGACACAAAATTGTCAGCCTACCAAGGCATGATAATAGCTATTTCGGCTCATTTTTGAGGGCCTAGAATTCCATCACAACCAGCGGGACATCGCTCAAGCTGCCGACACATTGGCCAGGGTGCTTGGCGAGAACTTGTACCCTAGAACACCTTCCTTGAACGTTTGTTTGAACCATCTGTCAATTGGAAAGGTAGCGATGAGCCTGGCAAAAAACCGAGGAACTGACCACCGAGGTGGTCACGCCGTCTGCTATAGAACGAGACAAAGACATAGTTGTCGGCTCAGTACTCGAATCAACCTCCTCGGCCCACGGTTGTTGGTTGACTGACTCTTATATAGAAATTATGAAGTGCCTATATATATTATTTGTTTAAAAGAAATAGGAAGTGCCTAGCGGTTTGCCCGGGGCTTCGGTCGATCGCTAGGAGGAGCCTTGGGGTGAACCTCTATTGGGACAAGGCCCAATTATTTTTTCTTTGAAAAATTGCGATCTAAAAAGAAGATGCCTAAGTTATCATGATCTAGCTTATGAAACAATGCCATTGTACTTTATAAAAAATGCCATCAATCTAATTCTATAAAAACACAATGATTATGATATATAAAAAAGTTGTATGAACTACAAAAATGAAAATGTCATGCTAAAAACTTTAAAACTGTCATCCACGAAAAAAATGCTTTTAACAAAAAAGGGCCATGTGAACACAAAAAAGGAAACAAAAATGCAATGATAAAAAATGTTTCATTTCTTAATGAAAAGCCATATAAATAATATCATTTCTTAACAATAAAAATGACCTATCTGAATAGTAAAAATGTCATCTCTTGATAATACCAATTGATATCTATTTATAATAAAAATGCCATCTCTTAAAAAGGAAATTATGTCATCTCTTAGTATAAACATGTGATTTCTTCAATATAAAATCGCCATCTCTTAATAATAAGAAGAGGACTGCTAGGCGTCCACCGATCGATGCACGCTATACGTCCGTCACCTCGTTGGCCGTTGGATTTACGCATGGACAGCCATCGGTTGATCTCCTCACACGTTCCGCTTATCCTCTTCCTCGGTCATTAATTCTTGAAACAACGGCCGTGTTACCGAAACAATGGTCATGTTGCACAAACAATTCCTGAAACAATAGCCGCGGCGCGAAAACAATGATCGACAATTCCTGAAACCTAGGTTATGTTGCGGGATATATTTTGCAACATAGGACGTGTTGCAGAATTTTATTTCCTGTCTTTTTTTTTTTTGCAACAACAATGATGTTGTGGAAGAATTTTTACAACATAGGCGAGAGAAAAACGAGACACTCAGCCGTGGGCAGCGTCATGTTTCGTTTTGGCCAGCCCATGCACGCAGCCGCAAAGGAAACAAGAGAGTATGCAGCATAGCACACGCTCCCATACGACACGTGGTTGGACGAGGAGGCGGCTGATGCGTTGGGCGTCATCAGCCGGTGGAATACAAGAGTTTTTCTAATAAAAATGCCATATGTAATATTAAAATCTATGTTACTAATTTTCAAAATGCCATGTAAAATGCCTTGCTACATAAAATAAAAATTGCATATGCCTAGACAAAAATAACCTCTTCATTTTGTTCTTTGGAACACCGGAAATATTTGGGATTTGTTGGATTTTTAAGTGAAAAAACAGAATAACTTGAATACAGAAAAGATGTTTGAGCGCCAAAATAGTGGAGAAAATACACTAGGCCAACTGGTGAGTGCGCTCGGCGGCTCTCTAGGATGGTGCAAGTTCGATCCCCTGGTCTGGAGTTTTTTGGAGCGAAATGGAAAGGAATGTAGATCCCCTACAGTCAACACATCCAGAGAGCTGATGTGGTATTGAAGTCGTGCCAAGATCCATCCGGCCAGATCAGACAGCAAGAAGGGCATTCGATGGAACCTGGCTCCTGGCTAATGTACGCCAGCTAATATTTCCACTTTTTTTGGACTCTGGTTAGCTGGAAATGCATGGTCTATGGGATAATTTTACATACATACTTGTTTCCTCCAAACATAGCCGTTCTTTTTAACTCATTTTTACTACAACATCTGATATGTTTGTTTTATAACATTTTAATAATACAATAGATATATTGTTCGAGATTTCACAAAAATGTTTTTTAAAATGTCTTCACGTTTTAAGAAAAAGCGTTTAAAAGTAAAAATTCGTTCACATTTCCTGAAAATGGTCCTGTATTAAATTCACCTTTTCAAAGAATGTTCGAGAAATTTAAAAAATATTCCGATTTCCTAAAATATTAATTTTTCTTCTTGTATTTCATTTTTTTCATTTTTTTCGAAAAGTGATCCTATTTAAAAAATGATTGCAATATTTTATTATTTTTGTATTTACATAAAATGTTTAGAATGTTTAAAAATGTTTGTGTTTTAAAACCAAATCATAATTCTATAAAATGCTCACATTGTTAAAATATTTAGTGATTCGAAAAATATTATAAAGATTTGAAAAATTCTTCAAAGTGTTTTTAAAATGGTTCATGATTTTAAATAAAATAAGAGTTTGTTTTCTCAAAAAGGTTCATGATTTAAAAAAATGTACTTATTTTCTTGGAGCTCCATGGCTAGGAGTGCAGGTATAGTAAGCTTGGTTCAATCAAGACACATATCTTTATTTCAGAACTTACAAACACGAGGCCATGCACACACAAATAACCAAATCAAAGATTACACCCGACAAAATGAAATCAAATCATAAGTACAACCAAAATTGATGATCAATATAGATTCTGTCATGAATGTCACAAGAAGATTATATTATTGGATCCCATATTTTTCCATTGTTTGACGTGACGGCTGTGTGAAACTCTAGTCACATACAAGACAGTTACAATTCTGTTGGGTAACGCTGACGGCCACACAGTAAGATGACTTGGCGTGACGTCCCCAAGAATTTTGGCATGCTAGATGGCAAGATAATTCTATGCATGTAGCGCTTCCATAAGCAATGTGCAGCTCGCAATTAACTATGGACAAGAATACACATCATTAAATGTAGTTCAAATTGTCAAAGTTCCATAGAAAATTATGTAATTCAACCGGCAAGGTACTTCTCCCCTTGTTGACAGGAGAAAGAAAACATAGGGAGATCTATATCATACCAGCATGAGTGGGATTTCCTAGCAGAAAAAGCACCATAAGGCATAGAAGAATAGTTCTCCCATCCATAGGGTCTAACAAAAATCTTCTTCTCATTTATGTTTGGATGTCTAGAAGCGTACACAATGTTATCGTTATATATAGACTCGTAGCTAGAGAACATTTAATCCTGGTTTATTTACTCCTGGTTTAGTGAAAGAAGATCAAAAAATATCTTCTATATTGTTGCCCTCAATTTTTACACATGGGTTATATCTTCAGGATGGTATCCATTTAATGTTATTGTATTGCCCATATTTATTTCAATATAAACCTTGGAGATACTCTAGATTGTGCACCACTGAATGTGTTTGATTAAATTAATCCTCGTATTAAATGCTGTATCATTGGATTTCAATTAACAGTTATGCGGCTACCAACTACTCACTGGCTGACAACCTTGCCGGGTTTGGAGAGTAGTTTAACACAAAAATGTAACTATAGATACACGTGTTTTTCTTAATCCTTAGGCGGGTCATATTGGGAAGTTACTTATACTAGCAATATACACATGTTACTCAAAAGTGCTGTTCTAGTCCGGAGCTCATATTAGCTCGGGTGAACAGTAAAATCAAAATAATATGAAAAAAGTGTCACAAAATTCCTTTTTTTATGTGAAACTTCAACAAATGTTTTGATAGCTCGAAAAAATTCAGCTTCTGATGACATTTGCGTAAAATGTGGCAAAAAAAGTCGATGCTCATAATACGTTTGAAAATAACATTTTTTGAGCATCTGTTTTTTTGCCGCATTCTACACGAATGTCATCTCGCGTTGAAATTTTGCGAGCTATCAAAATATTTGTTAAACTTTCACACACAAAATCAGAATTTTCTGAAACTTTTTTCATTTTATTTTGATTTTACTGTTCACCCGAGCTCACATGAGCTCAGGATCATAACAGCTACTTCCATATGTTACTAGTCTACATTACTACCTTCATGGTAGGTACTAACATGTTTGTGATATCATGCAAGCCTCCATTTATTTAAATGTAGTCATTTTGTCTTGGCATGCATTATATTACAATAATATTATGTTACCACAAACACCTCTCCACTCATTCACTATTTTCCACATCAACAAACTTGTGTTCGAGTGTGTTATGTTACTAGGTAAGTCACTGCATGATGGCCAGCCATATATGTTATTGTGACCCAATGAAACCCGTCACTTTAAACTCAGATAAAGTTTCGAACCAGTGGGCTCGGGTCACAAAAATATAGTTGTGGCGGCCGCTAGGAAGCACCCGCCTCTGACGAGCGACCAACCAATGGCGGGCAGTTTTCCGTGCCCTCCACAACTGATTTTCGCCCATGAAGAAATTAGCAAATTTTTAGGACTGCGGGTCCTCACGAGCGGCCCCCATAGTTACATGGACAACAACGACGGGCCCTTTTACCAGTTGCTTAAACAGATTAGGGCTTTAAGTGGACTCCCAAGGCTAACTCAGCCCTGGAAGAATTTAAAGCACTGTTGGCGATCAGGTCCTAGCAGTGCGACACCCAGCAAGGCAATGTTTATGTACATCTCGACAACCAATCAGGTGGTGAGAATCATCTTAATCGTCGAATAAGAAATGGATAGACACAAGCTAAAAGTGCAAATACCAGTTAATTATGTTTTTGAGGTACTAAATCCATGAAAAACAAGGTATACACATTACAAAAGATAGCCTACACACTTCTCCGACTCCTATATAGAACTTATGAAGTGCTTATATATATTAGTTGTTTAAAAGAAAGAGAAAGTGCCTAGCAGTTTGCCCCTGGCCTCGGTCCATCGCTAAGAGGAGCCCTTGGGCGAACCTCTATTGGGACAGAGGCCCAATTATTTTTTCTTTGAAAAACTGCGATCTAAAAAGAAGATGCCTAAATTACCATGGTCTAGCTTATGAAACAATGCCATGCTACTTTATAAAAAATGCCATCAATCTTATTCTATAAAAACACAATGATTATGATATATAAAAAAGTTGTATGAACTAAAAAAATGATTTCCCGAATACTGTCCTGTTTTAAATTCACCTTTTCAAAGAATGTTTGAGAAATTTCCAAAAATATTCCTATTTCCTAAAATATTAATTTTTGTTCTTGTATTCAAAATTTGTTCATTTTTTCGAAAAGTGTTCCTATTTAAAAAAAAGATTGGAATATTTTATTCTTTTTGTATTTACATAAAATGATCAGAATGTTTAAAAAGGTTTGTGTTTTAAAACCAAATCATAATTCTAGAAAATGCTCACATTGTTAAATATTTATTGATTCCAAAAATATTTTTAAATTTTTAAAAATTCTTCAAAGTGTTTTCAAAATGGTGCATGATTTTAAATAAAATAAGAGTTTTTTTCCAAAAAGGTTCATGATTTAAAAAAATGTACTTTTTTTCTTGGAGCTCCATGGCTAGGAGTGCAGGTATAGTAAGCTTGGTTCAATCAAGACACATATTTTTATTTCAGAACTTACGAACACGAGGCCATGCACACATAGATAACCAAATCAAAGATTACACACGACAAAATGAAATCAAATCATAAGTACAACCAAAATTGATGATCAATATAGATATTGTCATGAATGTCATAAGAAGATTTTATTATTGGATCCCATTTTTTCCATTGTTTGACGTGACGGCAGTGTGAAACTCTAGTCACATACAAGACAGTTACAATTCTGTTGGGTAACGCTGACGGCCACACAGTAAGATGACTTGGCGTGATGTCCCCAAGAATTTTTGCATGCTAGATGGCAAGATAATTCTATGCATGTAGCGCTTCCATAAGCAATGTGCAGCTCGCAATTAACTGTAGACAAGAATACACATCATTAAAAAAAGTTCAAATTGTCAAAGTTCCATAGAAAATTATGTAATTCAACCGGATAGGTTCTTCTCCCCTTGTTGAGAGGAGAAAGAAAACATAGGGAGATCTGTTTCATACCAGCATGAGTGGGATTTCCTAGCAGAAAAAGCACCATAAGGCATAGAAGAATAGTTCTCCCTTCCATAGGGTCTAACAAAAATCTACTTCTTCGTTTATGTTTGGATGTCTAGAAGGGTACACAATGTTATCGCTATATATAGACTTGTAGCTAGAGAACATTTAATCCTGGTTTACTAAAATAAGATAAAAAAGATATCTTCTATATTATTGCCCTCAATTTTTACACATGGGTTATATCTTCATGATGGTATCCATTTAATGTTATTGTATTGCCCATATTTATTGCAATATAAACCTTGGAGATATTCTAGATTGTTCACCACTGAATGTGTTTGATTAAATTAAACCTCATATTAAATGTTGTATCATTGGATTTCAATTAACAGTTATGCGGCTACCAACTACTCACTGGCTAACAACCTTGCTGGGTTTGGAGAGTAGTCTAACACCAAAATGTAACTATAGATACACGTGCTTTTCTTAATCCTTAGGCTAGTCATATTGGAAAGTAACTTATACTAGCAATATACATATGTTACTCAAAAGTGCTGCTCTAGTCCCGAGTTCATGTGAGCTCGGGTGAACAGTAAAATGAAAAAAGTTTCAGAAAATTCTTTTTTTGTGCGGAACTATATCAAATGTTTAGATAGCTCGCAAAATTTCAGCGTCAGATGAAATTTGTGTAAAATGTGGCAAAAAAATCGGTGCTTCAAAATACGTTTGAAAATAACATTTTTTGAGCATCTGTTTTTTTTTGCTACATTTTACACGAATGTCATCTAGCGCTGAAATTTTGCGAGCTATCAAAATATGTGTTAAATTTTCACAAAAAAAGGGAATTTTTGGACACTTTTTCCATTTTATTTTGATTTTACTGTTCACCCGAGCTCACATGTGCTCGGGATCATAACACCTACTTCCATATGTTACTAGTCTACATAACTACCTTCATAGTAGGTAGTAACATGTGTGTGATATCATGCAAGCCTTCATTTATTTAAATGTAGTAATTTTGTCTTCGCATGCGTTATATTACAGTAATATTATGTTACCACAAGCACCTCTCCACTCGTTCACTATTATCCACATCAGCAAACTTGTGTTCGAGTGCGTTATGTTACTAGCTAAGTTACTGCATCATGGCCAGCCTTATATGTTATTGTGACCCAATGGAACCCGTCACTTCAAACTCAGATAAAGTTTCGAACCAGTGGGCATGGGTCACACAAATGTAGTTGTGGTGGCTGCTAGGAAGCACCCGCCTCTGACGAGCGACCAACCAATGGTGGGCAGTTTTCCGTGCCCTCCACAACTGCTTTTCGCCAATGAAGAAATTATCAAACTTTTAGGACTGGCGGGTCCTCACGAGCGCCCTCCATAGTTACATGGACAACAACGGCGGGCGTTTCCTAGCACCCACCATTGCAAGTTTTCCAAAATAACAGTGGTGGGTGACTGACCGCGCCCGACACTCATTTGGGGCCACCTATAACCCTTTTCCTAGTAGTGACCATGAAACTGAATTCAGAAAAGTGTGTCTTCGGCATCCCTTCCGGAAAGCTCCTCGGTTTCATAGTTTTCCAAAGAGGAATTGAGGCAACACCTAAAAAGACCAAGGCAATGGATAAGCTCAAGGCACCTACCGAACTCTGAGATATCGCGATATTAGTTGGATGTGATGCCTCGGCGAGCCGTTTCATATCCCGCCTCGGAGAGAAGGCATTGCCCTTTTACCTGTTGCTTAAACATATTAGGGCTTTAAGTGGACTCCCAAGGCCAACTCAGCCCTGGAAGAATTTAAAGCACTGTTGGCGATCAGGTCCTAGCAGTGCCACACCCCAGCAAGGCAATGTTTTTATACATCTCGGCAACCAATCAGATGGTGAGAACCATCCTAATCGTCAAACGAGACATGGATAGACACAAGCTAAAATTGCAAATACTAGTTTATTATGTTTCTGAGGTACTAAAACCATGAAAAACAAGGTATACACGTTACCAGAAGATAGCCTACGCACTTTTCATGGTTTCTAGGAAACTTTGACACTACTTTTAAGAGTGTTCAATCACTGTTGGCATCCAAAATGCCTCTTAATGACATTATAAGTATCCGAGATGCAACCAATCATATTGTCAAGTGGTCAACGGAACTCCTTCCTTCCGAAATCCTGTATCGACTACGTTGGGCAATTAAATCCGATGTATTGGTCAATTTCGTCGCATAATGGATAGAGGTTGATCTCCCTAGAGAGCATACGTCTTATACAAACCGTGTAATGTACTTTTATGGATCAAAAATGCTTGCTGGACTGGGGCCGGGGTGGTTTTCATCTTTCTTATCGAAGATACCATGAAGTACATACTCCAGATCATGTATACAAACTCCAACAACACGCCGAATACAAGGCCCTGCTCCATGGACTTTGGATGGGAGTTTTAATGGGTATCCAGGGACTGGAAGCCTGAGGTGACTCGAACCTCACAGTTTCCCAAATCAATGACTACATCGAGGCCAAGACAAAAAATTGTCAGCCTACCGAGACACGATAATAGCTATTTCGGCTCATTTTTGAGGGCCTAAAATTCCATCACAACCAGCGCGACATCGCTCAAGTTGCCGACACATTGGGCAGAATGAGTGCTTGGCGAGAAGTTGTGCCTTATAACTCCTTCCTTGAACGTTTGTTTGAATCATCTGTCAATTGGAAAGGTAGTGATGAGCCTGGCAAAACAACCGAGGAACTGACCACCGAGGTGGTCACCCCGTCTGCTATAGAACAAGATAAAGACAGAGTTGTCGGCTCAGTACTCGAATCAACATCCTCGGTCCACGGTTGCCGGTTGACTGACTCCGATATAGAAATTATGAAGTGCCTATATATATTAGTTGTTTAAAAGAAAGAGGAAGTGCCTAGCGGTATTCCCTTGTCCTCGGTCCATCGCTAGGAGGAGCCCTGGGGCGAACCTCTATTGGGGTAGAGGCCCAATTATTTTTTCTTTGGAAAACTGCGATCTAAAAAGAAGATGCCTTAATTACCATGATCTAGCTTATGAAACAATGCCATGCTACTTCATAAAAGATGCCATCAATCTAATTCTATAAAACAGAATGATTATGATATATAAAAAAGTTGTATGAACTAAAAAAATGAAAATTTCATGCTAAAAACTTTAAAACTGTCATCCACGAAAAAAATATGCTATTAACAAAAAAGTGCCATGTGAACACAAAAAAGGAAAGAAAAATGCAATGATTAAAAATGTTCAATTTCTTAATAAAAAGCCATATAAATAATGTCATCTCTTAATAATTAAAATCTATATCTATTAATAATTAAAATGTCATCCCTTAAAATGGAAATTATGTCATCTTTTAATATAAAAATGTGATTTCTTCAATATAAAAATGCCATCTCTTAATAATAAAAATGCCATATCTTAATATGAAAATTTCATGTTACTAATTTTCAAAATGCCATGTAAAGTACCTTGCTCTGTTCTTTGAAGACGATTCGTCGATTGAATAAGTTAACGTTGTCGATTGGTAGCTGCGGACATCACCCACGTGGAAGATGATGAGGAGCCACAACAGGGTGCGGAGGGTGAAGGTGTGACCTTGGGGACCCCACGCGTGCGCCCTCAGAGGACATCATCGAGGCAGACACCTTGTGGGTCGGCTGAACTTGCGATTCCGCTGTCGAGTGCTCCACTAGCAACTTCAACTCTTGTGGTCTCAGCGCCAATTGGGCAACCTCAGGCAAACCTCGTGACATCAGCTGCAGCACCGACTCATCCGACGTCTGCATTCCCTTTGTACCGCGTCCCAGAGGACCAGACTCGAGCTGGCAAAGAGGCCATGATCCAAGCTGAGCAAATGATGACGCGTACGAAGGAGGCATACGAGGCCAGCAAGTTGGTTGATGATGCCAGCTCAGCACTTCGCGCCAATGTCCAAGTAAGTGTGATTGTAAGTTCATTTCCGATTGAATTCTCATCCATCTTGACTCTACACCCACTAGGTGTTTTCTTTTGATTTATACTTGCTTGTTATCCCTTCGAGTAGATCAGGTCTTAGTCGAGTGGTCTCTGGTCCAGTGGGGGTACGCTGAGTGCGCCCACTGGGTGTAGTCCCCAAGACCGCTATCGAATTGTGGTTACATTGGCAGGGGTCTTAGATTTGTTTTGATAGTCGCTTGTCACTCGACAGGTTGAGTGATAGTAGGTCTAGTGGGGGCACGCTGAGTGTACCCACTGGGTGTAGTCCCCGAGACTGCCGTCGAGTGCTTGCATCAGCGGGGGTTTGATAGAGACAATGTTTGCATGTTTTCTCTTTTTTTTACTCAGACAGGTCGGACCTGGTCGAGTGGTGTCTTATCCAGTGGGGGCACGCTAAGTGCGCCTACTTGGTGTAGTCCCCAAGACTATAGTTGATCGTTTACGATGGGCAGTAGTCCTAAGAACTTGGACTCAGGGTCTTTTTTCGTACATGGAGTACGTTTGTCACTCTGTCTGTTAAGCGAGTTCTTTTCCTTAGTGTCTCCACCTCTGAATGCTTGTCTTAGGGATGAAAACGTCCGAACTGGCAAGACCTATCCTGCAGGTTTCATGGACATCATTCCCATCAACTATGATATGGCGCATTGTAGGGGTGTGGGGTGGGGCGGCGGGCCGCCATCCAGTCGACTGCTCTTTTCCACTCGGGAGTGGAGAAATATTAGTGTCGACTGAACTACTTCTTTGGTGATTTCGGAAAGCTTGTGAGCTCCGGTCTTAGTATGTCGACCTGGAGAAGGAGAAAAACCAACTTCAGCTGGATCTGGAGGTGGCCAAGAGGAAGCAAGACTGTGCACAAACCGAACTGAAGAATCTGGGAGGTAATCCTTGTCAACCAATTGCAGTATCACTTTTATTTTCTATCCTTTGAACTGAGTGTCCTCACTCAAACAGACGTGTGTGGTGAGAACCACCGACTTCAAGCGCAACTCAACAATGTTATTTCTTTAGATACCATGAAGCAGGCGCTTGAAGATAAAGGCAAGAAACTCGTTGATGCTCATAAGGTGGCGAGGGAGAAAACTCAGGACGCTGAGAAGAAGCTTGCCGCAGCTAGTAAGTTGGAAGAAGAGAACACCAAACACAAGCAAGAACAAGCTGATTGGATCAAAAAGGCTTAACAGCTGACCAAGAGAAGCAACGGTCTGGAGAAATACCTAGGAGACTTGGTGAAGAAGATGTTCTCCATGCTTGAAGGTAACTTACTTCTGTCGGTTGAATTTCTTTAATTTCTACGGAACAATAGCGTGACCAACCTTCATTTCCCTTTCGTGTTGAATTGTGCCAAGACTTTGACAAGGAGACCGAGGAGATCGAGCCAAATCTGGACCCCACAAAGTCACCCATGAGGGACGTTGTGGCCATGAACATGTTTCGTCTCGATGCTCATCTCAAAAGTGTTCAAAAGTATATCACTCGACTGAAGGCTGCGTTGGAGAAGATCGACAAAGAACTGTGACTAGAAGACACCCTCTAGACTGACCTCGAGTCGATGATGACTCACCTCAACGAGATTTCCGGTCGAGTATAGGCATGGAAAAAATCTACTGCTTGCTGCAGAGCTGACGTGGCGCATTCACTCGTCCGGGTCCATTGCAAGGAGGCTAAGGAGGACAAGTTGAATACCCTTCAGGTGACCAACACGAAGAAACTTCAAGTCGAAGACTTCATGGAGACGTTCATTGAAGCAGCCACTCGGATCGCCAATGGGATTGATCTGGACACCTTCGTCGAGCCCGCGAGCCCCACCAGTGCTTGAGGAATACTTTGCTTGCAGTTGAAACTTTATTTGCCTCGGTATGCCAAGTGATGGTGTAACCGTTAAAAACTTCGTTCAGGCCTTAAGCCTGAGTACTTTTGTTTGCGTGGGCAACTTTTATCCGCGCTAGGGATTCTGGATTTATCAGTATTTTGCTTTCCAATCCTTCTCTTGGCTAAGCTTGTTTGATTTCCGAGTGAGTTTGATGCTCATTACTCGGAAGAATTTTGACATAGGCAAAAACTAGTTCGCAGCTAAGTTTCCGTGTGAATATGATGCTATTCACTCGATGGAATGTTTAACTTAGGCAAAAACTTGTTCGCGGCTAAGCCGCCGAGCGAGAGGGTCGCTCTCCACTCGGAGGAGTTTTCAAATTAGACGAAGACTAGTTCGCAGTTAAGCTTCCGAGTGAAAAGGATGCTATTCACTCGGTAGGGTATTTAACTTAGGCGAAAACTGGTTCGCGGCTAAGTCCCCGAGTGAGAAGGATGCTATTCACTCGCAAATACTTTTCCGTCACCGGAAGCCTCCGTTCCCGAGACATCCGATCTTGGAGCATTTTCCAGTAATCTGCCGGAGGTGGTTTCGATCACGGAGGGCATCTACATAACCTACATTGCCCCTTCGTTGATGCATGAGTAGTCCACCACAGACCTACGGGTCCATAGCTAGTAGCTAGATGGGTTCTTCTCTCTCTCTGATCTTCAATACCATGTTCTTCATGATCTTAATGGACATCTATCCGATGTAATCCGCTTTTGTGGTGTGTTTGTCAAGATCCGATAAATTGTGAGTTTATGTTCAGATTATCTATGAATCTTATTTGAATCTCCTGTGAATTCTTATTTGCATGATTTCATATCCTTGCAAGTCTCTTCGAGTTATTGGTTTGGTTTGACCAACTAGATTGGTAATTCTTGCAATGGGAGAAGTGCTTGGTTTTGGGTTCAATCTTGCGGTCTCCTCACCTAGTGACAAAGTAAGGGTAGCAAGGCACGTATTGTATTGTTGCCATCAAGGGTAACAATATGGGGTTTTCATCATATTGCTTGAGTTTATCCCTCTACATCATGTCATCTTTCTTAACGCGTTACTTGTTCTTCATGAACTTAATGCTTTAGATGCAAGCAGGAGTCGGTCGCTTTGTGGAGTAATAGTAGTAGATGCGGAATCATTTCGGTCTACTTGTCACGGAAGTGATGCCTATATGCTTGATCATTGCCTTGGATAACTACATGATTATTCGATTTTCTATCAATTGCTTGATAGTAATTTGTTTACCCACCATGATATTTGCCTTCAAGAGAGAAGCCTCTAGTGAAACCTATGGCCCCGGGTCTATTTTCCATCATATATTTTCAGATCTATACCTTGCTGCAATTTATTTATCTTTTACATTCCACACTCATTACATCTATCTCTATCTGATCCAATCCTTGCAAATAACCATGAAGGGATTGACAACCCCTTCATAGCATTGGGTGCAAGAGTTTGATTGTTTGTGTAGGTGCCATTGGTGACTTGCTTGTTCCTCCTATTGGATTGATACCTTCGTTCTCAAAAACTAAGGGAAATACTTATCTACTTTGCTGCATCATCCTTTCCTCTTCAAGGGAAAACCAACACATGCTCAAGAGGTAGCAGTCGTTCACCACTCGAAAGAATTTTCAACTTAGACAAAGACTGATTCGCAGCTAAGTTCCCGAATGAATGGGATGCTATCCACTCGGCAGGTTTTTTTAACTTAGGTGAAAACTGGTTCGCACCTAAGACCCCAAGTGAGAGGATTGCTCCCCACTCGGAGAAGTTTTGAACTTAGATGAAGACTGATTTGCAGCTAAGTTTTCGAGTGAATTGGATGCTATCCACATGACAAGGTTTTTAACTTACACAAAAACTGGTTCACAGCTAAGCCCCCGAGTGAGAGGGTCGCTCATCACTCGGAATGTTTTCAACTTGGACGAAGATGGGTTCGGATATAGGCCCCCGAGTGATAGGGTCGCTCGTCACTCGGAGTGTTTTTGAATATGAGATTGTGCGATCGGAATCGACAAAAGACTAAAGGAGTCATAACTTTGATTAACGACACTGTCTAGAGTACTCTTATTACATCAAACAACTCAGTCGTCAGGTATAAAAACGTTGAAGTAAATCTGCGTTCCAGGCACGCGGTTCGTCGATATTCTTCTTGAGGTTGTAAAGGTGGTAGGCTCCATTGTTCAGTACTTTGGTGATGACAAAAGGACCTTCCCACGTGGGGGCGAGCTTGTGAGGCCGCTGCTGGTCTACTCGAAGCGCAAGATCACCTTCATGGAATGACCGACTCCTGACGTGCCTTGCATGGAAGCGACGCGGATTTTGCTTGTACACTATCGACCGAATCAGAGCCATTTCACGTTCGTCTTCCGGGAGATCTACACCGTCCTGCCGTGCTTGCTCAGCCTCTGCCTGTGAGTAAAGAACTACATGGGGACAAATGCGAAGGAGATCACTCGGCAAAATGGCTTCGGCTCCATATACCATGAAGAAAGGAGTGCGCCCCGTAGACCGATTAGGAGTCATCCTCAAACCCCACAGAACAGATGGCAATTCAGTACCCTAAGCTCCAGCTGCATGTTCAAGATCTCGCATGAGTCGAGGCTTCGGCCCTTGAAGGATAAGGCCATTCGCTCGCTCAGCTCGACCATTAGTCTCGGGGTGCGCACCGGATGCGTAATCCACCCGAATGCCTTGGGAGGAGCATAAGTGTTTGAACTCTTTCGAGTCAAAGTTTGAACCATTGTCTGTAATGATACTATGGGGGACTCCATACCGAAACGTGATCTCTTTCATGAACTTGATAGCAGTGTGCGGATTCAGCTTCTTTATGCTCTTAGCCTCAATCCACTTGGTGAACTTATCGACTGCTACAAGAAGATGCGTGAATCCACTCTGGCCCATTCTGAAAGGGCCGACCTTATCCATACCCTATACAGCAAACGGCCAGACAAATGGAATAGTCTTCAAGGCAGACGCAGGCTTGTGTGACATGTTTGTGTAAAAGTGGCATCCTTCACAGTGTTGAACAATATCCTTAGCCATTTCGTTGGCACGTTGCTAGAAGAAAAAACTCGGTATGCTTTGGCAACAATCATCCGAGAGGACGCATGATGACCACAGGTCCCTGAGTGAATTTCCTCCAGAATCAGTCGACCTTCCTCGAGAGAAATACACCGGTGAGTTACGCTAGTTATGCTTTATCTGTAAAGCTGTCTGTCTGTGTCAAAATCGGAGTATCTCTAGTAGGGGTCCTAAGCTAGGCATCTTGGAGTGATGGTAACATGGACACAAGATTTTACCTAGGTTCAGGCTCTCTCGAGGAGATAATACCCTACGTCCTGCTTTTGATTGTATTGATATGGGGATAGTACAGAGTACATTTATCTACCACGAGATTATGAGATGCCATATATATTGATCAATTGACTAGCCTGGCCTCGGTTTATATATGGACCGTAGACCTAGGGTTTAGAGGAGTCCTTGTCTTGTGCACCAAGTCTTGTGGAATCCTCCTTGTATTCGGCATGGGCTGCCCGAAGTGACCCATTAGTGAATCATCATGGGGGTCCTCGGCTTGACCCACTGGTCGAGAGATGACGTGGTGAGTACCCCCTAGTTCAGGACACCGTCAGTAGCCCGCTGAACCGGTCTTCAAGTTGGGGATGCTCCTCGGTTCTTTCGAACAGTTCTTTGTCTTTGGTCATCGACCTTGGAAACTGGTTCAACAAATCTTCCCGTCTTCGATCTTAAGGATCGCCGAGTTGAATCGAAAGAGTTCACCCATCGGGCATCCGAGGAGCCCCTTTAAGTTATCGTCCTTTATCAATGCCTTATTTTTTTACGCCACACCTCGGGTTTGAAGTGTTTCCCATGCGGCAGTGTCCTCTTGCATCCGAGCTCCAACGCCAAACTGCATCCGAGGTGTCTTTTTACAACCGAGTTCCAACGTCAGACTATGTTCGAGCTCCAACGCCGGACTATATCCGAGGTATGTTTTTGCAGACAAGCCCCAATGTCGGACTGTGTCCGGAAAAGCCCTCTAGGGAGACAACCACTGGTGTCCGAGATTGATGTCGGACTGCGTCCGAGGTGTCTTTTTGTAGCCGAAGTCTAATACTGTTCGGTATCCGAAGTATCATAGATTAACTCGGTCTTGGAAAGTTTGGAGGACTTCATCCGAGCTTAAATGCCGTAATAGTCTTTTGTGGAGCCATCCATTCACATCCGAGCTTTATGTCGGACTGCTTCTGAGGCATCTCCGATCTTGAGCTTTATGCTGGACTTCATCCGAACTCCAATTATGATCCGAGTCCGAGGTATCATAAACTACCTTGAACCTTAAAAAAATTAAAGGAATCCGTCCGAGCTTAGAGTTGGAAACGCTCTTTGTGGAGTCAGCCACTTGCGCTCGAGCTTTATGCCGGACTGCTTTTGAGGTGGTGCACCACCCCGACCTTGGGCTGATTTTTCATGGATTTTTCGATTGGTCCAATTTATTCTCTACCAAGATATATAGCCAGTAGCCCTCAAGGTGCATGTCGATCTAAAACCCGAGACGCACCGAAAGGATGACATAAGACCGCTGATCCCAGTAGCCCCTGAGACTCAGGTCGATTCGCGAAATCGGCCTGAGGATCAACTTCTAGCTCGGAAGCATACTTAGGAACACAAAATTGGTGTGCACAAACCTCGAGACTCTAGTTGGGTGCGGTCGACCAACCTGAGGATCATAATCTCCTCAAAAACTGTATTGCACTTAAATTTTCTGCATTGAATTGTCAATGCAGTAGCCCCCGAGACTTGGGTTGGGCAACATGGCCGACCCTAGGATCATACCTCCTCAGGAACTAGTTCAACCATCATGTATGTTTTGACAACACAGAGGTGGAGTTCAGCAGGAAAGATGCCAAACTATAGGTTAGAAAAGAGTTCCCAGCAAGACCATCACGCCGAACACCTCAACCAAGAGAATGTCTCGCTTCCTGAAAGGAAAACAAAAAATAGGTGAAATATGTTGTAAGCTCAAAAGACCAAAAAACTTGTAAAAACTTTACGTCTAGATTGAATCAAGTTTTTTGGTGCCAACACAAAATTGGTCTTAAAATTGTGCTTTCGTCATGCTTTTGTTGGGGAACGTTGCATGGGAAACAAAAAATTTCCTATGCACACGCAAGATATATCCATGGCGATGAACATCTACGAGAGGGAGAGTGGATCTACATACCCTTGTAGATCGCTAAGCAGGAAGCGTTAAGAAACGCGGTTGGTGTAGTCGAATGTCTTTGCGATCCAAATCGCCGAGTGTCCCGCGATCTCATCACGATCTGTCCTTCGATCCAATCATGATCCGTCCCAAGAACTCATCACGATCCATCCCGCGATCTCATCATGATCCGTCCCGTGAACTCATCACGATCCGTCTCGCGATCTTGATCACGGTCCTTCCGATCTAGCGCCGAACGGACGGCACCTCCGCGTTCAGCACACATACAGCTTGATGACGATCTCCGCCTTCTTGATCCAGCAAGAGGGAGAGGAGAGGTAGAAGAGTTCTCTGGTAGCGTGATGGTGCTGCGGCGATGGTGGTGGAGCTATTCCGGCAGGGCTTCGTCTAAGCACTGTAGAAAACCGATCTAGAGGAGAAGCTATGCACTAGAGGAACGGGTGGCACGTGGCTGAAAATCTTGTGCCAAAACCCTAAAATACTCTAGTATATATAGGAGGAGAGGAGGAGGAGGCTTCGCTGCCAAAAAGGCATTCCTTGGGTCGGCCAAACCAAGGAGGGAGGAGTCCTCCTCCTCCACTCCTAGTAGGATTAGGACTTCTTCCTTATTTGGCCCTTTTTTACCTTTTTCCACCTTTTTCCTTTTGGGCTTTTCTGCACAGCCGCATGGGCCTTGTGTGGGAAATCCACCAGCCCACAAAGGGTTGGTATTTACTCTCCCACAGCCCATATGGCCTCTTGGGTCGAAATACCCCTCCCGATGGTCCCCCGATACACTACCGGCACTCCCAGTACACTACCGATGAGCCCGAAACTTTTTCGGCGACCAAAACAGGACTTCCTATATATCAATCCTTACCTCCGGACCATTCCGGAGCTCCTCGTGACGTCCGGGATCTCATCTAGGACTCCGAACAACCTTTGGTCACCACCATGCATAACTCTATAATACCGAAACGTCACCAAACCTTAAGTGTGCAGACCCTACGGGTTCGAGAACTATCTAGACATGACCGAGACACCTCTACGGTCAATAAGCAATAGTGGGACCTGGATGCCCATATTGGTTCCTACATATTCTATGAAGATCTTTATCGGTCAAACCTCTATGTCAAGGATTCAGTTAATCCCGTATGATGTTTCCCTTTGTTCTTCGGTATGTTACTTGCCCGAGATTCGATCATCGGTATCTGTATACCTAGTTCAACCTCGTTACTGGCAAGTCTCTTTACTCGTTCTGTAATACAAGATCCCGTGGCTAACAATTAGTCACATTGCTTGCAAGGCTTATTGTGATGTTGTATTACCGAGTGGGCCCTGAGATACCTCTCCGTCACACGGAGTAAAAAATCCCAGTCTTGATCCATGCCAACCCAACAGACACCTTCGGAGATACCTCTAATGCACCTTTATAGTCACCCAATTACGTTGCGACATTTGATACACACAAGGCACGCCTCCGGTGTCCGTGAGTTGCATGATCTCATGGTCAAAGGAACATATACTTGACATGCAGAAAACAGTAGCAATAAACTAACACGATCATATGCTACGTTTGTAGTTTGGGTCTTGTCCGTCACACCATTATCCTAATGATGTGATCCCGTTATCAAATGACATCTCATGTCCATGGCTAGGAAACCTTAACCATCTTTGATCAACGAGCTAGTCTATTAGAGGCATACTAGGGACATGGTTTTGTCTATGTATCCACACATGCATCTAAGTCTTCGATCAATACAATTATAGCATGGATAATAAACGATTATCATGAACAAGGAAATATGATAATAACTAATTTATTATTTCCTCTAGGGCATATGTCCAATAGTCTCCCACTTGCACTAGAGTCAATAATCTAGTTCACATCACTATGTGATTCGCATTTTTATGAATCTAACACCCAATGAGTTCTGGGGCTTGATCATGCTTTGCATGTGAGAGAGGTCTTATAGTCAACGGGTCTGCGACATTCAGATCCGTGTGTACTTTGCAAATTTCTATGTCAAACCGTAAACACTGCTACCACACTCCACTTGGTACTATTCCAAATGGTTGCTCCACTGTACGTATCCAGATTGCAACTACGAGTCATCCGGATTGGTGTTAAAGCTTGCATCGACGAAACTCTTTACGGTGAACTCTTTATCACCTTCATAATCGAGAAACATCTCCATAGTCTTTTAGTTACTAAGGATAATCTTGACCGCTGTCCAGTGCTCCATTCTAGGATCACTTTGAAACCTTCCGACCATACTTATGGCAAGGCTGACATCGGGTCTTGTGCACAGCATTGCATACATGATAGAGCCTATGACTGATGCATAGGGGAAGACACTCATGTTTTCTCTATCTTCTGCAGTCACTGGGCATCGAGTCTTACTCAACTTCACACCTTACAAATCAGGCTCTCACTGATCCATTTTGAATTCTTTCCAAAACTTTGTCAAGGTATGTACTTTTTGAAAAGTCTCATCAAGCTTCTTGATCTATCTCTACAGATCTTGATGCTCAACAATTAGGTAGCTTTATCCAGGTCTTCTTTTGAAAAATCGTTTCAAACAACCGTTCATGCTTTCCAGAAATTCTACATCATTTCCGATCAACAATATGTCAACCACATATGCTTACTAGAAACTCTATAGTGCTCTCACTCACTTTATTGTAAATACAAGTTTCTCATAAACTTTGTATAGACTCAAAAACTTTGATCACCTCATCAAAGTGTATATTCCAACTCCGAGATGCTTGCTCCAGCCCTTAGATGGATTGCTGGAGCTCGCACACCTTTTAGCATCCTTAGGTCTGACAAAACCTTCTGGTTGTATCACATACAACCTTTCCTCAAGTAAACCATTAAGGAAATGATGTTTTGACATCCATCTGCCAGATTTCATAATTGAAAAATGCAGCAACTGCTAACATAATTCCAATAGACTTTAGCATCGCTACGAGTGAGAAAGTCTCATCGTAGTCAACTCCGTGAACTTGCCGGAAACTTCTTTGCGACAAGTCGAGCTTTACAAATGGTGACCTTCGCCATCAGTGTCTGTCTTGTTTTTAAAGATCCATTTGTACTCAACGACCTGCTGTCCAACAAGCAAGTCCACCAAAGTCTATACTTTGTTTTCATACATGGATCCTTTCTCGGATTTCATGGCCTCTAACCATTTGTCGGATTCCGAACCCATCATCGCTTCTCCATAGCTCGTAGGTTCATCGTTGTCCAACAACATGACCTCCAAGACAGGGTTGTCGTACCGCTCAGGAGCAGTACACATCCTTGTCGACCTACGAGGTTTGATAGTAACTTGATCTGAAGCTTCATGATCATCATCATTAACTTCCTCTTCAACTAACGTAGGTTTCACAGAAACAAATTCCTACGCTGCGCTACTCTCTAGTTGAACAAAGGTTCAACAACCTCATCAAGTTCTATCTTCCTCCCACTCAATTCTTTCGAGAGAAACTCTTTCTCAAGAAAGGACCCAATTTTAGCAACAAACACTTTATGCTTGAATCTAAGATAGAAGGTTTACCCAACTGTCTTTAGGGTATTCTATGAAGATGCATTTGTCTTCTTTGGGTTCGAGCTCATTAGGTGAAAACATTTTTCCACACAAGCGTCGCAGCCCCAAACATTAAGAAATGACAGCTTAGGTTTCTATCAAATCATAATTCGCACGGTGTCATCTCAACGGATTTAGATGGTGCCCTATCTAAAGTGAATGTAGTTGTCTCTAATGCATAACCTCCAAAACGATAGTGGTAAAAGGATAAGAGACATCATAATTCGCACCATACCCAATAGAGCATGACTATGACGTTCGGACACACCATCACACTATGGTGTTACAGGTGGCGTGAGTTGTGGAACAACTTTCACATTGTCTTAAGTTGTATACCAAACTCGTAACTTAGATATTCACCTCCACGATCATATCGCGGACATTTTATCTTCTTGTCACGATGATCTTAAACTTCACTCTGAAATTGCTTGAACTTTTTCAAACGATTCAGACTTGCGTTTCATTAAGTTAATATACACTATTATCTACTCAAATCATCAGTGAAGGTAAGAAAATAATGATATCCACCGCATGCTACAAGACTCATTGGATTGCATACATCAACATGTATCATTTCCAATAAATCACTTGCCCGCTCCATCAAACCAGAAAACGGGGTCCTTAGTCATCTTGCCCAAGAGGCATGGTCCGCATGTCTCAACCGATTCGAAATCGAATGAGTCCAAAGATCCATCAGTATGGAGTTTCTTCATGCACTTTATACCAATATGACATTTAGTGGCAGTGCCACAAGTATGTGGTACTATCATTATTAACTTTGTATCTTTTGGCATCAATGAACATGTGTATTACTACGATCAAGATTCAACAAACCATTCTCACTGGGTGCATGACCATTGAAGTTATTATTCATGTAAACAGAATAACCATTATTCTTTAACTTACATGAATAACCGTGTTGCAATAAACACGATCTAATCACGTTCATGCTCAATGCAAAACACCAAATAACATTTATTTAGGTTCGTCACTAGTCCCAAAGGTAGAGAGAGCATGCGATGTTCATCACATCAACCTTGGGAACATTTCCAACACACATCGTCACCTGACCCTTAGTTAGTGCTCCGTATATTCCGTAGTTTTTATTTCGAGTTACTAACATTTAGCAACCGAACCGGTATCCAATACCCAGGTGCTACTAGGAGTACTAGCAAGGTACACGTAAATAACACATATATCAGATATACTTCTGTCGATGTTGCCAGCCTTCTTATCTACCAAGTATCTAGGGTTGTTCCGCCTCAGCGACCGCTCTCCTCATAATCGAAGCACTTAGTTTCGGGTGTGGGTTCAACTTTGGGTTGCTTCACTGGAGCAGCAACTGACTTGCTATCCATGAAGTTTTCCCCCCTTGCTCCTGCCCTTCTCGAAACTAGTGGTTTGACTAACCATTAACACTTGACGCTCCTTCTTGATTTCTATCTTCGCAGTGTCAAACATCGCGAACAGCTCAGGGATCATTATTTCTATCCCTGGCATTTTATAGTTCATCACCAAGTTCTAGTAGCTTACTGATAGTGACTTGGAGAACTATATCAATCACTATCTTATCTGGAAGATCAACTCCCACTCAATTCAAGCGATTGTAGCACCCAGACAATCTGAGCACATGCTCAACGATTGAGCTATTCTCTTTCATATTGCAGGCAAAGAATCTTGTTGGAGATCTCATATCTTGCAACACGGGCATGAGCCTGAGATCCTAATTTCAGCTCTTAGAACATCTCATATGTTCTGTGACGTTCAAAATGTTTCGGAGCCTCAATTCTAAGCCGTAATGCATGACACACTAAACTATCAAGTAGTTATCAGAACGTGCCTGTCAGATGTTCACAACATCTACAAACAACGCTAGAGGGGTTGGCGCACCGAGCGGTGCATTAAGGACATAAGCCTTCTATGCAGCAATGAGGACAATCCTCAGATCACGGAGCCAGTCCGCAATATTGCTACCATCATCTTTCAACTCTATTTCTCTAGGAACATATATAAAAAATTCAAGGGAGCTACAGCGTGAGCTAGTAATCTATAACCCAGTTTGCAAAGACACTACTGACTATGTTCATGATAATGAGCTCAATTAATCATTTTACTTAAGAACTCCCACTCAAATTGACATCCCTCCTGTCATTCGAGTGATACATGATCCAAATTCACCAACTCAAGTCTGATCATCACGTGAGTTGAGGTGGTTTAAATGGTGAACATCATCATGTTGATCATATCTACTATATGACTCATGTTCGACCTTTCGGTCTCTTGTGTTCCGAGGCCATGTCTGTACATGCTAGGCTCGTCAAGTTTAACCCGAGTGTTCTGCATGTGCAACACTGGCTTGCACCATTGTATGTGAACGTAGAGTCTATCACACCCGATCATCACGTGGTGTCTCAACATGACGAACTTTCGCAACGGTGCACACTCGGGGAGAACAAAATTCATCTTGAAATTTAAGTGAGGGATCACCTTATAATGCTACCGTCGTCCTAAGCAAAACAAGGTGCATACAAGGATTAACATCACATGCAAATCATCAGTGACATGATATGGCCGTGAACTTGTGCTTTTGATCTCCATCTTGAAAGCACCGGCATGATCTTCATCGTCACCGGCACGACACCATGATCTCCATCATCTTGATCTCCATCAACGTGTCTCCATCGGGGTTGTCGCGCCCACCATGCTTCTACTACTATTGCTACCATTTAGCGATAAAGTAAAGCATTACACAACGCTTAATGATTGACACGCAGGTTATACAATAATTAAAGATAGCCCTATGCCTCCTGCTGGTTGTCGTACTCATCGATGTGCAAGTCATGATATTCTATAAACACATGATCATCTCATACATCACATATATCACATCATGTAATTGGCCATATCACATCACAACATACCCTACAAAAACAAGTTAGACGTCCTCTAATTGTAGTTGCATGTTTTACGTGGCTGCTACGGGTATCTAGCAAGAACAATTATCACCTACGCATAAACCACAACGGTGATACATAAGTTGCTTTTCAACCTTCTCAAGGACCGCCTTAGTCGAATCCGATCCAACTAAAGTAGGAGAAACAGACACCCGCCAGCCATCTTTATGCAACGAAGTTACACGTCAGTCGATGGAACGGGTCTCTCGTAAGCGTACGAGTAATGTTGGTCCGGGCCGCTTCATCCCACAATATCGCTGAAACAAAACATGACCAAGGGAGGAAGCAATCTAAGCATCAATGCCCACAAACTCTTTGTGTTCTACTCGAGATCTCATCTACACATAGACCTAGCTCTGATACCACTGTTAGGGAACGTTGCATGGGAAACAAAAAATTTCCTACGCACACGCAAGATCTATCCATGGTGATGAGCATCTGCGAGAGGGAGAGTGGATCTACATACCCTTGTAGATCGCTAAGCGGGAAGCGTTAAGAAACGCGGTTGGTGTAGTCGAACGTCTTCGCGATCCAAATCGCCGAGTGTCCCGCGATCTCATCACGATCCGTCCCGCAATCCAATCGTGATCTATCCCGCGAACTCATCACGATCCATCCCGCGATCTCATCACGATCCGTCCCGCGAACTCATCACGATCCGTCCCGCGAACTCATCACAATCCGTCTCGCGATCTTGATCACGGTCCTTCCGATCTAGCGCCGAACGGACGGCACCTCCGCGTTGAGCACACGTATAGCTTGATGACAATCTCCGCCTTCTTGATCCAGCAAAAGGGAGCGAAGAGGTAGAAGAGTTCTCCGGCAGCGTGATGGCACTGCGGCGATGGTGGTGGAGCTATTCCGGCAGGGCTTCGCCTAAGCAGTGTAGAAAACCGATCTAGAGGAGAAGCTATGCACTAGAGGAACGGGTGGCACGTGGCTGAAAATCTTGTGCGAAAACCCTAAAATCCTCTAGTATATATAGGAGAGGAGGAGGAGGCTTGGCTGCCAAAAAAGGCAGCCCTTGGGTCGGCCAAACCAAGGAGGGAGGAGTCCTCCTCCTCCACTCCTAGTAGGATTAGGACTTCTTCCTTATTTGGCCCTTTTTTACCTTTTTCCACCTTTTTCCTTTTGGGCTTTTCTACCCAGCCGCATGGGCCTTGTGTGGGACATCCACCAGCCCGCAAAGGGCTAGTATTTACTCTCCCACATCCCATATAGCCTCTTGGGTCGAAATACCACAATTAGTCACATTGCTTGCAAGGCTTATTGTGATGTTGTATTACCGAGTGGGCCCTGAGATACCTCTCCGTCACACGGAGTAACAAATCCCAGTCTTGATCCATGCCAACCCAACAGACACATTCGGAGATACCTGTAATGCACCTTTATAGTCATCCAGTTACGTTGCGACATTTGATACACACAAGGCACTCCTCCGGTGTCCGTGAGTTGCATGATCTCATGGTCAAAGGAACATATACTTGACATGCAGAAAATAGTAGCAATAAACTGACACGATCATATGCTACGTTTGTAGTTTGGGTCTTGTCCATCACACCATTCTCCTAATGATGTGATCCCGTTATCAAATGACATCTCATGTCCATGGCTAGAAAACCTTAACCATCTTTGATCAACGAGCTAGTCTGTTAGAGGCATACCAGGGACATGGTTTTGTCTATGTATCCACACATGCATCTAAGTCTCCGATCAATACAATTATGTAGCGACCCGACCTGAAAGGTCGAATCTCCGGTGTTTCCGTACCATCCCAAGATTATGCTGGTACACACACGGTACATCAATGTATATATCAAAGGGAAATCACACAGCATTATATTAATCGAAATCTCATATCGAGTCCTTTATTACAATAAAAATTACAATAAAGTGGCTGAAAGCCAACTCATGAGAAATCTAAATCTTGCGGAAGCGTCGAAGGTAGATGAGTCCATCTGACTCCAAGGGCATCTCACTGAGCATAGAACGTGTCCTCACTCCTGGTCGGAAAAGTACTCTGCAACATGATATGTTGCAGCCGTGTAGGTCAGCATATGGAATATGCTGGCAAAGTCACAAAAGAGGGGTGAAAATATAATCATCTAGTCTACATGCTTATATGGCAGGTGGGGTGGTAAGTTTTTGCGTAAAGCCAATTTTTTCCTACATCAAGAGAGGGATAAGCAAAAATTATTACTAAGTTGGTTGATTAATGAGATGGTTCCACCAACCAATTCTCATACCCAATTGTTAAATACCCACATCATCATATTAATTGTGTTGAGAATTCTGAATGTTTCAGTTCCTTTGGCTCAAGTCGTCCATGACTGTGGACACGGCTAATCGATTAGGTTTGAGTACTCTGCAGAGCTTTGCACACGTTCCCCACAAGATTTGGTCGCCTCCGTTTAATTTCTCGCACTTCAGGGTGTTTGAGAAACGGATGACCAAAACATGGTCTTCCAAAGGGTTTCCCTGCGACTCTGACGGTGCCCATCCTTTCCTACCGTTCTTCTACATCTCGTAGCACCGCCTGTCCAGGGTCACCACGATATCCAACCAAGCTAGAGCCCATAATGACTTGTGGCTGTGCAGGTAAGCCTTGGGTCTTGAAGCACCCATCCATCTATTTGTGCCTGGGTGGACCTTTCCGCGTGAATACTGGCCATCTCCAGCATCACCTAGGCAAATCCACTGGTTTCTCCAGGGTGCCGTTCAACCATCATCCACCCAGAGGTATGTTGAAAACTCGGGGTCTTGAAATCTTGATCATTATGTAGGTCTTGAAATTATTAACTCTCTCAACTCTCATGAATCACACAACCAACCCCGTCTACTAATAGCATAGCAAAAAGTAAAACAACGTTTCTCGGGGCCAATGTGTCAAAGAGTTTGAGGGGGGTACCTACCACATGATACTACTACAATGTAACCAAGTTTCCAACTAACCTATCTTGCATGCAATTGGGGAAGATGGTAGAACTAATGCATATAAAACATGGGTAAACATGATCAAAGTGACTTGCCTGATTGATGATCTTCGTACTCGTGGGACTCTAAGTAACAAGCTTCGCACTCCGGATAATCTAACGAAGCAAACAAGCACTCAATAAGCATACAACAGAATATTCTAACCCACAAACATCAATCAAGAACTAGTAAACAGTCAAGACAAAACAATGCACAAATCACAAATAAGGAAAACACACAAAGTTTTGTTTACTAGGAGGTGATTGATAAAACACTACTAACATAATGAAACTATTAGTATTAACCAAAACAATAGTTGATAGCAAGAAAACAATAAAATATTTTATTAATAAACAGAAGAAAATCAATTTAAGTTTGTTGAGAAAACTTTTGTAAAGTTTGTAAAAGTTTTGATAAACACTATATGAATCAACTATAGTTTTACTAACAAAAGGGAAAAACAAAACTTATTACTTAATAGCAAAACATGTTCTTAACAGAAAAGAATTTACAAATAAACTTGGTTTAGAAAACACAATTAAATTATATAAAACTTTGTTGAAAAAAACCTATTACTAACTAGTTGTTTTAATCAAAATAAACCTATTTGAAAAGAAATTGTGATTCCTATATTAACAAAGAAATAAACTAAACAATTTTATATTTTTATTAACAATAAGTAAAACACTAAATGTTTAAATCAACAGAACCTACTAAACAAATTAAAACTAAATGTAAGTTAAACTAACTAAAACTAAGTAAATAAAACTATACTATAATACTAGGCAGATTCTGTTTATAGCTAAAACACTAACAATGATCATCCTAAAAATACTCAAACTAAACATGATGATAGTCCTAACTAATACCAAACAGTAGCAAAAAGATTCATGTCCAAATCTATTTTCAAACTCTAGTTATTCAGATTTGAATGATTTGAGCAAATTTGATTCAATTCAAATTTTATAGCTCAAATTTGAAATTTAAAAGTACGGTGTGAAACTACATGAAAAATGTGAGCTATTGCAAAAAGAATCAACTCAAAACATTTAATAGATTAAAAGTTATAAGCAAAACAAAATTTGGATTCACTCTGTTAACTAAACAAAAACAGAAAAGGGAAAAATCTACCGGACGGCCAGGGGGCTACGTGGCGCTTTCCTATTGGTTGCGGGCGTGTGCGCGCGAGAGCTTACGGGCGGGCGACCGGTCCGAAGAGGAAAACGATTCAGAATTAAATCCGATCTAATCTAACGCGTTGATTATGGATCCGACGGTCCAGGGAGCTTACGGAGGAAAGGTCGCCGGCGTCGGAGGTCTCCGGTGGATCCGAAGGCGGCGAAGACGACAGCGAGGAGCTCCGGTGGTCGAGGAAGGCAGCGAAGTGGTCCAGGCAACGGAGCTTGACGTCCGGCGTCAATTGGTGGCAACGATGGGGCGAGGGGTGGACGGAGTCGATGGCTACGGTCGACGGGAGCTTCGGTGGTCGGAGTTACTCCGGCGAGGAATTGCGGCAGCCTTCCGGCGAGATAGGAGAGGGGTTTGGGGGAAATGGTTGTGGGGACTGGCCAGCTTTTATAGGAGTGCGGGGGGAGCGAGGGGGGTTAAGAGGGGCGAGAGATCCGGGGAGGTGGAAAGAAACGGCCGACGAGGTCCGGCGCGTGCGGGGGAGGAGAGGGATGACCGGTCGGGCTAACGGTCGGTCGGGGGTGAGGCCCGGTGTCAGTGAGAGAGGGGGCGATGAATACGCGTCGGTCGGCTGACCGGTAACGGTCTCGGCTTTTAAAGCCGTTGGGCCGGCCGTTTAATACAAAACCGTTACCGTTTTCTGTTTAATGTTTTTCTAGCGACATTCAAAAGCTTTTACAACATTCAAACAGTTTATAAATATAGGGGTATTATATATCAAAATTAACATAATAATAAATTCTATTTAATGAACATTTTTATTATGTCATTTGAACACTTTGAAAAAAATAATATTTTTCGAAATTGCCTATTTGTTTTTAAAACCTTTTTGCAAATATTTTCAAAACAACTCCTGGTTACTTTTGTTAAAATAAATCACCAATTTTTCCCTGGTGTGGAGTGTCATATTACTCCCCTCTTATTTTGAACATTTAACCAAAATTTCAAATAGGTGGAAGCAACTTAGGGAAAGTAGAAAGGGCTTTCAGAATTTTAGAAAGAACATTTCAACAATACAAGTATTCAAGCAATGATAATGATGGATGCATAGCTATATTTCATAACATTCCAAAATGAAATTTTGGGATGTTACAAACCTACCCACCTTAAGATGAATCTCGCCCTCGAGATTCGGGTTGGCTAGAAAATAGGTGCGGGTGGTCTCTACGAAGATCTTCTTCGCGTTCCCAGGTGGCTTCTTCCTCAGTGTGGTGACTCCACAGAACCTTACAAAATTGATGATCTTGCTGCGGGTAACTCTGTTGTTACTCTCAAGGATTCTGACAGGCTTCTCCTCATAGTTCAGATCATTGTCAAGTTGTATGGCCTCTAGGGGCACGGTGTCTCGCAAAGGGATATCAGCCATCTCAGCATGGCATTTCTTCAGCTGGGACACATGGAACACATTATGAACTCCGGATAATCCTTCCGGCAATTCCAGTTTGTATGCAACTTCGCCTCTACGTTCAAGAATTTTGTAGGGGCCTATGAATCTGGGTGCTAACTTTCCTTTAACACCAAACCTCTTGATTCCTCGAAGTGGGGACACACGAAGATAAGCTCGGTCTCCCACTTCATACATCACTTCTTTACGTTTGCTGTCAGCATAACTCTTCTGTCGAGATTGAGCTATCTTGAGTCTGTCACAAATCAACTTGACTTTCTCTTCCGAATCTCGGATAAGATCGGGACCAAAAAGTTGTCGGTCTCCAACACCATCCCACGTCAGTGGCGTTCTGCACCTCCTTCCATATAAAGCTTCGAAAGGGGCCATCTTCAGACTGGTCTGATAACTGTTGTTGTATGAGAATTCTGCGTAAGGTAAGTTGTCATCCCAACTAGATCCATAATCTAGCGCACAAGCTCTCAACATGTCTTCCAGAATCTGGTTGACTCTCTCAGTCTGTCCATCTGTCTGCGGATGGAAAGCTGTACTGAACTCTAGCCTTGTACCCAAAGTTTCATGTAACTAATGCCAAAACTTTGAGGTAAATTGTGTTCCTCTATCTGACACGATACTCCTCGGAACTCCATGTAGACATACGATCCTGGTCATATATATCTTGGCTAGCTTAGCACTGGTATAGGTGGTCTTCACTGGAATGAAATGAGCTACCTTGGTCAAGCGATCTACCACTACCCAGATGGAATCATAACCTGAATGGGTCCTGGGTAATCCTGTGATGAAGTCCATACCAAGCTTTTCCCATTTCCACTCGGGTATCGGCAAAGGTTGGAGTAACCCTGCTGGTTTCTGATGTTCCGACTTTACTCGCTGACAAACATCACATATTGCAACGTGTTCCGCAATATCCTTCTTCATACCTGTCCACCAATAACTTTCCTTTAAATCCAGATACATCTTGGTATTGCCTGGGTGTATCGAGTAAGGGGAATCGTGGGCTTCCTAAAGTATCAACTTCCTGAGCTCTGGGTCATTGGGCACATAGATTCGGTTCTCAAACCACAAAGTTCCGTGTTCATCCTCACGAAAACCTTTAGCTTTACCATCTTCCATTCTCTGCTTTATCTCAGCTACCTCCTTGTCCGATTTCTGGGCTTCACGAATTCATTCGGTCAAGGTGGATTGAATCTCCAGTGTGGCAACATATCCTCTTGGGACTATCTCTAGCTTGAGCTCTTTGAGATCATCGGCTAACTCTTGGGGTAATCCTCCCGCTGTGAATGTGTTTACATAAGTTTTCCGACTCAAGGCATCGGCTACAACATTAGCCTTACCTGGATGGTAATGTAATCTCATGTCATAGTCCTTGATTAACTCTAACCATCTCCTCTGTCTGAGGTTCAACTCCTTCTGCGTGAAGATATATTTCAGGCTCTTATGGTCGGTGTAAACATCACAACTATTTCCGATAAGAAAATGTCTCCAGGTCTTGAGTGCATGCACAACGTCTGCTAGTTCCAAATCATGGGTGGCATAATTCAACTCATGAGGTCGTAGTTGTCTGGATGCATAAGCTACAACCTTTCCATCTTGCATGAGTACTCCTCCAAGTCCTTGACGTGAAGCATCACAATAAACCTGGAAGTCCTTCCGAATATTGGGCAAAATCAACACTGGGGCTGTGACCAAACGTTTCTTCAACTCCTGGAAACTGGCTTCACATTCCTCAGTCCAAACATACTTGGATTCTTTCTTCAACAACTCTGTCATGGGCTTGGCTATCTTTGAGAAATTCTCAATGAATCTCCGGTAATATCCGGCAAGTCCGAGGAAACTGCGGATCTCCTTAACTGAGGTGGGTGACTTCCACTCAGTGACGGCTTCAACCTTAGCAGGGTCTACGGCTATTCCTTCTCCGGAAATAACATGTCCAAGGAATCCGACTTCCGTCAGCCAAAATTCACATTTGCTGAACTTGGCATATAACTGATGCTCTCTTAGCTTTTCCAGAACTAAACGCAGATGTTCCTTGTGTTCTTCCTCGTTCTTAGAGAATATCAAAATATCATCGATGAACACCACGACAAACTTGTCCAAATATTCCATAAACACCTTGTCCATCAAATTCATGAAGTAGGCAGGAGCATTAGTCAAACCAAAGGACATGACAGTATACTCATACAAGCCATACCTTGTGGTGAAAGCTGTTTTGGGTATATCCTGTTCACGGATCTTCAGTTGGTGATACCCTGATCGAAGATCGATCTTAGAGAATACTTTGGCGCCTACTAGCTGATCAAACAAGTCATTAATCATCGGCAGAGGGTACTTGTTCTTGATAGTCACCTCATTCAAGGCACGATAATCGACTACCATTCTCAAGGTTTTATCCTTCTTCTCCGCCAAAAGAACTGGGGCTCCCCAAGGTGATGAACTTGGGCGAATATATCCCTTGTCCAATAGCTCCTTAATCTGCTTCTTGATTTCCAACAGATCATTTGCGGGCATCCGATAGGGTCTCTTGGAAATTGGGGCTGTCCCTGGTTGTAGCTCTATTAGGAACTCAATCTCCCTATCTGGTGGCATGCCTGGTAATTCTTCCGGAAATACATCCAGAAAGTCTTTTACCACAGGTACTTCCTCCTGAACAACTCCTGTGAGGGAATTTAACCGTGCACTCATCTGGGTGCGTCGGGATACATACTTAATCCTCTTGTTCTCCGGGGTGGTGAGTGAAACAGACTTGCTGGGACAATCAAGATTTCCTTCATACTTGGTCATCCAATCCATGCCTAGGATTACATCCAATCCCTGGGATTCTAAGACGATGAGGTCGGTGGGAAAAACATGGTTTCCTATATTGAGTTTCAGGGCATGGCATCCTATTCCTGCCATCATCATACCTCCTGGGGAACTGACCTTAATGGGCTGTCTAAGGGTTTTGGTGGGCAAACCATACTTATCCACAAGTACCCTTGATATGAATGAATGAGTTGCACCGGAATCAAAAAGTACTGTAACTGGACGTGAATGCAATAAACACTTACCAACCACAGTCTCGGGTTGATCATAGACTTCTTCCACGTCGAGGTGGTTCACCTGGGCACGAGGAAACGGATTTAGCTTCTTGGCTACGGAGTTGCCGTTTCCATTTCCCTGCTTGCTCTGGGGACACTCAGTAGCATAGTGCCCTGTCTTCTGGCACTTGAAATAGGTGATGTGGCTCAGATCCTTCTGAGTAGGAACGTGACGGTGCTGGTTGTTGTTCCCATTCCCATTGTCAGTCTTGAAATTGCCATGGTTGGGACGGGCATTCCCATTTCCTCCATGGTTGTGCACAACATGAGTGTGCCTTCCAAACTTACCGGTCCCTGATCCGGTATTCCCTGAGTACGGGGAGTAGCGGGGCTTCTGATGAGCTCCAGAGTTAAACTTCCCCTGAGTGTACTTCCGCTTGCGATTCTCAATTTGCTGCTTTTTTCCCTCCAAGATGAGGGCCTTGTCCACCAGCTCTTGGTAGTTGTTGAAAGTAGCCACTACCAGCTGCATGCTCAAATCATCGTTGAGTCCTTCCAGAAACTTCTCTTGCTTGGCCGCATCATCGGCCACGTCTCCTGGTGCATAATGTGCCAATGTGCTGAAGTCATCCACGTACTGGGCCACAGAGCGATTTCCCTGGCTCAAGTTGCGAAACTCGCGCTTCTTCAGACTCATGGCTCCAGCTGAAACATGTGCGGTGCGGAAAGCTTGCTGGAACTGCTCCCAAGTTACATCAGCAATAGGATATGTGGTGGTGTAGTTCTCCCACCATGAAGCTGCTGGTCCATCTAGTTGATGTGTGGCAAAACGCACCTTCACAGCGTCAGTACATCCAACGGTGACGAGTTCTCTCTCCATCTTACGGAGCCAGTCATCTGCCACAATGGGCTCAGTGCTGCTGGAGAAAGTTGGAGGGTTCAACCTCAGAAAACGGGTGAGATTGTCAGTCTGGGGTGGATGGTGGTTGTTGTTGTTCTGCTTGTTGGTCTGATTCTGGATCAATAGTTCCATCAGTGCATTCTACTGCTGAAGGAGTTGCGTGAGTTCCGGCGGGAAGGTGAAGTCGGACTCACGTCGTGGAGGCATCTTGCTGTTTCCAGAGGGGTGAGAATTAGAATAGAACAAGGGCCTAAAAGGAGAAATTCACTACCCATATGCAATGCAACAAACATATCACACCAAACACTCATTCATTTATTCAATCAATGTCAAACATCGGGAATACAAATCTCAATCAAACTAAGCATCGACCTACGCTCTTAACGTTGAAAAATAAAAGATACATGGAGGGCATAACTAAAGTTTTCCTCAGAAGTACATGGTGACTGAGTCTCCTCCAATGGTGCTCTCCTCATAGTCATCATCGTCGCTGATGAAAGGAGCCAAGTCTCCCTCAGGATGAAGATTTTCTCCCATGTCCATCTGTTCCTCCAGAGTGGCGATGCGAGTGTTCAGCTTGTCGATCCTCTCTAAGAAATCCTTCACCTCATACTCATGCTCGTACTCGGCTTCCCGTAAGTCAGCTTCAAGGTCAATCTCACGGTTCATCAGATTCTTGATTGTCTTCGTATCAGTACGAACTCGAAGCTCCAGAGTCCTGATGTGCATCTCCAGGGTCTGGATATATGACATGGTGGAGTCTCCAGTGGGAGCGGTTATGATGTTGCCATGGGCATCTCTGCGGCAAACCATGCTGAGTCCTGGTGAAATGGTTCCACCTCTGTATTCCTCCTGAATACGTCCAAGGGCACGATGAATGGCCATGTCTCTTCCAAGTATCCAGCTGGGTGCCACGAACTTGAAGTCGATGGGTTTCTTCCGATTCCCAAAGGTCTTCCCTGGGATGTGCACCTCGATCCTGTAGCGTCCATCTTGTGGAAATGACATGATAGGAGTCCCGGTGATGCTCGGCAAAGCAATCCTCACGTCCTTGACGATCCTCATCAGCTACTTACCAAAAGGCATCGTTGCGTCAGGCTGACAAAACTCCGTGATCAACACTGGGATGAAGGTGGCCATCTATAAATTTTGAAATAATCGGAGAGAAATCAGAAATGAGTAGATGAGAGTATAAGAATTTAAAAGACAAAGAGATACAATCCTAAGGCTTTCCAATCCTAGAGGTTACGTCCTACGGTCAGCGTGTGCTCTGATACCATTTCTGTAGCGACCCGACCTGAAAGGTCGAATCTCCGGTGTTTTCGTACCATCCCAAGATCATGCTAGTACACACACGGTACATCAGTGTATATATCAAAGGGAAATCACACAACATTATATTAATCGAAATCTCATATCGAGTCCTTTATTACAATAAAAATTACAATAAAGTGGCTGAAAGCCAACTCATGAGAATATCTAAATCTTGCGGAAGCGTCGAAGGTAGATGAGTCCATCTGACTCCAAGGGCATCTCACTGAGCATAGAACGTGTCCTCACTCCTGGTCGGAAAAGTACTCTGCAACATGATACGTTCCAGCCGTGTAGGTCAGCATATGGAATATGCTCGCAAAGTCACAAAAGAGGGGTGAAAAGATAATCATCTAGTCTACATGCTTATATGGCAGGTGGGGTGGTAAGTTTTTGCGTAAAGCCAATTTTTTCGTACATCAAGAGAGGGATAAGCAAAAATTATTACTAAGTTGGTTGATTAATGAGATGGTTCCACCAACCAATTCTCATACCCAATTGTTAAATACCCACATCATCATATTAATTGTGTTGATAATTCCGAATGTTTCAGTTCCTTTGGCTCAAGTCGTCCATGACCGTGGACACGGCTAATCGATTAGGTTTGAGTACTCTGCAGAGCTTTGCACACGTTCCCCACAAGATTTGGTCGCCTCCGTTTAATTTCTCGCACTTCAGGGTGTTTGAGAAACGGATGACCAAAACATGGTCTTCCAAAGGGTTTCCCTGCGACTCTGACGGTGCCCATCCTTTCCTACCGTTCTTCTACATCTCGTAGCACCGCCTGTCCAGGGTCACCACGATATCCAACCAAGCCAGAGCCCATAATAACTTGTGGCTGTGCAGGTAAGCCTTGGGTCTTGAAGCACCCATCCATCTCTTTGTGCCTGGGTGGACCTTTCTGCGTGAATACTGGCCATCTCCAGCATCACCTAGGCAAATCCACTGGTTTCTCCAGGGTGCCGTTCAACCATCATCCACCCAGAGGTATGTTGAAAACTCGGGGTCTTGAAATCTTGATCATTATGTAGGTCTTGAAATTATTAACTCTCTCAACTCTCATGAATCACACAACCAACCCCGTCTACTAATAGCATAGCAAAAAGTAAAACAACGTTTCTCGGGGCCAATGTGTCAAAGAGTTTGAGGGGGGTACCTACCACATGATACTACTACAATGTAACCAAGTTTCCAACTAACCTATCTTGCATGCAATTGGGGAAGATGGTAGAACTAATGCATATAAAACATGGGTAAACATGATCAAAGTGACTTGCCTGATTGATGATCTTCGTACTCGTGGGACTCTAAGTAACAAGCTTCGCACTCCGGATAATCTAACGAAGCAAACAAGCACTCAATAAGCATACAACAGAATATTCTAACCCACAAACATCAATCAAGAACTAGTAAACAGTCAAGACAAAACAATGCACAAATCACAAATAAGGAAAACACACAAAGTTTTGTTTACTAGGAGGTGATTGATAAAACACTACTAACATAATGAAACTATTAGTATTAACCAAAACAATAGTTGACAGCAAGAAAACAATAAAATATTTTATTAATAAACAGAAGAAAATCAATTTAAGTTTGTTGAGAAAACTTTTGTAAAGTTTGTAAAAGTTTTGATAAACACTATATGAATCAACTATAGTTTTACTAACAAAAGGGCAAAACAAAACTTATTACTTAATAGCAAAACATGTTCTTAACAGAAAAGAATTTACAAATAAACTTGGTTTAGAAAACACAATTAAATTATATAAAACTTTGTTGAAAAAAACTATTACTAACTAGTTGTTTTAATCAAAATAAACCTATTTGAAAAGAAATTGTGATTCCTATATTAACAAAGAAATAAACTAAACAATTTTATATTTTTATTAACAATAAGTAAAACACTAAATGTTTAAATCAACAGAACCTACTAAACAAATTAAAACTAAATGTAAGTTAAACTAACTAAAACTAAGTAAATAAAACTATACTATAATACTAGGCAGATTCTGTTTATAGCTAAAACACTAACAATGATCATCCTAAAAATACTCAAACTAAACATGATGATAGTCCTAACTAATACCAAACAGTAGCAAAAAGATTCATGTCCAAATCTATTTTCAAACTCTAGTTATGCAGATTTGAATGATTTGAGAAAATTTGATTCATTTCAAATTTTGTAGCTCAAATTTGAAATTTAAAAGTACAGTGTGAAACTACATGAAAAATGTGAGCTATTGCAAAAAGAATCAACTCAAAACATTTAATAGATTAAAAGTTATAAGCAAAACAAAATTTGGATTCACTCTGTTAACTAAAACAAAAACAGAAAAGGGAAAAATCTACCGGACGGCCAGGGGGCTACGTGGCGCTTTCCTATTGGTTGTGGGCGTGTGCGCGCGAGAGCTTACGGGCGGGCGACCGGTCCGAAGAGGAAAACGATTCAGAATTAAATCCGATCTAATCTAACGTGTTGATTATGGATCCGACGGTCCAGGGAGCTTACGGAGGAAAGGTCGCCGGCGTCGGAGGTCTCCGGTGGATCCGAAGGCGGCGAAGACGACAGCGAGGAGCTCCGGTGGTCGAGGAAGGCAGCGAAGTGGTCCGGGCAACGGAGCTTGACGTCCGGCGTCGATTGGTGGCAACGGTGGGGCGAGGGGTGGACGGAGTCGATGGCTACGGTCGACGGGAGCTTCGGTGGTCGGAGTTACTCCGGCGAGGAATTGCGGCAGCCTTCCGGCGAGATAGGAGAGGGGTTTGGGGGGAAATGGTTGTGGGGACTGGCCGGCTTTTATAGGAGTGCGGGGGGAGCGAGGGGGGTTAAGAGGGGCGAGAGATCCGGGGAGGTGGAAAGAAACGGCCGACGAGGTCCGGCGCGTGCGGGGGAGGAGAGGGATGACCGGTCGGGCTAACGATCGGTCGGGGGTCGGGCCCGGTGTCAGTGAGAGAGGGGGCGATGAATACGCGTCGGTCGGCCGACCGGTAACGGTCTCGGCTTTTAAAGCCGTTGGGCCGGCCGTTTAATACAAAACCGTTACCGTTTTCTGTTTAATGTTTTTCCAGTGACATTCAAAAGCTTTTACAACATTCAGACCATTTATAAATATAGGGGTATTATATATCAAAATTAACAGAATAATAAATTCTATTTAATGAACATTTTTATTCTGTCATTTGAACACTCTGAAAAAAATATTTTTAGAAATTGCCAATTTGTTTTTAAAACCTTTTTGCAAATATTTTCAAAACTACTCCTGGTTACTTTTGTTCAAATAAATCACCAATTTGTCCCTGGTGTGGAGTGTCATATTACTACCCTCTTATTTTGAACATTTAACCAAAATTTCAAATAGGTGAAAGCAACTTAGGGAAAGTAGAAAGGGCTTTCAGAATTTTAGGAAGAACATTTCAACAATACAGGTATTCAAGCAATGATGATGATGGATGCATAGCTATATTTCATAACATTCCAAAATGAAATTTTGGGATGTTACAAATTATAGCATGGATAATAAACGATTATCATGAACAAGGAAATATGATAATAATTAATTTATTATTGCCTCTAGGGCATATTTCCAACAGCTTTGACATGACACATCCGATCTCTAGACTTCAAGTGAGCCAGCCTTCGGCTTCAACCTCCCTATCCTGAAGGCGGAATGTGTCTCAAGCCAGTTTAGCGAACTAAACGCGAGCGGCTTTAGAGAGAAACCAGGCCACCCGGCTATTGATCATACACTTGAGTCGAGAAAGGAGTGGTAGAAAAAGACTTTGCAATGACTAAGAAGAAAACATCTATTATAAATTGACTCATATTATTTTAAGAGCCCCCAAGTGACTTGGATAAAAGAATGTTATGTATAATGATTTATGTATCGAAGTACTTATATAATATCTGTGTTCGCCCGAACTTTGAACGCGTCTTAACCGACTGTCTGCTTCTCCCTCTTGGGCCAAGGACCGAAAAGTGTTATCTACTCCGCCTACCGAGAATATTGACGATGTTGCGGATAACCAGGTAATAAGGCCATGAGGCTGTAATAGACAAAGTGCGCCCAGGGAACTTATGTTATATTACTTATGTAACGTAAGAAGCATCTTCAAAGAAAATAGTACCCCCAACGGTACCTTTCTTTGGTCGCTCATGATTACTATGAGACTCATGCAATAGATTTGTGTACGCGCGAGTTTCGTCAAGTGCCGACCATAGTTGAAAACAATAAGAGCGCTAGCTTTCAGCTTCACCCGTCTGAGGTACGAGTTTGGATGACCCGATCATAACAATCGCAGAGGTGCTCCCTTTACTCCCTAGCCGAACAATCGGAAACGTAGGGGTAAGCATAGGAGCTAGGCAAGCAAGCTTTGCGGAACACTTAATTCAATATGATGCATATTTTGGCATAATACACGAGCAAGGAAAGAATTTGTACAATAATAATCGCATGCAAAGAGAAAAGGTTTCATAAAGGAAGCACCAAGTAAACGGGGTATTTGAATTTGTTTATAACAAACAAAGCTTTGACAAAGAAAAAATTTCACAAACAATTTTTTGTCAAAAAAATATAACGCTTGATCGAACTGAACAAAATTAAAAAGCTGAAAATATTTTAACATGAAAGTGACTTAGCTGGTTGATGTGCTCGGTGTCGATGACGCGATCTAGGCTTGTGGCGGGACGAGGACGTCCATCAAACTTTTGACAGATCCGATATGGTGCATAGTCTTTGGCATGACCGAGGTCCCAGCCCCCAAGCCCGAGATGACCGAGCAAGGAGCTCGGCAATCTGAAGTAGTGAAACGGCTCGGCCTATGTGGTGAGGCGAAGCCCCCGGCCCAGCAGAGATGGCGGAGTAGGTCGACAAGGTGACGCTGAATTGACCGCGCGACGCAGCCGAAGCCGATTACCTGCACACATAAAATAGTGCAAGCCAAGAGTAATAACAAATAAAGTTAATAATATATTTAAAAAAATTATTCTACTTAATTAATTTAAGTGAAGTAAATAAGTAAAGGAATATGGCCTGGGCGCCAAGGTGCCTGAACGAAGAGTTTGGCTTGACGAAGTGGCAACGCAGTACGGTCGATGTGGTGAGATGAAGTCCACGGTCCAGTTAACATGGAGAAGCTATGGTCGGCCGATACCGAAGTCTCATGCAGGTCGGCTGGTGACGCCGAAGTCTCATGCCAGCCGAGGTGTTAAAGCAGGTCTGTTGGTGAAGCAGAAGCCCCCGGAGCAGGTTGATGAAGGGATGCCGAAGCCCCGGTCTAGCCGAGGTGACGGAGCAGGTTGGCTGGTGACGCTGAAATCTTAGGCTAGCCGAGGTATCGAAATAGGTTAACTGGTGACGCCAAAGTCTCACGCTAGCCGAGGTGTCGAAGTTGGTCATCTGCTGACGCCGAATTCTCATGCCAGCCGAGGTGTCGAAGCTGGTCGGCTAGTGACGCCGAAGTCTCATGCCAGCCGAGGTGTCGAAGCTGGTCGGTTGGTGACGCCGAAGTCTCATGCCAGCCGAGGTGTCGAAGCTGGTCGGCTGGTGACGCCGAAGTCTCCGGAGCGGGTTGATGAGGAGATGACGAAGCCCCCAGTCTAGCCGAGGTGACGAAGCAGATCGGTAAGGTGACGCTAGATCCCCATGCCAGCCGACGTGTAAAAGCAGGCTGGCGTGGTGGACGTCAGCTCGAAAAACTAACGGCGCGGCGATGCCGACGCATGTCGGAATTTGTGACCAGGTCAATGCTGGTTTGATGAAGCAACGGAACGCCCGACCCGTACAACCCGCAGATGTCGAGGTTTGCTTGAGGATTATTCGGCCCTCATGATGCCGCACTCTTCGTCGGTTGACCAATTGCGGAAGCTGTGTTGTTGACCATGACACGGGTGAAGATAGATCTGGGATGAAGCTGCGTTGTTGGCATTGGGATCAATCGACCCTAATGGAATTAGTAAACCCTTCATTAATTTAGTACTAAGACTATCAATTTATTGAAGATGACCCCATTGCCATGAACATGACACCATCAAACTATATTTCTAGATTCGTCCCTGAGACTGGTCAGAGTAGACTGTGTTGCAAATATCGATACGCAACGCCACCCAACTTGGATGGAAGATGATCTATGGTGACGAACTTAAGGAGTTGCGCATAAGAGTTCCGGAAAAGATAATGCATCCTCCCCAGTGCAGGATTACAAGAATGGGAGGTTTTAGAGACATGCCCTCCCGCTCACCGGTACACGTCGGCATGCGGAATGGAGTAGGCTACGCAAGTTGCGTCATGAGGTAAAATCCTATCATGTTTCAGGGTATCTATGGTTGTGTTCAGCAATGCTACATCTACGTAATTTATTTACGCAATGTTACGCAGGGATGATTTGGAAGACTATCATTAGTCACTATGCACGTCTGGGCCCTCCCTGAAAATTAGGGGGGAAGTTTTGATTGGTGGAGAAAGGGAGGTGTGTAGGGTTAAGTAGGAGTCATACGTAGGTGTAGTATTTTCGGGTTGTGGTCGGTAACTTGTATATATACTCCTTCCATCCACCTATATAGGTTCTAATACATTTTTTGAGGAAGCATTTGACAAAAGATGAAATTATTAGTATATGAGATTGATGATAAAAAATTCATATCATTGTGCTGACCAGTGGTCAAAGATAACCTCAAAAAATGTATTAGACCCTATATATGTGGATGGAAGAAGTATGAGGACCTACGCGGTAATAGTGTTGCAATAAAAAAATTAAACTGCAAAATGAAGGTGAGCTCGCGCAAGGACATGGACTGAATTTCGGTGAACCATTGAATCGCATATCGAACACCCGCGCCCGGCCTCCTGGCCCAGCCCGGCGAGGCAAGAACACATGTGTGGTGTTCTCTCTATCTTTCTGTGTGTGTGTGTGTGTATTTCCTCATTTCCACCACTTAGTGGAATAGGGAGACGTCGCGGGGAGAACGCCCTGCGTCGCTCCTTAGAGGAGTGACTCGGGAGGATCCCACACAGCCGCAGCCTCTTCCTCTTTAGATCTTGCCCCCCCCCCCTGTCACCGTCGAAGGACTCCTCCAGTCAAAGGTCGCAAGGCTGATGGCGGTGGCGGGTCCTCATCCTCCTCGCGCAATTGAAGGTGGTGGGGACCCCATCATTTCTCACGTTGAGGGATCTCCGACCGTAGCTTCATGGCGGCCCTAGACGACGTGGTTCATCCGGCGCAGATGGATGTCGGGGCGGCGGAGATGGGTGTCGTTGTGACCGCGAGGGTGGAACATCGAGTAGATCGGAGGACTCGGTGCGGCACAGCTACTCATCTCCATGTGGTGTGGTTGGTGTTGGCCGTGCTCGCTGAGATCTCCAGTCTATTGTAGGGAACCGGCGGGTGACGTGATCCTTGGGTTCTTTTTTCTAAGATGTAGTTCTGCCGGTTGCCAGCCCTCATGGGTTTGGCTGTTGATGAGTTCCGGAATGCTCCGCCAGAGATCTTCATTGGGGGCTCGATGCTTGTAGATTACTTGATCGGATGGGATTTCGTTGTGTGCGCCCCTATTTTGACACTATGGGACATGTCGGTCTTTTGATTTCCATGGTAAAGACAATGACGAAGAACGTCAAGGCCGCTGAGGTATGAGGCCCTGTAATGGCAGATCGAGTCTTCGTGGCCATGTGTACTTTATTGTTTCATGGCTCGTAGCAGCAGCATCGGAAAGTGGGGGCGGCAACACAGACGGAGTACATAGTCTTAACTTTCAGGGTGAAAACCCAAGACATGGCTTTAATTAGTCTTGCCTGGCAGTAACCTTTTTGAAGGCATTGTTTTAAGAGTGCATAACTTTTTCAGGTTGAAAACCTAAGATCTAGGACCAGACGATGATGGTGTTTGTACACTAGTTCCCTCTTGGAGGCGTCACCTTTGGAGAGTTTGGATATTGGGTGTTGTCTAGGTGGTTGTACATGCTGCAGCTATAATGAATTGATCACTGTAGAAGGGTCTTTATTTTTTCTTCTTCTTTTTGTTTTTTTGGCTGTGTGCATCCTATTGTCTTTACGACATTCCGTCGTTGCAAAGCCTGAGTTTAATCGATATCTTCGTGATATTAATATACTCTCCTTGTCGAAAAAAGGGAGACTTCACTACTTAAGTTTGTCTCACACCTCTTCAACATCCGTTACCGGACTAAAGATTGCAGCTCCAGTTGTCATTCATACATGGGACTTTGATATATACTTCAGCAATTCAGAAAATGTACATGGGCCAAGCCCATTATTTCCAATACTTGGTTCAATCATGTTACATATGGTTATGTCTGGACTTACGAAAGCGAGCCATGCAAACACAAAATCACCGAAACTGAGATTACACATGACAAAATCAAGTCAAATCACATGTACACCCATAATTGGTGCTCAATATAAATTCTCTCATGAATGTGAAGATAATATTTTATTACTGGGGCAAATCATAACCATTGCCCATTGTGTAACATGATGGACTAGTTCAACTCCACTAACAAACGATGCAACTACAATTCCAAGTGGCAACATTAACAGACACACAATCAGCTTTCTTGGTGTGATCTCCCCAGGAACTTTGGCATGCATACTGGCAAGTTAATGCGATGCAAGAAGGGCCCGTAAAAGCAATATGCTGTTCACACTCTGTAGACAAGAATACACGTTGTTAGAAGTACAAATTGAGAAGGTTCCAAAGAAATTCATGCAATTCAACTAACAATATTACTCTACTCTCGTTGGCATGAGAAATTAGACGTATATAAGGTTGGGGAGAATGATGTTTTACCGGCATGAGTGAAATTTCCTAGCAGCAACAGCACCATAAGGCAAAGAAGTATATTTTTGCCCTCCATGACAGGCAAACTTCTTGTTCCTGTTTGGGCGTCCCGAAGAATACAAGATTTTATCTCTATATATAGACTTGTATCTTAGGGAAGTTTTACTCCTAGGCCGCACAAATAAGATAAAAAAGATCTGACCGTATCACTCCCTCTACTCTCCATTCACTCAAATGAGATCGAAAATATCACTGCCTTTATTTCCTATTCACTCAAATAAGATTGAGAAGATCTAACCTTATCACTGCCCTTAATTTGTACAGATGGGTGCTATCCCTTTATTTCTAGGTACTATATCTGTCCATATATATGCTGATACAAATTTTGGAGATACTCTAGATTGTGCCTCATTGAATGTTATCTGATCAAATTAAACCTAAGATTCTAGCTAGGCGTGCCACCAACTACTTGGACTAGTCATTAACCCGTGCAACTTCACGGGCTAGAATGTCAAACATGCAAGAATGAAAACTATTGGAATTACATCTGTTATACCCTAATGTTTTACAATTCAAACAGTAGTGAAACGTAGAAATGTATTTTTTAAAACTTCCATCAAATGTTTGCAGTAATATCTGTCATGTGGAAAAGGAAAAGTTTATTCCTTGTGTATAATAGCTAGTTGATTTGCCTTGTAAGTTTTTTTTTAGTTGAATTTCCTTCTAAGATTGATAACATCAAGTATAGATCAGATTAATAGGTTCTGTAAATGGGGACATCAGCAAAGTGCTAAACTATCTGTAGATGGACATTTCTTAATCCAATTTATTGGCAATTTTGTGATCAAGTGAAGGGGGTGTAGAATATAGAGTAGGGATTTGTGGATAGTGTGTTACCAGGAATACTGTGTTACCTAAAGTCAATAATGTAGCATTGATTGTTTAGAAAAGGAAAATAACGAACAAAGTGTGTATAAACATGATCATATGCCTGCGAAATAACTTGTTCCATCACTGAAAACAAAATCTAGAATTTTAAGTAGTTTTCATGGGAAATTATGTGTACATGAATTAAGTAGTATCTCGAAGGCCTATAAACATGCTTCCTTCGGGATAATTGCTTCCGACCATGTGGATGCAGCTTGCAGCCTAGCACCCTCGCAAGTGTTATGTATAACCCCTGAAAATTCACACATCGTTCAGTAAGGGCTACCAAGTTAGAGAGTGATCGGGAGAGGATGAAGTGGCCGTAGGGGCAGAAAAAGGTTTCCTTGCATAGTAGGAGCGGAGAAAGAAGGGTTTTAGGGATGATGAATTATGCCGATTTATAGATGACTACTTGTATGCGCGGTGGGGGTGATTGGGGATGATTGTTGAGTATATTAATTAGATTAGCAAATATTAGGATTTGTCCTATTTTGTCTTGTACTCTAAGTTGGTAATTGTACTCCTATATATATGCCCATGAGGCTCAAGCAATACAACAACTATTCTACCAATCCCTCTCTCCCTTCTAACATGGTATCTGCCGCAATTTTCTAGACCTAGCAGCCATCCGCAGCTTCCGCTCCGCGCCGCCCCCAGGACGGTCTGCCTCCATGACCGCCGCCGGGGGCCGTGCCTCCCATGCCTAGGCACTAGTATAAAACGTCTCATTTGTCCCGGTTTCAGAGGCCCATTAGCCCGGGTTCTCGAACCGGGACTAAAGGGTCGGGACTAAAACCCAAAACCTTTGGTCCCGGTTCGCTTAAGAAATCGGGACAAAAGGGGCTCCACGTGGCCGCTACGGGGAGCCCAGGCAGGAGGACCTTTAGTCTCGGTTGGTAACACCAACCGGGACCAAAAGGCATCCACACGCCCGCATCTGGCAGGAGCTGGGGGGTTTTTGAAAGGGAGGGGGTAGGGGGTTTGGAGGGTTAATTTAGGGGTTTCATATTGTGTTAGCTAGCTAATAGAGATAAGTGTCCTCTCTTTCTCCGTGCTTGGTCGACGTTAGCTACTATAGAAAGAACTCGACACGCTAGCTGGTAAGAAAATGAAGGAACCATTAAGTACACAAGATCGTCATGAACATATACAGGGAGAAGTGATCGACCTCTATTTCTCTGAGAGATTGGTCGAACAACAAGTTTTCGTATATCTATCCGACGCTACTAGCTACATATATACAATATAAGATCTCTTACAATCCCTAAGATCCAATCACAAATCCACATAGTATTCTCCGTATTTAGGTATGACGTGGTCAAAAAACAATCCCGCCAATTCCTCTTGAATTGCTCGTATGCGATCATTTGGTAGGAGTGCATCCCGCATCTGCCAGATCTAATTTAAAGAAGGAGGTCAATACATGCATATATATGAGTAAAACTCAACACAATTGATGGTAATATATAAAATTAAATTGTGAATATTATTTATGTACTTCAAATTGTTTGTCAAAGAAGCCCCGCTCAGAGGTCGAGTGGCGAATGAACTCGCATACCTAGTATCCACAAAAAACAGTCCCTTCTTTCTGGTACAAGCACTTTACGAGAATTGAGTTCAATCAAACTGATAAGCAAGCATGGTAATGATATATTGATGAAAATTTGAATCAATTAGAGATGCGCGGAACTAGCTAGTATTACTTACTTTGGGGTGCATAAATTGCAACTCTTTGTTTAGACCGGGAACCTTTCGGGTGAACTTCTTCCAAACCCTGTCAGGCAAAGAAAATGATTTCTTGATATCAGGAAATTAACAAAAGTTGCATGCCGATATGGTCCCGGTATTTACTGAACTTACTTCTTGAGCATTGCAGTCATATCCGCATAATTCTCGGGATCTTTATGTCTCGAGTCTAAGACAGTTACTAATGCCCCGTCAAGCTTAATGGATAGCAGAATAAACTGGTAAATGTGCACGCATATATAACTCATCAATTACATTACCTAACCTCGAGTAAGCGAAACCGAGAAGACAGAGAAGACAGCAACACTCACTTGAAGTTGTAAGGAAAGAGTATTTCCCTTTTGTTTTCATGTGTAAGGAATGACTTTAGCAAGTTCTCCTCGGTCTGTTTGATTTCATTTTGTACCATCCATTCATTTACGGCATCTGGGCTAATGAATCTAACGTTGAAGATTCCTGCTTTTTTACATTCGACGATCTACAATCTACATAATATAGTGAGGATAATTATATATACATGCAATGAACGAGCTGAGCTAGAGACTTAACTATAGATTTCCTTCTCTACTTTGGTAAGAGTGTAGCTGGCAGGACCTTCATACTACTTTGGATGCATGCCATCTTTTTCATGCACACGTTGTTGTTCCTCTCGTGGCTCCGGTGTATCTTTTGTTTTCCCATATACTCCCAAGAAGGCTAGCAGATTCACCCAAAAATTCTTCGTCACGTGCATCACGTCGATTGCAGAGCGGACCTCTAGGTCTTTCCAATAGTGTAGGTCCCAAAATATAGATTCCTTCTTCCACATGGGTGCGCGTCCTGCATCGTCAGTCAGAACAGATAGTCCGAGGACCCTTTCCAAAGATTACTTGTAAATCATTGACCATATCAAGTATGTGATCACCAGTATGGAGGGTGGGCTTCTTCCGGTGATCTTCCTCGCCATTGAAATGCTTTCCTTTCTTTCGACAATGATGGTTCGTTAGAAGAAATCGAGATGCCCCAGGTACACATTCTTCCTATAGTGTGTGCCTGCGTGGTATCCCTTGTTTGTCTGTCCTGACAGGTTACTGAGAGCAGGCCAATCATTGATGGTTACAAACAGCAATGCATGTAGGTCAAATTCCTCCCCTTCATTCTCATCCCACACACGTACACCCCTTCCATTCCATAGCTATAAAAGTTCATCAACTAATGGCCTTAGGTACACATCAATGTCATTGCCGGGTTGCTTAGGGACTTGGATGAGCACTGGCATCATAATGAACTTCTGCTTCATGCACAACCAAGGAGGAAGGTTATACATATATAGAGTCACAGGCCATGTGCTATGCTTGCTGCTCTGATCCCCAAAAGGATTAACGCCATCTGCACTTAAACCAAACCATACGTTCCTTGGATCACCTATAAAGCTGCTCCACTTTCTCTCAATCTTTGTCCACTGCGACCGGTGAGCGGGTGCTCTCAACTTCCCATCTTTCTTACGGTCATGTTTGTGCCATCGCATCAACTTGGCATGCTCTTTGTTTCTGAACAGACATTTCAACCGTGGTATTATAGGACCATACCACATCACCTTGGCAGGAACCCTCTTCCTGGGGCGCTCGTCGTCAACATCAACAGGGTCATCTTGTCTGATCTTATACCGCAATGCACTGCATACCGGGCATGCGTTCAAATCCTCGTACGCACCGTGGTAGAGGATGCATTCATTAGGGCATGCATGTATCTTCTGCACCTCCAATCTTAGAGGGCATACAACCTTCTTTGTTGCGTACATACTGTCGGGCAATTCATTATCCTTTGGAAGCTTCTTCTTCAATATTTTCAGTAGCTTCTCAAATCCTTTGTGAGGTACACCATTCTCTGTCTTCCACTACAGCAATTCCAGTGTGGTATCGAGCTTTGTGTTGCCATCTTCGCAATTGGGGTACAACCCTTTTTTGCGATCCTCTAACATCCGATCGAACTTCAACTTCTCGTTTTCACTTTCGCATTGTCTCTTTGCATCAAAAATGACCCGGCGAAGATCATCGTTAGGCACATCATCTAGTTCCTCTTGATCTTCAGCTTCCCCCATTGCAGCATCACCGTATTCAGGAGGCACATAGTTGCCATCATCCTCTTCTTCTTTGTTGTCTTCCATCATGACCCCTCTTTCTCCGTGCTTGGTACAAACATTATAGTGTGGTATAAAACCCTTCTCAAGCAGGTGAAAGTGTCGGGTTTTAGAGTTGGAGAAAGCCTTCGTATTCTCACAGATAGTACATGGAAATGCATAAAACCATTTTGCTTGTTTGCCTCAACCGCTTTGAGAAAATTATGCAGGCCCTTAATATACTCGGAGGTGCGTCGGTCACCATACATCCATTGCCGGTTCATCTACGTTCGTTATATACTAAAATGTATTCAAAACCATTACAGCATATCATGAATAGAGAAGTGACCAAATTAATAAAAATTCATCATCACATTAAAGCCAAAGTACAGTAGTGATCAAAGTAAATACATAACGTTCATACATAGTTCTCATTATTGAACAACATAATCCTCTCTAGAGCATCTAATTAAAACATACATTAAAACTATGTAAAAAAATTAAATGCAACGACAAATGCGATCATAATCGCAACTAAGGTACCAATTGATCCAACGACATAATGAAAGCAAGCCTCAATAAGAATGACATGTTTTCTAATCTTCAAGCGCATTGCATCCATCTTGATCTTGTGATCATCGATGACATCGGCAACATGCAACTCCAACTTCATCTTCTCCTCTTCAACTCTTTGTAATTTTTATTTCAAGTAATTTTTTCTTTTTCAACCAAATTTAACTTCTCGACAAGAATTTCAATGTCGGTTGGAATTTACGGTTCACATACCTCCTAGATTAAAAAAATCTATGTCATGTTGGTCGGCATAATTGTCATAAACACTAAATAAAACAAATAGTTATAAAAGAAAATATATACCCAATCCGAATCATAGACAAGACGAGGGCTGACGGAGCGGGATATCAAAACTATCGGACTATATAATAACAAACAATAATAAAAGTAAGAAAATTACACAAGTATCTATCTAAATCATACAAGTAAGATATTTTTTCTTTTAGAAAGAATATTAGAAGAAGAGTCTAACCACGGTGGTGTCGGCGCCGAGATGGGTGCGGGCGATCGACGGCGGTGAGGACGGGGACTGGACAGGATGGACCGTCAAACCTAGACAAATCTTGAGGAAAATGGAGCTTGTATAAGGAGCTTCGAGAGGAGAAAGCATAAGTGTGGCTCGGGCTTTTCATCGAACACCTCATGTGCATAGTGTTGGAAGACGTAGTAGTAAATCAAAAAAAATCCTACGTGTTCACCAAGATCCATCTATGGAGAAATCAGCAACAAGTAAAGGGAGAGTGCATCTTCATACCTTTGAAGATCGCTAAGAGGAAGCGTTACAAGAACGCGGTTGGTGGAGTCGTACTCGCAGCGATTCAGATCGTGGTGGATTCCGATCTTAGCGTTGAACAACGGTGCCTCCGCGTTCAACACACGTGCAGCCCGATGACGTCTCCTACGCCTTGATGCAGCAAGGAGGAAGGAGAGGTTGAGGGAGAGCTCCAGCAGCATGACGGCGTGGTGACGGTGGAGCTGCGTGGTACTCTGGCAGAGCTTCGCTAAGCACTATGAAGAACGAGGAGTAGGAGGAGTAGGGCTGCGCCGAGGGAGAAAGAAACTTGTGTTCTTGGCAGCCCCAAAAACCCCACTATATATAGGAGGAGGAGGAGGAGGGAGGGCACAACCCCTAGGTTTCCCACCCTAGGGCTGGAGGCAGCCCCAGATGGGATCTGGGCGGCGGCCAGAGAGGGAGAGAGGGGGAGGCGCCCTAGGATGGGCCTTAGGGCCCATCTGCGCTAGGGTTTGCCCTCCTCCCACCTTGCTGCGCCTTGGGCCTTGGTGGGAGGCGCACCAGCCCACCTAGGGGCTGGTTCCCTTCCACCTTTGGCCCATGCAGCCCTCTGGTGCTGGTGGCCCCACTTGGTGGACCCCCGGAACCCTTCCGGTGGTCCCGGTACGCTAATGGTGATGCCCGAAACTCTTACGGTGACCAAAACCTCACTTCCTATATATGAATCTTTACCTCTGGACCATTCTGGAGCTCCTCGTGACATCCGGGATCTCATCCAGGACTCCGAACAACCTTCGGTAACCACGTACACTATTTCCCTATAACCCTAGCATCATCGAACCTTAAGTGTGTAGACCCTACGGGTTCGAGAGACACGTAGACATGACCGATACACCTCTCTGGTCAATAACCAACAGCGTGATTTGGATACCCATGTTGGCTCCCACATGCTCCACGATGATATCATTAGATGAACCACGACGTCGGGGATTCAATCAATCCCGTGTACAATTCCCTTTGTCCATCGGTATGTTACTTGCCCAAGATTCGATCGTCGGTATCCCTATACCTTGTTCAATCTCGTTACCGGCAAGTCTCTTTACTCATTCAGTAATACATCATCTCGTGGCTAACTCCTTAGTCACATTGAGCTCATTATGATGATGTCTTACCAAGTGGGCCCAGAGATACCTCTCCGTCACACAGAGTGACAAATCCCAGTCTCGATTCGTGCCAACCCAACAGACACTTTCGGAGATACCCATAGTATACCTTTGTAGCCACCTAGTTACGTTGTGACGTTTGGCACACCCAAAGTATTCCTACGGTATCCGGGAGTTGCACAATCTCATGGTCTAAGGAAACGATACTTGACATTAGAAAAGCTTTAGCAAACGAACTATACGATCTTGTGCTATGCTTAGGATTGGGTCTTGTCCATCACATCATTCTCCTAATGATGTGATCTCGTTATCAACGACATCCAATGTCCATGGTCATGAAACCGTGACCATCTATTAATCAACGAGCTAGACAACTAGAGGGTCACTAGGGATATGTTGTGGTCTATTTATTCACACATGCATTACGGTTTCCGGTTAATACAATTATAGCATGAACAATAGACAATTATCATGAACAAGGAAATATAATAATAACCATTTTATTATTGCCTCTAGGGCATATTTCCAACAGTCTCCCACTTGCACTAGAGTCAATAATCTAGTTCACATCTTCATGTGATTAACACTTACATCACCATGTGATCATATCATCATGTGATTAACACGTAGTCAGTTCTGGGTTTTGATCATGTTTTGCTTGTGAAAGAAGTTTTAGTCAATAGATCTACGACATTCAGATCCATATGTACTTTACAAATCTCTGTGTCATACTATAGACACTGCTCTCATGCTCCACTTGGAGCTATTCCAAATGGCTACTCCACTATACGTATCCGGATTAGTACCAAGAGTCATCCGGATTGGTGTTAAAGCTTGCATCATCGTAACCCTTTACGATGAACTCTTTATCACCTTCATAATCGAGAAATATTTCCTTAGTCCTCTAGTTACTAAGGATAATTTCGACCGCTGTCTAGTGATCCACTCCTGGATCACTCTTGTACCCCTTGACAGACTCATGGCAAGGCACACACAGGTGCGGTACACAGCATGGCATACTATATAGAGCCTATGGTTGAAGCATAGGGGATGACACTCATCCCTTCTCTATCCTTTGCCGTTGTCGGGCATTGAGTCGTGCTCAATCTCACACCTTCTAATACAGGCAAGAACCCTTTCTTGGACTGATCCATATTGAACTTCTTCAATATCTTTTCAAGGTATGTTCTTATTGAAAGTATTATCAAGCATCTTGATCTATCTCTATAAATCTTGATGCCCAACAATTAGGTAGCATTATCTAGGTCTTGTTTTGAAAAACTCTCTTCAAACAACCGTTTATGCTTTCCAGACATTCTACATCATTTCCGATCAATAATATGCCAACTACATATTGTTATCATAAATTCTATTGTGCTCCCACTCACTTTCTTGTAAATACAAGTTTCTCATAAACTATGTATAAACTCACAAACTTTGATCACTTCATCAAAACTCATATTCCAACTTCGAGATGCTTGCTCCAGTCCATAGAAGGATCGCTGGAGATTGCATACCTTTTAGCATCCTTAGGATCGACAAAACCTTCTGGTTGTATCACATACAACTCTTCCTCACGGAAACTGTTATGGAAGCCTCGTTCTGAAATCCATCTGCCAGATTTCATAATCGAAAAATGCAACAACTGCTAACATAATTTTAACAGACTTTTAGCATCACTGCGGATGAGAGAATCTCATCGTAGTCAACTCCTTGAACTTGGCGGAAACTTCTTTGCGACAAGTAGAGCTTTATAAACGGTGACATTTCACCATTAGCGTCTATGTTCATCTCAAAGGTCCATTTGTACTCAACGACCTGTCATTCAACAAGCAAGTCTACCAAAGTCCATACTTGGTTTTCATACATGGATCCTTTCTAGGATTTCATGGCTCCTATCCATTTGTTGGAATCCGGGCCCACCATCGCTTCTCCATAATTCGTAGGTTCATCGTTGTCCAACAACATGACCTCCTAGACAGGGTCGACGTACTACTCAAGAGCAGTACGCGTCCTTGTCGACCTACGATGTTCGATAGTAACTTGATCTGAAGCTTCATGATCACCATCATTAACTTCCTCTTCAACTGATGTAGGCTCCATAGAAACATCTTTCTGTGTTGTGCTACTCTTTGGTTGAAACAAAGGTTCAACAACCTCATCAAGTTCAATCTTCCTCCCACTCAATTATTTCGAGAGAAACTCTTTCTCGAGAAAGGACCCGTTCTTAGATACAAACACTTTTGCGCTTGGATCTGAGATAGAAGGTATAACCAATGTCTCCTTAGGGTATTCTATGAAGATGCATTCATCTGCTTTGGGTTCGAGCTCACTAGGTGAAAACCCTTTTCACATAAGCGTCACAGCCCCAAACGTTAAGAAATGATAGCTTAGGCTTCTGTCAAACCATAATTCACACGGTGTCATCTCAACAGACTTAGATGGTGCCCTATTAAAGTGGATGGATTTGTCTTTAATGCATAACCCCACAATGATAGTGGCAAAACGATAAGAGACATCATAGTACTCACTATATCCAATTGAGCACGACTACGACGTTCGGACACACCATCACAATATGGTGTTCCAGGAGGCGTGAGCTGTGAAACAATTTCCACATTGTCTAAAATTGCATACCAAACTCGTAACTCAGATATTCACCTCCACGATCATATCGTAGACATTTTATCTTCTTGTCACGATGATCTTTAACTTCACTCTGAAACTCCTTGAACCTTTCAAACATTTCAGACTCGTGTTTCATTAAGTAAATATCCCCATATTCACTCAAATCATCAGTGAAGGTAAAGAAAATAACGATATCCACTGCGTGTTTCAACACTCATTGGACCACATACATTAACATGTATCAATTCCAATAAGCCACTAGCCCGCTCCATCATACCGGAAGACGGGGTCTTAGTCATCTTGCCCATGAGGAATGGTAGCATGTCTCAACCGATTCAAAATCGAATGAGTCCAAAGATCCATCAGCATGGAGTTTCTTCATGCGCTTTACACCAATATGATGTTTGTGGCAGTGCCACAAGAATTTGGTACTATCATTATTAACTTTGTATCTTTGGTACCAACGTTATGAGCATATGTATTACTACGATCAAGATTCAATAAACCATTCCCATTGGGTGCAGAATATTATTTTAGTCTTTCCTGAATTCTTGTATGCATGATTTCATATCTTGCAAGTCTCTTCGAGTTATTGGTTTGGTTTGGCCAACTAGATTGGTAATTCTTGCAATAGGAGAAGTGCTTAGTTTTGGGTTCAATCTTGCGGTGTCCTCACCCATTGACAAAGTAGGGGTAGTGAGGCACGTATTGTATTATATCCCTCTACATCATGTCATCTTGCCTAATGTGTTACTATGTTCTTCATGAACTTAATACTCTAGATGCAGGCAGGAGTCGGTCGATGTGTGGAGTAATAGTAGTAGATGCATAATCGTTTCGGTCTACTTGTCATGGACGTGATTCATATATGCATAATCATTGCCTTGGATATCTTCATAATTATTCGCTTTTCTATCAATTGCTCGACAGTAATTTGTTCACCCACCGTAATACTTGGCATCATGAGAGAAGCTATCTAGTGAAACCTATGGCCCCCAGGTCTATTTTCCATATTATATTTTCAGATCTAAAACCAAAAACACCAAAAATACTTGTTGCCCTATTTTTACTTTTAGTTTTACTTTCCGTTCAAGCATCCTATTATATCTATCTCTACTAGATCTCATCCTTGCAAATAACCGTGAAGGGATTGACAACCCCTTTATACCGTTGGGGCAAGAGTTTGATTCCTTGTGCAGGTATATCTATTGGTGGATCTGTTGTATCTCCTGCTAGATTGATACCTTGGTTCTCAAAAACTGAGGGAAATACTTATCTACTTTGCTGCATCAAACCGTTCCTCTTCACGGGAAACCAACGCATGCTTGAGAAGTAGCAATATTTCAATGAAACTAACTGCTGTAAGACTCTATTGATTGCAACAATAAGCGGATAACCGAACAATGTACCTTCGAGATGAGCGGGCGGGGGGATTCGTCCCCATGACCGGCTCTTTCTCAGGATCCCTGTTGGCCTCCGACTCAGCCATAGCTTCGGTTGACGGTGTAAGGCACGTGGATCGGCGGTGTTTTGGAGTTGGGACCGGCGCGTCCGGGGTGCTCTTGGTAGTTGGCCTCTTGTGGGAGGAGTTTTTCTTCTTGCCTACTGCAGGGATGGAGAATGACACGGGGTAATCAACTATGATAGCCACCGGGGATTGGACGACGCTATCCTGGAGATAGACTTCGTCTTCGAAGTCAAGTAGAAGATCCGGGTCCTCGTTGAAACCCAGATCGTTTTCACGTGAATGGTTCTCGGGCTGAGGAGCCGTAAAGTTGACTATCTCGATGAAACTCCTCCATTCCTGTTCACGCCAGGCTTTGTCAAATAAAGTGCAGAATGAAAACCCCTGAACTGTTTTCATGTTTGAAAGGTAAAGGCTTACCCATTAGATGGGATTGTGGGCCGAATATCCTTCCTTGGTTGTCCGCTGAACAAAGTCTTCTTGCTCTCCTTTGTACAGGTCGGCAAGTGCGGCGGCCAACACCGTCGGATTGGCGGGCCCTAGCTTTCGGGAGCGCGTGGTGTCACATGTCCCATTGTATTGTCACAAGGGGTGTACCCTATGTTGGAGGGGCTGCACACACCGGGAGATGGCGGCGGCCATGATGTTGATCATGGTCAGTTGGTGGTGGACGAGCATCCACACCTGCGCGGCTAGGCGCCGCACTTCGACGCTTTCCTCCTGGAACGAGCTCCTCAGTCGCCAGTTGTACCTCTTCTTCGGGAGGACGTCAGAGTATTCGGGAAGACCTGTCGGAGTTGGCTCGAAGAAGGGGACATATTCAATATAAAACCATTCCAAAGTCCATTCTTCGGATTTCTTCGGTGTGCCTGCTAGATACCCCGTCCCTGCTATGCGGCACACTTCGGCTCCGCCGAACTCCAAAATTGTCTTATCCCGAGTTTGTGTGACGAGGCAGAAGTATTTCCTCCACAAATCAAAATGTGCTTCGCACCCCAAGAACGTCTCGCAGAGAGCGACGAAGCCCGAGATGTGTAAAATTGACCCTAGAGTAAGGTGGTGGAGTTGGAACCCGTAGAACTCCAGCAACCCCCACAGGAATGGGTGGATTGGAAACCCAAGACCCCGTAGGAGAAAGGGGACGAAGCATACACGCTCCCCTTTGTTAGGATTGGGGAAACGCTCATCGAAAACTTCATCGCCGTAAGAAAGCAGACTTGTGCGGGTCGCCGCCAGATCTGAAGAAGGGAGATACCCTTGGGTCTCTAGATTGCGAAGCCATAGGAGTGTAACGGAACAGAAGGTCCAGTCCCCTGGGCGTGAGCCGTAGGGACGTACGGAGGAGTTCGGGGCGTTAGCCATGTTCTACGTGGAGCTTTCGCTAGGAGTTTCTTTCGATGGGGAAGAAGAGGATGTGGTCTGAGACATGGTTTTGTTTGATTAAATGAGTGGTGCCTCCATTACGGAGGGGTAAGATTGTAAAAATCATTGACCACTCGCCTCCTCACGACGCATGAAAATCTAGGGACACGTGTAGTCATTATAATGAACCTGCGCCCGCGACACTTGGGATCTTACCGAAGACTGGTCGGTTACCGAACAAAGAGGGATGAGGGACTCACCTTGCAAGCCAAAGACGACCACATGAGGAGATCGACAGGATACATATCGGTGTTGAAGGCTAGTCTAGGGGCTACTGAGGGAATCCTAGATTAGGGGGTCCTCAGATAGTTGACCTATTGTTTATCGGCCAGACTGTGTGGGCTGCAAAGGGAGCATCGGACGATCCAAGACCACCGACGCCAGATGGAAGCTTTGAGAAGCCATGACATACTCTTCAAGTTATTGGTTGTAGTTAGGCATGTTTATCTCTTCGACATGTAACCGACCATGTGTAGGTCCAGGGCACCCTCGGCATCTATATAAGCTGGAGGGTTTAGGGGTATAGGTAGAACAACTCATCTAGGGTTTGCTATTTGATCTCGAGGTAGATCAACTCCGTAACCCCCATATCATCAATACAACCAAGCAAGACGTAGGGTATTACCTCCATAGGAGGGCCCGAACCTGGGTAAATCTGTGTCCCCTCCATCTCCTGTTACCGTCGATTCTAGTCTCACAGTTCGGGACCCCCTACCCGAGATCCGCCGGTTTTGACACCAACAACTAGGGCCCGAGTGCCACGATTTCAGATCTGAACATATTATGTTTCACGAATATAAGGTTGATTTGGATCCTATCTTTCAAGTTGTATGCACCTATGACGTGTCTTGATCCGCATACCCTAAGGTGACAATAATTAGAATTCTTTCCGGTGATTGCCGTAGTTTGAGGAGTTCATGTATTCACCATGTGTTAATGCTTTGTTCCGGTTCTCTATGAAAAGGAGGCCTTAATATCTCTTAGTTCCAATAGGCCCCCGCTCCCACGGGAGGGTAGGACAAAAGATGTCATGCAAGTTCTTATCGCAAGCATGTATGACTATATACTGAATACATGCCTACATTACATTGATGAATTGGAGCTAGTTCTATGTCGCCCTAGTGTGTAACTGTTACATGATTGATGTCATCTAAATCCTTATCCATCATCGATCCACGTGCCTACGCTTTACATATACCTTTACTATTGCTACTATTACTGTCACACCTGCTACTCAATTGCTACTATTATTACTGTTACCAAAATTGCTGCTATCACTATTATTGCTACTACTATCATTTGACATGCTACTAAACATTTTCTACAAAGAGATATCCCAAGTGCGGTTGAATTGACAACTCAACTGTCAAGGCCAATAAATATTATTTGACTCGCTTGTGTCGAATCAATAAATTATGGTGAAATACTACCCGTGAAGACTGTCACGATCCTCTATACTTGTGGGTTATTAGTACCAAACAAAGTCCAATTGCCACAAAACTTTAATATAATTTTTTGGACCAAAAGAAGATCCGGAAGCTTCGGGAGGAGATCGGAGGTCTCACAAGGGAGGCACGAGGCAACCAGGCGAGTCCAAGGGGTAGGTCTTGCCCTGTTGGCTCATGCCCCCTCGGTTGCCTCCCAGTGCCCCTCTTTGGCCTATATATTCACATATGTTCCAAAAACCCTAGAGAGCCTCCCGAAACACTTTTTCTGCCACCGCAAGTCTCTGTTCCGCCGTGTGACCATCTAGAGCCCTGTTCCGGTGCCCTGCCGGAGGGGGGATCGATCACAGAGGGCCTCTACATCATCTTTGCTGCTCCCATGGTGACGTGTGAGTAGATCCCCATAGACCTATGAGTCCGTAGTTAGTACCTAGATCGCTCTCTCTCTCTCTTGATCTTCAATACAATGATCATTGTATCTTTGCTTTGATCTATCTGATGTAGTCCTTTTGTGTGGTGCGTTTGTTGGGATATGATGAATTGTGGGTTTATGTTCATATTATTCATGAAAAAAATGAGTCTTCTCTGAAATCTATTATGATTCTTATGTGCATGATCATCATAGCTTCGTAAATCTCCGTGATTTGTTGATTTGCTTTGGCCAAGTAGATTGATCTATCTTCAGTGAGAAGGGTGCGTTATAGTGGGTTTAGTCTGATGGGTTTCTATATCCCAGTGACAGAAAGGGACAAGATACATCTTTGTATTGTTGCCACTAAGGATAAAACAAGAGGGTTAGTTCATATTAATTGAATTCTCTTTGTCTACATCATGTCACTGTTCTCCAAACATTACTCTGTTTTACTTAATACTCTAGATGAATGCTGGATAGCGGTCGATGGGTGGAGTAATAGTAATAGGTGCAGGCAGGAGTCGACCCATTTGCTTATGGACGTGATGTCTATATACACATGACCATTGTCGTGAATATCACATAACTATGCGCTTTTTTATCAATTGCCCAACAGTAATTTGTTTACCCACTGTATGCTTACTTGCATGAGAGATGCCACTAGGAAAAACTATAGCCCGCGGGTCTGTTCACTTATAAGTTTACAAACGCTACAATACCTTACTGGATTTTTTTTGGCAATTTACAACTATCTACTACCAACTACCAACTACACTACTTACAAGCTTGCAAATAACGAGTCCAAGGGGATTGACAACCCTCTTGCCCTTGTCGGGTGCAAGTGTTCGCTCTTTTGTGTGTAGCCGCTAAAGACGGGGGTTGGTTCTTACTCCTGTTGGTACAATAAACCTTGGTTCTCTACCAACGGAAATACTTACCGACATTGTGTTGCATCACCGGTTCCTCTTCACAGAAAATCCAATGTGATTCATAAGTATCACCCTCCGTGATCGATTCCCCCTTCGACAGAGCACCGAAACAGGCCTCCAGATGGGCAGACGGCAAAATAGAGACTTACGGCGGCGGAAAAAGTGTTTCAGGAGGCTCCCTAGGATTTTCATGATATATTAGAATTTATATGCCAGAGAGGGGCATCGGGAGGCGCCAGGGGGAGCCAGCACCCACCCCTTGGGTGCGCCCTGATGTGTGTTGCCTCTCTCGTGTAGCGTCCGATCTTCTCCCGAAGCTTCTAGGTCTTCTTTTGGTCTATAAAATATCATAAAAAAGTTTCATGACAATTGGACTTCGTTTGGTACTGTAAACCTGAAAAGCTAAAAACAAGTAGAAACATCAACTAACACTTGGCACTGGGTTAATAGGTTAGTGCTAAAAAATAATATGAATTGAAAAATAAATGCCTAAAAAGTATCCTAAAATGATAATATTATAGCATGGAACAATCAAAAATTATAGATATGTGGAAGATGTACCAGCCGCAGGTGAGCGCGTGACACGCCTCTGCCTACTAACAGAGGTTGAAGATGACTGCTTCGCCCATGGTGGGCTAGGCTGGTTGTTGGGCTAGGTAAGCTGGTCTGTTTGCTTTCTTTTATTCTTTTCTTTGTGGCTGTATTTATTTGACAATGTTTGGAATTCAAAACTATATTCAAATAGTGCCAAACTCTTCTGAATATTTTCATGGAACTTCTCTAAACTTTTCCCAAAGCACATACAATATTTCAGAGATTCTGAAAATATATTCTACATATTTTGAATATAACTCCAAATGCAAATACATACTCATTTAAGTTCAATGCCCAAAATAAATACTTTTAAACCCCCAAAATTGTTGGTTTGAGTTGCATCTCTTGCCAAAATTCTCAGAGTTTAAAAGGAACATTTTGGATTTATTGAATGAGATTTTAGGGTTTTTCCCCTTTATTTTATTTTGAGGCTTTAAATTTCCCCCAGTTCAAATTTGTTTGAATGTAGATATGACGCATGGATGCTTCTAATTCATTTATTACATATATAATTTTAGGCATGTGACATTATTTGGTGGCATTGGTGAACATTTTATCACTTCCACGTTAGGTGAAATAATGACCCAACACAAGTTTTTGTATCTTCAGACCACCATTTGTATTTTCTAAATTTTGAATCGCTCTTACGAGAAAGCAAATGGTATCCACCTTCCAAAGGAAACCTCTCAAATCCTTATGCAAGTTCTTTATTGGGCATACAAATGTGAGTAAGTGCATATACGTGAATTTTTGGTTTGCTATTCACCTTTTTTTACTAAGAAGTTGTTCAAAATGGAATGAAAACCGATAAATTCCAGAAATTACAATATATGCTTAAAAATAGAAAACACACTAGGAAAGGTGTCAATATATTAGAGGGACTTTGTAATGGGGTACATACATCCTAGAAAAAATGTGGAGCACCTTCGGCTAATGTTCTATGCGTCCAGTACAGTATAAACCAAGGCACCTCCATTTTGGCACTTTTTTCAAAAAAGGTAAATCACACGCCATTAAGACCGAAACGGATGGAGGTTTGAGATTCGACCTTCAAACCTCATAGCACTTTGCGCGAATACAAATGTTAATAGGGCTTCTTCCATTTGCGGTCCATGCTCCGGTTTGGATGCATCGCACGTTGAATACTTGATGGAATTGGCCGAATTGTTTATCGCATCCTCGTTAGGTGAAATAATGATCCAACATAAGTTTTTGTATCTTCAGACCACCATTCGCTATTTTCTAAAATTGCAATCTCTCTTACGAGCAAGCAAAGGGTACCAACCTTCCAAAGGAAACCTTTCAAATCCTTATGCAAGTTGGTATGTGGTTTATCTTTTCCTCCAAAGGCTTTGATCGTCACTCGTCACTTGAGGATCTTTCGGGTGCTTCTTCTCCAATAATAAATCTTGCTTCAGTTTTTATTCCAGAAATCAACCCTTCGCAACATCCAGGTATTGCAAGCTTGTTACGTTTGGCATTTATTTTGCTAGAGTATGTGGATCACTTGGATCTTTTGCAGCAGTTGTAATTGTTTTCCCCTCTAGTTTCATGACAAGCATGTAGAGGCACTCGACATTGGGCCTCCAGGAGATGAGCTACACCTCCAACTATGGAGTCGCACTTCTAGTTTGTGCCTTAATTTGTCATAAATTGCCATGATGACATCAGGCGGCTGTCTCTTCTATCCTCGTTAGCACTAAAGGAGAGTTCGGCCAAAGCCAACATATAATCTAATGGTAGCAGGTTTGAGGAAGTGGCTCCCGGTAGCTTCAACATGATCATTTTAGTTTAAAAATAGGTCAATTTTCACTCTATAATGCATGCCTCTAGAGCAATAATCCACAAAGAGAAAACTGCTAGTATAATTTATACCATGAAATCATTAAAAATCGGATACCCCCCTCATGGTAATATTGCAGCTAGCATGGCACACAGGATGTTGAGTAGGACTTGGTCCTTATCTTTGACATAGATGATGATGCGTAGGGTGAAACTTGCACTTCTTCCATTTTCTTGAGTGAACTCGAACTGTATTTTTAGAGGGTTCGGACACATGAATAAGATGCCATCTCACCGAGGATCCTATAGGAATCAAAGCACATGATATAGTGTGAAATTTTTGTATAGAGATTGACACTACAAGGAGTTCTACCAAGATGTCTAACCTCTTTGTGTTTTTTTAATGAAATTCTAGAAATCCATAGGAAATTCATATGATTCGTTTGAACCTTAGGGACCGAAGATTTTTGGATCAGAATCCTATTATTTTTAGGGGTTCCTATTTTTCCGTGAGAATCATTATTTTTTGAGGGGTATTTTTGAACTTTTGAGAATCATTATTTTATTTATTATTGAACATTTGTTTTGGGGTATATTTATTATTGAACAAAGAGGCCCTAAACGAGCCCTGTGCGGCCAGGCCCATAAGAGACCCAGATACATTCGCTTTCACTTCTTCCCAGAGCAGCACGAGCCGCACAAAGGTTTGGTAGGACCGTAGGACTCGAGGAGAGAGAGTGGGGACTTGCCTGCCATGGCGACGGCGGCCGGCGGCGAGAGCATGATGACGAGGGAGCAGCTGCTCCACCTCTTCTCCCGCTTCTCCTTCCTCACCTCGCTCCCAGGTCTCCCATCCCATCCCATCCCATCCCATCCCGCGGCTTTGCTTTACTTTCCTCTCTGATCCGCCGTCACTTCCCTCCCCTTCCTAATCCTGGTCCTGGTCTTTGCCGCGGAGTTGCAGAGTTCAAGGACCGAATCGCCGACGCCGTCAGTGACAAGCAGGTCGGGTTTCCCCCCCAGTTCATTCTCTCTTATTCCTCTCTTAGAATAGTACATGTGCTTTGTGCAGGCGCAACTGAAGTGGGTTAACTAGGTGGTAGTACTGAATTTGACTGAATATATATTCGGTCCTCTGCAATTTCATTCAGTTCAGACAACGAAATGTCACTTGGATAGTTGGTTTATTAGTTCATGTGAAGCCTCTTACAGTATCGTGTCTTCTCACAGGAAGCTGTGGCAGTGACCACCGAGGTACAGGAGGAGATTCTCCGCGAGATGGGGATTGGTATATGCTCTATGCTTTTCTGGTTTGCTTGCTCTAGCAATTTGCTTATGCAGATGTGAAGTTAGAATTGACAACAGTCTAGCATGTCTATGCTAGTAGCGATGCCCAGATGCAGAATGTTGGCATGCTCCAGTTAGAAAGTGTTCCAACTTTTGGTATTATATTGTTAAGCTATCTAACATGTCCAGGTGCATGAACATTTAGTTTATTGATTGAAGATGTCCATACTTCCTATGAAATGCTAGGTAGACAGTGAGTATATGTGCCATACATGGAGTTGCTGTTAAGCTATCAATGTGGAGTTGCTGTTAAGCTATTAAGCGAGTATATGTGTTCATTTAGTAGGAATTTGAATATTCAGTTGCTTGAAGATGCCCAATGTGAAGACATAGCCATATGTTTGTAGTTCTACTTCAGTTGTGCCCAGATGCATCATATTTGTACTCTTCAGTGCTTTGGAATCAATTCTGCCTGTGCTAGAAAACAACAGTACTTCCATGGAGTCCTTGATGCGTCAAGTCTATAAAATGCTTTGTAAATGTAGATAACTTGAACTTCTACTTTCACTTGTGTACTTAATGAAATTGCTGATTTGTTTTTCTTTTAGAATGTTCTCAATGAATCATGATTTTTTTTATCTTGGCATACATGGTTATGTTTCATGCATGCCTTGTGCTCACATGTAATTTCTGAACATCAGATCCAAGTTTTGGTATTGGTTGCCTGGGAAAGGTGAAGGCCGTGTATGAGAATGACATGGACTTGATGATTAAATTCTACCAATTTGTTGCCAAGTGAGAGCCTCCTAATTTTTTGCAGTATATTTCCTACAATTCTGTCTAAATGTTTAGTATAAGTATCTAGTGGGGTAAGAGGGGGGAAAATCTGTTACAACCAGTAAAGTTGAATGTCTTTATTCATTATCTGGATTTAGCAGTTTCTGACCACATTTGTGTATGTTATTACATCACATAGCTTCACGTATGCATAATCTTGTAATAATTAGCCGATGTAGTGCATTGTAATGCTGCTAAATAAAACCACTTATATAGTAGAGCAAGTTTGAATATTGCCCACACTGATATGTGTAATGATGTGCCATCTCATTTATTCATTTTCAAGGAAAAGAGCTATCAATTAATGTGCCAACCATAAAACAAAACTAGTAAAATAGAAATACAGTCACAATTACCTGCTGTTTGGCAAGAATAGTTTGTGGTTTACAAGCTTGACTTGGATTGTTGTCTAAAAGCCAGGTTCTGATTGTTTTTTCCATTTAAATTGATAGAGAAGAGATGGCTATTGATGAGGCCGAGCTTGAGCCTCTAGAATTCGCGGAGAAAATGCACACTCAACAGGAATTACAACAACAGGTGAAGCAACATTGTTTCCATAGCGCCTTTTCTAAACATCGTCTTAACTTTCTTCAAGATGCTAATTGTATCCTTTTGATTGCTGTTGCAGCAACTGGAGATGTTAGTTCAAATTAGAAAATACAGTCCTGAGTGCCAATCTGTCGTACTTGAGACTGTATGTGCTCTATGCTTGCCCCCTTTCACTGAAACATACACATGCTTTTATTCTAACTGTTTATGAGTAGAAGCAGCAATGCATAACGCTTATCTTGAGTTCATCGTCAATGCAGTTGCGCAAGCAGTTGGAGAGTGCTGATTTTGATCCCAGTGCATCGGTCTTGACCCCGGAGCAGATCCAAGGAGTTGTTCAGAAATAGATCACATATTTTAAGGGCTTGTTTGGTTAGGCAGGGTTTGGAGAGGTTTAAAAGGGATTTATCCCTTTGGTGAGAGGATTAACCGAACATGGCCTAAGAGATAAGAGATAAGGGATTTACATTGCATCCGGTCTCTTCTCCCTCTACTATAGCTGATGGTTGTAATCTGTCCTATACACCAAGCAAATAACTGCCATCCGGTTCGACTTTATGTAATATGCGCTTTTGTTCAGTGAAAATGCTACATGTGTTCTACTTAATACAATCTGCATTTTGCTCACTGAAAATGCTAGAAATGGTGTGCCGCATCATCCTGCTACCCACTTCACCCACAAATGCATACAACCTTTTCAAATGTCCAGTTGATGCAAACACAATTTCCTTTTTTTCTTCTTTTCCATGGAGACAATGAGTTGCAGTTATCAATCAACAAAGTAAGGGCAGAAGAGGAAAGCAGGTAAGGATACGGATAATTCGAGGGATGACCTTATGATAAGAGTAAGAGCCAACACATGAAGGTTTGCTTGTTCAACAGTTACGATAGTAAATAAAGGTGGCCACAGTTCGGTACTCGTGAGTCATAAGTACATATTCAAAAATTCAAACATGATCCAAACTCTAAATTGTGCCCAAGCATGATATGAACTTCTCTATCTTGGAATATGAGATAATATATTCAATGTACATTTTGGTACAGTGTATTCAACGTATCACAGGATGAGAAATTTGACATCAGACCATTTGACATGCAGCTTGTCCATCTGCACATCAGAATACATATTTTGTTCAACAGATAGAGAGAGATCTTGGCAAGTAATTTCTCTGGAAAAGGATATTCTAGATGAACAGCTTGTCAAACATCACACAATAAGCTATTAGCTGATTCACAATCTCTTGCATTAGCAGGACCAAAAACGTATTGATAACTGAGGTCTTGATGAGGGTACAGAATTATCAAAAATGCCGCTGTGTCTGTTGGAGGCCGACCCCTTTCAAAGAACACAAATGCTTCTCCTGGTCAATTAAATTATCCCATCTTCCAGCAACATTTCAGAACCAACTCCAGATGCAGCTAATCAAACTATTGCACTTCAAGAGTGGGCCGGGGAGGCAGCACAAGATAAAACTTTCAATCGTAACTGAAGTAGCTTCAGTTCAGTATACTTGTCTTATGTTTATATTTATCCTTGAATTATGAATGTAGTCCAAGATAAAGAGGTCCTCGTCACCAGATAGTTCTGATACCAGCGCAGAGATACCTTGCTGGTCACTTTCTGTGAAGATCCGTGGAACACCTGTAGAACATAAGCCAAAGGTTATTGTAGAAACCTCATGATCCATGGTATTCCAATTAACTTTCTTAGTAAGACCGAGTATTCATTTAAAATAAATAAATTACCATGGAAGCGCTCTCGTGCTTCCCCAGCCATCAATACAATATCACCACTTCGCAGGAACATTGGTGTTGGAGCTTCATCCCTCGTCTTCCCTCCAAGAAGGAAAATACACTTGCAACCCAAACTAAAACAACAAACAATAAGAGACTACGTTCAAATGAATATCATTATACGAGAAAGAGCAACTGAACCATGGTACCTAATGCTCACAATAGGTTTTGTCCAATCTGCTTCCATGTCATCAACGTGGCCACCAAGCATGTCACCTTCAAAAGTCAAAGCTTATTGTTTCAGTATGGTCGGAGACAAGCATGCAACTTCAAGGTAATTCGCCATGCTGTTATGAGGGCATTCAATGTCCAAAAAGACAAGCTACATACTTGGACCATAATAGTTCACGATGGCAGCTTCTGCAGTGAATTCTTCACCAGAAGGCATCGCTGGAATGGCCATCTTTTTGGCTAGAGTAGCAAGGTCATCTGGAATCTTGTTATGTGGAAGTGACACATCATAGTTACGCTGACAGAAACAGGACATGTTAATATGTATGCACACTGGGATTAGTTGCATATTGTTTTCAGATATCATCGTGGTTAAGGATAGCTTTGCAAGGAAGTACTATCATTAGCAAACAAAGCTCCTTAAGTATAATATTGTTATGCATGTAATTATGAATTCATAATAACAACTACTATAATGAATTGGGCTTGTTTATCACAATAGCAGAATATTTTGAAAAAAAAATGCCTGCTGGTTTATTCATATGTAAAGTACCACCAAATTTTAATACCACCACAAGCTAAATGAATCATATCAAGAAAACGCGAAAGTAAAGACACATCTGTAATTGTAAGCACCACCATAAAAGAAAAAAAGGTACATACATACTTTTGACCAGTCGAATTGCAAGCCAAGGGTGCTCCACCGGAGTTTGCGCACAAGGGCAGCTGCCATCGTCAACTTAGGTCTTTCCTCCTTTTGGACCTCTGAGCCATCTATAAATTTGAATTTACCCGGATGTTTATTTTCCCCAACATTACTCTGCTGATCTCCTTCTTGGCCATTAGAGCTTTCCAGTTCAACCAAAATCTTTTGATTTTTAGCAGCAATGAGTAAGTCAGAAATTGGACCATACGTAGCCGTCAAGTTAGTTCTATTAGGAGGCTGTGGGAATGTTTTCAAGCTTTCCCTAATCCAATAGCACTGTTCCTCCGTAGATAGAGCAGCAGGGATGAAATAGAATCCTACAAAGTTAAGAAGCGGAGGGTATCAGTATTATTTCACAAATGAAGAGTGTAATGAGATTATGAGTGAGAATTCACATCAAGAAAACATCAATGGAGCCCGAAGTTAATACTATCTCCGATCCAAATTAATTGAGGAGAGCTTTAGTAGTGTGCGTCAATTTATTTTGGATCGGAGGGAGTAGTAAACTTTGTGCAAGTTGGCACTATTCAAATGCAATGTCATAAGAACAAAACCTAAACTTGACCATCTGAAGATAAAAAACTCACAACATGAATACTATTCAAGGTATCGAGTAGAGCCAGATTGGTTGAGCTGCGGGCTTACCCGGCCGGTCGAGGAAGCAGAAGACGGGCAGGTGGAAGCCGGCGCGGTCGCACCTCCGGATCCCGGCGGGAAGCTCGTCTTCTCCGACAGCAAGCAGCGCGTGGAAGTCGACCACCGCGGACAGGTCCCCGTCGCCGCCACCACCGCCACCACCAGTGCCTGGCTTGCCCCTGCAGGTCTCGAAAAGTCAGGGCTCTGCTCTTCTGTTTCCGCATAGAGATGTCGGAGGGCCAAGGGAGAAAGAGACCTGGGTTTCGACCTGCCCTTGCGACTGGGCAGCTTGTAGAGCTTGTACTGCTTCTCGGCCCGCCGGAACGCCGTGCGCTCCGCGGCGGCCCCGGGCTCCGTTTCCGCGTACATCGCCGGCAAGTGTGGCGCCGCCGCCGCCGTTCTCGGTGTATTCTCTCCCCTTCGGATTTGGGCCCCGACGGAAGTTATTAATAATAATGCGCCGATCCAGTTTCGGTCTGTCTCCTTCCTCGACTGGGCCAGGAACTGTTCACAGAACCAGGCCCGGCCCATGTTTGATCGATAAATTATACAGTAGAAGCTTTGTCTCCAGAGAGGAAAGTTAATCAACAGATCATCGATCGATCGTTCGAAGTTTTCATTACCGCGGGCGATCTTACAGGCGTGAGCGGTATGGCTGCCGCCGGAAATGCCATAGGGACAGCAGCGGCAGAGACGAAAGAATCTGCTGCCGAGAACAACCAGAAAGAGGCCGACGACAATGCCGGCGACGGGTCCCATATGGTATCGGTGGTGACGGCGTCGGGGGCGACGACGATGGCAGCGGGCGCCAAGGCATCAGCAATGATGGCGTCATAGACATAGGCGATGGTGATGACGATGACGACCGCAAGAACAACGACGATGGGTATGGGCCGCAAGACATATGGGCAACTACATCGGCGAGGAGGACGACGACGATGGCTGCGACGAGAGGGACTATCCACCGCCGAGTCACTTGATGGACTACAACGGAGACAGCCGAATCCTGAGCCAACCCTACTCCTATTCTCAGTACCGGCCGGAGCTCTTCGCCGTGCGCCCTCGCTTCCGCTTCGCGGGGTCCTTCGTCGCCACCGACGGCATTGGTTGCCACATCTGGTCCTCGCAGAGAGGGCACGCCGTCGATCCACACAACAATCTGATAGTCGAGTCGAGCAGCGCCCTCACGGACACCTTCTGGATCAGAATCAAGATCCCGGGGCACAACGGCGAAGCCGATGATCACGGCAGTGGAAGCTTCTCCTTCACGGTGAACCCGTACGCGTGCAACAGAGTCATCACCCGCACCATCTCCACGTACGAGAAGCGGCCGCGAGATAGACATGACCTTCATGGCGCTGTACAAGGCTATACGGGCCAACGTGTACGTCAACCTCGATCTCGCGCGCACCTCCGGGTGCCACTGGGACCGGCACCGTCTACCATGTCTACGGCGAGATCACCGCGCATCACGAACTCTACGACGGCGAGAGTGTCGTGCTCTTTTCTCGTGGAGAAGAGAACAAGGCGGAGGTCATCGACGGCGAGCTCCCGCTATCGCGGAAGTGCGTGGCTGTTCCGATATACATGGAGCCGCTCCTGGTGCTCAACCTGGACCTGCACGTTGCAGCTCACTATGATCGTGATGACTCGAGGGTCACACCATCGCCTTTCGAGATTATATTACCTTTTATACCCTGACCAATATGTAGAAAGAATCTGCACTGCCGACCATGGTAAAGTTGAAGTGCGGATTTCATACTGTTAGACCCCTTTGGATCCGATTGGTCTGAGATTCCGATAGTGTGGCGTGGAGGAGAGGTTTACCTTCGCCCTGGCTCGAGGTGCTCAAGCTGGTGGGCATGGCGAGATGGCGGCGGTGATGAGAGAGAGAGCGAGGTGGTGGCGACGCTTCCCGTCAACATTGCACGATACCTAGATTGGTAGGTGTGTTGGTGGGATGTGCGGCTCGCGACGAACCTCTTATTGCGTGTCGCCGGTCCCTACCTTTTTATATAGCGCAGGTGACAGGGGCCCATCAACCATAGTGGGTTGACGCCCCTGATCAGGGCGCGGATCAAGGGTCCGGTGGGCTGTTGGGCCCACGCGGGAGAGATCAATCTAACATTTTTCCTCTTTATCTTAACTTTTACTTTTAACCTTATACTTTCTACTTTACTTGTTTCATCACATATTGATACATAGTGCATGTTTCATCGTCACAGCCTGATTGCCGATAGAATGAGACAGCTACAACATACCTTTGTGTTTTGAACCAAATTCTGTTCCTTTTGGGCCTCTCATGATTCAGGAATCATAGACTTTTCCTTAAACCTATCCCGGCTAAGTGTTTCTTCAACACATTAGGTGATAAGCCTTTCGTAAGTGGATCCGCAAGCATATCCTCTGTCCTTATGTGCTCGAGACTTATAGTGTGATCCTGGATTTTATCTTTCACAACATAATATTTTATGTCTATTGTTTTGACAGCATGACTCGACTTATTGTTATGAGCATAGAATACCGTGGGTTGGTTGTCACAATACATCTTTAGTGGTTTGTTAATGCAATCTATCACTATCAAGTCGGGTATAATTTTTTTTTAACCATATCGCTTGCCCGGTGGCCTCAAAACATGCTATAAATTCTGCATACATCGTAGACGATGCAACTATTGATTGTTTGGAGTTTTTCCACGAAATAGCCCCTCCAGCGAGAGTAAACACGTATCCTGACATGGATTTTCTATCATCTCCGTCTCCCGCAAAATCTGCGTCTGAATACCCTCTTAATTCTAGGGAATAGCCCCTCCAACTATTTACAAATCCGAAGGGAGGAAGTCAAGAAAAAAAAAATACCGCACTATACAAAATAGCATGATAGCATGTATTAGCGAGACATTTTATACGGATTAATTTAACGAGACAATTCTCTATACGCTATATATAGCGTGCTATTAGCAACGTTATAACACGCTATTTTTCCAGTGAAGGGAGTAGTAGTACTACGTGCTTACATAAATTCTAGGCACAATAGCTATTTTTTGGGCTATATAAGTGATTGCAATTGTAGCCACTTTTATTAGAAAATGTTGTAGTACCAGATTGGACCAAACCACGCGCTCTCCTCCATTCGTAGTGAGAATTCTTAGAGACACTTAATCTTCATCAGTGACTCATGGACTTTGGTGGGCTTCTTCTCACATTGAAAATTCGAGGTGGCTGAGTGCAGCCTGTACCATCTCCTTGATCGTCTCAGCACTATCCGTCTCTTCCGTCTGAAAAATACAGTAACTAGAGTTTCAAAGAATATAAATGGCTGCTAATATTGACACAAAATATAGTGAAATTTTGTGCATGCTACCAAATGCATGTGTGTAATCCATGTGTTCACAAGCTTAGGTTAAGCTAACATATGTCTAATGAGTCGTATGAAAGCAAGTGCAACTAAAATACAGTTGTATAAACTTGCAACACGATCAAGCATAATTTACGCAATAAGATTGTTGGTAATCCCTTTTCCAGAACAGTGACATGACTTTGTCGATCCATGACATCTCAAGATCCCTCCACTGCATCTTGATGTTTCCCCATCTACCCGACGACGAAGGCACAAATTCCAAGCGACATAAGCTGGACTAACCTCATTTATATGGTATGGAGAACCTCTAAGAACCGCACACCTCAAGAATAGAGAATTTTCAATCTTTGAATGGACCATGTACTGGTTGCACATCTCACAAGGAAGATTACCAAACCGATGCCTAGTTGACCAATCGACAAGTAAAACATGAGTATTGGGGGATGCAAAATGCTAAAACAAATCTCATCTAAGCTCTCCCCTCAAAATCTCTTCACAATTTGGTCATGGCTGGGGGGCCACTACTGCCCCCAGACTATCCAAACAAACGAAAAAACAGGGCCATAATTTCCTTGTGAAGTACTATGTAAATGACAACCCTTGAATCTATAGGCCCAACAAGAAAGCCAACATACACTTCATTTAAACAACAGTGCCAACTCTTCCATATGATGTCATTCATGTGACATCACCCAAAGAACTCGAGAACTTCCGTTAAAGAGAATGGAGCAATGTTCTCGCTCATGAAATCAGGAGGAGAAGTAGACAAGAAATTAGTTGGATGAGAAATTCAGCAAAATCACGGATGGTTACCTCGATGAACATGGTGTGGACTGTGCGGCCGTCCAGGACGGTGACACTTGAGGTGATAACCTTGAGACAAAGTGAATCGAGCGTCTTGTACATCTTCGCCATGACATGTTGTGCATTGTTGTGCCTCATGCTCACCACCGCAAGCTTCTTCTCTATGGGCGTCACCTCCAGCTGCACAAATGATATATAACCACACGGCTTCTTGTTTCATAGAGTTGCCCCAAAATGTTTCACATTTACCATGTTGTCTTGGAAAAGTTTCATTGTCTATAAAATGTTTGGATATAATTAACCAAAATTTTATCTTTGCTAGTGACACTTTAGTTGTTACACAAGGTTCTTTATTCTTTTCATCAGAAATATTCTCACTAGATTTACATTTGGACTTCTCAATCATTTTATATACAAAGACCCGAAAATTGCTACTCATCTTCTCCCGTGAGCAAAATTTACCTCGAGGGTAATGACCGGATGCATGGCAGGGGAAGCGACGGCGTCGTTGATGGAGGAGGAGGAGCCGGTCCTCCGCATCTTCTTCCGCGGCGAGAAGCCAACGCCGGCGTCCTCCACCCCCTCGCTGCCGGTCGAGGCCTCCGACTTGACCACGGCGGTGCAGCCGCCGGCCTCGAGGTCGGACACCTCGGCGAGGATCCGGCGCTCCTGCTCCTGCAGCTCCTCGATGTATGCGACGGCGTCCTGGATGATGGAGGCCTTGTCCATCTAACGTCCCACAAAACTCAATCAAATGGAACTGTGCTAGTACATGATGATGTAGTGCATGAAGTACATGACGCAAGTCCTCTTCACCAAGGTGTGGAGCAAACCTTGGTGATGTTGGGGACGACGCCGCGGATGGCGTAGAGCTTCTCGTTGAGCCGCCTGCGCCGGTCCCTCTCCTCGACGATGTTCTTGCTGGCCCTGGCCGCCCTCGTCGACGCCGTGGACAGCGAGCCGGCGGAGTCGTTGTGGCAGGAGGAGTCGAGGCCGGACAGCGAGTCCTCGGCCGGCAGGTACGAGCTGCAGCAATCAGCCAGGCTAATCCAACGTTTGCTATGCAGGTGGCAGAAGCGAAGACAGACGTCGTCAGCGATGCAATTGTTTGACGCAAGATTGAGAAGCGGAGCGATGGTGATTTCTTGAACCGCGGTCGTACCTATCGGCGCTGCCGAGATCGAACACCAGATGGGCCTCCAGCTCCAAGAAGTCCAAGCTCGCGTCCATGTCGGCCTCCATTGCTCTGCTATGCTTCCTCTCCCTCTCTCCTTGGAGGCTTTTGTTGTGCGCCATGGCCATGGCCGACGTGGCGGGCGAGAGCACCCTATCCTGGTGCCACCTGGCGCCCTGCCGACCAAGCCATCGTGCATTCGTGCCTGCCTACTGCACGGTAATTGGCTGGTTCTCCATTTCCGGATTGCTCCCCCATAAAATTCGAGATGGAATCTGAATCCCTGCGCTGCTGTTGCCCCGTAAATATCGCCTTATATATGTTTGGGTCCATCAGCTTTGGCGCCTCGCAATAATAATTAAGATAACGCATATATAGAGCCAAAATAACTCAGCCCTCTTGCCCCATGGACCGGTTGATAGATAAGTTCTCATAAGTTTATTTGTTCTTTTTGATAATAAAGGGTGAATTTTATATTGACTCAAATGAAGCATCGGATAGAAAACACAATGAGTATACACCCGGCCTCTGTATAGCTAGAATGCATACAACCAATGCCAACTCAAACACATAAAAACACACCGACAAATAGCAAAGTCATAGAAGACCAAAGCTATACCTTAGTGAGAGAAAAAAAAGCAAATCGATCAACAAACTATGATAAAAATCATATCCACACCAATCATCTTTTGACACCACAACTACAACGATATTCTTTGATAACATCGTTCTCAGGAAGGAAACAACGCTCAAGCGCCACCGTCATCAGATCCAATAACCAAATGTCAGAGTCTAGGTTTTCACCCTGAAGAAATAAGTCCGAGCATATCCAAGCAAGTCCTTCAATAAGATAACGTTGTAAAAACATCACCATTGCCGCTAGGTATAACCAACTTGGATTAAACCTAGAATTTTCACCCCTGCTCTAGACCAGGTGCTCAAGAAGCACCGTCACATCGAAGCCAAACATATGATGTGTTGTTGTCACCACTTTTTTTCCGTGATCCCAACAGCAACATGCGTCGGGCTAGAAGTCCCACTGCCGCCACTGCACAATTCTATCTTTTGCATCAAACTGTTGTCCATAGTCAGAGTGAGAGCCGTCAAAATCCACAAAGGTTGCATCCCACTAGTTTGCCGGTACGATCGAGCCGCCAGCAGCAGTCATGGAATATGCATCCTCGGACGTCCACCACAAAATGCAGCTCGAGTGACCAAACCATTTAGCCACAATCAGATCTGAACGAGAAAACCTTGCAAATCGACACCTAACGGGCGTTCGACACCTAAGGAGAGCCCATCCCGCCGGCGGCAGAGCCGGATCGCGAGCAGAGCACGGGGACCCCAACTTGAGAGCGCCTGAGATGCGAGGCCCTGTCGAGCGCTACGTCAGGGTCGATTTCGGCCCCCATCCGTCAGATGGGCCAGGACGGTGCCGGAGAGCTCTCGGGGTGTCGCCCGATGGCTGGACGATGGAGGCGACGAGACATGAACGAAAGGGGAGAAGGGCCCCGCCGCCGCCTCATTGTATAAATTTCACGAGGCTATTGAATTACAAGGTCGCACATCAGTTTTTTTTTTTTGACGGGAGGTGGCACATCAGTTTGTCGATGCTATTTTCTCCGTGGGTTATATACAAAATTATTGGAGATGAGAATCGAGACTTAGAGCATCTTCAACCGCGTCCCCAACAGCCCCCCACGCAATATTTTAGCGTCGACGGGCGAAAATCGACCCAGACGCGCCCCTAGGAGTCCGTTTTTCGTCGGGTTGGGCCGAAATAACAGCCGGCGCACCCGAGCCGGCCCCGGCGGGCTGGGGGCGCCGACACAAGCGAAAAAGAACGTGGGGCCACTCTGTCGGCAAGTGGAGGGTCGTTTCCCGCCGTTTCTTCCCGCTTCCCCCAGCTCCCCTCTCATTCTCTCCATTCCTCCCGCCAATCTCCTCCTCCTCCCCTCCCAACCGGCCGCCATGCCGCCGAAGAAGTATGTGGTCCCCCATGCCGCGACGAATGCGGCCGCCGCCGTCGCCCAGCCGAAGTAGAGGAAGCCGAGGGCGCCGTCGTCCAAGCCCCCGGGCATGTCCAACGACGACTAGAGGGTAGAAGTTCAACGTCGGGAGGCTGTCACCACCGACCGGCGGAACAGGGCCAACGCCAAGAAGGCCCAGGACAGCATGGCGCGACTCGTGACGACGGCGGCGGAGCAGGCGGAGCGCGTGGGAATGATGAACCCACCTGGCAGCCACGGCCAGTACGCGCGCCCTGGAGCCAACAAAGCGTCGGATCTCCGGCCGGCTTCTCGTCGTCGCCACAACCCTTGGGCTGCATGCCGTCGCCGGGCTACGCTGACGGTGACGCGCATGGCGGGTTCAACCCCAACATCACCTTCCCTCATGGTCACCGGCCCAACGCACGCCCTCGCCCGCCTTCACCGGCATGCAGTACCCTTCCTACACCTACTCCCCGCCGGCCTACGCATCCTCCCCGATGCCGCCTCTCCGCCGTTGCGCGCTGCCCTTCTCCCAAGCCTCCACGTCGCACCTCAGCGACGCCGACACGATAGAGGCCTACATGGACGACATCATCACGGCCGGCTCGGCCGCCGCCGCCGCGTCCCCCGGGTTTACTACCCAAGACGACACAACCAACCTCAAGGGCGACATGGACGGCGAGCTCGACTTCGGCGAGGAGGAGCCAGAGCCGGAGGAGAAGGAGGAGGAGGACGAGGAGGAGCCGGCACCTGCTCCAGCGAGGAAACGGAAGAAGAAGAAGGGGGCGGCCCGGACCGGCGAGCCGCACATCAAGTGGACGTCCAAGAAGGACGAGTGCCTCGCCGAAGCGTGGAAAGTTGTTTCCCTCGACCCGATCACCGGCACGAACCAGAGCATTGATACATATTGGGACTGCATCAAGGCCGAGTTCGACGAGCGCAAACTCGTCGACCCCTACTTCAAAGGCATGTACATGCAGCGCGTGGCGAAGGCAATGGCGAACCATTGGGGGCTCATCCAATCGGCGTGCAACAGATGGCATGGGATCGTCGAGGAGATCGCGGCTAGTCTGAAGAGCGGCACCAACGTCGAGGATCAGGTATGGCACGCCGGCCTCTCCCCTTTCTTTTCGCCCGGTGTGTGCCATTCACTTGTTGTTCCTCGACACAGTTGGTGCGGATGTTCGGCATGTTTCGGTAGGACAGCTGCACCGACCAAGATTTCAAGTACCTTCACGTCTTCAAACGGATCGAGAAATGCGACAAGTGGGCGGAGGTCCGGCACGCCGACGCCAAGGCCAAGGAGACCTACAAGCCGGACGCATCAACGCTGGGCGCGGGTGACGAGCACCCCAATGACAACAAAGGTGCCAAGAAGGGGAAGCACACCGACTCGGCAATCGTGCGGGTACAGGAGTCCATTGAGCATTGCCTCGCCGACGCACAGGCCCATGCCGCCCTACGTGAAGAGAAGACCGAGGTGCGATGGTCGGCGTTGATGTCGAACATCACCGTCAAGCTCGACCTACTCCGGACCAACGTCGCCGCGAAGAAGAGGAACACTGGCCTGGCTTTCCTAATGGGCGGGACGGACATGCTCCAGAGCAACAACGAGCAGCTCAAGGCATGGTACTTGGCGGAGCGCGGCCTCATCTTGAACCAGCTACCGTCGATGGCGCCGCCAACTCCCACGCCCATGCCGACCTCGACGCCAAGCCCGAGCGATGATGCCTCCACGACGCCCAGCAGCACGGAAGTCGCGCCGCCGCCGCCCAGCACAGAAGCAGCTCCGCCAAGCCCGCCCACGCCGACTGCTCCGACGCAAGAGGCCACCCCTGTCGTGTGATGCGTTCCCCACGCACCATTCCTTTTTTGTACGCCGAACCTTTCATACGATCGTCGAACTGTCGCCCGAACTGGGCCGATGATCGCCGGACTTGTGGCGTTTATTTTTTGAGCAGTAATGGGCAGGTACTTGGGAGGGGGGTGCTGGATTTTATTTAAACTTCTCAAGAGACCACTCAATATGCAAACACAAATGTTAGTTCTATCAATTATGAGAAAAGTATGTTTTTGGTCCCTCAAGTTTTCCAAAAGTATAGACTTGACCCCTTAAATTTTTTTGGTATACATTTGGTCCTTCAAGTCACAAAACCGGCTAAGTTTGGTCCAAAACCAGATTTTCAGCACGTTTGACCGGGTTTAACCATGTTGACCAGGTTTGACCGATGAACGGTAAATAGCAAACAAATTCAAAAAAAGTCTGAAATTCTGTGGCAGCCAAGATGCTTGGGTACACTAGTTGCGTGAAAAATTTGTGCACTAGGTGCTATTTTTTTGAGTTTACTGTTCATCGGTCAAACCTGGTCAACACGGTCAAATCCGGTCAAACATGGTCAAACCCAGTAAACTTGTTTCGAAATCTGGTTTTGAATCAAACTTATCTCGATTTGAGACTTGAAGGATCAAATGTATACCAATTTTTTTTGAGAGGCCAAGTTTATACTTTTAGGAAACTTGAGAGATTAAAAACATACTTTTCTCCTAAATTATATATGGTAACATGGCAATGCAATGCTCAAGGATATCACTGCCAACGTGCCACTACGTGATGGCAAAAGAAGAAAGAAAAAACAAAGAGAAGGAACTTTGTACTAATAAGTTGGTACTAATTCAGTATAAACTCTTGTGTGCATTCACAACATGCAAACTGCCGTTCACCGACCATGTAACACTCTGCTCTTTCGTGCCCATGCATGCACCACCGGAGACTGACCGGCGCTGCTCGTCGTCCTAGAGTTGGAGACAGACTCATCAAAGCAGGTGTGGTGCTCGGAAATGAAATTGGGATGGAGAGGATCAGCTACTTGACGCCGAAGTGGGCGAGCGGAGGTGTGCAAGGATGTTGCTAAACTTGGGCCTCCGCTGCGTGATGGCGATGGAAACGTCGTTGGGGAACAGGTCCCCACACACAAAGGCATGGTACACGGTGGTGACCAACACGCCGATGACGGTGACAACGGCAATCCCAGATAGCGCAACCGCAAGCGTCTGTGTCAGCATGTTGTTTACCTCCGATGCATACAACACCGTCGCTATGGCAACACTTGTCATCGGGAACGTGTATGCCCACCAAGCCAACGAGAACCTTAACCCCCGGAACAGGTTGACCCGCACCACCAACGATACGTAGAGAAAGAGCGATACGAAGTAGAGGAGCTTGGCGCCGTTGTTGAACTCGCCGGAGATCCTTGCCCATGCCATGGATGCGACACTAGGTGCTGCGACGAAGAGGAAGAAGACCGGGTGGAGCTCCTTGGGGAGCTGCTTATTGGTGGGGAGGCGTTGGTAGAGGGTGACGAAGAGCACCGCATAGTGGGCCAACCCGACAGCAAAGAAGAAGATGGGCAGCTCCCGAAGGCCCATCCTGGCGCCGAGTAGCGCACCAACAAAGTTGCCAACAACAGCGAGGTGGTTGGACGGGTTTGCCACCTTCGAGAGGCGTCGCTCGCCGCTAGACATCCACTGGCCGTAGATCTTGAGGTCGAGGCACAGGATGGGCGCCATGAGAAGGTACCAGAAGACTGGGTGGATCTCCCACTCTCGGCGGGGCATTCCCTTGACGAGGAAGAGGCAGGCGACCCAGGGAGCGAAGAAGAAGTTGACGCGGACAGGATGGTGAAACTCGCGGCGGACAGCCTCGAAGTAGAAGACGACCTTGAGGAGGTAGACGATGAAGACGACCGCGGTGAGGGTAACAGAGACCCACCAGAGGGAATGGTTGGCGGCGGGGCACACGCGGAGGAACGCCATGGAGGGCTCTGACTCGAGCGTCTTCCATAGCATCGCCTGGCTGCTGACGCCGAGGCACATCCCGAAGGTGCTGATAGGGAACCGAAGCAGGAAAGGCCACAGCTCGTCCCTTGGCAGCACCGCCACCTCCGTCGACTGCACACGACCAGCTTACTGTTAGAAACAAAGAAATTATCGACCTTCTGATTTTTGCTTGCAAGAAATGATAAAATGTGGTATGTACATACACGAAGGGTGTCGAGCTCGGCGCCTTCGAGGGCGGCGAAGTAGCGGTCGGCAGTGGGGACGCTGCCGTCCTCGTCGGTGTCCTCCTCGGGGATCTTGGCGCTGCCGCGCTCAAGGTCAGCAGCCGGCAGTTCCCGCGACAGGCCGCGGAGTGTGGAGCGCTGGCGTTCGAGGCGGCCAGAGAAGGTCCTTAAGCGGTCGAATCGCCGGTTCCGCTCCCGCGTGGTGCCGCTCCGCGGCAATGCCGGCGCCTCAGCGCTGCCTCTGACTGTCGGGGACGGCAGCGACTGTTGACGAGCCTGCTTCAGCGGCACGGCGGGGTGGTGGGCACCGACCTTCGTCTCGCTGGACGGCGAGGTTGGTACGCTAAAAGACACAGAGAAAGGCGTCTTGACGGTCCTACCGCCACGGACATCCGCAGAGAAAGAGTGTGCTTCCGACGGCAGAGCGCACCCCGGCTTGCCGTCCATCCGGACATCGATTTTCTCCATGGGCGCCGTGAACCTCGACGGACTCTCCTGAAATTGGCAACAATATGGACCTTGAATATGATGTTCATCGCATGCAGCGAGCTCATGTATATATACGCGCGCGCGGCTGATGGTCGGTCCTGTCAATCAAGTGGTTCGCCGGCGGGAACATGCACGTGGACAGGGAACACGAAGGTGCGTCTCACTGGCTGCATGCACCACCAACTGCACGCACCAGCTGCGCGCACGTACCCCCAGAAGGCCAGCTATAGCTCCATCAGCAGTAGTAGTCGTTCCGAATTCCTCCACGCCTCGTAGTTGCTTGACGAGTTGCCACGTCGCCGCCGACTAGTCCCGTCATCCTCTTCGACGACGACCGAAGACACACATTTTCGCGTTCTCACCATTTTGCAAAAGTTGTGCCAAATCTAATCCTGTTTTGCAAGAAATCCAGGATCTAAACCATTGTTGTCGCCGGGTTAATGACGGTAGGGTATATTAACCTATCGTCAAGGTTCCGGCGATAGAAAACTTATTCATGCGAGCACAATACATCTTTACCATCAAACAGGTAAACGATAGCTTGTACAACTCAATCATTGAAATGTTCGGCAGTATATGCGTACAAGTATCATATCATATACATAATGTATTTTTACGATATGGCATACATGCATCCCTATCGTATCATCAGAGACCTTGATGATAGGTTGGTATTCTATCCTCATGAACCCTGATAATATAAAAACATCGAACAAGGATTAGATCCGATTAATTTTTAAAAAAGGGTCAAAACACCCCGAGGAGGCGGGATCACATCTTGCAATGCATGCATCTCAGGACGGAAGGAACACGTACGAGACTGTACGGCACTGTGTTGCCCCTACATGCACTTCAGAATGAGGAGCTCGACCATGTCTGGCTGTCTGCGCGGTGGCGTGCATGATTGAAGTCGGCGAGGGCGCGTCGTGCGTGCTGGTTTTGGTTTGCTAACACGTGTCAAAAAGATACCGCCGCGTCATAATATACCGCACACGCACACCTGGTCTTCAATTTGCTACAAAATGTACTTCCTTCGTTTTAAAATACTTGTCTTAAAAAACAATAAAATTGATGTATCTATAACTAAAAATAAATCTAGATATATTTATTTTTAAGACAAGTATTTCTAAACGAAGGGAATAGTAAATTGCATGCCACAAAAATATATCATTGATTTTTTTATTTTAATATAAATTTTTCAGTGGTGTATTATTGTTGCGTATGTGCTTTGTTGGTCAATGCAACTCGTCTGTAGAGACCGCTGTCGAGCCGGAAATGAGGACTTTCATCGACGGGCCCACCGGGCGGTGGGAGAAGCACCCGAGATGGTCTTTATACTCTACCAAATCGAGATCAAAAGTGCTAGAGCATGTCTAACATACCCTTTGTATCGCGGATTCTTAAGTTCATTTATATTTCGTGTCTATTTTGAAATGACAAAACAACCGTATATGAACCTATAAAATTTGAAATCACACATTCGTGCAAGAAATTGAACCAGTTAAGTAGAGCTACTAGCACTTGGTCATGTTAAAAAGTCAAACAAAGTACAATTTTTACAACTAATATTTGAAAGAGCAGGCACCACCGTAACCCTAATTACAAAATTGGGCTCACGGAGCTGAGGGGATTGAGGCGGCGACGTTGTGGCGGAGGAGGAGCTCAGTCCTTGTTGTTGGAGACGAGGTCGATGTAGAACTCTTTCCGCTGCTTGGCTATGAGGCGCCATTGTTTCATGCTGGGCTCGAACTCCTGTGCCGCTGCGATCCCCTGCTCGAGGAAGATTCTGTCGATGTCAGTGTCCCGTCGATGGTGTTGCGCCTCCTCCTCCTCCCACATAGAGCCGACGACGATGGCAACCTCCATGACGCCCGCTTCCGCCGGGGGAGGTAATTCTCCGGCCCGATGACGCCCCGCCGCTCCGACTCCGCCTTCGGCTCTCTCTTCACAGTGCGGAACGACGGGAGCTCCTTCGGCTCTTTTTGACCGACGTGAGCGGAATCCGCAAGCTGGAGGCACCGACGGAGGAGTCGGAGGATAGCCCGCGGCGGAGGTGCGCCTGCTTGCGGTGATCCTCCTCGGTCTCACGGCTGAGGAGCGACGGCGGTGGCTCTAGGCCGCGGTTCGTGTACCTACAGGCGGCCCGCTTCCTTGCGCCGCCGAAGGCGATGCACCGCTGCCGCTCGAGGTCATCGCCACCGTCGATACCACGGCCCATCTACCACATTGCATGCCACATCAAGAGGGGAGAGGGGGAATTGAAGTTGCCGACGGCGGGAAATCGAGAGGGGGATTGGGAATTGCAGCAGCAGGAGGATATGTTTTCAACCCATATTTAAGCCGCAAACCATTACATATACTGTGTGGGGGAGGGGGTCGCGGGTCACTGTAAAAGAATTTACGGGCCGACCGACTATACGGGATCTGATCTGGCCCAAAAAACGGATCAAACCCGTATAGTCACCGGATTTTTACGAACCACCCCGTTTTGAAGGGTCCCCTAGAGATGCTCGCGGTTGACAGCGTGAGGAACTTTGAATGCTCTGTGCAAAAGGCCACATGAAGTTTTAGGAAGGATGGTGGTAAGTGTGTGCTCATTGTGCATAAGCATTATGTACATCAATCTTGCTAACGACGTGTCTAGTCCTACCTCAAGGAACTTTGAATGATTATTATCTCTAGCCATCCACTAGCAGTGGACATTTCTTATTTGCCCCCTAGTCCTCCTATTGGTTGACACATATAGTCCTCAGTAGCGATAGTCCTACGGCCAACTCCAGGCGCGACCCCATCCTGTCCGGGGCTGTCCGTTTGGGCGCGCGTCGCCCTGCACGTATCTTGTCCGTTTTGTGTCCGCGCCGACCCATTTTCGACGCAAACATGCGCCCGGTTTGGGTCCAGGCGGACCGCGAGCGGACGTGCTCAAGCCCTCCTCTCGTCTGCCTCGGGGACGCGTGGCAGGAGGCCACCTACCTCCCACCGCCCGTATTTACTACGCACGACTGGTAGGCCCCGCCTGTCATCCACTCAGGCAGGCGGTCGCCGTCCTTCTTAATGTGGAAGCCGTGGACCGTTAGTCCACGCGCCCACTCCACTCCCTCTGCCTCCTCGAGACCGACACCAAAACCCTAGCCTTCTCCCCCTCCCTCGAGCTCTCCAGCCGTCGGCAGCAATGGGGTGGTGGAGCACCGGCCGCAAGGGGAAGGGGGCACACGACCACAAGGCTGGGTCACCGTCCGACCGTCGTCGCCGTCCTTCTCCTCCGCCACGGCCTGCTCCAGCCCCCTTCACCATTGCCCCTACGGGCGTCCCGACGCGCTCCCGGCAGTACATCCATGCGGATGTCTGCCGCCGCTATTGGGAGACAAGGACGCCGCTCCCCTGGAGCGACGTGCACTTGCCGAACAACTGGCATTTGTCCATGGATCGGGTGCCGATCCCGCTGGTGCTGTTGAGCGCCCGTGCCCGCCGCGATGAGATCCAGCGTCGCCGCCGCCGCCTCCCCAACGACCTCTACGATGACCCGAGGTACGCCGTTGATTTGCCCCTATGGGACACTTGGTTCCGCGACGAGCACGACATGCGCCGCGGGTCGTACTTTGCCGAGAACACCAACAGCCCGCCCCGGGTACGTGCAGAGCGCCGGGCGTACCCTCCGAGCCCTCCCCAGGTGCGCGGGCGTACGCGGGTGCGCGGCCTGACGTCGACCCTGTCGCCGTCACCCTCTCCTTCGCCACCACCACCTCCTTGCTTGACCGAAAAGGAGGAGGCCCGACTCGTCCAGCGTGTCATGGAAGATTCCATGAACACGTACGATGAGCGCCAGTGGGTGGGGCTGGAGACGGTGATGGCCCGCTCCGTGGCCGGCGACGTGGCCATCCCGGAGCTGGAGACGACCGACACCGTGGAGGTGAAGGAGGAGGTGCACGAGGAGGAGCAGCCCGCGTTTGACCCGCACCTGGTGGGCCAGCGCTGGAGGTGGTCGTGCACGGCCACGGAGATGGCCGAGGCAGTGGGGGTCGAGCATTGGTGCCCCACGCCGCCGCGGTCACCGGAGTGCGAGTCATCGCCGCGCGGGGAGGTGGTGCAGGCGCCGCCAGTGCCGCCAACCTTCCAGGGGCCGCCGGCCCATCTCTGGACGGTGCCGCCTTACGTCGACCTCACTGGCGACGATGACGACGACAGCAGCGCCTGAAGACGGCGACGACGACGACCACGGCAGCAGCGTGCGACGACGCATTTTTCTGTTTTTTAATTATGTTATTATTTAAGGACCATGGGCCGTGGGCCGTTGAACAATGTTTTAATGTATAATTATTAATTTTTGCGTTTTATTTAAATTTTTTGGCATTTTTTGCCCTTTCTATTTTTTTTAAATGCCTAGTCCGCCCGAACGATTTGGGGTGTGGCCGCGTGTTGAGCGCACCGATCCGGACACGGATCGATCCAGACATGGACAGCCCCATTGTCGCCCCAAACGGACAAAATCCGGTCCAAACAGACGTTCGAATGGGGGCGCGCGGTAGAGTTGGCCTAAGTGGGCCGCCGCATGTAAGGGAGGGTACCGTTGAGCACCCCAACTGGTTTGGCGAAGATTTAAGAAGGTTTCACGCGTGACACCCCCCCCCAACCCGCCCCTTTCTCTTTCCTTGTTTTTCCATTCAGCTTTTTTGTTCAGTTTTTCTTCGCTTCTTTCTTATTTTTTATTTGGTTTTTCTTTCTCTCCTTTTTTTCATCATTTTCTATTTATTTTAAAATTCATGATTTTTTTCATTTAGTGAACAATTTCTAAATTTGCAAAAAAATCACCAATTATTTCCCATATTGAAGAGCTTTAAAAAAAATCTGCAAATAGTTTTCAAAATTTTGATTTAAAAAAAACTGTGAACATTTTTCAAATCAACGCTGATAAGTCCTTAACGTTCAGGATTTGCCCATAACAAATAAAATACTTTTTATTGGAATTTATATATGATAGGGATGGCAAGTTTAGTTGATAAGCATGGCAATTTCGCCATCAGTTTATTTTTTGCCATGAAATTGTTGTGCTTCTCAACTAAACTTGTCATCCCCCTTCAACTAAAATTGCCATAAAGAAGTATGAGTTTTCATAGGCAAATCCGAAATGTTCAAGATTTATCATTTTCATTTCATGTCGTGATTCTTTCTGAAATTCGTAAAGAGTTTTTAAATAAGTCTTAAATTTGTGATTTTTTGAATTCTTGATTTTCCTCCAAATTCACGAACATTTTTTGAATTCGTAAACTTTTCAAAATCTATCAAACAATCGCAAGCTGTATTTTTAGCCAGCGGTTGATGTGTTCTTTAGTCATCAGTTAAATGATTTTTCTAAAGCTAAGACACAAAAAGACAGAATGACCAGGCTAACCACGCGGGCGGAGCAATGAGCTAGCACTACTGGGCCATGACCCGCTCACTGTCAATGTGAGCGCAGCTACCGCGACTCTGAAGGCAACGAACATACTACTCTGTGAAGAGATATAATATATGGAAGCTGATTTGAGAAAGAAAGTATGGTTACGTAGCAGCGACAACGTTATTTCGCCAGACCGATGGTCTTTTGTGGCAAGGCATCGGTGATCATGGTATTGTTTGCAAGTATGCGTGTGGCGGCCTCTCCGACCCAAAGGGATGATCCTCATGTCGCGCTGTGGTCCTGCGCTGCTCGGCGGTTGTCGTGGCAGGGCTAAGGCTCTTGGACATCTAGACACATCAGCAATAACTGATAAATCACAAGTATAAAGATTGCTTGTAGCTTTTTTCGTTAAGTAAGAGTTTCGAATTTAACAAGGAGCCAAATGTAGACTTAATATTTTCTTAAGTTTTATCGACCATCGATACAACTCTACGCAAATTAACACTTATTTCATCTCGAATAAGAATAAAACTATTTTGCGAGAATAAAACTAGAAGTACTTTGCTACAATAAGATTATAAATAGTTTGCAAGATAATAAAAATTAGTTGTTTACTATAAAGCTTTTTTTGTAGAACGATGAAAAAGATTGTGCATATGTAATTGAATATAACGTGATAGATACTTATCATATGCGAGGAGGAAGAGACATACATTAACATATTTTTCGTACTTGAATCATATGCACTTATGATTGAAACTCTAACAAACATCCACAACTACTAAAGATCATTAAGGTAAAAGCCAACTATAGCATTAAGTAACAAGTCTTCTTTACTCCCATATGCAACAATCTCCTTGCTCGGGTTTAAGTTTCCGTCATTCTCGTCAGCCGCTATAAAAAATTATGAACATGTTGCAACACCATACATCGGTAATCCCACACGCTTGTGCGACACGAAAGGCACCATAGGACAACACCATATTAATATACAACTCATATTAATCACACCATACCACAACCAACCCGTAGGAAAAAAAAGGATCTACTCAAACATCATAGGATAGCCACACATCATTAGGTAATAATATATAACATTAAATACCATGTTTAAGTAAAGATTACAACGGGAAAAGAGGTGTTACACCGCTGCATAGAGGGGGAGAGAGTTGCTGGTGACGAGGGCGAAGTTATTGGTGTGGATCGCCGTCACAATGGTTGCCCCCGACGGCACTCCGACACTATCGAAAGAAAGGGGGGGAAGACCCTCCTCCTTCTTATTCTTGCTTGGCCTCTCCTAGATGGGAGGAGGGTTTCCCCTCTGGTCCCAAGCTACCATGGCTCCCGGAGGGCAGGAGCCCCTCCGAGATTGGATCTCTCTCTCTGTTTTTCTTTTGTTTCACGTCTCTGTTTTTGGCCAAAAATTGTTTTTTATATTCCCGGAGATCATTAACTCCAATTGAGCTGAAATTTGAAGTTTTTTTCTCAGGAAGTTATCTTTCTTGCGGCGAAAGAAGGGTTGCAACCGCCTTACGAGGGAGTCACAAGGCAACTAGACTTGCCCGGGGGTGGTCGTGCCAGGATACCTTGTGGGCCCCTCGTAACTTCGTTTTGCGTGATTCCAACTCCCAAAAATCACATATACTCCAAAATAAATCTCCGTAAAATTTTATCACATTTGGACGTCGTTTGATATGGATTTTCTGTGAAACAAAAAACATGCAAACAAACAGGAAGTGACACTAGGCACTGGATCAATATGTTAGTCCCAAACGTAATATAGAATATTGTCAAAAGTATATAAAAATTATAGAATATTGACATGAAACAATCAAAAATTGTAGATATGATGGAGAGGTATTAATAACATTTATGTTTTGTCGGTTGGTTCTACCGCCATAAGCGAGGACATTGAAGCAAGAGGGCAATGCGGGCATATCGGAGCAGTCCAAGTAGGGAATTTGGCAATGGTGTTAACCTTCCATGGTCGCCAATCTTCATCACATTTGCGGAGATGACCTTTTCGAAGCCATTGGAGGAGATCAGCTCTTGTCACAACATGACTATGTGCTTTGTGAGGCATGTACTTCATTCGCATGGTATCTTATGTTAAGAGTGTGCTAAGAATGTAATAGTTTGGCTCGCGGAAAGTGGTACCCACATCATACTATGACTTGGATTCCGTCATAATTCTTGAGTACCTGGCCTCGAGCTTCAGGATAAACACTCTAGGTCCGACCTTAGATGGTTATACCTAGAAATAGCGGTCTTTTTGTTACCTTACCTTATTGAAGGCATTGCTTCGATTCGCTTAGACTTGATCTTGAAGATAAAAACCCAGCATTTGGCCTTTGGTGGTTCAAGCCCGTGTTGGGAGTGCTTTATTATCATTCCTTTCCGGAGGCCTTTCTGTTATGGAAGCCATTTGGTTGTCCTTATGATTTTAAGATATGGTTGATGCAGAAGGTCGCTGTTGTAGTTTACTGATCGTTATTCGAATCTCTTCGGAGTTTTCCCGTCTTTTTTCTTCGTATAGGCATAAATTTGGTCTTGTAAGACTTTGCTATTTCCTGATGTGGTTCCCTATGTGCATGAGTTGGCGTCGTTGTGTGCATTTCCAATCAAACAAAGATTCATTGTATTTGTGTTCCTTTCATGTTTCATTTTGAGTCGAGAAAATCCATATTTATAAAAAAATAACAAACAATTGGCCGCAAAGTGTTTTGTATCAAAGAGCTAATCGGCTTTATACAATGTTTCACATTTTGGCCAATATTATAGAACGAAGGTTAGCCAAAAAACCGTATACACAAATGTTAGATGGATTTTACTAGTAAGTTTGATTGTACATCGTGTATAATGCTATGACACGTCCAAATGTCATTGTGCTGGATATTTTAAAAGATGCCATGCACGCGGACCTTGGAGACGTGTGCACTACTAGTAAATTCGAGCGTGAGGAATTTGGCATGGGGCGTGTTATTTTTACCACTGATTATCTGCCTTTAAAACATGCTCTAAAGCAAGTACAATAGTAGGTTTATAGCCCGCATACATAGCATTTTTTGCCAAGTAGAATGTGAACAAATGAAAAGCTCAATGCGGAGTTATTGTTAGGGATCAAATCCCGATCATGGTTTAAGAATGGAATAAGACAAGGGAAGGTCGACCAGTTAGTTTTGTTGACGAAAGAGCAAAAGATACACTTTGAAAGACGCTCATGTCACATTTCACCCTACCTGAGAGTTTCACATATCTCCAACGGAAGAAAGTCAGGAAGTGTGCTCTTAAGAAGATGGACACATAATTTCAGACTTGGAAGAAAATATTATGGTCCAAATACGTGAAAGAAGGAAAGAAGACTCCACAATTCACTGGAGAACTAGTGAAGTTAAATGACCAGTGGGACAAATTTATGGAGTTTAAGGAATCGGAAGAAGCTAAGGAACGGTCGATAATAAACAAGATAAATACTAACAAAAAACAGCATCACCATGTTTTGGGGACATGTGGCTACAAGGCTAGGTTGCCTAAGTGGGATGAAGCTGAGGCAAAGATGATTGCCGTAGGGGTCGCTCCAAAAACAATGGATTGGCCTGCAAGGTGCAAGACTTGGTTTTATGTGCATGGGGAAAGGTTGGACCCAAAGACAGGGGAGATTATTGAAATGGCAAGTCTTAAACAAGCCACAGACGATTTACTTGAAGCAATAGAAGATGCTTGATACGTCTCTAACGTATCTATAATTTCTGATTGTGTCATGCTATTATATTACCTGTTTTGAATGTTTTATATGCATTAATATGCTATTTTATATTATTTTTGGGGCTAACCTATTAATCTGAGCCTAGTGCCAGTTTCTGTTTTTTCCTTGTTTTTGAGTATTGCAGATATGGAATATTAAACGGAGTCCAAACGGAATAAAATCTTTGCGATGATTTTTTCTGGAACGAAAGAGATCTACCAGGCTTGGAGTGCAAGGCAAGAACCTTGCCAGGAGGTCACAAGCCAGGGGCGCAACTACCCCCTGGCTGCGCCTGGCAGGCTTGTGACTCCCTGGCAGGAGTCCTAGCCCTATTCTTTGTCCTATAAATACCAAAATATTCCCCCAATACCAAAAAGAGCCACGAAAACACTTTTTCGCCGCTGAAAGCTTCTGTTCCCGTGAGATCCAATCTTGGAGCCTTTTTCGGCAATCTGTCGAAGGGGGATTCGATCACGGAAGGCTTCTACATCAACTCCATTGCCCCTCCGATGATGCGTGAGTAGTCCACCACAGACCTAAGGGTCCATATCTAGTAGCTAGATGGCTTGTTCTCTCTCTTTGTGCTTCAATACCATGTTCTTCATGATCTTCATGGAGATTTATCCGATGTAATACTCTTTTGCGGTGTGTTTGTCGAGATTCGATGAATTGTGGGTGTATGTTCAGATTAACCATAAATATTATTTGAGTCTTTTCTGAATTCTTATATGCATGATTTCATATCTTTGCAAGTCTCTTGGAGTTATTGGTTTGGTTTGGCCAACTAGATTGGTAATTCTTGCAATGGGAGAAGTGCTTAGTTTTGGGTTCAATCTTGCGGTGTCCTCACCCAGTGACATAGTAGGGGTAATGAGACACGTATTGTATTGTTGCCATCAAGGGTAACAAGACGGGGTTTTCATCATATTGCTTGAGTTTATCCCTCTACATCATGTCATCTTACTTAATGCGTTACCATGTTCTTCATGAACTTAATACTCTAGATGCAGGCAGGAGTCGGTCGATGTGTGGAGTAATAATAGTAGATGCAGGATCATTTCGGTCTACTTGACACGGACATGATGCCTATATGCATAATCATTGCCTTGGATATCTTCATAATTATTCGCTTTTTTATCAATTGCTCGACGGTAATTTGTTCACCCACCGTATTATTTTCCTTCAAGAGAGAAGTCTCTAGTGAAACCTATGGCCCCCGGGTCTACTTTCCACCATATATTTTCAGATCTATAAACCAAAAATACCAAAAATACCTTGCTGCAATTTATTTACTTTTTTACTTTCCGCAATCTTTTACATCTATCTCTATCAGATCTAATCCTTGCAAATAACCATTATCGTGGGAACAAGCCTGATAGTAGAAGGTAGGGGTACGAAAGGAGAGGGCAGAGTCCTAGCTACGGCGAGGATGTTCACACGAATGTATGAGTTCAGTCCCCACGCGTGGAGGTAACAGCCCTACGTCTCAGTGCTTTGGAGCTTTGTCGTGTGGAGAGTAGAGATTACAAAGGTTGCGAACCCTTGTGCCAGAGGGGAGGGGTGGCTTATATAGAGTTCACCGCCCCTCATAATTGCCAGACATCCAAGTGTCTGATCGTGGGTATAAAGACGAGCGTTACTGATAACGTACATCATAATTGCTACTAATGATGACTGGCTTAACGCCTGCCTGTTGGCCTCCTGGGGGTGGCTTCTGGTCTTCTGGCGTCGACTGAAAGTGAGGTCTTTCGAGTGACATGCGACTGTCGAGTGGAGGAAGAAGCCTCCGAGTGGATTACTTGTCGAGTGACTTGTGCGTCATGAGGAATCCAGTCGGAATCTTTCCTATGATCTTTAAGCCCTCCGATGCAGTGTCCTTAGGTAGGGTATGTAGGTCAGGCCTAGGACCCTACCCTAGGTACATATCCTCATCATTAGCCCCCAAATGGATCAGGATTCGAGTGGTGAATGGGGGTATCGATGCCAGTTCACAACAAGACACTAAATCTTCCGAATGATATTCGGGGCTTCAACAAAACTTGCGTCGACTGAACTCTTCGTCATTCGCCCAGATTGATTTAGTCTTGAAAGTGCTCGAGTGAATGTTCAATGTCAATTTTGTTCCGAGTGATCTGAAGGAATCTTTGGAAGTGACGGGTCAGTCTGTCAGGCCCGGATGTTGCGGGATATGAAAATTTGGGAAGCGCGCGCGTCTGCGATGATGACGCCACGATCGGAGTGAGTGGGGGCATGATGCCTCGATTCCCATGCCGCTCATTTCTCCATGTACAGGGCGTCGTCTGCGGTTGAGATGTGCGGGGATTTCGTGGGCCTACCCATCAGTTAGGCACTCGGCGGGGTATAAATCTTGAAGCGTCACGGATTGCACAGTATCTTTCCCTAAATTTCCTCTCTTCCTCCGCCTCCCTTGTCTCCAGTGCTCCACTCCGCTCTGCTCCGACGAGCTCTGTCGCCGCGATGACGAAGGGAACCACGGAGAAGTTGGAGTGCGCCAAGAAGGGAGCCGCGAAGGGGAAGGCCAAGAAGCCCTCGACCGCCCGGTTCACCGTGCCACCGGGGTGGATCCAGGGGGACTTTCTCCCCTCGGTGGTCACCCATGCGGACGTCGAGAACCTGGTCGTCGATGGGCTCATAGCGGACGGTGCCTGGAGGCTGCCGGAGGGGGTGCGCGAGCCGGAGCCACGCGAAGGAGAGCGGGTTCTTCTCCTCTCCCATCTCGAAATAGGTTTTTCCAAGCCTCCCCATCCGTTCTTTAGAGGGTTTTTTAGCTTCTTTGGAGCTCAGCTCCACCACTTTCCGCCGAATGCCATCTCCTACTTGTTTGCTTTCATCACCTTGTGCGAGTGCTTCCTGGGCTGCTCCCCTCACTGGGGACTGTTCAAGCACATTTTCACCGTTAGATCTCAGATTGTAAAGAAGGCCCTCCCTGAGGATGGAAAGACTCATGTAGTGCAGCTGTGCGGGGGTCTAGCAATCCAAAAGAGAGCTTGTAGTTCTTTTCCTTCCATGACCTTTCCTGCATCTGTTAGAGGCTGGCAGTCGATATGGTTCTATTGCAAAGACATAGCTTCTCCCAATATGTCTACTGGCCTTTCCCCTTTCACATCTGATCGTCCTGCTGTCCCCAAGTCCCTAAAGGTGTCGAAAGGAGAAAAAGTCCAAGTGGGAATCTTGGTGGACACTGTAGTGAAACTTGTCTGTGATGGAGTGACCAACATGGATCTCCTGGAGACATTCCTCAGTCGACGGATCCAGCCGCTCCAGGCCAGGGACCACACTATGTGGCATTATGCAGGCCCCAGAGACTCGACCCAGACACATCTAGAAGAGATTTTGCAGTATCACCAGAGTTTGTGACAATCCACTGGGAGCCAAGAGGATCCAACCTTACTCAACCGAGAATCCGCCGAAGAATCTGGTAAATTACACTTTGTCGACTGGCAAATTATACTGTCGAGTGGTTGATTGATTTGTTGATTGACTTTATTGTTTGAAACATGCAGGAGTGGACGCACATGTACTCGCCCGTGCCCAACGCGAACCAGCCTGAAGATGGTGGGGAGAGCAAGGGCGGCAGCGTGGATGTCAATGACTCTTATGACAGCGAATACGAATATGAAGACTCGGGTGAGAACGAGGAGGAGGTTGAGTCTCCTCCTCGCACCGAACGCCGCTCCAAGTCTTGTCAAGACCCTGCAACCACCGTGGACAAGGCCCTGGTTCCGAGTGAGAAGAACCCTAAGCGGAGCCGACCTTCGACCATCGACTCGAGCGAACGATCGACAAAGCAACCCAAGCCCAACGTAGCAAAACCTCGCAAAGCTCTGCTCTGCATGAAGGTGGCTGTGCCTGTTGTCTTCACGTAAGTGTTTACCTTCAAACTCTCGCTGTCAATTGTGACTTCGAATTCTTGTTGACCGAGTGTCGTTTGATCTACTAGAGCCGCTACCTCAGTGACGTCGCCTCCACGGGATGGAGAGGAGCCAATGGATGTAGATACTGCTGACGCAGTCACTTCTCACAGAGGTAAACAAACCTTTACCCAGTTCTGCTCCTTGAGTGACATTCTTCGATTGCAAGAGTTAACGTTGCCGATTGATGTTTGCAGAAATCATTCAACTGGAAGATGATGAGGAACGACCTCGGGGTACGGGGGGTGAAGGTGAGACCTTGAGCACCCCGCGCATACGCACCCGAAGAACTCTGTCAGCACAGACGCCTCAGCGGTCGAATGCTAGGTCGTCCTAGGGGATAAGTGACTCGACACGTGTCAGAGCTTATCCTGAGGTGCCTCTGTCGAGTGCTCCACCAACTGTTTCAACTATCGTGACGTCGACTCCAACCGGACCCACTCATACTACCTCGACTGCCCTAGCCACGGCGCCGATCCCGCCGGTGACTGTTTTTCCTTTGCACTGCGTTCTGAAAGATCAAACCGGAGCTGCAAAGGAGGCCATGATCCTGGCGGAGCAGATGATGCTGCGCACCAAGGAGGCGTACGAGGCCAACAAGTTGGCTTGGAATGCCAGCACAGCGCTTCGCACTAATGTCTGAGTAAGTTCGATTGTAAGTACATTTCCAATTGAATTCGTGTCTTCTTTGATTGTAGACCCACTGGGTATTTGTTTTCCGCTTGTCAAATATTTGAAGGTTCTCCACTCGAATAGATCAGGTCTTAATCGAGTAGGTTTTGGGCCAGTGGGGGCACGCTGAGTGCACCCACTGGGTGTAGTCCTCGAGACCGTTGTCGAGTGCTTGCACTTGCAGGGGTCTTAGAGTTTGTCGTATGCGGGATATGTTTTCCCTTGATCGCACCACTCCAAAGCTACCTTGTAGGTTCCATGGATATTATTCATCAACCATGATATGACGCTATTCCAAGGGTGCAAAGTGGGGTGGCGTGTCACTCGGCAGATCGAGTGATAGATGTTCCAGTGGGGGCATGCTGAGTGCACTCATTGGGTGTAGTCCCCGAGACCGCTGTCGAGTGCTTGCACTGACAGGGGTCTTTAAAAGAGACGATATTCATATGCTTGCACATCTTTTTTATTTCTCCACCACTCAACAGATCGAGAGTTAGCAAAAATCCAGTGGGAGCACGCTGAGTGCACCCACTGGGTGTAGTCCCCGAGACCGCTGTCGAGTGCTTGCGCTGGCGGGGGTCTGATAGAGACCGTCAAATGCTCAGACAAGGCAGACCTTGTCGAATGTTTTAGAAACCAGTGGGGGTACGCTGAGTGCACCCACTAGGTATAGTCCCCGAGGCTACTATTGATCGTAGACAATGAGCAGTAGTCTTAAATACTTGAACTCAGGGCTTTTGTCGCACACGGAGTACGATTACCACTTGACATGTCGAGTGTACTTTATTTTTCTTAGCCGTCGCACGCTGAAGCCACCTTGTAGGTTTTCTGGACATCATTTCATCAACCATGATATGATGTTGCTTCAAAGGTGCGGAGTGGGGTTGATGAGTCACTCGACGGATCGAGTGTTAACAGTTCCAGTGGGGGCACTCCGAGTGCACCCACTGGGTGTAGTCCCCGAGACCGCTGTCAAGTGCATGCACTGGCGGGGGTCTGATAGGAACCATCTTGAACTCTCGGTTGTTTACGGTATGCGGAGTACCCGAGCCACTCGACATGTCGGGTGGACTTTTTCTTGAATTCTTCCTCTCCTGAACGCATGTTTCATGGATATCATTCATCAACCATGATATGATGCTACTTCAGGGTAGTGGGGTGGGGCGGGGTGTGCCACCCCGTCGACTGTTTTTAACCTTATGCACTCGGGAGGGCAGGTGTTTCTTGTCGACTGAATTTTCTTTTCTTTGTTGATTTCAGAGAGCTTGTGAACTCGGTGCACAGTACAAAGACCTCGAGGAGGAAAGTAACCAGCTGCAACTGGACTTGGAGGTTTCCAACGGTAGTTTGGAGCGAGTGCAGACTGAACTGAAAACTCGGGAAGGTAACCTCTGTCGACCCAATGCATTCTTAAACTCACTTTCCATGCTTTGAACCGAGTGCTTTCACTTGAACAAACGTACGCAATGAAAATCATCGACTCCAAGCGCAATTCAACAATGATATTTCTGTAGATACCATGAAGAAGGCGCTGGAGGACAAGGACAAAGCGCTTGTTGATGCCCAACAGGTGGCGAAGGAGAAGACTGAAACTGTCGACCAGAAGTTGGCCGCTGCCAAGAAGATGGAGGTGGAAAACTCGAAGCTGAAGCAAGAGCGGGTGGACCTCATCAAGAAAACTGAGCAGCTAACCAAGAGGAGCAATGGTTTGGAGAAGCACTTGGGGGAGTTCACGAGAAAGATGTACATCATGCTCGACGGTGAGTACGTGTGTCGACTGAACTTCATAAAATCATTGACGACTGTATCTCCTTAATCCTCCTCCCATTCCTTCTTCCCAACAGAATTCTGCCAGGACTTTGAAAAAGAAACTGAAGAGATCGAGCCCAATTTGGATCCCACCAAGTCATCTGTTGGAGATGCGGTGGCCATGAACATGTTCAGACTCAACGTCAGACTCCAGGGTGCCGAAGCATATGTCATCCGACTGAAAGTTGCGATGGAGAAGATCGACAAGGAACTGTGGCCTGAAGATACTCTTCAGCTTGACCTTACATCCATGATGGCACGCCTTAACGACCTTCCCAGTCGAGTGCAGTCCTGTAAGAAATCTGCTGCCCGTTGCGGAGCCGACGTGGCGCTTTCCCTTGTAAGAGTCCATTGCAAGGATGCAAGGGAGGAGAAGTTGAAGGAGCTCAGAGTAATGAACACGAAGAAGCTCCAGTTTGAAGATTTCATGGAGACCTTCATTGACGGAACCACGAGGATCACAGACGGGATAGACTTGGACACATTCGTCGAGCCAGCCAATCCCTCGGGTGCTTGAAAAACTTGGTCCTTGAGAAAAACTTTATTTGCCTCGGTATGCCGAGTGGAATTGTATCAGCTTTAAAACTTCATTCAGGCCTTAAGCCTGAGCACGTTTGCTTGCTTGCGAAACATTTATCAGCGATGGAACTCTTGAATTTATATGCATTTGGCTTTCAATTGTTTGTTCGACCAAATTTGTTTTTGACTTAGGCGAAAACTGCTTCGCAGCTAGGCCTCCGAGTGTGAGGACCGCTCAACACTCGGAACAGTTTCGAGCTTAGGCGAAGATTGGTTCGCGGCTAAGCCGCTGAATGAATGGAATGCTATACACTCGACAAGGTTTTAACTTAGGCGAAAACATGTTCGCAGCTAAGCCCCCCTCCCCGAGTGTGAGGATTGCTCAACACTCGATGAAGTTTCGAACTTAGACGAAGGCTAGTTCGTAGGTAAGTCGCCGAGTGAATGAACTGCTATCCACTCGGCAGGATGTTTAACTTAGGCGAAAGCATGTTCGCAGCTAAGCCCCCGAGTGTGAGGATTGCTCAACATTTCGGAGAAGTTTTGAACTTAGACGAAGACTGGTTCATAGCTAAGTCACCGAGTGAATGGACTACTATCCACTCGGCAGGGTGTTTAACTTAGGCGAAAGCATGTTCACAGCTAAGCCCTCGAGTGCGAGGATTGCTCAACACTCGGAGAAGTTTTGAACTTAGACGAAGGCTGGTTCGTAGCTAAGTCGCCGAGTGAATGGACTGCTATCCACTCGGCAGGTTGTTTAACTTAGGCGAAGGCATGTTCGGGCTAAGCCCTCGAGTGTGAGGATTGTTCGACACTCGGAGTGTTCCCAAGTGCGAAATTGCATGATCGGAATCGACAAAAGACTACGGAAGTCTAACTTGCATATATGACATGCTCTAAAATACTTTTATTACATCCAAAACCCTTCTGTCTCTAGGTATAGAAGCGCCAGAGCAAATCTGCGTTCCAAGCCCGTGGCTCGTCCATCTGCTTCTTGAGGTTGTACAAGTGATAAGCTCCATTGTTCAACACCTTCATGACGATATAGGGACCCTCCCACGCAGGAGTGAGTTTGTGGGGTTGCTGTTGATCCACTCGGAGCACCAAATCCCCTTCATGAAATGACCGACTCTTGACATTCTTCGCATGGAAGCGCCACAAATCTTGCTGATAAGCCGTGGTCCGGATCAGAGCCATCTCTCGCTCTTCCTCCAGGAGGTCGATGCCATCCTGTCTGGATTCTTCGGCTTCGGCTTGAGAATAAAGTTCCACTGGAGGAGAGTTGTGAAAGAAATCACTCGGCAGGACAACTTCGGCTCCATAGACTAGGAAAAAAGGGGTCCGTCCAGTTGACCGATTGGGCGTTGTTCTCAGGCCCCATAAAACAGATGGCATCTCTGTCACCCAGGCTCTAGCGGCATGGTCCAAGTCGCGCATAAGACGAGGCTTTAAACCTTGAAGGATGAGACCGTTAGCTCGCTCAACTTGACGATTGGTTTGAGGGTGTGCAATGGAAGCATAATCTACCTGAGTGCCTTCGGAGGCACAGAAGTCTCTGAATTCTTCCAAGTCAAAGTTGGTGCCATTATCCGTGATGATGCTGTGAGGAATGCCGTACCGGAAAATTATTTCCCTCATGAATGTGACCCCGTGCGAGAGTTCAACTTCTTTATCGGCTTGGCCTCTATCCACTTTGTAAACCTGTCGACTGCGACCAGCAAATGAGTAAATCCGTCTTTTCCAGTCCGAAAGGGACCAACCATGTCGAGTCCCCAAACAACAAACGGCCAAGCGAGGGGGATTGTCTTCAAAGAAGATGCCGGCTTGTGGGACAAGTTTGTATAGAACTGGCACCCTTCACAATGATTGACAATGTCTTTAGCCATCTCATTAGCCCGTGGCCAGAACAAACTAGCTCGATATGCTTTAGAGACGATTGTCCGTAAGGATGCATGATGGTCGCAAGTTCCCGAGTGGATTTCATCCAAAATCACTCGACCTTCTTCAGGGGAGATGCAATGCTGCGTCACGCTAGTCGCGCTTTCTCTGAACAGCTGATCCCCGATCACAGTAAAGGCTTTTGACCTGCGCACAATCTGTCGAGCTTCTGTCTCGTCTTTAGGGAGTTCTTGTCTAAGGATATATGCAATATAGGGCATCGTCCAATCGGGAAGGACGACCAGAATTTCCATAACTAAATCAATCACTACAGGGACATCGACGTCAGTTGGATCGGTGGAGCTCATAGTTTGCGGGGGCTCTTCGGTGAAAGGATCTTCTTGTATCGAAGGAGTATGGAGGTGTTGTAAAAACACATTGTTGGGGACAGGTCGTCGAGTGGACCCAATCTTTGCTAGCTCATCAGCTGCTTGATTCTTCACTCGGGGAACATGATGAAGCTCCAGACCTTCAAATTTCTTCTCCAGCTTTCTGACAACACTACAATATCCAGTCATAGCAGGGTTTCGAACATCCCACTCTTTCATCACTTGATTGACTACCAAATTTGAGTCGCCATAAACCATCAGGCGCTTGACGCCGAGTGAGATAGCCATGCGCAACCCATACAAAAGTGCTTCATATTCTGCCTCGTTGTTGAGGAATCGAAGTGGATTTGCAAGACATAACTGAGTTTGTCACCCTTTGGAGATATCAAGACAACACCAGCACCGGACCCATTCAACATTTTAGAGCCATCGAAGAACATGGTCCAGTATGCCGAGTGAATCTCAATTGGCTGTTGCTGTTCAATCCACTCGGCCATAAAATCTGCAAGTGCCTCAGACTTGATCGCTTTCTTGGCTTCAAACTTAATGTCAAATTATAGGAGTTCGATTGCCCACTTAGATACTCGACCAGTTGCAACCCGATTGTTGAGAACCTCGGATAATGGAGCATCACCGACGACTGAAATCGAGTGGTCTTGAAAATAATGCGCCACCTTCTTTGCTTACAGGTAAATACCATAAACAAACTTCTAGTAGTGTGGATATCATTGCTTCGAGGGAGACAAAACTTCAGAAACATAATAGACTAGACGTTGGACTTTGTAAGCTTTGCCCTCCTCTTCCCGCTCGACAGTTAGCACTGTACTCACGACCTGATTAGTGGCCGCTATGTACAGGAGCAAGGGCTCTTTGCTGCGAGGAGCAGCAAGCACCGGCTGGGTGGAGAGTAGGGCTTTGAGCTCAACAAATGCTGCTTCGGCTTCTGGAGTCCACTCGAACATGTTGGACTTCTTCATCAGTCGGTACAAAGGCAATGCCTTCTCACCGAGACGAGAAATGAATCGACTTAACACTGCCAAGCAACCTGTGAGCTTCTGAACATCGTGCACTCACACGGGAGTCTTCATTCGGGTAATGGCGTTGATTTTCTCAGGGTTGACGTTGATCCCTCGTTTGGAATCGAGAAACCCGAGTAACTTGCCGCTAGGGACGTCGAAAGTACACTTGGCCGGATTCAGCTTTTTATCGTATCTCCTCAGATTGGCGAATGTTTTGGCCAAGTCAGCCAGCAGGTCAAAAACCTTTCCGGGACTTGACAACTATATCATCCATGTACGCCTTGACATTCTGAGGGATCTGGTCAAGTAAACACTTCTAAATCATGCGCATGAAAGTAGCGCCTACATTTTTCAAATCGAATGGCATGGTGATGTAGCAAAAACACCCGAATGGGGTGATGAAGGCTGTTTTTATTTCATCTGGGCCAAACAGACAGATCTGATGGTACCCAGAGTAAGCATCCAGAAACGATAAACGCTCGCATCCTGCAGCCGAGTCAACAATCTGATCTATGCGGGGGAGCGTAAAATGATCCTTCGGGCAGGCCCGATTGATATGCTTGAAGTCAATACACATGCGCAATGACTTGTCCTTCTTGGGAACCATGACAACATTCGAGAGCCACTCGGAGTGGTAAATCTCCCGAATGAACTTGGCTTGCAAGAGACGAGCCACCTCTTCACCGATTGCTTTATGCTTCTCTATCGCCGATCGATGCAAATGCTCCTTGACGGGCTTGGCTTTTGGATCAACTCTCAGTCGGTGCTCAGCCAACTCCCTAGGAACCCCCAGCATGTCAGTAGGCTTCCATGTGAAGATATCCCAGTTCTCACGGAGGAACTGGATGAGCTCATCTTCCTATTTGCTGTCGAGTGTTGATGATATATTGGTCGGCGTGACAGTTGAATCCATTGGGTGGATGTGCACTTTCTTCACTTCCCCTGTCGACGAAACCTGCGTTTAGGAGAGGAAGAATTCAAGCAAAAGTCCACCCGACATGTCGAGTGGCTCGGGTACTCGATGTACCATAAACAACCCAGAGTTCAAGATGGTTCCTATCAGACCCCCGCAAGTGCAAGCACTTGACAGCAGTCTCGGGGACTACACCAAGTGGGTGCACTCAGAGTGCCCTCACTGGAACTGTTAACACTCGATCCGTCGAGTGACCCGTCAACTCCACTCCACACCTTTGAAGCAGCATCATATCATGGTTGATGAAATGATGTCCATAAAACCTACAAGGTGGCTTCAGCGTGCGACGGCTAAAAAAATAAAGTACATTCGACATGTCGAGTGGTAATCATACTCCGCGTGCGACAAAAGCCCTGAGTTCTTTTCTTTGTTGATTTTAGAGAGCTGGTGAACTTGGTGCACAGTACAAAGACCTCGAGAAGGAAAGGAACCAGCTGCGAGTGGACTTGGAGGTTCCCACCAGTAGTTTAGAGTGAGTGCAGACTGAACTGAAAACTCTGGGAGGTCACCTCTGTCAACCCAATGCATCCTTAACCTCACTTTCCATGCTTTGAACCGAGTGCTTTCACTCGAACAGATGTACGCAATGAAAATCAGCAACTCCAAGCGTGACTCAACAATGCTATTTCTTTAGATACCATGAAGAAGGCGCTGGAGGACAAGGACAAAGCGCTTGCTGATGCCCAACGGGTGGCGAAGGAGAAGACTGAAATGCCAACTCAGAAGCAGGCTTATTAGCGCACAACAAATCAGCAGGGTCAGCGCTCTTCTTGTATTCTTCCAGCTCAACCATGGCCATCTGGTGATCGGCGATTTTGGAGCCTTGCTGGAGACACTCTTCAGCCCGCTGTCGATTGCCAGTGACCGTGATCACACCCTTAGGGCCTGGCATCTTCAACTTGAGATACACGTAACATGGACGGGCCATGAAACAAGCATACGCGGGTCGACCCAGAATGGCATGATAAGCACTCTAGAAATCCACGACTTCAAACGTCAACTTTTCCTTTCGGAAATTTCTATCATTTCCGAATGTCACATCCAATGCAATCTGACTGAGTGACTTAGCCTTCTTCCCTAGGATGACTCCGTGAAATTGCATGTTGCTCTCACTCAGTTAGGACATCGGAATGCCCATCCCTTTATGGGTATCTGCATAGAGGATGTTCAGGCCGCTGCCATCGTCCATGAGGACCTTTCGGAGTCGAGTGCCCCCCCATCGGGTCAACCACTAGAGCCTTTCGACCGGGAGTGGCCACATGAGTAGGATGATCTGTTTGCTCAAATGTGATGGCATACGGCGACCACTTGAGGTAGGTGGGGTGGTAGGTACGGCCATGTTAACCTCCCTGTTGATGACCTTCAATCTACTCTTGCTTTCTACATCAGCAAAAATCATAAGTGTAGCGGTGACATCCGGGAACGTTTCTTTGTCTTCATCATCCTTCTCAGGAGTCTTCTCACTCGATGGAGTCTCTTTGAACTGCTGAATGAGCAGCCGACACTGCTGAGTGGTATGCTTGGGCAATATCAAGTTGCCTTCCTCGTCTTTCCTCGTGTGGATTGCACACAGTAGATCTAACACATCAGTCCCAGACTGATTCTTCCCTTTCTTAGGGGCAAACTGTCCTTTGGACTTCCCCTTATTCTTTGTCTGGGTTGCTAGCGCAGCTGCCTCTGCCTGGACAGGGCCATCAGCCTTCCGCTTCTGCTTCTGACTAGAATTGCCACCGGCATCAGTGACGACTGCTTTTCCTTTGCTGCTGTGGAGGCAGTCTTCTTCTTTGCCATTGGCGTACCAAGTGGCGATTTCCATCATCTTACTGAGTGATATGTCGCCTGTTCGACCGAACTTCAAGTAAAGCTCTCTGTATTTCACACCAGCCTTGAAAGCGCAAACAGCCCGATGTCTAGAAATTTTTTCCTTCGTATGATGCAGAGTGGACCAGCGCTGAATGTAATCCCTCAAGGTCTCATTGGGCTTCTGAACACAATGCTGCAAGTCAATCTGCCCGCAGGACACTTGCAAGTGCCTTCGTAAGTTCCGATGAACACTCGGACGAGATCTTCCCAGCAGTATATACTGGATGGAGCCAGGCGATTCAGCCATGCACGAGTCGAACCATCCAACATCAAAGACAAATGTTTCATTGCGACGTTATCATTGCCACCACCAATCTGAACGGCCACTCGGCAGTCGTCCAACCAAGTCTCTGGCTTTGACTCGCAAGAAAACTTCCCGATCCCAGCCGCCAACCTGAAGTTGGGGGGAATCTCTGTAGAATGTGTGGCCCTACTAAAGCACTCGGGGCCAGAAATAACAGCTGTGCTGCCACTCGGAAAATCTCTGTCTTGTCCATCTCTGTGGGCTTTGCCTCTGTCGATCCGCCTCTGAGTGAGGAGATCACGAGCATCAAACCCTGCATTCCACTCGTCACCGAATGAGTGCCTTTCGTCTTGGTGCCGAGGCACGTGCGGACCACCCTGCGGAGGAGTGGGCACTCGACGGTGGTCGTCATAGTGAAACTGATCTCTGACATGATCTTCATGAAAACCTCCACCCCTTCAGCGCAAGGGCGATCCAGGGCCGTGCGCCGACTGAACGATCTCTACCCTGGGTGAGTTACAGTGTATCCTGTTGCGTTACTGTGAAACAACAGAATTCTGACACTGCGCTGCATCTAGCAATGCTCTGATCCGCGTCAACCCTCTACCAGCCTCTCACCGCGACGACTGAATGGAATCTGCTATCCTAGCAGCAGCTGCAACATTTAACACAGGAGTATGGTATACCTCAACATTGTTGTGAGATCCAGTCAAAAACAGCTATCGTTGACGTCGACTGGAAACTGGTGGGCGCTGGCGAGCGCGCTCGTAGAGTTCTCTCTGAAGCTCTTCCAGCCGTATAAGCGTGGCCTCCAAGGCCTGGGCCTCGGTGGTCGTACCAAGGATGGGAGTATGAAGGACCTCACCATCGTGACGTGGCTGTTCACTCAACGGGCCGCCAGCATCTCGCTTGCCATGGCCGAAGCCCGGCGGCAGGCTTTGATGGGAGCCCGCCATAAGGACCTCTGCTGCAGGACTGTAGCTCTCACACTCGGAAGGAATGTGGGACATATTGGAGTCTGAATTGAACATGCCATGGAGGGACATGACAGGCTCGATCGCTGCAATCTGCGGAGAACAAGTTTGGCGAGCCGCTGCATGCCTGACCCAGCGCTGAAGTCGTGAGTGACAGGATCGCTTGCGACGACGATCAGCGGGGGAGCCGACAAATATGGAGTCGACGGCTGGCGCAGAAGCACACCGCAGGGACTCGCGTGGAAGTGTGCAACCCCGTGAACTGGGAGAGCCTCGATGTCGAGAGGCGCTTCTTGTAGCCATGCCGAATCGTCGGTGACGAAGGTGAGCGCTCCGAAATGGATCTCGTGGCCCAGAGCAAAAACACCGCCGGAAGACATGTCGAAGGGAGAAAAACGCAACCTCGCTGGAAGTCGCTTAGACGCCTACCCCATGGTGGGCGCCAAGTGTCATGGTAACAAGCCTGACAGTAGAAGGTAGGGGTACGAATGGAGAGGGCAGAGTCCTAGCTATGGCGAGCATGTACACACGGATGAATGAGTTCAGGCCCCTCTCGTGGAGGTAACAGCCCTACGTCTTAGTGCTCTAGAGCTTTGTCATGTGGAGAGTAGAGATTACAAAGGTTGCGAACCCTTCTGCCAGATGGGTGGGGCGGCTTATATAGAGTTCGCTACCGCTCATAATTACCAGGCATCCAAGGGTCCGATCGTGGGTATAAAGACGAGCGTTACTGCTAACGTACATCATAATTGCTACTAATGACGACTGGTTTAATGCCCGCCCATTAGCCTCCTGGGGGTGGCTTCTGGTCTTTTGGCGTCGACTGGAAGTGAGGTCTTCCGAGTGACAGACGACTGTCGAGTGGAGGAAGAAGCCTCCAAGTGGATTGCTTGTCGAGTGACTTGAGCGTCATGAGGAATCCAGTCGAAATCTTTCCTGTGATCTTTAAGTCCTCCGATGTAGTGTCCTTAGGTAGGATATGTAGGTCAGGCCTAGGACCCTACCCTAGGTACATATCCTCGTCAACCATGAAGGGATTGACAACCTTTTATAGAGTTGGGTGCAAGAGTTTCATTGTTTGTGTAGGTGCAGCCATTAGTGACTTGCTTGTTCCTCCTACTGGATTGATACCTTGGTTCTCAACAACCGAGGGAAATACTTATCTACTTCGCCGCATCACCCTTTCCTCTTCAAGGGAAAACCAATGCAAGCTCAAGAGGTAGCAAGAAGGATTTCTGGCGCCGTTGCCTGGGAGGATACACATCAAGCCCACCAAGGACCCAACACAAACTCATCTCTTGCATTTGCATTATTTGCCATTTGCCTCTCGTTTTTCTCTCCCTCACTTCGAAAACGATTTTCATAAAATACCAAAAAGATTTGCCTTTTTATTCGCCATTCTTCTGTTCGCGTTTTTGTTTGCTTTTTCGTTTTCCCGTGTGTTGGATCACTTGAACTCATGGCTAGCCTCACCACTATAGCTAGTACTCCCAATAATGAAGTTCTTAATTTTAAGCAAAGGGAGGGATAAAACTTAAAAGATGCTTGGTATAGAATTTGCAATGCTCAAAATAGATCTATGTGTAAGCAATCTACTGCCGTTCTCAATCGCAATTTTTATGTGGGTATTTCTCCTTGGAACACACATGTCCTAGATACCATTATGGGAGGAAATTTCTTTGGAAGTCATACCTTTGATTTTTATAGCGCTATGATAAATTTGGTAGGTTCACCCCCAATCATGGTTAATGGAACAATTTTAACTTTCGAGCATGTGATGCGAAGGCTTGATATTATTGAAAAGAAGGTTGCTACTGTTGAGCTTATTAAAAAATTGGATAAAAAGATTCATAATCACATTACTCAATATGGATCTAAGGTAGGAGTTACTCTAAAAAATCTAAGGGAAAAATAACCCATAGTTAATAAAAATTTGGATCAGCATTCCTCTAGAATTGGCAAGCTAGAGGACATTATTAGCAACTTGGGATCCACTTTTGCCTTGGTTCAAACCACTCCAAATCCTTCTCCTCCTAAAGCTTCCAAGTTTGTTTATGTTCCTACAAATAAGGGTGAGTCCTCTAGTAAAGGAGATGAAGATCTTAAGATGATAAGTATTCACCCTAACTTTTTCAAAATTGTTAAGAAATCAATTGGCATAATTGAATCTCTTGACTTCTTGCCTAGGAACACTATTATTGATAAGAACAATGGACCTACTAGAACTTATAATTGTGCAATTGAGGAGATGCATACCAAAGATGACAATACCTAGATCTATTGCGTTTTGCCTAGCTAGGGGCGTTAAACAATAGCGCTTGTTAGGAGGCAACCCCCATTTTATTTTTATGTTCTGTTTTTGCTTATTTTTTGAGTGTTTACCACATTATTATTCTATAGTAATTGTGTTTTGGTGTTTCAATTAGTGTTTGAGCCAAGTAAGACCTTTGGGATGGTCTATGGTGGTTGTTGATTTGATCTTGCTGAAAAACAAAAACTTTTGTGCTCAGTCTAGGAATTTCATAATTTTTTCAGAGCGTCGAATGAGTCTGAAATTTTTACACAAGATTGATATACAAATTTCTCAGATTTTTCTCATATTTAAGAATTGTTTGAGCTACACAAGTATATGAAGTTTTCAGATTGGTACGGACTGTTTTGTTTTTAAAATATTCTGTTTTCTTTGTGTTGTTTACCTATTTTGATGTATCTATGGGTTGTATCGGGGTGTGTGAACCATGGGGAAGTTAGAATACAGTAGGTATTACAACAACAACAACAACAACAACAAAGCCTTTAGTCCCAAACAAGTTGGGGTAGGCTAGAGGTGAAACCCATAAGATCCCGCGACCAACTCATGGTTCTGGCACATGGATAGCAAGCTTCCACGCACCCCTGTCCATGGCTAGTTCTTTGGTGATGCTCCAGTCCTTCAGATCTCTCTTTACAGACTCTTCCCATGTCAAGTTCGGTCTACCCCGGCCTCTTTTGACATTATCATCATGCTTAAGCCGTCCGCTGTGCACTGGGGCTTCTGGAGGCCTGCGCTGAATATGCTCAAACCATCTCAAACGATGTTGGACAAGCTTCTCTTCAATTGGCGCTACCCCAACTTTATCCCGTATATCATCATTCCGGATGCGGTCCTTCCTTGTGTGACCACACATCCATCTCAACATGCGCATCTCCGCCACACCTAACTGTTGCACATGTCGCCTTTTAGTCGGCCAACACTCAGCGCCATACAACATTGCGGGTCGAACTGCCGTCCTATAGAACTTGCCTTTTAGCTTTTGTGACACCCTCTTGTCACAAAGAATGCCAGAAGCTTGGCGCCACTTCATCCATCCGGCTTTAATTCGATGGTTCACATCTTCATCGATATCCCCATCCTTCTGCAACATTGACCCCAAATATCGAAAGGTGTCCTTCTGAGGCACCACTTGCCCATCAAGGCTAACATCCTCCCCCTCCTCGTTCCTAGTAGTACTGAAAGCGCACCTCATGTACTCGGTTTTAGTCCTACAGTAGGTATTACAACAATATAAATAAATAATGAGTTCACAACAGTACCTAAAGTGGTGATTTATTTTCTTATACTAACGGATATCACGAGTTTTCTGTTAAGTTTTGTGTTGTGAACTTTTCAAGTTTTGGGTAAAGATTTGATGGACTATGGAATAAGGAGTGGCAAGAGCCTAAGATTGGGGATGCCCAAGACACCCCAAGTCATATTCAAGGATGCCAAAGAGCCTAATCTTGGGGATGCCCCGGAAGGCATCCCCTCTTTCGTCTTCAATCCATCGGTAAATTTACTTGAGGCTATATTTTTATTCACCACATGATATGTGTTTTGCTTGGAGTGTCTTGTATGATTTGGGTCTTTGCTTTTAAGTTTGCCACAATCATCCTTGATGCACACACCTTTTGAGAGAGACACGCTAAATCATGAATTTATTAGAATACTCTATGATCTTCACTTATATCTTTTGAGATAGGCAATATTGCTCTAGTGCTTCCCTTATATATTTTTAGAGCACGGTGGTGTTTGGTTTTATAGAAATAATTGAACTCTCATACCTCACTTATATTATTTTGAGAGCCTTTAAACAACATGATAATTGGTTTAGGTTATGAATTTAGTCCTAATATAATTGGCATCCAAGAGGGATATAATAAAAACTTTCATATAAAGTGCAATAAATACTATGAGAAGTTTGATTCCTTGCATATAGTTTTGAGATATAAAGATGGTGATATTAGAGTCATGCTAGTGAGTAATTGTGGAATGGTAGAAATACTTGTGTTGAAGTTTGTGATTCCCATAGCATGCACGTATGATGAACCATTATGTAATGAAGTCGGAGCATTATTTGTGTATTGATTGTCATCCTTTGTGTGAGGGTCGGGAGCGCGCGATGGTTAACTCCTACCAACCTCTCCCCTAGGAGCATGCGTCTAATACTTTGCTTCGATAACTAATAGACTTTGGCAATAAGTATGTGGGTTCTTTATGACTAATGTGAGTCCATGGATTATACGCACTCTCACCCCTCCACCTTTGCTAGCCTCTCTACACTAGTAGAAAACAGGGCTTTGGTCTAGGCTTGAAAGCCCGTTAATCCCGGTTCATTCACGAACCGGGACCCATGGGGGAATCGGTCCCGGTTCGTGAGTCTAGGGCGCAGGTCGGGCCTCATGGGCCATTGGTCCCGGTTCATCTGAACCGTTTGGTCCCGGTTTCAGACACGAACCGGGACCAATGGGCCTCGCTCCTGGCCCACAACCATTGGTCTCGGTTTGTAGATGTAACCGGGACCAAATATGGTCCTTTAGTCCCGTTTCTAGCCACAAACCGGGACCAATGGTTGGCCTATATATCCCCCCCGCCTGCGACCAGACCAGTGCATTGCTCTATTTTTTTGGGCCGGCCGTGGGAGAGCTAATTGTGGTGCTCTAGCTCACCTCCTATGCACATGAGGTGTTTGATGAAATGCCCAAGCCACACTTAAGCTTTCTCCTCTCGAAGATCCTTGTCCAAGCTCCATTTTTCTCAAGATTTGTCTAGGTTTGGTGGTCCATCTTGTCCCGTCCCCGTCCTCACCGTCGTCGATCGCCCGCGCCCATCTCAGCGCCGGCACCATCGTGGTTAGCCTCTTGTTCTTATCTTCTTTCTAAAACAAAAAAGTTCTTACTTGTATTATCTATATAGTTACTTGTGTAATTTTATTAATTTTATTAGTGTTTGTTATTATATAGTGCAATGGTTTTCGTATCCGCCTCCGTTGGCCCTCATCCTGTCTATGATTCGGATTTCATATATATTATCTTTTATAACTATTTGTTTTATTTAGTGTTTATGACAATTATGCCGACCAACGTGACATAGACTTTTTAATCTAGGAGGTATGTGAACCAAAAATTCCAACCCACACAGATATTCTTGTCGAGAAGATAAATTTGGTTGAAAAAGAAAACAATGACTTGGAAGAAAAATTACAAATAGTTGAAGCGGAGAAGATGAAGTTGGAGTTGCATGTTGCCGATGTCATCGATGATCACAAGATCAAGATGGATGCAATGCGCTTGAAGATTAGAAAAATTAGAAAATATGTCATTCATATTGAGGCTTGGTATCATTATGCCGTTGTCAATTGGTACCTTAGTAGCGGTTATGATCGCATTTGTTGTTGCATTTAATTTTTTTACATAGTTTCAATGTATGTTTTAATTAGATGCTCTAGAGAGCTATATGTTGTTCAATAATGAGAACTATGTATGAACTATATGTATTTATTTTGGGACCTACCCTATTAGAAATACCTAGAGGTCCGCTCTGCAATCAACGTGATGCACGTGCCGAAAGAGATTGTCGGTTTTGTACACGAAGTGCATCCAGTTTTTGCCGTAACCCTCTCGACTTTTTATAACATGCTATGTGCGTGAAATGATGTTACCATGCCAACTTTCAACCTTTTCAGAGTTCATTTGTAGTGCTTTTCAATTTCAGGGTCATTTAGCTCAAAAAAATAAATAGTAAATGCATGAAAAATACCAGATGAAGTCACAAAGGGTTGAAAATTGATGATGTGGCTTTGAATGTTTCATTTTTAACACATAAAAAGTCTGGACTTCAAATAAGTTCAAAAAATGAAATCCCTTTGTAACATATGAGTTTTCGTCCGAAATCCTGACACTACGAAAGAGATTGTCCGTTTTGTACACGAAGTGCATCCAGTTTTTGCCGTAACCCTCTCATATTTTTATAACATGCTATGTGGGTGAAATGATGATACCATGCCAACTTTCAACCTTTTCAAAGTTCATTTGTAGTGCTTTTCAATTTCCGGGTCATTTAGCTCAAATTTTTTTTAGTAAATGCATGAAAAATACCAGATGAAGTCAAAAAGTGTTGAAAATTGATGATGTGTCTTTGAATGGTTCATTTTGAACACACAAAAAGTCTGGAGTTCAAATAAGTTCAAAAAATGAAATCCCTTTGTAACATATGAGTTTTCGTCCAAAGCCCTAACACTACAAAAGAGATTGTCCATTTTGTACACCAAGTGCATCTAGTTTTTGCCGTAACCCTCTAAACTTTTTATAACATTCTATGTGGGTGAAATGATGATACCATGCCAACTTTCAACCTTTTCAGAGTTCATTTGTAGTGATTTTCAATTTCTGGGTCATTTAGCTCAAAAAAATCAGTAAATGCATGAAAAATACCAAATGAAGTCACAAAGGGTTGAAAATTGATGATGTGGCTTTGAATGTTTCATTTTGAACACACAAAAAGTCTGGAGTTCAAATAAGTTAAAAAAACGAAATCCCTTTGTAACGTATGAGTTTTCGTCCGCAGCCCTGACACTAACAAAGAGATTGTCCATTTTGTACATGGAGTGCATCCAGTTTTTGCCGTAACCCTCTCAACTTTTTAGCACATGCTATGTGGGTGAAATGATAATACCATGCCAACTTTCACCTTTTTCAGAGTTCATTTGTAGTGCTTTTCAATTTCCGGGTTATTTAGCTCAAAAAATCACTAAATGCATGAAAAATACCAGATGAAGTCAGAAAGGGTTGAAAATTGACGATGTGGCTTTGTATGGTTCAATTTGAACACACAAAATGTTTGATGTTCAAATAAGTTCAAAAAAATGAAATCCCTTTGTAACAGATGAGTTTTCGTCCGAAACCGTGATACTTAGAAAGAGATTGTCCATTTTGTACATGAAGTGCATCTAGTTTTTCGCCGTAAACCTCTCAACTTTTTAGCACATGCTATGTGAGTGAAATGACAATACCATGACAACTTTTAACCTTTTCAGAGTTCATTTGAAGAGCTTTTCAATTTTAGGTTCATTTAGCTCAAAAAAAATGAGTAAATGCATGAAAAATACCAAATGAAGTGAGAAAGGGTTGAAAATTGATGATGTGGCTTTGGATGATTCATTTTGAACTCATAAAAAGTCTGGAGTTCAATTAAGTTCAAAAAAATGAAATCCCTTTGTAACAGATGAGTTTTCGTCCGAAACCGTGATACTTCGAAAGAGATTGTCCATTTTGTACATGAAGTGCATCCTTTTTTTGCCGTAACCATCTCAATTTTTTAGCACATGCTATGTGGTTGAAAAGATGATACCATGACAACTTTCAACCTTTTCAGAGTTCATTTGAAGTGTTTTTCAATTTTAGGGTCATTTAGCTCAAAAAATGAACTAATAGAAAAAATAATGAACTGAGAAGCTTTTACAAAACTCTAATATCAAAAAGAATGAACAAAAATAGTCAAATTAAAATATTCTATTATGATCAACTAAAACAAAACTATCAAAATATTTTGGAAACTAAAATTCTATAAACCTCTAGTATTTTTCAAAATAAAATTATATAAAATTTATGCAACTAAAATTATCAAAGTATTTTTTGTTCAAAATATTAATAGCAAAAATAATTTTCATAACTAATTTTTTGTTAGAAACTTTAATAGCAAACTAACATAACAAAATCTGTTTTTGATTAAAACATACATTTAAAATAACCTAAAAATTACCAAATTGAATATACTAGTAAAACACAGTAATATTAAATAGCAGGAAAAAGAATCACTCGAAAATCTATAGTAAAGTTATTCACAAACTAGTGATTCACACAAATTTAAAAGAATTCAAATTTAAACTATTCAAATTTGAAAACTAATGGCACTAACAGAAAGTTTATAATTTTTTGACCTAAAAGCAAAAAGAATCACTAAAAAACTGTAAGTATTTAGCTGTAAGTAGAAAAAAATGAAGCAAAAAAGAAAACAAAAAAAATGCCGCCTACTGAGCCACCACGGCCTGAATACGACTAGAAACCCAGCTAGTTGGGCCAGGATTAAGGCCCGCAACAGGCCGAGTAAGCCCACAAGAATAGCAGTGTGAGATTAGGCCCGTAGGCCTGTAGTTCAGAGGAGTTCGAGAGAGATGGCGCAGCCGCGGTTATAACAAGTCCTGAAGCCTCTTAGCTAGCGAGGTGGGACTAAACATCCAACCGCACCGCGGCTGTGCCAGGAGCAGGCCATTGGTCCTAGTTGGTGCCACGAACTGGGACCAATGCACCCCTTTGGCCCCGGTTCGATCATGGCACCAACTGGGACCAATGCCTACCTTTGGTCCCGGTTTGTGCGACCAACCGAGACGAAAGGTCTCTGCTTCCTGCCCTTTGGGCTTCTGAAAAGAGACTTTTGGTCCCAGTTGGTGGCACGAACCTGGACCAAAGGGGAGCATTGGTCCCGGTTCCTGCCTCAAATCGGGACCAATGCTGTGTGTATATAAGCAACACTTGTGAATTTTTTTATTTTCATCTCGCAGTTCCCCCCGACGACGCCAACCTCCTTGACGCCGCCAGGCTGCCTCGACACCGTCGCTGTCGCCCGTGCCCGTGCCCTGCCCTCGAGCCCACGCCAACGCCGTCCGCCGCCCATGCCATCGCCATCCGCTGCCTCCGAGCGCGCCCGTGCGCCCCGGCCCGCTCCCACCACCGTCGTCGTCGCTAACTCCCTCGTGCGCCGCCCCCGCCGTCGCCCTCACCAGCCGACGCCATCGCCGGTTCCTTCGCGTGCCGCCCTCATCGTCGCCCTCGCCAGCCGATGCCGTCCGCCGCCCCTGAGCGGGCCCAGCCACGCCCCTTCCCCGGCCCGCCCCCACTGTCGCTGTCGCCCTTGCCGCCCTCGCCGTCGCCCTCGCCGGTCGTCCCAGTATGTTTTTGTTCATATATGTATTTTTTTGTTCATATGTGTATTAATTTTTTTATTCATAGCATTTTTTTTTTCATATATGTATTTTTTTCATAGCATTTTTCTCCATGTATATATGTATGTGTCCATGTATGTATAGATGGATATCATTTTTTCCCATGTATGTATGTCGTTGTCGATATACCCCCTCCCTGATAACTTCGACATGAGGGGGGGTCGATATACCCCCTCCCCGATAACATTTTTTCTAAGTTACTAGGGTAAAATGTTCACCCCCCTCTCGATATACCGGGCGACCAACTCTCGAGACCACCCAAACCCTAGAAAAAAGCATTGTCGATATACCCCCTCCTCGATAACATTTTTTTCTAAGTTACTAAGGTAAAATGTTCACATAGAAAACTCCGATAATATAGATTTATCAAGAATGCCCCCATTATGGATGTGCACAAGTTGATCCAATTTTTTTCTGATCACACACACATACACACACACACACACACATATATATATATATTCTTCTATATGTCATGTTGTGTGTCAAAGTATTGAAGAAATCCATGGCTTCATCATTAGCCGGAAGTAACCGACGTATGATGCTACAAAGCTCTTGAAAGTTGTTTTGGAACGGAGTTCCGAATAGAATAATTTGCTTTTTGGTACGAATTTCAGGAACGGCCTTCCAAATAGTGATATTCGGAAGGCTCTTGCTCAACTTCGTACCAAAAAGCTAATTATCCTATGAGAGACTCCGTTCCAAAACAATTTTGGAGAGCTTCGTATCATTATGCGCCTGTTACTTCCGACTAATGATGAAGCCGTGGTTTTCTTGAATCCTTTGACACTAGACAACATGACATAAAGAAGGTTAGATGAGATCAGGAAAAATATGGACCATTTTCTGCACATCCAGAATGGTGCCATTTTGTTAAATGCCTAAAAAGTTAAGAGAATCCCCTCTCGACTGACCAAACCCTAGAAGCATCGAGGGCCACCCCTAACCCTAGAAGCGTTGTCGAGGCTACCCCAAATCGTAGAGAAGTATATTAATTTCCATGTTTTAATATTTGCAGAAACTATGGATCAAAGAGACTTGGAACAAGAACAGTTGTTAGGGGACATAATCCGAGGCGGTCTTGATGTTGTCTTGTCGTTTCTCAACTACACCGATGGTCTTGAAGGAGAGGATTACTGCTCTGATGATCGAACAATTGAGGAGGAAGGACATAATCATGATGGCTCTGATCACCGAATGCCAGAGGAAGAAGGAGACCATGGTGACGGCTCCGGTGGCTGAACGGAGGAGGGAGATGTTGCAAAGTCCGACGAGGTATATATATTAATTAAGCATGTGCTGACTAGCTAATTGATGCATTAATTGTTTTGGTATGTACATATATTAACTCTTATTTCTTCTTTTATATAGCCCTCCAGTTCAAGCCAAACTTCGGTAACGAGACGAGGCCCGAAGAGAAGGTTGGGCAAGGAAGAAAGGTTCATGATCACAACACTCGCGGACGATGGCCTACCGATTGAACCAAAGCGGACCAAGGACACATTTGCTGCTCAGTGTAGAGCTATTGTTAGGGACAACATCCCGATCAAAATCAACCAATGGAATAAGCCTATGGACAACAACCCTGAAATTTCTTATGTCACCGATAGACAGAAAGATGATCTTTGGACCGCGCTGAAGGAAAATTTCACCCGACCGCCAGAGGAGGATCTAAATATGCCACTTATAGAGCCACTGGTCAAGGTGTGTGCTCTTAAGAAGATGGCAGATCTATTCAGGAGGTGGAAGAATGAGTTGAAATCAAAGTTTGTCAACAAAGGGAAGACTCCAGAATTCATCGTCCGATTTGAGAAGATAAGAGATTACTGGCCCAAATTTGGGGCCTACAAGACATCGGAGAAGAGTAAGAAAATGTCTGAGACAAACAAGAACAATGCTGCAAAGAAGCAGTATCACCAGCACACGGGGTCAGGTGGCTACCTCAAAGCTCGGCCGTTGTAGGACAAAGCTGAGAATGACCTGCTTGCTAAAGGGGTCGAACCAGATACATTGAACTGGCCAGACCGTTCAAGGACTTGGTTCTTCGGGGTTGGGGGAACTTTGGACCCTGAAACAGGGAAGTGTTATTGGACAAACGAGCAACTTGCAATACCCGTCATGAAGCTTCAGAAGTATATCACCGCAACGCAGGAAGGGACGTCCATTCCCGACAGATAGAAGGACGAGCTGACTAAGGCCCTAGGGAATGTTGAGCACCCTGGACGAACACGAGGCACACCAGGCTCCGTTTCGTGGAAGGTTGGGTTTCCCGATGCAGGCGGTTACAGAAGCCGGCAAGGAAAGAGGAAAGTGGAGCTGAGCGAAATGCAGAAGCTTAATGCAAGACTAGAAAAGCTAGAGGAAGCTGAGAGCCAGCGAGCTGTCGGCCAACCATCTTAGCGGCACGAAGCTACCCCAGAAGCTACCCCGCCATCTCAACGAAGAAGCAGCATGGCTTCCACGGAGCTCGTTCAGCCTGACTTCACAGCTCCTAGCTACCCCGCGGATACTATCACGGAGGTTCAACATTGCGAGCTTTGGACGAAATTCCAGAACCTCACTTTCATGGCAGCTGTCGGCTCTGTTGCACCTCCTCAACCCAACGGAACTTTTCACTGCAATCCGATTCCACATGGCTATGCTTTTGTGATGGTGGATGAAGTAATGGAGGGATTTGATGAGCTCGAGCTTGACCACCATACAGGTGAAGGGGAGAAGAAGCTGGTTCATGCTCTAAGGAGTACATGTCTATGGCCGAAGGAGTACATCAAGCTTCCAAACTGGACGCCTCCGTCTCCTCCTCCTCCTCCTCCGGCACGTCAGGGCACTCCACCTCCTCCTCCTCCTCCTCCTCCGGCGTGTCAGGGCACTCTGCCTCCTCCTCCTCCGGTGAGTGATCAGGGCACTCCGCCTCCTTCTACGGCTCATCCAGCGCGTGACGGCACTCTGACTCCTCCTTCGCCTACTCCGGCGCGTCCGAGCAGTCCGCCTCTTCTGGCGCCTCGTCGACAATGGCAAAACACAGACGTCGCCGCTCCGGCTCCTCCGGCGCGTCGGAGCACTCCGCCTCCTTCTCCGCCTCATCAGCAAGGACGGAAGAGAGACGCCGACACTCCAGCGGCTAGCAGTGCAAGCAGAGGCGGGAGGCAATTCAGATACGGTCCATCTCTCAAGCCTCTAGAAAAGTTACCATATGAGAGGACCAAGGAGGAAAACGAGGACATATGTCGTGCCCAACTGAGGGACCATTTTGCAAAGAAAACTCCACCTCCGAAGGAGAAGGTAGATCCGGTGAAAGTGAAGCACACTATCAATGACCTGAAGCGACCACCACCGCCAGAGCCGGATTCCAACTATGTCCGCTGTCTTAAAAAGACATATCAAGATGCGCGGCGGTCGAGAAGTACTTCCAGTGATGCAAGGTTAGCAAAACGAAGAAGTGGGAAAAAATTCCCCAGCTCGACAAACAAGAGAACCAATCGTGCCCCTTGCTCAAGGTGTCTAGCGATATCGCTGCTGATCATCCCGGGATTATGCCCGGAACCAATCCTGCTGATTACATGAGTGATGATGTACTGTTTGAGCCATTGAAGGTGGACGAATTCAGATACCGGTACGGGCAGCCTCTCGTCAAACCTGATCCTCCTCCTCTAACAACGATGCTGCGAAGATTCCATGATTGGTCCCTGAAAACCTGCAGCGAATTGGGGAAGGATACTGTGACGATGAGAATTAAAGAGGAGCACGACCTCATTGGAATGGAGCAGTTGTCTGTTGAATTTGATGAATTATTCCAGTTATACAATCAAAAGTCCACCGACAAAACAATCGTGACTTCCTACTGTTTGTAAGTACTACTTCTGTAATTAAGTCTCTATATATAGCTCAGCTCTTTCATTGCATGTATATATAATCATCCTCACTATATTATGCAGATTGAAGATCGTCGAATGCAGAAAAGCACAAATCTATGACATTGGGTTCATTAAGCCAAATATCATACATGAGTTTACGGTTAAACACAATGCCACACAAACCGAGGACACCTTGCTACAATCGTTGCTTGCAAATCAAAACAAAGAGACAATACTCTTTCCTTACAACTTCAAGTGAGTGTTATTGTCTTGTGCATATTCGGTTTCCCTTATTACTTGAGGTTATAGTAATATAATTGATGAGTTATGTATGTGTGAGCAACTTCCACTTTATTCTGCTAGAGATTAAGGTTGAGAGGGGAGTAGTAACCGTCTTAGGCTCGAAACGAAAACATCCCCAGGAATATGCGGACATGACTGAAATGCACCAGAAGTAAGTTCAATCAATCATTATCGCATCATATCAGTCACTTTGTTCATTTCCTGATATCAAGTAATTATTTTCTTTGTCTGGAAGGGTTTGGAAAGAGTTCACCGCAATTGTTCCGGCACTGCCGAAGGAGCTGCAATTTACACACCCGAAAGTAAGTTCTACTAGCTAGTTCCGCGCATCTCCCATTGATTCTAGTTTCATTAATACCATTTATCATGCTTTATTATCAGTTTGATTGAACTCTATTTCTCGTAAAGTGCTTGTGGCAGGAAGTCGGGAATGATTTTTGTGGATACGACGTTTGCGAGTTCATCTACAACGCAACGACCCCTAAGCGGCGCTACTGTGAAAAACAATATGAAGTGCGTAAGCAATAATATTCACAATTTTATTTTAGTATAATGATTTGTGTTGAGTTTCATTCATATATATGTATTGACCCCCTTCTTCAAATTAGACGTGGCAGATGCGGGATGAACTCCTACCACATGATCACATACGAGCAATTCAAGAAGAATTGGTGGAATTCTTTCTTGACCACGTCATAAATAAAGCCGGAGAATACCATCTGGAATTTGACATTAGATTTTAGGGATTGTAAGAGATCTTATATTTTATATATGTAGCTAGTAGCGTCGGATATATATACGAAAACTTGTTGTACAACCAATCTCTCAGAGAAAGAGAGGTTGATCACTTCTCTCTCATGGTCTAAGGAAATGATACTTGACATTGAAAAGCTTTAGCAAACGAACTACACGATCTTGTGCTACGCTTAGGATTGGGTCTTGTGCATCACATCATTCTCGTAATGATGTGATTCCGTTATCAATGACATCCAATGTCCATGGTCATGAAATCGTGACCATCTATTGATCAACGAGCTAGCCAACTAGAGGCTTACTAGGGACATGTTATGGTTTATGTATTCACACATGTATTACGGTTTCCGGTTAACACAATTATAGCATGAACAATAGACAATTATCATGAACAAGGAAATACAATAATAACCATTTTATTATTGCCTCTAGGGCATATTTCCAACAGCTAATATAGATATAACTGACCATTAGCTAAAATCAACATCGTATCTTAAAAATTGCTTTCATCACTAATACCATTTTGCTTGTTTTATCTACTGATTTTATGTGCCCTATGTGTGAGCCTTAGGGTTTATGTTTATATGATGAATGTTTATGTTTTAGTTGTTTTATGTTTTATTTAATTATTAGGAGTCTTAGGAAAAATTAGTATGTGTGTGTTAGATTACATAATTTTTTGGGGTTTTATGAAAAATTAGTGATTAAATGATAAGAAAATTTTCTCATAGGAATTTGTCGACGATGCCCTGCCTGCATCCTCGTCGTCGAGTAGTCCGCGAGAGCCTTCTTGATAGACGCCATGTCCGGGATTGGGCTCCGTCGGGCTAGCACTGGGAGGTGCTACCTTTCCGGGCTCGGAGGTTGGTGAGGAATCCAGGTATCGTTGTCGACCCGGACCTTCTATGGTGGCGGTCACGCGGGCCAATTTTTGTGCAGAGGGAGCGGGCACCCGCGGAGGTGGTACGTCGCCGTGTCAAGGAGGAGGACGAGCACATCCGTCTCTACATGGCGGCGCTGGACGCCCGGTTCGACAATACCTGGCAGATCCTTCAGGGGTCTCACCTAAGTTATGATCCCGTGATGGTTCCTTATCTTTGGGTGTCCACCGCTGGCAACTCAGAGACCGCTAGTGAACCAAGTTCACCGTCCTCCACTTTGGAATCTAGGATATTCGATCTGTATTAGTGATCTTATATGATAATAATCGAGATGTATTAGTTAATATTTGATGATGCATTAACTGGATTATTCGAGATGATGTATTAGTGATATTATATTCGAGTTCATTATAAATATTAATGTATTTGTGATATTTTATCGGTATAATGCGTGTGTGACTTTCGGTCTGTCGTTGCTCCGTGTGTGACTTTCATGTGTGTTCTTGATGGAGGAATCCCGACTGTTGTCGTGGGGGGCGTCTCCTCTTTTTTCTCTTCTTTGCAATATACTCGTCGATATATTGCGCAAGAAGAGAAGAGGGGGGCGTCCATCACCGGCGGTCGAACTATTATTATGAGAGAGTGCCCACCAACATATATACATCACCATATTAGTGTGTGAGAGAGGGCACCAACACACCATGAGATATGATAGTTACTTAAGGAAAGGCTCAACGGACCGAAAGTCACACACGCATTAGGATCCAAAGCGTGCCGTAATTCTTGAACTAGCTTATTTGGGATGATGTATTACTGATATTATATTCGAGTTCATTATAAATGTATTTGTGATTTGCAAGTCATTCCGGTAAAACATAGGGAATGTTTTCTATGTCATTGCTCGATATATGAAACGGGTTGACTTTAGGTTTGTTTCGGCTCCTTGTGGGGGCTCCATATATATATATATATATATATATATATATATATATATATATATGAGACGAAGAATCCCAACTGTTGTCGTGGGGGTCGCTTCTCCTTCGTTCTAGTGTGCTAGACATTTTGGTGTAATGCACTCTGGGACGAATGGAGGAGCCACCATCACCGACGGTCGCAATATCAGAGGGAGTGCCCACCATATACGTGAGATGAGAGTTTAGGAATGAAAGACTCGACAGACCTAAAGTCAACCCATTGCATATTGAGTAATAGTGATCTGTGTGTTGATCAGTTTTCTCGTAGTTTCCTTCGATCGATTTTAAAATTTTCAACTATGAACATAGGAAATGTCTGACGACGAAATGGAATTCGCTATGTGCGAATACTGCGAAGACGAGCGCGGCCTGTGTGACAAGACTTTCCTAGTTGATCATAGGCGCTTCAGCATCATGCTGGATGAGACCTTCGAAGTGGATACAGTAAGTCACAATGACAAGTCTTTTTTCGTAATTAAGCATGACTTCTGCTTCTTTTGCTTCAACTTATAATTTTATTTTTTTACTATTCTACTAGCGTATCCCCTGCCATGCAAGAATTTTTGTCTTGGATAAGATTGGTTTCAATACTAAAAAAGATATGGAGGTAAAGATAGTTCACTTGAGGACCGAGCATGGTTTTACTTTTGCGGTAAAATTGTACCATGCAGACACCTATTGCTATTTTGAATGCAAAACTTGGAAGGCACTATGCAAGGCTTATGCATTTGAGCCGAATATGCTTATTACCTTTGATATTCGTCCGGAAGATCAAATTGAAGGTAATATGGACATCTGGGTCAATGTGCAGACGCCTCGAGTTCTACCATTATGTGAGTTTCTCAACCATATTTATTAAATAATTTATATTGTTTATTTAAAAATAGTTGACAACTTGTTTGCATTGACAGCTTATTTTCATTCTTCAAAAAATGTACGGAAGATGGTAGACAGAACCTACTACTAAAGTGATGAAGCAGAATTAACTTATAAGGAGAAAGATCATCTTACCGCATTTCTTAGTCATCTTGAGAATTACAATACCTATTATCAAACTCCTGCACATTATGGTCAATACGTGCCACCAGTGCACGTGGTGAACTACGATAACATCCATGGAGATTGCATGGTAAGATTTTAATTCTACTATTACGACATCCGTGCATCTTTTGCATAAATTCTTCCAAAACTAAACTACATTGCTAACTACAAAGTTATTACTATGTTTTCAACAGAAAATCTCGAAGGATTGTGCGCCTCATCTGATGTTTCTGAGAGGTCGCGTTGTTGTTACGAGCTTAGGGCCACCACGGCCAGGTCAGCCTACGCATCACTCCTGTCCATACCGGATTTCGAAAACCGATGGAGTCATGACAATCAAAGATTAGAAAAAATGTATGCTCAATCGTAGAGAGGTACTTGGAAGCAACATTGTGCGTAGGACAAGAATGGGAGACAGAATGATCTCCGTTCTCCATAATGGAGAGTCAGGGCCTATCTTGTTTTATGATATTGTACCTAAGAGAGGGTAGAGTAGGTCCTACGAGATAGGAGTACGTAGGTCCTATGTACAATGTGTTATTATGTGCTACAATGTGTTAGAGTTGATGATAATGATGAGGAGGAGTTGTGATTATGACTAGTGACCAACTTGTTATATGATGTCTCATTGACGAAAATGATGATTAAATAGTGTTATATGTTCTCTCTCTATATGTATAGTACGTAGCGTCGTGACCAAGCACGGAGATAAGAGAGATCACTTCTCTCTATTAGCTAGCTAACAAAATATATGAAACCCCTAAATTAACCCTCCAAAACCCTCACCCCCCTCTTTAAAAAAACAGCTCCTCAGCTGCTCACGTGTGGATGCTCTTTGGTCCCGGTTGGTGTTACCAACCGGGACCAAAGGCCCTCCTGCCTGGGCTCGGCGGAGCGGCCACGTGTAGCCCCATCTGTCCCTGTTCGTAAGCAAACCGGGACTAAAGGTCATGGGCTTTAGTCCTGACCTTTTAGTCCCGGGTTCAGAACCGGGATAGATGGGCCTCTAGAACCAGGACAAATGGAGAAAGAGAGATCGATCACTTCTCTCTGTATATGTTCATGACGATCTTCTGTACTTAATGATTCCTTCATTTGCTTACTAGCTAGCGTGTCGAGTTCTCTCTATAGTAGCTAGCATCGACCAAGCACAGAGAAAGAGAGGACACTTCTCTCTATTAGCTAGCTAACACAGTATGAAACCCCTAAATTAACCCTACAAAACCCCCGTAAAACCCACCCCTCCCCCCTTTAAAAAAACCCAGCTCCTGCCAGATGCTGACGCATGGATGCCTTTTGGTCCCGGTTGGTGTTACCAACCGGGACTAAAGGTCCTCTGCTTGGGCTCCCCGCAGCGGCCACATGGAGCCCCTTCTGTCCCGGTTGGTAAGTGTATCGGGCCTAAAGGTTTTGGGCTTTAGTCTCGACCCTTTAGTCCCGGTTCCAGAACCGGGAGATTTTGGGCCTTACGAACCGGGAAAACACTAGTGGAAAAAAAACCATTTGTCCCGGTTCGTAAGGCCCATTTATCCCGGTTCTGGAACCGGGACTAAAGGGTCGGGACTAAAGCCCACGACATTTAGTCCCGGTTCGCTTACGAACCGGGACAGATGGGGCTACACGTGGCCGCTTCGCTGAGCCCAGGCAGGAGGGCCTTTGGCCCCGGTTGGAAACACCAACCGGGACCAAAGAGCGTCCACGCGTCAGCAGCTGATGGGCTGTTTTTTTAAAGAGAGGGGTTTTTGTGGGTTTTGGAGGGTTAATTTAGGGGTTTCATATATTTTGTTAGATAGCTAATAGAGAGAAGTGATCTCTCTTATCTCCGTGCTTGGTCACGACGCTACGTACTATAGTTATAGATAGAACATATGACACAATTTAATCATCATTTTCGTCAATGAGACATCATATCACAAGTTGATCACTGGTCATAATCACAACTCCTCCTCCTCCTCGTCATCATCATCAACTCTAACACATTGTAGCACATAATAACACGTTGTACCTAGGACCTACGTACTCCTATCTCGTAGGACCCATTCTACTCTCTCATAGGTACAATATCATAAAACAAGATAGGCCCTGACTCTTCATTATGGAGAACGGAGATCATCCTGTCTCCTAGTATTGGCCTGCGTACAATGTTGCTTCCAAGTAGCTCTCTACAATTGAGCATACATTTTTTTTCAATCTTTAATTGTCATGACTCCATCGGTTTTAGAAATCTAGTATGGACAGGAGTGATGCGTAGGCTGACCTGGCCATGGTGGCCCTAAGCTCATAACAACAACGCGACCTCTCGAAAACATCAGATGAGGCACACAATCCTCCGAAATTTTTTGTTGAAAAACATAGTAATAATTTTATAGTTAGCAATGTAGTTTAGTTTTAGAAGAATTTATGCAAAAGATGCACGGATGTCGTAATAGTAGAATTAAAATCTTACCATGCAATCTCCATGGATGTTACCGTAGTTCACCGCGTGCACTAGTGGCACGTATTGACGATAATGTGCAAGAGTTTGATAATAGCTATTGTAATTCTCAGGATGACTAAGAAATGCGGTAAGATGATCTTTCTCCTTATAAGTTAATTCTGCTTCATCATTGTAGTAGTAGGTTCTGTCTACCATCTTCCGTACATTTTTTGAAGAATGAAAATAAGCTGTCAATGCAAATAAGTTGTCAAATATTTTTAAATAAACAATATAAATTACTTAATAAATATGGTTGAGAAACTCACATAATGGTAGAACTGGAGGCGTTTGCACATCAACCCAGATGTCGATATTACCTTCTATTTCATCTTCCGGACGAATATCAAAGGTGATAAGCATATTAGGCTCAAATGCATAAGCCTTGCATAGTGCTTGCCAAGGTTTGCATTCAAAATAGCAATAGGTGTTTGCATGGTATAATTTTACCGCAAAAGTAAAACCATGCTCGGTCCTCAAGTGAACTATCTTTACCTCCATATCTTTTTTAGTATTGAAACCAATCTTATCCAAGATAACAATTCTTGCATGGTAGGCGATACGCTAGTAGAACAGTAAAAAATTAAAATTAATTATAAGTTAAAGCAAAAGAGGCAGAAGTCATGCTTAATCACAAAAAAAGACTTGTCATTGTGACTTACTGTATTCACTTCGAAGTTCTCATCCAGCATGATGCTGAAGCGCCTACCATCAACTAGGAAAGTCTTGTCACACAGGCCGCGCTCGTCTTCGCAGTATTCGCACATACCGAATTCACTTTCGTCGTCAGACATTTCCTATGTTCATAGTTGAAACATTTAAAATCGATCAAAGGAAACTATGAGAAAACTAATCAACACACAGATCACTGGGCTCATTTGAGCCCGATGAACAGTAATATCATAAAAAAATCGAAAATTATTTCACTACAACTTAAGAGAAATTGATCTTTGCCATAGGATTCAAAATAGAACATATATATTGCTATATCCTATATATATATATATGCAATTTTCATATCCTATGAATTGATGAAGAAACCCTAAATTAACTATATGACATATATGTTCTCCCACGTTTTGCAACAAGGAAAATTGTTTCACTACAAACTTAAAAGAAATATTGATCTTTCCCATAGGATTCAAAATGGAACATATTTCTATTCTATGCAATTTTCATAATAATCAATAAATTATTAATTGATCAAAGAAAACCCTCAAAACTCACCTTGCCCATTGGAAGATCATGACATGTTTCTTGAAACATAGCTGGATGATGGCAACATCTTATTGCTTGGCCGTGTACTCGAGATCAAGCCCTATGAACTTGTCTTTCTCATCCACCACTTGAAGCCATTTCTGCAAAAGGGAAAGAAAACGCAACACCATGGCGTTGTCGTTCGTGTAGACGACATCGAGATTGGTCGTGCCATGTGCGAGCACCTCCCCGTAGCGAGTGATTGGATTCATGGTAGAAGATATGGGGGAAGAAGAGAGGAGAATGGAGGAGAAGAAGAGAAATGGACAAAGTTACTGTAGCCCTCGCCGCGGAACAGTTGCTTTATCCTGCCTGTTTCTCGGAGCGCGAAACGTCGTGGGATGCGAAACATTCGAACCTTTAGTCCCGGTTTGAGCCACCAACCGGGACTAAAGGGGCTCGCACCAGGCGAACGGTTGCCCCCGTTGGTACTGGTTCTAGCCACGAACCGAGACCAATGGTTGTGGGCCAGGAGCGAGGCATATTGGTCCCGGTTCGTGACTGAAACCGGGACCAAAGTGGTCCGACGAACCGGGACCAATGCCCCACGTGGCCCGCCCGGCCCTCTGGCCTCATGAACCGGGACCGTTGCCCCCATTGGTCCCAGTTTGTGACTGAACCGGGACTAATGGGCTGGCCCGACCCAAACCAATGCCCTGTTTTCTACTAGTACAAATGGGCCTTTTTCTACTAGTGTAGGGACGTGAGCATTAATTCCCTAGCCCGCATACCGCCCCTACCTTGCCGCTTGCTCTCTTGTAAAAGTGGTTGGCTAACCCCCAAGTGTAAGGGTGAAGTAACCTAGCAATAAGTATTTCCTTCGATGAGAGAACCAAGGTTTATCAAAACAGAATGAGTTCACTCAGCAAACAAAGTCACTCGTACATACACACACATCACAAAACAAACTTGTGCCCAATACGTCAAGAAGGTTGTCAAGCTTCTTGTCCAGCTAGTTACAAGATTAAATTACTAAGAATAATGGTAATTGATAGAAATATAACATGGTACAGGAAATAATGATATTTTTGTAAAGTTTTATGTAATGGAGAATAGACCCACGTGGCGATAAGTTCACTAGTGGCATCTCTCATAAGCATAGCGAAGAAGTGTGGTAAAAAAATACAGTTGGGCAGCAATATTTGTATTTTACGGATATGACTATTCAAGGTATAACCTCATATAGGCATTACGTCAGTGATATCAAAATTATTATCCAACTGCATCTACAGCTAGTACTATAACCACGATCGCTATCAACCATGCATCACGAAGTATTAAGTTCATGATAAACAAAACACTTCAATAAGCAAGGAGGAAAAATATAGAAAGTAAAATACCAAAAATATGAAAAGAAACCATCATTATATCCTTAGGGGTAAAAATATAATACGTGGTTTGTCCCTTTTTATTATCGGGATATAGAACACAACTCGATTAGAACCCCATACAATACACCACTCTCTCTGAAGAAATACCAAAAGAACTTGGCCAAAGAAGATAGATAGATCGAGGAGCATACAAATCTATTCGATTATACAAAAATAGATCTCAAAATATTCAACCGAATTCGGTGAACAATCTGAACATAAAGTGACAATTCAGCATATCCAACAAACACACCATTGATTAGATCAAATTGATATCAATCATGTTAATCAGCTCACGACAACTTGGCTGAAGATCAGAGAGAGAGAGAGAGAATGATACGTCTTCTTGTATCTACAATTTGTGACTCTTTCATGCCAATACTCTAGAACTTTCATATACTTTTGGCAACATTATATAATATTTTTTGGACTACCTTGCCGATCCAGTGCCCAGTTCCAGTTCCTATTGTTTTTACATGTTTTGCAGAAAATTCAATGAAGTCCAAACGCGATAAAATTTACAGAGATTTGTTTTGGAATATATCTGAATTTAGGGAGAAGAATCAACGCAACATGGTGCCCGAGGTGCTCCCAAGCCAACAAGGCGCGACCATGGGGTGGTCGCATCCTGATGGCTTGGGACCAGCTCGTAAGTCTGTGGGTGCCCTTCTTTCGCCGCAAGAAAGATAATTTTTTGATAAAAATCCCCTAAATATTTCATCCCAGTCGGAGTTATGAATCTCTAGATATTTAAGAAATAGTGAAGGGATTAGAAAACTATCGCAAAAATAGAGAGAGATACAATCTCGGAGGTGCTGCTGCGCTACGGGAGCCATGGAGGTCATGGACCAGAGGACAAACTCTCCTCCCATATAGGGCGAGACCAAGGAAAAATAAGGAGGAGGGGTCTCTCTCCCCCTCTCTGCCAGTGGCGCCGGAGCGCCGTCGGGGCAAGCATCGTGATAACGATCTACACCAACAACTGTGTCGCTGTCACCACCAACTCTCTCTCCCTCTATGCAGAGGTGTAAACCCTCTTTTACCTATTGTAATCTCTATCTAAACATGGTGCTTGATGTTTTATATTATTACCCAATGATGTGTGGCTACCCTATGATGTTTGGGTAGATTTCTCTTGTCCTATGGGTTGATTGATGATCCTGATTGGGTTTGATTTGTATGTTTTATTTTTGTGTTGTCCTATGGTGTCTGCCATTTTGCGCAAGCGTGTGGGATCCCCGTTCTAGGGTTTCCAATATGTTCATGATTCGCGTGGGTGGCCAAAGTGAGAAAATCTTACACCCGAATAAGGGGTCGTTTACGTATGGGAGTAAAGGGGACTTGATCCTTAATGCTATGGTTGGGTTTACTTTAATGATCTTTTGTAGTTGCATATGCTTGCTAGAGTTCCACTCATAAGTGTATATGATACAAGTATGAAAATTATGTTAGCTCATGCCTCTCCCTCGTATAAAATTATAATAATGATTACCGGTCTAGTTATTGATTGCCTAGGGACAAATCATTCTCTTGTGTTAGAAAAAGCTTTCTATTAAACAACTAGATTAATTAATCTTTATATAAACAACCCCTAACTTTTATTTACATGTTCCTTATTTTCTTGCAAACCTATATATTACACCTACTAAGTACTTCTAGTTTTTTTTCCCGCAAAATTGTTTCATACTTGTTCTAGTTAAAGTAAGCGTTAGCGTGTGTGTAGAGTTGTTTCGGTGATCGATAGAACTTGAGATAATATTAATTCTTTCTTTAGATCCTCGTTGGTTTTGACGCTCTTATTTATCAAAAAGGCTACAAACGATCCCCTACACTTGTTGGTTATGAGAGAACAAAGGACATCATTGGTCTCCATTAACACAAAACACGCAAGTACCAATACGTGGTGGATATTGCTCGTAAATTTACCATTATCCATGAACCATACTCAATCTTCTCCGGTCATAAACCCCATCACGACATTCCACCTTGATGTGTCTCACGGCATCACAAACTTCATAGAAGAGGCCTATATCTCTCATATTTTATGGGCGGAAGTATTCTATCTTTCTCATTCAAATTTAGTGGTCCAAATCATTTCAATGGATCTTCAACTATAGTTTTGGCCTTGGCTCACACTTGGTACCCCTCATATACCCATGATAGATTCATCTCCCAACTCTTGATCTTCCTAATCCTTCCCTTCGACTGGTCATCAATAATTGCTTGGCATCTGTGAAAGTTTGGTCATCAATTGCTTGGCATCTGTGAAAGTTCGGTCTGGTCTAGCTTGATCGTATATGGAAGACCCTTGCCATTATACAATTCTATCATCACCATGAACCCTTGAAATAACGAGGGTCCCATATGCATTACCCGATTCCAATCTCGTAGGCAAAAACATTGGATCCCAAATATATAGATGGTCATCCATCTCATAACTTCCTCTAGATTGAACTCGTCTTTGCCCTTCTTTTTCCTTGTTGCAAAGCTACTGAAATCCCTTGACGATGATGCCACCATCAAATCAATCTACCATCAAGGAACCCCGGGAGAAGCGATGACGCCATGGTCGGGTGGAAGGACGAGCCACTGATTTAGGCCAAGCATGCTCTAGATCCCACTGCTCATCGTGGATCGGCGATGATCAAAATGAAAAACCTCAAGGGTGTATGATTCACCCGATTAGATAAAACGTAGGTAGTACCGACTATTGTAAACCATGTACGTGGTCAATCTCTTTTTTAGCCGAATAATGTGCATTATTAATAAATAATCTATGGCAATACAAAGATTGGGGGGGGGGGGGGGCGCAAACATCCATAGGTGGCGGTAAGCTATGGGTCTCAACATTGTTCTCACGTTGTTCGTGGTTCATATCGTTACATGCTTAAAAAAATTGGGAGTTTAACTCTGTAATCATGTAATACCCTCCCAACAAATTGGTGGACTTGCTAAGTGGTCACTCTTAGACAGTCAGTAGATATGGTTAACTTTCGCAGCTGCAAGTCTTCAACCAAAACTAGTGCTTATCGATATGCGAAAGCTTCAACAATTTCGGGATCTAACATCCGATCCCCTAAAGACGAGAGCGGCCGCTCCAAGGAAACGCCCCTGATCGTCTCTATAGCTAACTCCAACAACACCTTTATTCGATGATTTTGCCACTGCATGATCCACATAGATTTTTGAGAATCCAGGTAACGGTTGTTTCCACTTGAGTTGCATGTGTCAGTAGCAAGGTTTTGAATTTTAAATGGAACTTTTTTCTTGAGCGGGGGGGGGGGGGGGATAAACTCGGTTACCACGAAATCACAAAAAAAAATCACGCAAGATTTTAAAACAATTTTTAAGACAAAATTAGAACAGTTTTGAACACAAAATATTGGTTGCACTATTTTCTACTCGGTATACGTAATTATCGCGGGGGAGCGGGAAACACGGTTACTGGATGGGAACCAAAACCTTATTTGAGGGAAGGGATGCGTTGAGTTTTTCTTTTGTGGGCTGGATGCGACGAGCTAGAAGTAAGGCCTTCCATTGAGGGACACAAAAGAAGCCCGTCAGTGGAGAAACGCTCGGCCTATGATTTTGTTGTCTGGTTTCCGTATCTGTTCTCGGATCTTGCTTGTTTCACTATTTTGAAACTTGAATCTCTCTTTATTGGCTTCGATCTCTCTCATACACAATGTTTTGGGATCTGTCTACCTTGCCTTGAATTAATCTGTAGCACTACCCAGTTTTACTTTTGCCTATCTTTCCAAGATTACTAACAGCTTCACGCTTACCAGTTCCAGGCCTGCTAATCCCAGTAGGAACCGATCGAAAAAGGGGGAGTCCGGGAAGTCCGGGAAGGTACATTGCTGGATCCCCCCCCCCCCCCCACACACACACCCACCCCCAGGTTTCTCTATTGTGGGGGGGAGGGGCCTTCATTATCATCATGCTTTATTCCGTTCAAAACTAGCAGGGCGACCGTGCAAACGCGTGACTAGATTTCATTCATACTGTTATTATTTTGTTTTGCATATATACTTCTACTTTCCCTATATTTACCATTTCGTTAGCACGAGGTATGACTACCAATTGAGTAATTGACGACCTACGTGTCCTACTCTTCAAACGTTTCACTTCTCTGTATTTTGTTTCTATATTTAAGATTTAAATTTTGTTTCAGTTTTCATATATTCTAAAGTCTAACTTTGTAAATTTAAAAGCATGCTAAGGATATAACTTTTTCTTTTTTATGTTGATTTCCATATTTAAAGTAGACTTGCAAAGCATTGTCTACAGAATAAAAATTGATGTACTTATGACTATAGATTTGATACATTGAAATCCATTATATACTAACTTAATTAATTATCCAAGAAAGCAAGCACAAAGCAAAGTAGCAGTATAAGTTTCCTTTTGACATTGGCAGTGATGTCATCACATGCATGTCAAATCCTTTCTGTTCAAATATATGCTTGGGCAGCTCTGGATTAGCGGTCTATTGTGCCCGATTGTCATGTGGATTTAATCTCAATCGGTATGTCAGGATCTCATGAGCATACATTATTTAATCTCGGATCTACCATATAATTAACTGATCAGAAAATTATCTAGTCTATGTGGATCAACATGGTCTTACCATGCAACATGGCCTTCTATCAAAATCCATCTGAATTCTAAAAACAGCATCTCATGCTTATAACTGATATATGTAGCATAACTGAAAATAAAAAATTACATATTTGACATACTTTTTTGCCTCTATGTTTATCGTTGTGCGGGTCCTTCTCGTTTCTCGTATGACATGTTTGTTTCCACTCGCACACAAATCACATTGAATTTTATAAGTACCATATTCTCATCTGTTGCCATGCAAGTATTGCATGTGAGATTTTATCTTAGATCACATGCATGTGAAGTTTATATATTTCCGGTCCACTTCATTCATTCTCTTACTATTAATTCCATGGGTTCTCTGCCACTTCAAATATGTTTTTCTTGGGCCAACTTTATTCATCATTTTACTGTAGTTATCTCACATTTTAGTTTCAAGTTTATTTCCTTGTATAAATATAAATGATCGCTGCTGTAGAAATAATCCAGAATTTAGCTCACTTGATTGATTTATGTTGAACCTATATGAAGTCTGAAAGACTATTTTTCAGTGTTTTTTAATATTTCCATAATATAAGGAAAATACACAGTAGACATTGAGATAAAAAAAATACGGTTTGGAATAATAAGACAGAGGAATATGAATTGAAGAATAGGCCTACCTGACTGTTTATCACAAATTTAATTCTAATCCGATCTATACCAAGAAAGGGAAGGTCCTTTAGTTTTTTTATTAGAAGAAAGTGAGGCTTATTTAGGTGCAGCTTGGGTTGGCACGTGGGGTCTTGAGATTCCAGCCTTTTCTGTACTGGGATTTGTTTTAGGCCTTGCCAGCCAAGGATTCTACGAATTTTTTTAACACCAGTTCTTCAAATTTTTAGGACTGTGTGAGCCCATGTGGTTTTTAGCATGGAACAGTCTAAGTATGTTTTCAATGGATGAGTCTGTATATGCCTTTTGTTCTCCTGTCAGTATTTTTTCCTTGCATGCAATATGTTTGACCATGGTTCTACCGATCAGTAGGAGATACACAATCTAAAAGTTTTGAGGTATGTTATATCTGCTCGTGTCCTATGGCAAATTCTGCATGTGTCAATAGTTTTGTTGACCTTAATTGGAAATTAAATCAACCATTACAATCAGAATCAATTACTTCAATATTTTTAGCTTATGTTGATAAATACGACGGCTCGTTTGTCTCCTTTTTTTAATAATATAATGGATCTTTTTGGCTAATCCACTTGTTTCCTGTTAGGACAAAAACAAAGTGCATTATAGATGTTCACCTCACCACCTTCCGCCATTTATTAAATGTCTTAGTGACAAGCAGAGAGGTTTTGTCAGGAAAATTGGGTTTGAGAGCATCTTGTCAATGCAAGAATTTAAGATGGATAAAGATCTAACCCTATGGCTGGTTGATAAGTTCAATTGTCACACCGAGGCGCTAGAATTTGAAGGAGGCATATCAATTCCAGTGAGGCCGCTTGTGAAGTTTGTCCTTGGAATCCCATCAGGACCCATCAAAGTTGTAGAGTATGTCCATGTCGACTATGCTCTCTACGACCAGTACTCTTGGGATACGAGAGGGAAGAGCGCGAAGAAAGTTGCGGAAGAAATGTGCATCATAACTGAGGAGGAACCGTTCTGTATAGCCTTTATGATGGCGATACTTGCAATTTATCTAGCGCCAAATACATCTGTGAATGTCAACAGGTCATTTCTGGGAGCTGCTCGACAGGTTGGTAACCTCAAACAGATGGATTGGTGTAATTTGGTTGCTGATTGCCTATTCAAAGGAATCAAGGAGTACAAGGAATCTACTGGATTGTTTGTCCATGTGAAGGGCTGCGTACACATTCTGAACGTAAGAAACATTCCCCCAACAGATTCGGAAACTATTCATTATTATGCTAACTGCTTGAATGTGCTGATGTTACATGTTTCTTTAAAAAAAAATTCCATAACTGCCATTGAGATGCAGGTCATTTTCATCAATCTTGCGAAACACCCTACACTCAATGTTCCAGATGGCTTTCCACGCTTGAGCGTTGTCAGTACGGAAATGGGTAGCTTCACATCCAAATGGGTAGCTTCACATCCCTTTGGTAGCTTGCAGGCGGTAATTACTTGTGCACTAAAATCTGTAAGGAAATTGTGGTATTCTATTTATTTGAAACACAATATTCGTTATTATATAACATATGCCTTGTTTTAAAGGAATGAGATGCTATATAGTCTATACTCCTACATGCCTTCAAAGACCTGTAACCACATTCAGCCAATGAATTATTGACATAGCATTTATTTAACAAATCTAATGACCGGTCAAGTTTATTACGGTGCAAAATTATATTCGAGTTACTTTTTTCAGACGTGTTTTTTCTTTTTCCTAAATTGCGTAATTTGTTTGCTACCACTAATACATGCATGTGTTCTGATTCAAATAGATACGTCGTCTAGAAGAGTCTGTCTATGCTCCTGGGCTTAATAACATGCCAAATGGTAACACTGCTGAAGGAGGAAAACGTTCTGATTCTTACTCAAATACTGATGCTCTGGCCGATCAGTTTGCAATCAGCGACACCTATCAGAATAACAACAAGCATCCTGGGGGCGAGCACATGCCAAATGGTAACACTGCTGAAGGAGGAAAACGTTCTGATTCTGCCTCAAATACTGATGCTCTGGCCGATCAGTTTGCAATCAGCGACATCGATCAGAATAACAACAAGCATCCCGTTTCGGCAGAGCTTGGCAGTGCCAGAACAACCCCTAATACATCAAGCTCGGCCATTGTTGAACATGTAGTGTTACATGCACCATCTCGATCATCAGGTAAATAATCCTTCTCTATATATAGCAGGTTACATACAGATTTTACATAAACATTTTCACCCTTTAATTGGCATGACTTGTCCTAATCAACATGTACGTAACATGCTATAAACTCGGTATTGTATTATCATGACTTTGTTATCCTTGTACAAATCTCTACAGCATACATGTAAATGATGCATGAATTCAAAACAACTTTTTTTTTACCATTGATTTTACGGTTGCAGTGCCAGGTTCCTTGACAGAACACATAATTTTTCCAACAAGTGGCGAGCAATTGCAGTCTGCTGGTCCTTCTGATGAACTGTATTCTACACAAGTTTGTTCCCGCACTTCATTTCACTTCCATGACTGTATTCTTTTAATTACACAGAAGAAACATCTCTATGTCGTTGTGGATTCTAGTTCACGATGTGATGTGTTTGCCTCCATGAATTCTTTGCAGATTACGGACAGGATGCAGATTCCTCCGCACACCGCCGTGGGAAGACCCAGGGGTTCGCCGTTGACGATGGAGAAGGGCGATCCAAGCGCCAAGAAGGCGAGGGTGGAGCTATCCAAGAGTGGGCAAGTGAAGCAAGCCAGAGAAGTCGCCATAAACATAGACATGAGTTTGTTTAATTGCAGCGTGTGCTCCCGCCCCATCAAGCCCCCTGTCTTCGAGGTTAATTTCTTTCACCAACTAGCTTGTCAACCACGTTAATTTCTATTCTTATACAATATATTTTTACTATTCATCCTTTCATTGCATGATTGAAAACTGTACATGCATCCAAGAATGTTAACTGATACCAATAACCTTTACAGCCGTCGGATAATCATCTATGATATTTCAGGACAGAAACACAATGTACTCAATGGCACTATCACATACTCTAATCTTGATCTCTTTCCTGAGAATAGTATTGGGCTCACGCTCTTCTATTAAACGCCACCATCTAAATACATTAATGTAACACTACTTAAATATCTATCTTGGGTAATATTTGTAAGGAAAAATTTAACATGCTCCCTACCCCATCTTTTTACATGTGAGGTAAGATGGTAAGAGTTAATCTGAACACCAATTAATAAGATCAACAACTTACATCTATTATATACTCTTACCTCTCATGTGAAAAGAGGGGTAAGAGGGAGCATGTTAAAACTGCTCTATTTGTAGATGCACACTGTAATAAGATTATAGATCATTGGAGTTAACTTTCCTTGATTACCTAACAATAACACATGGTATGTTTCAAGAGGCACCACTAATTAGACATGCGAGATAACGATATAATGCATTTCACCAACCTGTTTCCTTTTCCATTTTTTATGGAACAAAATAAAAGAAACATCCAAGAATTGGCTTGGAAAATAGTAACACCAAACTGCAAACTACAAGAAACATATTAGTGTAGAAAAATGAGTGTTGTTACATTGATGCATAAGATAAGACGGTTAACGATCACTACCTTTATCCAAATGTGATGATATGCGATATATTAACCTATTTGTAGTTATAGCAAGCAAGATTGAGAATTTAGGGTAAGCACAACATGCTCCTTGATTGGTATCCCAATGGCCAAACCAAGGGTAGAAATTTGGAGAGGGTGAAGTATGCTCTTTGATTTGTACCGTGATGGCTGAACCAAGGGCAGAAAATTATGGAGGATGGAAGAAAAAGCTCCTTGATTTGTACATGAATGGCCGAACCAAGGGCTAGAAGAGGGCCATAGGTCTCATCTTCTCACCTCCTTTTGCATAGGGTGCAACCTCCTTGCCTCTCATTCCTCCCCTCTCCCATGTTTGCACGTTGTGTACTATATATGTGTATTCTGTGACATATCGGCACGTGGAAGATGAATGGGTGAAGAGCCGAACTAGGGAGGAGCCTGTTGTAGACATCGTATGACCTGTTTATATAGGACAAAGCGGAGTACACATGTTTGGCCTTCTCGATTAGATGTACGTCCGGTCGTGGGATCCTGGGAGTGGAATTCTCAATTGGACCGAGAAGGGTTCCAGCACCATCTCTGACCTCTTTGGTACATGAGAGCATCATAGAAAGGCTGGCCATCTTGACCTGATCATGCGACCCGTATGAGGACGTTTTCTTGGAGACTCGTGAGCATCTAGTGGAACAAAGCAGTGCTTGGGACATGAGCATAAGGAACATTACTAGAAAATGACAAAGATGGGATTAAAATAAAGGCTATGGGCCACCCATAGAAAGGAACCTTTTCAAACTCTCATCGATTAGGGCATATTTTTTCATGCTCAAGGGAAGAAAGAGTAAACATCATCATTTACATTGACTAGGGGTGGAATTCAAGCCTCGTTGAGTCGGCTCGGCTTGACTCAAGAGCTCGTTTAGATCATGAGATAGCTTGGCTCGAGTCCTTAATATAGTGATCTCATATCAATGCTTGGCTCGACTCATGTAACTCATGAGACAACTTGTTAAACTTGTTAAACTCGTTATGCATATGAACAACACATATAATGACTATTAAAAATGATTACTTGAATATGTAATATGTCCATAAGAATGTGTAATGTAAGCAAGAAATTTTAATTTGCACACATAACAAAAGAAATCCCAGCTCTCCTCACTATTAACGCACGAGGGAGAGGTGGTTAGGAGATGAATGGAAGGCACCATCATCACCACTCCCTATGTAAAGTAGGGCATTGTCCATCATGGGCGGGGCCGCAAAGATGGGCTAGGCGCTTGGGCTAGATGGTGACATGTGATGATTTTGACTGAGCTTAATGAGTTAAACGAGTACTCATTAACTCAGCTCATTTAGCGCGTTATATAAACAAACTCATATTAAAGATCAGCTCGCCTTTTTAGTCACCAAGTTTGTGTCGATTCGAGCTGAGTCACAAGCTACTCATTTAGCTCGCGAGTTTTGAGTATTAATACCATCCCTAACATTGACTATTAGCAACTTATGGACAAATACACCATATTATTCATCGTTCCTAGCAAAGTAAGGGAAATCTAATGAAGCAAGAAGTTGTGGTGTAGGAATTGATTAGCCCCTTCATCTATGGACATGAAGAATGAAGAATGGTTAAGAACAAACACATGTTCCAATGTTAGTTAGCCCTTGCTTCTTCAATTTTCTCACTATAATCGTAATTGACTACTATCCATATAGGCTAAGAACCATTAAATTCAATAGAGTCAATGATAAATAAATATGCATAAAAATAGTCCAATCAAGCCAACCATCTTATCTCTTTCACAGCATTTAACTTGCCTCGTTTAATAGATATTTTTTAGAATATTCACTTTAGGATGAAGAACTTAGTGTAATGGCAGGAGTGATGTGCAATTTGTACATCGACTGTCAACCTTCTCTTACTCTACATTGAGAGGTCAAACTCAAATATCCATCATGACCAATATTATCTTTTGAAAAGAACTAATAACTACAAGCACTCATCAAACAAGAACCCAAGAGAGGAATCAGCTATAAATACTACCACATGAATAAAAGGTTTCACTGGATTGAGTACTTTGTGCTATAGTTACATGTTTCTAAAAAAATGTCCGTTGTGATATCTAAACCCTTTGCAAAATCAGGTTAACAAACGATTAAACAATAAGGTTTATTACTAATTACAGGATTTATTGAAAACTATGTTACTTAGTTTTTTGTTTTTGATAAATCCCAATTTGTGCCAAGATTATTTTAATTCACCATCAACAAATATTTCTTAAACTACCAAGTCACAACTGACGAAGGCTATGGACGCGAGGAGCAAAAATTGTGTATGGATATTGGAATATACCTTTAGGAGGTTCCCAAATTGTCTACAAAATAATATTACAATTTGAACGTGAGGTATCATCACACAAACTAAGTAATAAAGTAGGATTTACCCTTATGAAGAACATTAGTTTTATCTACCTAATTATCTCCTTAGTATGGAGAAATCAAGTGTAAAGGATGGGGGCATAAATGCATGAAAGGGGGAGGGGAAGATAAAGCTGGTTACGTACCATTTAATGAAAGTGAATTGTATATATACCATCTGTCGATTGCTAATAACACGTGGCTATTTTCTAAAACTTACCATATGCCTATATAGCACAAAATTATATTTACTCTCCAAATTTTATGACTTCCATCAAAATATCTCTCCCCTATAAGGTGTTTACATTCTTGAAATCAAAATAGGCACATCATTTTTCAGTTTGATTATAAGAAACATATTTGTAGATAAAGAGACATCCCATATGCTTTTTTGTATTGCTAAGTCTAATGGCGGGACATGTACCTGTAATTGACGTTGTGGTATAATTATGTTAGAAAGAAAAGATAAACAACAGATGCATTGCATGTGCATTTTTCAGAAAGTAATGAGAAGACAAACAAAAGATATACACTAGAGAACATTCCTTTAAAACAAAAAGGACAACAACATAGCTATGATATTATATCATGCAACAAAGAAAAGGTTATATCTCTAGCAACCAAGACACAGTTTTGGGCAGCATAAGACAAATAAATCCAAACACAACATATTTAATCGAATGGACATGGAGATACTCCTCATACCGACTGAAGAAGCAAATTGAGTGAAATGGATGTTCATAGGAAGTTCCAATATCGGGACTACTTTAGGGTGTTAAATTATCATACTTGTACCTTGGTTGCAGAATACAAAACTAAAAAGCAATAGAAAATATAAGTACTTGTCAAGGGCCAAATTGATTGGCGCTGGCCCAATATGAAACTTTGCACTTAAATCATACATGAAAGATAAATTTTACACAGGGCAAACAACTTCATGTTAGAGAATTAACTACTAATAGTTTGTCACCTTTGGATAATATGTAAACGTTACAAAAGCTATGTTTCATCAGGCTACACATGCTTCGGAAGCAAAATCATTTAACTTTTAGGTACATTAATTGTTAGAGTTGAATAATATATTGCAGAATTCACATTGGCAGAAATTGAACTTTTGATAACGGTTCAGGGTTCTGGGTGTCTCCTACTCTGCTTGCCCCATCTGAAAATTTTGTTAAACAATTAGCCCAAGTATAGAAGACCATCATTACATGGATTTTTCTGGAATTGCTTACCGAGGCGAATCATCATTGGTCTTCTCCATCCATCGATCCAAGCTCGTTAGACCACATGTGCATGCTTTACTCCTAAGTAATCAGCGTCAATTTTTTTGCTCACGGTGTTTTAGAATGTTGTTGCACCTCTTTGTGCCGTGGCAAAGGATTCCGGAGGACTGCACATTGTTGCCAAGAGGATAAGTGAGATTACCAAAGAAACAATTTACTTGCCACCGAGACGAACACTACCTCTCTTTTTTTATCTATGGATGGGCGCATGATCCTCTTCTGAGTGAAACGACTGAAGCAGGTCATTGCCCTCTTATCCTTCCACGACCTGACCATGTAGGTGAAGCAAGAACGGGAGTTGTTCACCCGCATGGCCAAGAACTGGAACCCTTTATCCGCATAGCCACCGTCACATGTATGCGTGCCCTACTTTCCTTTTTATTGTCATCATCGGAGCCAAAGGAGTATACCGGTCTCTGGTGGCTCGGTCATAACCAGGCTTCACGGGTTAATGAACCAGTGAGCATGCCACTATCAACTGACGACAGATCGACCTTGGGAAGGAGGAACATGGCGACGGCATCCGGATCAGACATGGTGGCACGTGAAGATGTACACACCCAACATTTTTTATGGACAACAACTTTCTTTCTTTATTGTTTGAAAAAATAGTTACGGCACAGGTAGGTAATTTCTTTCATGTATGATGTTAATATATAGGTAATTGTCGAGGTCCGTTGGCTGCGTTTTTTTCTAGCACATTTCTCTATTTTTGACATGTATTGTGATTTTAGTATTTAATGTAAGATAATAGATAGATGTGCCATAAATAATTTCTTGTTCCATTTGTTCGAGGCATAATCGTTCAAATTTTGTGCAGTGCATCGCCGGGCACTTGGCTTGCTACAGATGCCTCATCGAGCTCCCATATAAACTGTGCCAGACGTGTGAGCACGGCAGTGGCATTGGACACGTCCTGACGATGGACGCCGTCGCCTCCTCCTTGACAGTCAAGTGCCACCATGATGGCTGTGGGACATATGTCCCCTATCACGAGCTCGACAACCATCAAAGCGTGTGCCCACATGTGTTGTGCTTCTGCGTGGAGCCTGGCTGCGGCTTCATCGGCGCACCGCAGGCGCTCCTCATCCACTTGGTCGCCCTGCACGGAATGCCAGTGCACAAGGTCCATTATGGTAAAGTTCACCAGCTCCGGCTGTCGGAGCGTGGGTGCCTGCTCCATTGACAAGGCAACGACAGCGTGTTCTCATGGTCGTGGGCGCGCTCGGCGCGGCCACCATCGTGTCTGTGGTGTGCATCAGAGTTGAGGCGTCCTCATGTACGCCGTACGGGGTCAAGCTTCGGGCGAATGGTCCGCCACCACCGAGCGGCATGGCGGGCAGCATTCTGTTGGACATGAAGCCGGTGACAAGCAGCACCAGGCCCGGGGAGGTGGCCGTGGAGGAGCTGTCGTCTTTCTTGATGGTGCCCGCCAACTTATATGATTGGTTCTGGGGCGTCCAAGGAGGTGTCTCTTGACGTTTGCATTGACAAGATGTGATCCTGCTCGTAACATACAGGTGGGCCTATATATGCTGTCTTCGTAAGATCAGTTTGAACTGGACTAGTACGTTGTTGCTAAGGAATGATAGGTTTTAGTTGCAATGCCAATGGGCGTACGCAGCAATTTACTGGAATTGTGTTTGGTTGCAACTAGCTGGCACTCCAAATATGTTGCTTGATTGATCAGGATTTGGGTTAAGTTTGCTCATTCTAATTACATTGTGATGTTTAGCTGCTTACAAAAACTTTGTTTCATCTTTCCGGGTGGTGCTATTAAGAGACATTGATCTTCTGATATGATATTCATGCCATCTGTCCTATTTTATAGGGTGCATGTTTTCTGAGATATAATGTGACCAAGATTTAGTACATCGGTGTGGTTTATGTTCTCCATAGAATGCCACGGCCTATCATCAGCTTCAGTCCACCGATAGAACAACATGAATGCAAGAAAACACAGGACTGTGAGTGTGTTAACATGGACTGGATTTTGTAACAATTTTGTAGGCTGGTAAACATGACCTCCAGTCGTGCATCCTCAATCATTTGTCGGGTGATTTTGACTACACATAGCATTGTCTACTACCTTGTGGAAGGTCTGAAGGAATCTATTTGGGGTACAGATCATAACCATGGACTTATTAGCTTTTTCAGTTGACGAATTTGTCAAGATTCCACCTCCGAAATAGAGCTGACAATTTTACATGTAGCTGCCCAATACAAGGGTAAAATCTCCTTTGTACGGGAATTGGTGAACTTTGCTAAGGATAACCCATAGCCCATGCTTATTGGATGGGAGGGGGGATTAACAGCAACATGCACATGCGCCTACGTCTGCTGATGTCAATGTGCATCGTGATCCGAAACTAAACTTGTTTCCACTGATAAGGGATGAAAAATAGAAAGTCCCATCAAATTCACAGGGACACACACATGTGCATCCGTCTGCGCCTTCGTCTGCTGATGTCGATGTGCATCGTGATCCGAAAACTAAACTCGTTTCCATTGATAAGGGATGAAAAATAGAAAGTCCCATCAAATTCACAGGGACACACACATGTGCATCCGTCTGCAGCCTCGACGTGCACCATGATCTGAAAACTTGTTTCCGCTAATAAGGAATTAAAGGTAGATGAAAACTAGAACTGTGAACACAACACAATGTACTTATAGAGTCGTAGTAATGCTTTGTGCAACCATTCCTCTATGTTGCATTTCTGTAAGTTATGTCCGTCTTCCCTCATTGTTCACAACCGGTGCTTCTTTCCGTTTGGGTTTCTATTCATTTTATTTGTTCAGCAGCTTTTTCACATGGAAAGGGTGAAATTTGTAGTTAGGGATGGAACTTCTACAAGATTTTAGAAAGACATCGGGCTAGGAGATACTCCATTAGTACTTCAATATCCTGCTCTATATAATATCACACACCGGAAAGATGAATATGTGGCAAATGTATTACAAATGGTCCCCTTAAATATTCAATTCCGGCAAGCTCTAGTTGGAACACGTTGGAACTCATGGTTACATCTGGTTAGTAGGCTGATGAATGTTCAGCTGTTGGACCAGGCAGATAGGGTACGTTGGACTTTAACTTCGAATGATATATTCTCGGTGAAGTCCATGTACACGGTTATGATTAACACTGAACCTATATCGAGTTCTTTACATATCTAAAAAATCAAAGTATCTCTCAGGATTAAAATATTCACGTGGTTTGTTCACAAGTGAGTGATTTTAACCAAAGATAACTTGATAAAAAGAATGGATTGGAAGACCCAATTGTTGCTATTGTAATCAAAATGAAACAATAAGACACCTCTTTCTTGATTGCCCGCTTGCAAAACTGCCATGGCAAACGATTTAGATAGCCTTTAATGTCAATCCACCAACATGTATTACATAGTTATTTGGGACGTGGCTCCATGGAGTAGACGTTGCTATAGCGAATCTTATTCGGATTGGGAGTTGTACTTTATTATGGACTATTTGGAATACCAGAAATGATATGATTTTTAATGGCAAGAATTTTAATAATTTTCTGCAGGTAATCTTCAGAGCAACATCTTGGATCCGTACGTGGTCGTTACTCAGACATGCGGAAGCCAGGGAGCATATGGTTATTGGATGCAACCGGTGCGAGATGGTCGCACAGGTTATCTTCAACCGGTTTGGATGGCTTGCTAACAATAGGCTAAGTGTATAGGCATCGTAGTCTATGTTCAGTTAAGCCGCATGTGGCAATTTTTATTTGCGTCGGTACTCTGGGAGCGCTTAAGCGCCTTTGTGGACCTGGATACTTTGTTTCGAAACTACTTAATAAAATGACTGCATGCATCGATATGCAGAGGCAAGGGGCTTCGTTCCTCCTTTAAAAAAACAAAAAAGCAGCTTTTTCACATGTTCATCTTCCGTGAGAAAAAGCATCTTTTTGCGAGTCGAGCAACGTGATTATCATTGAACGGAAATTGATCCAAGTGCTGAAAATCGATGAAATATTCCTATCATCGTATTCCTAGAACAAGGGTATAGTTTGCAATGTCCTGCCTTTCCTGTGATAGGTTTCTTCGTTGCACTCGCTTCATCTTCCTCTTTCTCAATTCATTTTACATCGGTCCAACTATCATCGTCTTCATGTTCTGTCACATCATAAGTTCATCCGATGGTTCTTTGTATTGCAAATTCAATGACTCTTTATTCCATGTCATTATTGTGCTACGGCATCTTAACTTACAGATACCACTGCCATTGCATTCTTTGAACTACAATGATAGTTCTTATATCTTGGTTTTTTTCTTACTCACAACCTATTAGATCTTGTTTCCTTAAGTTGGGCCATTAACAGGGACATGCACCTGCGCATCCGTCTGTGATATCGATGTGCATCGTGATCCGAAAACTAAACTTGTTTCCACTGATAAGGGATGAAAAATAGAAAATCCCATGAAATTAACAGGGACACACACCTGTGCACCCGTTTGCAGCCGTCGATGTGCGCCGTGATCTGAAAACTTGTTTCCGCTGATAAGGAATTAAAGATAGATATAAACTAGAACTATGAACACGACACGATGTACTTATCGAGTTGTAGTAATGCTTTGTGCAACCATTCCTCTATGTTCCATTTCTGTACATTATGTCAGTCTTCCCTCATTGTTCACAACTTGTGCTTCTTTTCGTTTGGGTTTCTATTCATTGTATACGTTCAGCAGCTTTTTGACATGTACATCTTCTGCGAGAAAAAGCATCTTCCTGCGAGTCGAGCAATGGGATAATCATTTAACGGGAATTGATCCAAGTGCTGAAAATCGATGAGATATTCCTATCATCGTATTCCTAGAACAAGGGTACAGTTTGTAGTGTCCTGCCTTTCCTGTGATAGGCTTCTTCATTGCACTCGCTTCATCTTCCTCTTTCTCAATTCATTTACATCGGTCCAACTATCATTATCTTCATGTTCTGTCACATCATAAGTTCATCCGATGGTTCTTTGTATTGCAAATTCAGTGACTCTTTATTCCCATGTCATTATTGTGCTATGGCATATAATGCCATCTTCCATAGAATCATCATTCTGTCCTTACATCTTAACTTACAGATACCACTGCAATTGCATTCTTCGAACTACAATGATAGTTCTTATATCTGATTTTATTCTTACTCGCAACCTATTAGATCTTGTTTCCTCGAGTTGGGCTATTATACCGAACTTGTAATGTAACTTGCCTTTGTTCTTTTCTATCTTATTCTGATTTAACTTTTTAGGCATGTCCTCCCAAACTTGTGGAATGGAAATAATCGTGTCAAGTTTCATTGCTCCAAACTTGTTGTGCAACAACGTTCTTTTGTCTCATATAAATGATTAAAAAAATTAGTTCTTCTTCCTCCCGCATTGCGCACATTGTTCCTTTGACTTATGAGGCATTTATTTTTTCTGGTCCCAACTAACCTCTCGTCCTGATGCAAGTTCCATCGAAACTCGTCCGGTTTGTTTAACAATTGAATGGGCACAAAACGTGTGAGCAATTCATTCCAGCTGCGAGACGAGGCCCTAATAGGTCCATGCGGAAAGAAATGCCAGCGTTTGCTTGGCTCAAGACCTATGCGATTGTGAAAAATTTATGCCTAACAACGTGATACAAGCTCGGGTATTGCACCTTTAGTGGAGTAGCACCAACCAAGGTATCCTCCCAAAACCTAACCTGGGAGTCGTCCCTAACCATGAAAGTTTTAAAATGGAAAAACAAATCCTTGGCCTTCATCAGGCCATACCAAAAATTTGAATCATCAGGTTTCCATTCGACTAGCGGGAGCAAACAAAACACTTCTTCCTGATAACATTATCTATAGCTATATGTTAATAACAAATTTACACAAGCATTTTGATCCTTCAGTTTAGTTGTCCTGATCAATGAAGATGTCTGCAACATGCCATAAAGTACCATTAAACTAAACCTTTGGGAAAAAAACATGCCATAAACTATATATTATCATGAATTTGTACATGGATTCGGTTTTGTTATGTTTGTACAGCTTTCTTCTTTCAAAAGCTCACCTAATGGATGTAAGTGCATGCCCATGAGATGAATGCAAATTTTTTGCTCACGTTGATTTTATACATCACAGATAAAATTCCAATTGCCGCTTGGAAAGACACTCACACTGGACAGGGGAGCGTGATTATCACCGCCAATGCTGATAGTAAGCATCGTCATTCCGTGGAGCAAGAACATGGAAATGTCTTGAGAGAGGACGAGCAGTTGCGCCCCAATGGACCTTCCTCCGAACCTTATGCTGCACAAGTTTGTCAATGCTTTACACTTTCATCACCACATTCTATGAATTTTGCAGAAGAAGTATCTATACATAGGAGCTTGCCAACTCCAGAAAGCATGGCGATGTGAAGTGTTGTATTCCATGATTTGTTTGTAGAATATGGAAGGATCCAAGTTGCTCCAGATGCCTTAGTGGTAAGGAAGAGGTGTTCTATGTTGATGATGGAGAAGGGCGATCGGAATGCCAAGAAGGTGATCGTAGAGCAAGCCGGAGTGGAAATAACTTTACTTAACTAGCTATCCCATATACTTCAGGCTCTTAAAGCCTCCTGTCTTCCAGGTTTCTTAAACACTTGAATGATTCTTTTTTCCATTCACGTGAGAAAGACATCATAGGTACTAATTTATTGCTATGAGCTTGAATTTGTGCAGTGCAATGGCGGCCATTTAGCTTGTTGCACATGCCTTGCCAAGATCCCCGGCGGACAGTTCACTACGTGCAAGCAAGGTGGAGGCTTTAGCCCCTGCTGTGTGATGGACATCATAAGGAGTCCCCCCCCCATGATGGTGTTATAGCTAGGTAACCTACCACAAACTTGATGATCATCGCATGTGTGCCTGCATGCGCCCGGCTCCTTCACGAAGCCCGGTTACAGTTTCGCATTCCTGGGCAGTGCCCTACTCATTGGCTCCAGGTGCCGGCGCTGGAGCCGCAGCGCCTGCTGGTGGGGGAGGACGAACTCGTGTTTGTGGTGTATGTCAGGGTTGTCCATTCACCAAGGCCACGATACCTGGCCGTGGTGCAGGCGTATGGCTCCAATACCGAGCGCCGCCGCAGGCAGCATATTTACGGTGCACACATATGCAATTAGGAGCAGCATCAGACCTGGTGAGCTCACCATGGAGACGCTGCCATTCATTTTGCTTGTGCCGCCGACGCATGTGTTTGGGGACGGGGCATCCAAGGAGGTGTCCCTCAAGATCCGCACTGACATGATGTGATTCTTATATAAGTTTATCTGGACTTTGTTGAAACCAGAGTAGTTTACCAGGAGTTTGTTGAAACTGGAGTAGTAGTATGTGACTGGTAAGTGACGATGGCTTTTGGTTGGCATGCCAGGGTAAGGGCATCCGCAGCAACCAGTACTCTTTTGTTGCATCTAGTATTCTTGTAAGTTGCACTCAACATAACTGCTATGTATAGTTGTTGGATCACTGATGTTTAGACATGCCTATTCATGTGATTGTTTTTTTTTGAAACGAGACAAAAGAATTTGCATTTCCATGAATTAAGAGAGAAGGTTTGTAGCAGATCCCAACCAAGGGCAAGAAATAAAAAGGTCATCACTCTCACGACATAACAAAACCAAAGTGTTTAGCGCCCGCTAGCACCCACAAATTGATTTCTTCTTTAATTTTGGGCACAATGATCGTGGAGGGTGTCATGATGTTGCGGAAGACCCTCACACTTCTTTCCTTCCAGAGCTCCTGGGAGATCAACATCAGCATGGAGGACATGGCCTTCCTTGAATGACCTCCAGCTTTAGACACATCAACCCACCACTCGTCAACGCTACCCATCGTGCTCCATTCCCGGGGTTTGACATCCGGTAGGCCAATCCAATCAACAATGTCACAGCAAAATCTCACCAATAAGCGGCAGTGATAGAAGAGATGTGTCGACCTCTCCTGAACTTGCTTATAGAGAGGGCAAAGGCCACAATTGGGCCATCCTCGGCGGTGTATCTGTAGTCCAAACTATGTTCTGGATCACAAGGCACGCAAAGATTTTACATCTTGGGGCTGCTCGAATTCTCCAGACAACGTCATATATAGGTGAAATCGTGTTATGCATGTTCATGCAAAGTTGCAGGCATTGCCCTCGCAAAGGCTGAGATTGCTACTTTATTAGTGAGGAAAACTGCACCCTGAAGCTATAGATGTTCAACGAGCTTCAACTTGTATAGGAGATGTAGCCCTGTCATATGATGCTGAAAAAGTTTTGCCTCCATCTTTTGACATTTCCGTTTTACCTGTATATGAATTCTAAGTTCTTCTCTAGATGTTGGGCTCCTATCTTCAACTTTTTAACTTCTCCATGTTGCATCTATGACGTTTCCGATTCTTGATTTTAGGTCAGTTTCCTCGTAGAGAAGCAATTCAGGATAGCGTGTGTTTGCATCGTAAACCTCGACACAACCTATAAAGCACAAACGGTTGAACTATTCGATGGGGATGAGAATAACCTTGTACAAACATAAAATCAACATCCCAACAAGCAGCAAAATCGACATGAACTCAAAGCCAAGCAAGAATACAGGAAAATCCACCCCAACCAAGAAACATCTGAGACCACTAGTCGAGTACAAAAACATGACTCACTGCGAAACCACTTGTCAATGCACCGAACACGCCGAGCTATTGCCGAAGAGGGCCGCGTGCCGTCTCACTCCGGGCCATGGAGTGACTATCCTGCTTGTGGACAGAGAGGACCGAGAATGATAACAGACATTATTTTCCACCAGCTAATCGTTCGACCTTAGGCCGGGGTGATCTACCATGAAGCAAAGTTTCTCCTCCAACTTGTCTTTATTGCTTTCAATATCTATTGCCCTAGAGTATGTCATCACCCAGCGCATGAGCTGACAACTTAGATGCGGGAGCCCTTGTGTGAGTGCTAGACTTTAGGCCACCAAACCTTTCACTTGATGTAACATGTGTTGCGACCACCGACTTGGTCGGTCCGTCGTAATTTGGAACGCAAATTGTTCCAACAAATAAATAGGAACCCGTCGCAAGCTTGGGTGGCACATGCAAATGCCCAGGGTAACCTTTTATGCACACTAGTAGAATGCCCGTCGGTTGCCACGGGCATTTTCAACAAATTTACTGGTTGTATATATAATCATTAGGCATGTTAAATTTCAGCTTGACATAGACAGTGGGTCTAAATTTTAAGCCTTACAAAAATAATCACTCTAAACTCTATACTTAATCTGAAGAAAACTTGCTTAGTTATTCTGATAATCTTGCTTATACAATTATGATAGTTAGGATAATCACCTAGGTGTTTTTATTTTTGAAATGAAAATAACAACAACAACAACAACAACAACAACAACAACAACAACAACAACAACAACAACAACAACAACAACAACAACAACAACAACAACAACAACAACAACAATCACGAGGCCCTTAAGAAATCACGACATGATCTTGAATCTGATCTATTACAAGATATATCCTTTCTAATATTCATATCTAGTGGATAAAACTCCTACCCATCAATATACATATAATATGAACAACAATATTTTTCTGCATTTGCTAAATAATCATGGAAACAAAAGATGAATTGGGGCATCATGGTCCAATAGTATATATACACGATGGATGCGACGAAGCTGGCGAAGAACATCAAGATGGTTCCAACGTAGGATCTGTCTAGATTGTAAGGGAGTTTCATGGGCCTGAATCGCCCGTTTCTTTGTCAGCCACACCTAATAGAAGCAGCATACATGGCTATGATGTTTTCAAGAACCTTAGCTTGAACAATTAGAGGAGAATGTAGCACCTGACAACAACGTAACTGCACGAGAAAGAGCTTACTACTGCCCCCACTCACAAATTGCAAATCATGGCAATCGAAATGGGAGACTTAAAATGCCGACGTAATATTTCGAACCTTTGAGAAGCTCTATGGTAAAAAAGGTGAAAAGATGAAGTTGTAGTCAGTTCATTGTTAGACTCATTAACAATAACAAAGCTGGGTAAAAGGAGAGGCTACCTATAGTCCCCATGTCTGTCTGATTTACGTGAACAAAGGCTACATAAGGAAATATACCAACCCAAAACCTATGTGCACGAGCTTGTACATAGTTTCTGAAAATGTAGAGCAGAAAGAAAAGCAGATTGTGAGATAACAATCAACCTTTCATTCTTAATTTGCATAGGTTCTCCATTGCATAGGTAACTAAACCAAGAAGTTCATATCGAAAAATTCTCTACGAAACCAAATCATTGTGGTAGCTTAATTTCACTTTATAATTACAAGATTGATCAGCTAAGAGATGATTTTGAGTTAGCTTGTACTCTTTCTTAGAGAATTCCTCCATGAAAATCGAATCAATCATCAATCAAAAAATGAAACAAGAGAGCAGGATTATTTAGATGGCCAGCAAAGCTTACTTGGTCAATGAGAAGCAACATAAGAACTATAGAGGGATGGGAAAAAGACCATATCTGAATCGTTTAACTCGTCCTGCGCTTGTTCTTCACGTCAAATTTTTTGATGCACCACTGATTCTGAAGACACCTCCATAGACATAGTCCTGGTCCACGGGGCAAGATCTAAATACCAACATCCATCGGTTCAACCTGTTGGTTGTGATACTTGTGACATGGACATGGGGCCTATGTGCATGGTTGAATGGAGTGGCCATTGCCATTGTCAGCCCGATCCCGACGTGGGCTACGGCATGGACCTACCTGAGGGCATCCCGCGTGCGACAATGCCGAGGGCATGCCTTTACCCGGCGCTGATGCTCATGTCCCTACGGCGGCGTGTCACCTGCTCCCTAGCCATGGCCTCTGCTCCTCCGCTTCCCCATGCCTGCCTCCGCATCGAAGTCTCTATCCATCGTCGTAGGACCGACACTCCGGGAATCACGTGATGCGAGGAACCCTAGTGAATAGATCGACGGGCGGCGAAAGGATCCGAGATGGCGTGTAGGGCGTGGTTCCCATCCTTGTAGCGAATAAATCGAGGGCAGCCCCGGTCGTTAGGTTTTTTCTCTTGAGAGGGAGCCTCGCTCCATGGTTCGTGCAGGGGTTTTTTTGTGTGAGGGAGCATCGCTACATGGTCTTTGTCCGGTTTTGTTTTCGTGTGAGGCGACTCAATACGTGGCGGTCAACCGATTTTTTCGTGCGAGGAGGAATTTTTAGGTGCGAGGGGATCGATACGTGCGAGGTGGGAGGATATACGAAAAAACGTGGAACGCACACTATCAAGTTGCCCATGCGAGATTTGTTTGTCATGATTTAGATATTATTTTCCTTGAAATACTTTATTTGTTTCCTAAAAATATGGTATTTGTTTCTTAAAATAAGTTGCACTAATGAGAGGGATCGGAGATCCTCAAAAAAAATTGAGAGGGATCGCTTGATTTGTATAAGTTAGGTAAGGTATATTAAAACTGTTATTTGTTTCCTGAAAATATATTCATTGTTTCCTAAAATAAATTGCACTAATAAGATGGATCGGTCGATTTGGATAAGTTAGGAAAGTCAAATTAAAATCTGTATTTGTTTACTAAAAACATGTTATTTGTTTCCTAAAACAAATTACACTAATAAGAGGAATCGATTGATTTGGGTAACTTAAGAAAGTAGATCCACGATTTGTCATACGTTAGGAAAGTGCTGATTTGTAATGAAAGAGTGGAGAGAAAAATAAACCGATGGACTAGGGTGGGAGGGATGGTGGGAGGAGAGACGGAAAAAACCTGTCGATGGTGGGAGGAGACGAAATTAAACCGGTTGAAAAAAAACTAAATGTTATTCTACCAAGTGAGCAATTAGGAGTAGAGATAAGGTTGGCAGTTCTTTTTTTAGTTCTTTTTAGTTTATTTTTCATAGAAAACTGACACCCTTGGAACCAAATCAGAGGGCTCTGAGACGTTCGCCAGGAATTGCTCCCTGGGAATTTCGACCAGATAAGATTTCCCAAAATAAAAAAAATCATGTACATTTGCTTTTAATTTAATCCCCTCCTAACCCAATTTTTTTAAAATCCTCTAGCTATACTTGGGCTCACTTTTATTAATTTGGACTAGAAAAGTGCAAAAGGCTTTTTTTAACAAAAAAGAAGTCCTGGGGTATATGGAGAACGGAAACAAATCATATCTCCCACGACAACCGCTGCTGCTAAAAAATCGCAGAGCTCGACGGGACGGGACGGAGACTGGATTCAGAAGCAGCGAGCGGGAGCGGGCGATCTCGATCGACCCATCGTCCATCCATCCATCATGGACAAGGTGAATACCTCACACGCATTGCCCTCTCTGATCTCTGCCCAGCATATCATCCTGCAACCGCCGCCGCGATTCACCGCGTGCAGAGCTGAATGGGGTTCGTCGGTTGCCCGCTAGCTTTAGGAGGAGGGTGGCGGGGCGGTGGCCTGACGGGGATGCGGAAGACGAGGCGTTGCCGGCACCTCCGCTCACAACTGGTGGCGAGTGGCAGCGTTAGCCGGAGGTTTAGGGTTTGGGGAAAACTGAGTGATGCCCCGATTCAAAGCGGTTTTGCAAATAATGGTACCGCAAGAATGCTGATTTCTATGGTCTGACTCTCACCCAAGATAATCCTTATTTTCCAATTGGGCATTTTGGCGTCCCTTATCCTGTATCAACCTTTGAAAATGGACCTTGAAATCTCTGAAAGTTCGATCATACCTTTTTGTTTTGTTTTTTGATTCACTGCCTTAGCCATTTTGTCCGTTACTAATCAATAACTTTGCATTTGGCCGTGAGCAATCTGCAGAAGACTGGTGCGGAAAGGGCCTCAGCTGAGGAGAACTGCTCCAGGAAGAAGGCTAAGGTAACCTCTGAGAGCGAGGCTGCGGTGTCGAAGATCACTCTCACCGTAGACCCCAAGCTGCTGGAGTGCTCCGGTTGTTGCAGCCCGTTGGTTCCACCAATTTTTCAGGTAAAAGAACCCGGCACTGCAACCTAATATTCCCTTGTTGAATACTTGCTCCATTCCATTCTAGTAAAGTCTCAACTCTGCAACTGAACTCCGTGTTACGAGCTATTGACGTTTGGAAACATGTGGCTAGTCTGGATTTCACGAACTATCACGACTACTATTTGACGTTTTGTTGCTGATGTGTTGCTTTATTGTTTCTGATGGTTCACCTGTAGCTTATCTTGCATCAGTTATATACGGTGTCCTTGTAAGTATGCTGCTCGTAGAATTCTAAATTCTTCTTATTCTGATTTTACTAGAATTGGTTGAATGCTGCCAGTAGGGAAATTAAGAAATTAGAAGATGTGGGCATATTGGTCACACCACATTCCATTATGTGTTTGACGTTCCCTAGATCATTTGGGTATTACGTTCTCCCATCCTGTGCCATGCCAATTGCCATGACCAAACATTGATGATGTATCGTCAATCTTAGTTTCTCTGAATCACTGAGCGAACCCAGATTCAACAAACTGTTAATGCCATGAAAGTCATATATATGTGCAGTAACAGAGGTTGAGCCGAATGTTTGGAAAGCCATTATCAAGTGGTACATGAACTCTACATGTGTGAACTGAAGATTCTGTGCTTTGCATCACAGTTACTGTAGATCCACTGGTGTGTTGTGTTTGTGCACTTGTCCTGTTTCAGTTACACCTGTATGTTCCTGTTTCTTTCTTTTTGTCTACAGTGCACAAATGGCCACATCACATGCTCAAAGTGTTGCGCCGATCTGAAGCACAGTAGTTGCGGCTTGTGTGGCTTGGAGCGCACCAGCTGCCACGCCTGGGGGCGCATCCTCGGCGGCCTGACCATGCCATGCCCGTTCAAGGAGCACGGGTGCACCGAGACGATCCGGTTCACGGAGAAGCTGGCACATGAAGAGTCCTGCCTCCACGCCCCATGCCACTGCCCCATCGCTGGCTGCCGCCCGTACCACGGCCGGTCCCTGCGCGAGCACATCAACTTGGAGCATGCTACAATCCAGTACACCCGCATCACAGCCGGCAGCCTCTCCCCCCTGAGCATGCGCAACGACGACCCAGCCCGCCTGGTGTCCCTCGGCAGGAGGGCAGTGTTTCTCCTCGTGGTCAACCGGAGCATCCCGTCCGGGCGCACACTATCGGTCATCCACCTCATGAGCAACCCGATCGAGAAGGAGGACTTCAAGTACAAGATCGAAGTGCGTACGCGGATCGGCGTTCTCTCTCTGTCCGGCAGCGAGACACCGAGCGTCGGGCGGCTGAGGGGGGCGTACCAGGCGGGTGCGTCGCTGTTCGTCTCGGACGCCGTGTGGTCTCCCCAGGATTCTCCCCTGTACCTAGAGCTGAAATGAATATAGAGAAGCTGTATGCCGTGCAGTTGGAAAGCTTATACTCAAAATATGGTAGTAGAATTCTGAGACTTCATGATATGTTTGTGCCCTTGTCAGCTGTGTCAATGTGGTTCCTGGTTAGTATATTATCCATTTTGCTTGTCGAAGTTGGGTAATTGGATAATATTTTTATAATTTTTCTGGAAGTGGAATGAAAGCAAGGATGATTTTACATAGAATACCCTGCTGTAATGCCTTGTTTGGTCTTGTAAAGTTGTAAGCTTGGAGCAACATCGAGACACGGATGTAGCCGAGGGTTCCATTGAGCCTTTGACAAGGACTAAATAGTAAATAGTGACTGGATCGCATCTGGGCCGTTGGAGCACAGGGGCACCGACGACGGCCATTGGATAACTGAAGAATGTAGACACCTGTTCTGAAATTAACGAACACTTGCAGCTTTTTTGCAGCAGCTAGGTGCTAGCACCCCATCCGAACCGCCATTTGAATCTCTCGAATCCGGTAACACTTGAACTTACCTAGTGAATTTATTTGATAGGTAACCTCCCTTAAAAAAAAAGTTTGTCAGGTAATCTGACCTTGATACGCCATCTCTTGCTATCGGTTTATATGTGAATATTTCTCCAATTATGAGTAGTTGCATGTCTCACGTTTTTGCCACATTGTGTCAAAAATCAGTAGGCAGTCTAATAACAATCCATCCCTTAATGTATCTCCATACATGAAGGAGAGCAACAACAAAATGAAGGCTCCTATTTTAGAAGCAGAGCAACCTCTCTGCATTTTTTGTATGTACTTTATTTATTTAATGCAATCCTGCAAACCCGGGGCTGCATCCGCAGAGACTTACAAAATATCATACCCAGCAAAAGCAAGAACCAGCCATCCGGGCAGCAACATGATGAACACTTCCACTAGATTTTGGTTTTTTTAGTTTTCTGGTTTTCAGATGGATTTTGTTTTTTGAGGATTTTTTGGGTTTTCGCCTGGTTTTCCTTGCGGTTTATAGCAAATTTTTCTTTTGTGAAGCATAACTGTGCTTTCTGAAAAACAAATTGTGCTTCGACGAGAAAACATAGATCTGCTTCTCGTGGAAGCACATAATTTCGAAAAAAAAAATGTTTTCATGATAAGCACATTTTTGCTTCTCGTGGAAGCACATATTTGCTTCGGCGAGAAGCATACCTATGTTTATCAGATAAAAAAAGTGTGCTTCTAAAAAAGGGTAAATAAAGGAGAAAACTGCAACCGTGCTTTCGGGCTTCAGTTTTTTCTTTCTTTTTTTCGCTATCATCAAATATTTTCGGTTTTGTTTTATACCAGATTTGTTTTTTTTTCTGGTTATCTCTGGGAAAGAAGTTCATTGAAACCCATTAATTTCATAGTTTCTACGTGTCTTTGCTGCAAACTCTTTCATTCATCCCTTATAACCTGCAGGTGTCAAGTACTTGATTGGCCTATGTCCTGGCCCTACTGGATCAGCCGCACACTCACAAAATATTCTGGTAGCCTCTTGATCCCACTGAGCCTTCACCTTTGTAACCCACATCTACATAAACAATTCACAGCAATGGGCAGAACTAATTCAAACCAAGGAGCAGCAGTAAGTGAGGGAGTCCTGGACTAAGGGGTCCTCGGGCCGTTGGCCTATCTCTTAATAGGCCGGCTTGATGGGGCGCTCTCTGACTATCAAAGGAAGGGCCGGATACGCCACGACCCCGTGTTCTAGAAGGAAATCTCGAAGGCGCGTCGTGTACTCCAAGTCAAGATAAGGAAATCGGCATCTCCATCCCCGACAAGAGACATATCATGTGTAAACCCTAGGTACCCCCGGTGTCTATATAAACCAGGAGGGTTTTAGATTGTGGGGCGGAGAAACTCATCTAGGGTTTTAGCTATTTGATCTCGAGGTAGATCAACTATGTAACCTTCATACACATCAATGTAATCGAGCAGGACGTAGGGTTTTACCTCCATAGGAGGGCCTGAACCTGGGTAAACATCGTCTTCATCGTCCCCTGTTACCATCAATCCTAGACTCATAGCTCGGGACCCCCTACCCGAGATCCGCCGGTTTTGACACCGACATTGGCGCTTTCATTGAGAGTTCCGTTGTGATCGCCAAAGGAATTGATGGCTCGCGTTGTCATTAACAAAGAAGTCTGTAACATGGACTCCTTTGTCCCTGGACAGATCTTCGCTTTCGGCAGCATTATGCTGCACGCTGACCCGACCGGTCATCTTGGCTGGATCGGGAGTTTCTCCCCTGATCAAGAGGTCGGATTCGGGGACATAGAGTATTCCATAGACTCTCGGGGTGATCTTTCGCTCATCGGGCTCGCAATCTCAGCTGACGCGCTCGGGGACTCCAAGTCCTTAACCTCTGATTTCGCTTTCGACCCCGCCCAAGGGACCAACCCCGGCGATGATCTGGCTTTTAGTCCGGATCCGTCCATAGCACCGGATGGTCGGGGACCAGCTCCTGCCGAACACACTCCTTGTGCGGACACATCGGAGGTTAACTTCGAAAGCTCTGAGCAGATTGACCCTATCGAGCTCTCGACACTCAACAAGGCTCTATATTGGATCGTATCGATGAAAATTACTGACGACCCAACCCCGATCCACGTTCAGATCGGTCTTAAGGCGGGTCAAGAGGAATTTTTCATCCCACCCACCACCCACTTAGTAGCCACTATTGAAGACTTAACCGATATGTTGGACTACGCCTCCGAGGAGGCAGGAGACATGGATGAATAGGATTGCGCTCCCGCCCCCATCAACGCCGGGCGATGGACTGCCACCTCCACCTACGACATCTACATGGTGGATACTCCAGCCGGTAAGGGCGAGCACACACCCTAAAACTATGGCGATAAATCGGGTGAAGTGTCGTCAAGGCACCGGAAACTGCGCAAACGATCAAAGGTAAAAAAGGAAGGGAAGCTATTGCTGGCACCGGGGAAAACGATACCCCGGAAGACCTCGGTGATCCCGATATCCCCAAGAAGCCGCTAGAGGATCAGGAGAGGCCGGAAGATCAGAGCGACCTCAAGGACCCAAACGATTCCGACGATGACAACTACCTTCCCCTGTAGAGGAGGAGGATAGCCTGGAAGCCAAAGACTTCACCGTCTCCGAAATCCTTGAGGATCAGGAACGGTTTAGGCAACAACTTATAGCCACTGCCCGAAGCCTGAAGGCAAAAGAACGACAACTTAAGGCTGAACAAAATACCCTCAATGATAGATGCACGAGGGTCCTATCAGACGAGGAAGGGTACGGTATCGGACTATTGGACCAACCCAAAAGTTATCCACGCCGACGACTGTTGCCGCAGTTCGACGACGAGGTCCCTAATACACCGTCTCCCAAGCACACTCCATACGACCAGTCGGACCGCCCTCCCAGAGGACGAGATAGGACGGCTGGCGACGCCAGTTATAGGCCAGCGATACCCCGCAGAAGGGGAAAATAACCAATAGAGCCTGAGGACAGGTACGACCTGTGACACGACCTGGATTATAGAACAGGCCGCACGAGATCCATCTATGGGTCCAATGGGCACTCCCCCAATAGACGGGACGGGTACCAGCCTTGGCTTGACCGCAACAACAGAGGTCGGGAACAAAACCGGGCTAGATCACGCGCCGACTACCGGCGTGACATATCCCGGGTCAGAGGCAATGCCCACCCACTGTGCTTCACTGATGAGGTGATGCAGCATCAGTTCTCGGAAGGGTTTAAACCCGTGAACATAGAGCATACGACGGAATAACTGACCCAACAGTGTGAATCGAGGATTTCCTCCTCCACATTCATATGGCACGTGGAGGTGATCTTCACGCCATCAAGTATCTGCCCTAAAACTTAAGGGGACAGCTCGGCACTAGCTACACAGCCTCCCCGAAAACTCTATCGAGAGTTGGAAGGATCTCGAGGACGCTTTCCAATCTAACTTCCAGGGCACTTATGTATGGTCGTCGCACTCCTCCGACCTAAGCAATGTCGTCCAGAAGGCAGGCGAATCGGCTCGACAATTTTGGAATCGGTTCTTGACCAAGAAGAACCAGACTATCGATTGCCCAGACACCGAGGCAATAGCCTCCTTCTGGCACAATATTCGGGACAAATGACTGGCTCGCCAGCTCGTTCAGGACAAGCCTAGGACCATGTCCGCCCTTGCATCACTCATGACCTGCTTTTGTGTGGGCGAGGACTAGTCTCAGCCGATCATTAATGGGAAGAAGAACTCACCCCGCAACCCGAAGACTCTGATCACGTGAAGCTGCTAGTGTTGTGACCCTTGGCATTGGGGGCTAGTTCAGGGGCTACTGAGGGAGTCCTGGACTAAGGGGTCCTCGGGCCGCTGGCCTATTGATGTCTACTACGCAACCTTCTTGTTGTAGACTCATGTTGGGCCTCCAAGCGCAGAGGTTCGTAGGACAATAGAAAATTGTCCTCAAGTGGATGACCTAAGGTTTATCAATCCGTGGGAGGCGTAGGATGAAGATGGTCTCTCTCTAACAACTCTGCAACCAAATAACAAAGAGTCTCTTGTGTCCCCAACACACCCAATACAATGGTAAATTGTATAGGTGCACTAGTTCGGCAAAGAGATGGTGATATAAGTGTAATATGGATGGTAGATATAGGTTTTTGTAATCTGAAAATATAAAAACAGCAAGGTAAAAGTGAGCACAAACGGTATTGCAATGCTTAGAAACAAGGCATAGGTTTCATACTTTCACTAGTGCAAGTTCTCTCAACAATACTGACATAGTTGAATCGTACTCACGTGCGACAAAGAGTTCACTCCAAAGTCACAAATAGCGGAGAACAAATGAAGAAATCATTGTAGGGTATGAAACCACCTCAAAGTTATCTTTTCCCATCAATCTTATGAGCTATCCCTATAAGTGTCACGAACAGCCCTAGAGTTCGTACTAAAATAACACCTTCATATACACATCAACCAAAAACCTAATGTCAACTAGATACTCCAATGTCACCATGAGTACCCATGGGCTTGATTATATGATATGCATCACACAATTTCAGATTCATCATGTTCAATCCAACACAAAGAACTTCAAAGAGTGCCCCAAAGTTTCTACCGAAGAGTCAAGACGAAAACATGTGCCAACCCCTATGCATAGATTCCCAAGGTCACGGAACCCGCAAGTTAATCACCAAAACATACATCAAGTGGATCAATAGAACATCCCATTGTCACCACGGATATCCCATCGCAAGACATACATCAAGTGTTCTCAAATCCTTTAAAGACTCAATCCGATTAGAAAACTTCAAAGAGAAAACTCAATTCATCACAAGAACATAGAGAGGGGAAAACTCCATATGATTCATCTATATTAATAAAGCTCGCGGTACATCAAGATCATGTCATCTCAAGAACACGAGAGAGAGAGAGAGATCAAACACATATCTACTGGTACATACCCTCAGCCCCGAGGGTGAACAACTCCCTCCTCGTCATGGAGACCGACGGGATGATGCAGATGGCCTCCGGTGATGGTTTCCCCCTCCGGCAGGGTGCTGGAATGGGCTCCCGATTGGTTTTTCATGGCTACAAATGCTTGCGGCGGCAGAACTCCCGATGTAGGTTTCTTTCTGGGGGTTACTGGATTTATAGAAGTACTTGGCATTGGAATCACGTCAAGGGGACTCCCGAGGAGCCCACAAGCCAGGTGGTGTGCCCTGGTGTCTTGTGGCTGCCTCGGGACTCCTCTCCGGTATCTTTTTGCTCCAGTATTTTTTATATTTTCCAAAAATATTCTTCGTAAATTTTCAGCCCATTCTGCGAACTTTTATTTCTACACAAAAAACGACACAATTGTAGTTCTGCTGAAAATAGCGTCAGTCCAAGTTAGTTCTAATAAAATCATACCAAAATCATATAGAATTATTGTAAACATGGAATGAATACTTAATAAATTATAGATACGTTGGATACGTATCAGCATCCCCAAGCTTAATTCCTGCTCGTCCTCGAGTAGGTAAATGATAAAAAAAATAATTTATGAAATGTGAGTGCTAGCATAGTGCATAAATTTGATCAATGATAGTTTCAAACACTTTTTCTAGCATCATTATATATCATAAACAGTATCTCATCTCATAAAACTTCTCATGATGAAGTAACAAGCTATTCACATGCCAAAGTATAGACCATAAAGTTTCTTGAAAACTAACAAACTATGCTCTCAGTCACCAAACAACTGCAAATCATCTTATTTTCAGGAAGGGTCTATGTAAGAGTTTTGATTTAGAAAATTCCACATACTCAACTATCATATAGTCTTCCATGATTGCTAACACTCAAAGCATATTTTTAGAGCAAATGGCATCTGTCGGTGTCAAAACCTGCGGATCTCGGGTAGGGGGTCCCTAGCTGTGAGACTAGGATCCATGGTAACAGGGGACGAAGGAGACGATATTTACCCAGGTTCGGGCCCTCCTATGGAGGTAAAACCATACGTCCTACTTGATTATATTGATGGTATGAAGGTTACAGAGTTGATCTACCTCAAGATCAAATAGCTAAACCCTAGACGAGTTTCTCTCTCTGCCCTACAATCTAAAGCCCTCCAGCTTATATAGACGCCAAGGGTACCTAGGGTTTACACATGGTCGGATGCACCTCGAAGGGAAAAACATGCCTATCTACTATTAAAAGCATGGAGGACACACCACGACTCCTGAAGCTTCCTCCCTGGCAACGGGGCCTTTGATCATCCAATGCTCAGCCAGTGGCACATATAGTCCGGCCCATGAGAAACAAGTCAGCCATCCGAGGACCCCTTAAACCAGGACTCCCTCAGTAGCCCTCGGACTAGCCTCCAATGTAGAGGTATAATATCCGGACAATCTTGCGCGTCGAAGTCTTCGGCTTGCGAGGCGAGTCCCTCTATCCCTTCTTGTTCGGCAACCATCCTGTCATCGGCGAAATCCCAAGAGTTACGAAATTGCAGGGTCCATTGTAACAACTGTCAGCGCTTCTCAATCCTCGTGCGCCTAGGGGAGACGAGCAGTTCAACAGCTTTTTACAAGACTACCCCTCCCATAGAGTAGGCACCACCCATTTAAACAAATCGAATCGTGGTCTAGGACACGTCTTCTTCTTCCTCTCCTTCAGAAAGAAAATACCTTCAGCAAGAGATCACCACAATAGCATGGCGAGCACCCCCAGCTCTTCCTCGCTCCCTTACAGCTCCCGTCCCAGGGATTGGACAAGCTGCTTCATATCCCTCCTTCGACTACGCAACCTCGAGACCCAAGGGTATCTTCCTTCCTTGAATCTAGCGGTTACCCATGCCAGTCTGACTTCTTTCGATGGCGAAGCCTTCGCGGAAAACTTCCCCAATCCTCAAAAGGGAGAGCGGGTATGTTTTGTGCCCTTCCTCTTGTTGGGTCTTGGGTTCCCCATTCATCCATTCCTGAGGGGATTATTGGAGTTCTACGGGATCCAGCTCCATTATCTCACCCCAGGGTCCATTCTGCATATCTTAGGCTTCATCGCCCTTTGTGAGATGTTCCTGGGCTGCGAGGCACACTTTGAATTGTGGAGGAAGTACTTCTGCGTCGTCCCTCGCACTCGGGATAAGACAATTTTAGAGGTTGAAGGAGCCGAAATATGCCGCATAGCCAGGACGGGATATCCAGTGGGGACACCGAACGAGTCCGAAGAATGGTCTTCGTAATGGTTCTATAATGAGGATGTTCCCCTATTCGATCCAGCTCGGAGGGGTTTGCTCGAATACTCCGACGCCCCCTTGAAGAAAAGGTACAACTGGCGACCGAAGAGCTCATCCCAAGAGGACAGCGTTGAAGTGCAACGCTTGGCTGCCCATGTAAGGGTACTAGCCCATCACAAGTTGACCATGATAGATGGCATGGCCGCCGCCATCAGCCGGTGCATTCACCCTCTTCAGCAAAGAATACACCATTTGTGGTGTTACAATGGGACAAGAGACACCACTCACTCCCAACGGTTGGGCCCTGCCGATCAAACAACATTAGCCACCCTTGCCGACCTATACAAAGGGGAGAAAGAAGACTTTGTTTAGCTACCGACCAAGGAGGGATACTCAAGTCACAATCCCATCAAATGGGTGAGCCTTTCGACTCTATGACCCGAATTCGGGTTTTCAATTTGTCCCTTTTGACCGAAGCCTTTAACTTGTGTGAACAGGAATGGAGGAGTTTCGTCGAGACAGTTAATTGTCTGCCCCCAACCCGAGAACTATTCTCGTGACGACGATCCGGGTATTCATGACGACTCAGATCTGTCAGTTGAGTTCGAAGACGGGGTCTTCTACCAAGAGATCCTCGACCGTTCCAAGGTGGCTATCATAACCGATTACCCCGGATCATTTCCTTCCCCTACTAGGCAAGAAGAATAAAAATTTGTCCTGCAAAAGGCAAGTATCCTCCATCGACCCAAACAAGACGGCTCCAGCTCCCAAGCTTCGTCAGTCCGCACGACAAACATCGACTACGGCGGCAATGCCCGGACCGGGTAGCAATAGGGATCTATCAAGTGAGCCGGTCGTGGGGACAGGCCCGACCACTCGTTCAACTCAAAGGTACATTGTTCGGCTGCTTAATTTATTATTACGATCGATAGAACCACACAAGAGATCTCCTGTCGAAATACTCAGGCAACGAGTTCAGCCATCTCCTGCCGAGGATGTTGCCACGGTGTCCGGCAATGCTCACAACTCCAGATCTTCTGCTCATGCTGAACCCACTGTGGAGGTCCCTGTGGTCAATCAGGCCCCTGAAGACTCTGGGGATGCAGTATCAGTTACTAAATCCGAGTTAGAGAGTGTGATGAATCACTCATGGCGATGAGAAGCCATGCGCCACCCGACATTCTCCGAACAAGAGTTCAATGCTCTACGCTTGGCTGACGCACATATCGGAGCTGCCCGAGTTGGATTCGGGGAAGCCATGAAACTGATATCGTCCATCCTGCAGGTGAGTGCTCAGCTATAAGAATCCAAACACACATGTAAATCAAGTAGCCCCCGAGCCTTGAATTGGTCGGAACGACCGAACTAAGGGTCTACGTATTGTTATTCTGCTGATGCAGGCCTCAGGGCAGCAAAACAAGCAATTAACCAAGGAATTGGAGGCGAGCCAAACACAGGTGGAAACCGTGAAGGTCGAACTTGACCAAGTGAAGAATGTCACCCAGGAGGCGCATGGTAAGTATATCCAGTCTGCCGATCTAAGTATATAATCCCGTGCTGAGGCGAGGGTACTTTGTAGTAGGTGAGTCTATCGGGAAGGTGCAAAAGGATTTAGATGCAGCGCGAGAATCTCAGAGGTATGCTGAGTCCCAGCATGAGTCCGACTACCTTTCGTTGCAACGAAACCTTGAGGAGAGGAAACGCCTCCAGGCGGAAAACAAGCAACAGGCCGAAGAAATTGAGAGCTTCAAGACTCAATTAGCCCAGGCCCAAGAAGAGAACCAGAAGTTACAGAGGGGCATGTTCAGTAAGCGTGATTCTAACATCTGACAGTACTTATTATTATGAAGCGTAATGGACATGCATTGACTCATGTATAGGTCTCCTAACCGGGCGGTCCGAAGAAGAGATCAGATCCTACCGGGGAAGCCTTCTGAAGGAACTCTCCGCCGTTCATGAGCAGACTCGAAAGGCTATGAGGAGTGATAAAAGCGCTATGGCATGCCGAGCATCCTCCGGAAGGGATGGCCGAACTCGTTGATCGGTTCAAGGGAGCACGGAGTCGGTTCGAGTTATGAAAGACATTGGCCTGCCGGGAGGGAGCATGAGAGGCGTGGGCAATGATCAAGACACGGTATCCGGGACTTAATCCCGAGCATATAGCTCGGGTTGGGCCAGCAGGGCCTGATGGGCAAGAAATTCCGCTTCACTTGGTGTACGACCAGGTGATGCCAGTCGAGGAAGATTGCTCCCAGGATGCCTTAATAGACAATCTCGACCATCAGCCAGATGCATGATTGTATGTAACTATGTAATTAATAATCAAAAAATCGCTCCGCCTGTGTTGTAAACTTTGTCTTAACCGTCCATCGGCTTCGACCTCCCGCGCTAAGAGCTTGGGAGTGTTCCTTGAAATATTGCTCGGGAAGAGTGAATTATGTTCGAGGAACCAGACAATCTGGCCATTTGGTGCGAACAAACAAAAAGCACACAGGGAGATATGTTATATTACTGCTTAGCATAAGAAACATCTTCCAAATAAAATAGTACCTCTATCAGTACCTTCCTTCATGCTACTACGTAAATCGTAGGTAGTAAGGCCGTATACTTCTAGTATGCGACTAATGGCTTTAGCGAGGAAAGAAGCCCGAGTAATGGTGATAACAACCATAATTTTATTTGTTGTTCCCGTTGTTGGGGAACGTTGCATGGGAAACAAAAAAATTCCTACGCACACGAAGATCTATCCATGGTGATGAGCATCTACGAGAGGGAGAGTGGATCTACATACCCTTGTAGATCGCTAAGCGGGAAGAGTTAAGAAACGCAGTTGGTGTAGTCGAATGTCTTCACGATCCAAATCGCCGTGCATCCCGCGATCCAATCACGATCCATCCCGCGATCCAATCATGATCCGTCGCACGAACTTGATCACGATCCGTCTCACGAACTTGATCACGATCCTTCCGATCTAGCACCGAACGAACGGCACCTCCGCGTTCAGCACACGTACAGCTAGATGACGATCTCCACTGTCTTGATCCAGCAAGAAGGAGTGGAGAGGAAGAAGAGTTCTCCGGCAGATTGACGGCGCTCCGGCGATGGTGGTGGAGCAATTCCGGCAGGGCTTTGCCTAAGCACTGCAGAAAACCGATCTAGAGGAGAAACTATGCACTGGAGGAACGGGTAGCACGTGACTAAATATCTCGTGCAAAAACCCTCAATACCACCAGTATATATAGGAGGAGAGGAGGAGAGGATGAAGCTTGGCCTCCAAGCCTTCTAGGCTTCGGCCGAACTAGGACAGGAGGAGTCCACCTCCTCCACTCCTGGTAGGATTAGGATTCATCCTTTTTTTTCCTTTTTGCCTTTTTCCACCTTTTTCCTTTTGGGTTTTCTTCCCCAGCCACATGGGCCTTGTGTGGGAGTTTCCACCAGCCCACTAAGGGCTGATATTCACTCTCCCACAGCCCATGAAGCCTCTTGGGTCGAAATACCCCTCCCGGAGGTCTCCCGGTACACTACCGGCACTCCCGGTAAACTACCGATAAGCCCGGAACTTTTCCGGCGACCAAAACAAGACTTCCTATATATGAATCTTTACCTCCGGACCATTCCGGAGCTCCTCATGATGTCCAGGATCTCATCCGGGACTCCGAAAAAACTTCGGTCACCACCATACATAACTCTATACTACCGAAACGTCACCAAACCTTAAGTGTGCAGACCCTGCGGGTTCGAGAACTATGTAGACATGAACGAGACACCTCTACGGTCAATAACCAATGGCAGGACCTGGATGTCCACATTGGTTCATACATATTCTATGAAGATCTTTATCGGTCGAACCTCTATGTCAAGGATTCAGTTAATCCCGTATGATGTTCCCTTTGTTCTTTGGTATGTTACTTGCCCGAGATTCGATCGTTGGTATCTCCATACCTAGTTCAACCTCGTTACTGGCAAGTATCTTTACTCGTTCCTTAATACAAGATCCCGTGACCAACACTTAGTCACATTCCTTGCAAGGCTTATTGTGATGTTATATTACCGAGTGGGCCCTGAGATACCTTTTCTGTCACACGGAGTAACAAATCCCAGTCTTGATCCATGCCAACCCAACAGACACCCTCAGAGATACCTGTAGAGCACCTTTATACTCACCCAGTTCCGTTGCGACGTTTGATACACACAAGGTACTCCTCCGATATCTATGAGTTGCATGATCTCATGGGCATAGGAACATATACTTGACATGCAGAAAACAGTAGCAATAAACTGACACGATCATAAGCTACGTTTGTAGTTTGGGTCTTGTCCATCACATCATTCTCCTAATGATGTGATCCCATTATGAAATGACATCTCATGTCTATGGCTAGGAAACCTTAACCATCTTTCAATCAACGAGCTAGTTCACTAGAGGCATACTAGGGACATTGTGTTTGTCTATGTATCCACACATGTATCTATGTTTCCAATTAATACAATTATAGCATGGATAATAAACAATTATCATGAACAAGGAAATACAATAGTAAACACTTTATTTATTGCCTCTAGGGCATATTTCCAACAGTCTCCCACTTGCACTAGAGTCAATAATCTAGTTCACATCACTATGTGATCTACATTGTAATGAATCGAACACCCATGCAGTTCTGGTGTTGATCATGTTTAGCCCTTGGAAGAGGTTTAGTCAACGGGTCTGCAACATTCAGATCCGTGTGCACTTTGCAAATATTTATGTCTTTCTCCAAGATGTAATCACGGATGGAGTTGAAGCGTCGCTTTATGTGTCTAGTCCTCTTGTGAAACCTTGGTTCCTTGGCCAGAGCAATGGCACCAGTGTTGTCACAGAACAGGTTCATTGGATTCAGTGCACTGGGCACTACTCCAAGATCTGTCATGAACTGCTTCATCCAGACACCTTCCTTCGCCGCCTCCGAGGCTGCGATGTATTCCGCTTCGCACGTAGAATCAGCTACCACGCTTTGCTTGGAACTGCACCAGCTTACCGCTCCCCCGTTAAGAATAAATACGTATCCGGTTTGCGACTTAGAGTCGTCCGGATCAGTGTCAAAGCTTGCATCGACTTAACCCTTTACGACGAGCTCTTCATCACCTCCATAAACGAGAAACATTTCCTTAGTCCTTTTCAGGTACTTAAGGATATTCTTGACCGCTTGCTAGTGCTCCATTCCAGGATCACTTTGAAACCTTCCGACCATACTTATGGCAAGGCTGACATCGGGTCTTGTGCACAGCATTGCATACATGATAGAGCCTATGGCTGAAGCATGGGGGATGACACTCATCTTTTCTCTATCTTCTTCAGTTATTGGGCATTGAGTCTTACTCAACTTCACACCTTGTAATACAGGCAAGAACCCCTTCTTGGACTATTCCATTTTGAACTTCTTCACAACTTTATCAAGGTATGTGCTTTGTGAAAGTGTTATTAAGCGTCTCGATCTATCTCTATAGATCTTAATGCCTAATATGAAAGTAGCTTCTCCTAGGTTCTTCATTGAGAAACTCTTGTTCAAATATTCCTTCACGCTTTCCAGCATTTCTATATTGTTTCCAATCAACAATATGTCATCCACATATAATACTAGAAACGCTATAGAGCTCCCACTCACTTTCTTGTAAATACAAGCTTCTCCGTAAACTTGTATAAACTCAAACGCTTTGATCACCTCATCAAAGCGCTTATTCCAACTCCGAGATGCTTGCACCAGTCCATAAATGGATCGCTGGAGTTTGCAAACTTTGTCGGCATTCTCTGGATCGACAAAACCTTCGGGTTGCATCATATACAACTCTTCCTCAAGGAAACCGTTGAGGAACGCTGTTTTTCCATCCATCTGCCAAATTTCATAGTCGAAATAGGCAGTTATTGCTAACATGATTCTGACAGACTTAAGCGTCGCTACGGGTGAGAAAGTCTCATCGTAGTCAACTCCTTGAACTTGTGAAAAACCCTTTGCCACAAGTCGAGCTTTATAGACGGTGACATTACTGTCCGCGTCTGTTTTCTTCTTAAAGATCCATTTATTCTGAATGGCCTTTCGCCCTTCAGGTAATACTTCCAAAGTCCATACTTTGTTTTCATACACGGATCCCATCTCGGATTGCATGGACTCTAACCATTTCTCGGAATCCGGGCCCATAACTCCTCCTCCATAGCTCGTAGGTTCATTGTTTTCCAACAACATGACCTCCAAGACAGGGTTGTCGTACCACTCAGGGGTAGTACGCAGCCTTGTCGACCTACGAGGTTCAATAGCTGCTTGATCTGAAGCTTCATGATCATCATCATTAACTTCCTTTTCTACCGTCGTAGGTTCCACAGAAACATCTTTCTGCACTGCGCTACTTTTTGGTTGAAGTAAAGGTTCAATAACCTCATCAAGCTCTATTTTCCTCCCACTCAATTCTTTCGAGAGAAACTCTTTCTCAAGAAATGTTGCGTTTTTAGCGACAAACACTTTGCCTTCGGATCTGAGATAGAAGGTATACCCGACTGTCTCTTTCGGGTATCCTATGAAGACGCATTTCTCCGCTTTGGGTTCCAGCTTTTCAGGCTGAAGCTTTTTGACATAAGCATCACATCCCCAAACTTTAAGAAACGACAACTTTGGCTTCTTGCCAAACCACAGTTCATATGGCATCGTCTCAATGGATTTTGATGGTGCCCTATTTATAGTGAATGCAGCTGTCTCTAATGCATAACCCCAAAACGATAGTGGCAAATCAGCAAGAGACATCATAGAACGCACCATATCTAATAAGGTTCGATTACGACGTTCGGACACACCATTAAGTTGTGGTGTTCCGGGCAGTGTCAACTGTGAAACAATTCCACACTGTCTTAAGTGACTGCCAAACTCATAACTCAGATATTCACCTCCTCGATCAGATCGCAGGAACTTAATCTTCTTGTTACGATGATTCTCAACTTCACTCTGAAATTGCTTGAACTTTTCAAATGTTTCAGACTTGTGTTTCATTAAGTAAATATACCCATATCTAATTAAGTCATCAGTGAAGGTGAGAAAATAACGATATCCACCATGCGCTGTAACATTCATTGGACTGCACACATCAGTGTGTATGATTTCCAATAAGTCACTCGTCCGTTCCATTGTTCCAGAGAACGGCGTTTTAGTCATCTTGCCCATGAGGCATGGTTCACATGTGTCAAGTGATTCAAAATCAAGTGACTTCAAAAGTCCATCAGCATGGAGCTTCCTCATGCGTTTTACACCAATATAACCTAAACGGCAGTGCCACAAGAAAGTGGTACTATCATTATCAATTTTACATCTTTTGGCATCAATGTTATGAACATGTGTGTCATCGCTATCAAGATTCAATATGAATAAACCCCTAACATTGGGTACATGACCATAAAAGATATTACTCATATAAATAGAACAACCTTTATTCTCTGATTTAAATGAGTAACCGTCTCGCAATAAACAAGATCCAGTATAATGTTCATGCTTAACGCAGGCACTAAATAACAATTATTCAAGTTCATCACTAATCCCGATGGTAATCGAAGAGAGAGCGTGCCGACGGCGATCACATCAACCTTGGAACCATTTCCCATGCGCATCGTCACTTCATCCTTTGCCAGCCTTCGTTTATTCCGTAGTTCCTGCTTTGAGTTGCAAATGTGAGCAACCGAACCGGTATCAAATACCCAGGCACTCCTACGAGAGCTAGTAAGGTACACATCAATAACATGTATATCATACATACCTTGTTTGTCGTTGGCCGCCTTCTTGTCAGCCAGGTACTTGGGACAGTTCCGCTTCCAGTGACCAGTTCCTTTGCAATGAAAGCACTCAGTTTCTGGCTTGGGTCCTTGCTTGGGCTTCTTTGCAGGAGTAGCAACTGCTTTGCCATCCTTCTTGGTTTTACCCTTCTTGCCCTTGCCCTTGACTTTGCCATTTTTCTTGAAACTAGTGGTTTTATTGACCATCAACACTTGATGTTCTTTCTGGATTTCAGACTCAGCGACTTTTAGCATCGCAAACAGCTCGGCGACTGACTTGTTCATCCCGTGCATGTTATAGTTCATCACAAAGCTCTTGTAACTAGCTGGCAGTGATTGAAGAACTTTGTCAGTGATCGCCTCTGGCGGAAGGGCAATTCCCAACTCCGCTAGACGAGTTGAATACCCAGACATTTTGAGTATATGTTCACTGATAGACCCGTTCTCCTCCATCTTGCAAGCATAGAACTTATCGGATGTTTCATACCTCTCGATCCGGGCATTCTTCTGAAAGATAAACTTCAACTCCTGGAACATCTCATATGCTCCATGACGTTCAAAACATCTTTGAAGTCCCGGTTCTAAGCCATACAATATTGCACACTGAACTATTGAGTAATCTCCAGTACGTGCCTCCCAAGCGTTCCTAACGTCTTCGGAGGTCATGTCTTCTGGTTGGTCACCAAGCGGTGCATCAAGGACATATGATTTCTGGGAAGCCATGAGGATAATCCTCAGATTACGGGCCTAGTCAACAAAGTTACTTCCATCATCTTTCAGTTTAGCTTTCTCTAGGAACGCATTAAAATTCATGGGTGCTACTGCGCGAGCCAGTGATCTACAACATAAATATGCAAAGTTCACTTAGACTATTGTTCAAGATAATGAGTTTAGTTAATCAAATTACTAAAGCTCCCACACAAATTGACATCCCTCAGGTCATCTGAGTGTCACATGATCCAAATCCACCAACTCAAGTCCGATCATCACGTGAGTTGAGGTGGCTTCAATGGTGAACATCATTATGTTGATCATATCTACTATATGACTCATGTTCGACCTTTCGGTCTCTTGTGTTCCGAGGCCATGTCTGTACATGCTAGGCTCGTCAAGTTTAACCCGAGTGTTATGTGCGTGCAACACTGGCTTGCACCCGTTGTATGTGAACGTAGAGTCTATCACACCCGGTCATCACGTGGTGTCTCAACACGACGAACTTTCGCAATGGTGCACACTCGGGGAGAACACAATTTTATCTTGAAATTTAAGTGAGGGATCACCTTATAATGCTACCGTCGTACTAAGCATAACAAGGTGCATAAAATGATTAACATCACATGCAATTCATAAGTGACATGATATGGCCATAAACTTGTGCTTTAGATCTCCATCTTGAAAGCACCGGCATGATCTTCATCGTCACCGGCACGACACCATGATCTCCATCAACATGTCACCATCGAGGTTGTCACGCCCTGCATGCTTCTACTACTATTGCTACCATTTAGCGATAAGGTAAAGCATTACATAGCGCTTAATGATTGACACGCAGGTCATACAACAATTAAAGACAACTCTATGGCTCTTGTCGGTTGCCGTACTCATCGACATGCAAGTCGTGAAATTCTATACATCACATGATCATCTCATACATCACATATATCACATCATGTAATTGGCCATATCACATCACAACATACCCTGCAAAAACAAGTTAGATGTCCTCTAATTGTTGTTGCATGTTTTACGTGGCTGCTACGGGTTTCTAGCAAGAACGATTCTCACCTACGTATAAACCACAACGGTGATACATAATTTGCTTTTCAACCTTCTCAAGGACCGCCTTTGTCGAATCCGATCCAACTAAAGTGAGAGAAACTGCCACCCGCAAGCCATCTAGGCAACAAGTTGCGTCGAGGGAACCAGTCTCTCGTAAGCGTACGAGTAATGTTGGTCCGGGCCGCTTCATCTCACAATACCGCTGAACCAAAATCCGACCAAGGGAGGAAGCAATCTAAGCATCAACACCCACAAACCTTTTGTGTTCTACTCGAGATCTCATCTACACATAGACCTAGCTCATGATGCCACTGTTGGGGAACGTTGCATGGGAAACAAAAAATTTCCTACGCACACGAAGATCTACCCATGGTGATGAGCATCTATGAGAGGGAGAGTGGATCTACATACCCTTGTAGATCGCTAAGCGGGAAACGTTAATAAACGCGGTTGGTGTAGTCGAACGTCTTCACGATCCAAATCGTCGTGCGTCCCGCGATCCAATCACGATCCGTCCCGCGATTCAATCACGATCCGTCCCACGAACTTGATCACGATCCGTCTCACGAACTTGATCACAATCCTTCCGATCTAGCACCGAACGGACGACACCTCCGCGTTTAGTACACGTACAGCTTGATAACGATCTCCACTGTCTTGATCCAGCAAGAAGGAGTGGAGAGGAAGAAGAGTTCTCCGGCAGCCTGATGGCGCTCCGGCGATGGTGGTGGAGCAATTCCGGCAGGGCTTCACATAAGCACTGCAGAAAACCGATCTAGAGGAGAAACTATGCACTGGAGGAACGGGTAGCACGTGGCTGAAAATCTCGTGCAAAAACCCTCAATACCACCAGCATATATAGGAGGAGAGGAGGAGAGGAGGCATATTGGCCTCCAAGCCTTCTAGGCTTCGGCCGAACTAGGAGAGGAGGAGTCCACCTCCTCCACTCCTAGTAGGATTAGGATTCATCCTTTTTTTTTCCTTTTTAACTTTTTCCACCTTTTTCCTTTTGGGTTTTCTTCTCCAGCCACATGGGCCTTGTGTGGGAGTTTCCACCAGCCCACTAAGGGCTGATATTCACTCTCCCACAGCCCATGAAGCCTCTTGGGTCGAAATACCCCTCCCGGAGGTCTCCCGGTACACTACCGGCACTCCCGGTACACTACCGATAAGCCCGGAACTTTTCCGTCGACCAAAACAGGACTTCCTATATATGAATCTTTACCTCCGGACCATTCCGGAGCTCTTCGTGACGTCCAGGATCTCATCCGGGACTCCGAACAAAATTCGGTCACCACCATACATAACTCTATACTACCGAAACGTCACCAAACCTTAAGTGTGCAAACCCTGCGGGTTCGAGAACTATGTAGACATGACCGAGAGACCTCTACGGTCAATAACCAATGGCAGGACGTGGATGTCCACATTGGTTCCTACCTATTCTACGAAGATCATTATCGGTCGAACCTCTATGTCAAGGATTCAGTTAATCCCGTATGATGTTCCCTTTGTTCTTCGGTATGTTACTTGCCCGAGATTTGATCGTCGGTATCTCCATACCTAGTTCAACCTCGTTACTGGCAAGTCTCTTTACTCGTTCCGTAATACAAGATCCCGTGACCAACACTTAGTCACATTGCTTGCAAGGCTTATTGTGATGTTGTATTACCGAGTGGGCCCTGAGATACCTCTCCGTCACATGGAGTAACAAATCCCAGTCTTGATCCATGCCAACTCAACAGACACCCTCGGAGACACCTGTAGAGCACCTTTATAGTCACCCAGTTACGTTACGACTTTTGATACACACAAGGTACTCCTCCGATATCTGTGAGTTGCATGATTTCATGGTCATAGGAACATATACTTGACATGCAGAAAACAGTAGCAATAAACTGACACGATCATATGCTACGTTTGTAGTTTGGGTCTTGTCCATCACATCATTCTCCTAATGATGTGATCCCGTTATCAAATGACATCTCATGTCCATGGCTAGGAAACCTTAACCATCTTTCAATCAACGAGCTAGTTCACTAGAGGCATACTAGGGACATTATGTTTGTCTATGTATCCACACATGTATCTATGTTTCCAATTAATACAATTATAGCATGGATAATAAACAATTATCATGAACAAGGAAATACAATAATAAACACTTTATTTATTGCCTCTAGGGCATATTTCCAACACCCGTCGTAGCCGACAAATTTTCTGCTAAAGATAGATATCTTTTGGCTTCACCCGTCTGAGGTACGTATACGGATGACCCGGTCGTAACAATCGCTGAGGTGCTCCCTTTACCCTCTAGCCGAACAATCGGGAACGTAGAGAGTAAGCACAGGAGCTAGGCAACCCATCTTGGCAAAAATCTTAGTTCGAATTGATGCATATAATGGCTTAAAAATTGACCAGGGAAACATGCATACATAATAAATGTGAATATATGCTTAGAGTATACAATCATTGGCTTCAGGAAGAAGCCCCCAGGTGTTGTGTTCGGATTTAACAGTTAAGGATGTATGCCGAAAATCTTAATACAAGATCGGTTGAACGAAACATGGACTTGGGAAGAAAAGAAGAAGCCCAATCCTGCCGAAAATCAAGGTGGGAGGGAAAGGAAAAAATAAAGAAAAGGGAAAGAAAAGGAGGTAAAGAGTAAAGTGTATGACGACACCGGTCTATCCATAGAAGCGCCGAAGACGAGCTGCGTTCCATGGGTTTGGTTCAAGGCAGTCATCTGATGGGTTTCGAGGACGGTAAGCCCCTCTCGCGAGTACTTCATCAATTATGAAGGGACCCTCCCATTTGGGGTTGAGTTTATGCTTCTGCTTCTTCGGGGGCCGTAAGACAAGTTCACCCACATTATACACTTTTTCCCTGACCTCCCTACTCTGGTAGCATCGGGTCTGCTGTTGATAAAAAGTAGAACGATCCCGGGCTATGTCACGCTCTCCTTCAAATGCATCCAGGTCGTCCTGCCGACCTAACTTGGCCTCCTTTTCCTCGTACATGCGCACCCTTGGTGAATAGTGAATAATGTCACAGGGGAGGACTGCTTCTTCCCCATAGACCATGAAGAACAGTGTGTATCCCGTTGATCTGTTCGGGATGGTGCACTGGCCCCACAGAACGGAGTCAAGCTCCTCTACCCAATGATAGTCGGACTCATGCAGAGATCAGACCAAACGTGGTTTAATGCCACTCATGATGAGGTCGTTTGCTCGTTCGACTTATCCATTGGTCTGCGGGTGATACACCGATGCGTAATCGAGCTTGATGCCCATTTTTGCGCACCAGTCTTTGACCTCTTGGGTTGTGAAGTTGGATCCATTGTCCGTTATTATATTGTGCGGGACGCCGTAATGGTGTATCACGTCGGATATAAAGTCGATTACTGGTCCGGACTTGGCTAATTTGACAGGTTTTTCCTCTATCCATTTGGTGAATTTGTCAATCATGACTAGTAGGTATTTATTCTTCTTGGTCCCCCCTTTAAGGGGTCCGGCCATATCCAGCCCCCAGACCGCAAGGGCCAGGTAATCGAAATAGTCCGAAGATCTGTTGGGGGCATGTGACTTTGGTTTGCAAAAAGTTGACACCCCACACAGTGCTTGACAAGTGACTGGGTGTCCGCTCGAGTAGTGGGCCAGAAGAAATCGGCCCGAAAGGCCTTGCTAACTAAGGCCCTTGCCGCGGCATGATGGACGCCCATCCCTGTGTGGACTTCGGCTAAGCGGTGTCGTCCTTCTTCCTCAGATATGTGTCGTTGTAGTACTCCGGTGGTGCTTTTATTGTATAACTCACCTGATGGACTTTATAGGCTTTGGATCGCCGAATTATGTGTCGCGCCTCCGTTTGATCGTTGGGGAGTTCTTTGCGAAGAAGGTAGGAAAGGAAGGGCTCGGTCCATGGCGCGATTACTGCCATGGCTTTATGAGCCGAGGGCATTTCATCCATTATGGAGCCATCGATGATTTGGTCGTCTGGTTTGTTTACAGGGGAACAACCTCTTCCGCGCTGGTGAGACCGGCACCCTAATTATCGTCCTGCCAAACCACTAACGGCTTAAAGAGACGTTCCAGGAAAGTGTTTTTTGGTACAGGGTCGCGTTTGGCCCCCATGCGAGCCAGTATGTCGGCGGCCTGCTTGTTGTCTCTAGCAACATGGTGAAATTCTAGCCCCTCGAACCGTGTGGATATCTTAAGGACAGTGTTTCTGTATGTCGCCATCTTCGGGTTTTTGGCATCGAATTCGCCGTTGATTTGGGAGATGGCCAAGTTGGAGTCTCCCTGTACCTCCAACCGTTGTATGGCCATTGATGCTGCCATCAGAAGACCATGCAAGAGTGCTTCGTATTCGGCTGCATTGTTGGAATCGGCATACATGATCTGCAACACGTATCCAACGTTGTCTCTTGTGGGGTATGTGAGAATAACTCTAGTCCCTAGTCCGGCCAAAGTTTTGGATCCATCGAAGTACATCCTCTAATGGCAGTATGTACTATATTCCCTGGGAAAACTCAATTCATCACAAGAAGATAAAGAGGGGAAAACTCCATATGATTTATCTATATTAATAAAGCTCGCGATACATCAAGATCGTGTCATCTTAAGAACACGAGAGAAAGAGATCAAACACATAGCTACTTGTACATGCCCTTAGCCCCGAGGGTGAACTACTCCCTCCTCGTCATGGAGACTGCCGGGATGATGAAGATGGCCTTCGGTGATGGTTTCCCCCTCCGGCGAGGTGCCGGAACGGGCTCCCGATTGGTTTTTCGTGGCTACAGAGGCTTGCGGCGGCGAAACTCCCGATCTAGGTTTCTTTTTGGGTGGTTACTGGATTTATAAGAGCACTTGGCATTGGAATCACGTCAAGGGGACTCCCAAAGGGCCCACAACCCAGGGGGTGCGCCCTAGGGGGCGCGCCCTGGTGGCTTGTGGCTGCCTCAGGACTCCTCTCCGGTATCTTTTTGCTCTAGTAATTTTTATATTTTCCCAAAATATTCTCCGTAAATTTTCAGCCCATTCCGAGAACTTTTATTTCTGCACAAAAAACGACACCACGGTAGTTCTGCTGAAAACAACGTCAGTTCGGGTTAGTTCTAATAAAATCATACCAAAATCATATAGAATTATTATAAACATGGCATGAATACTTCATAAATTATAGATACGTTGAAGATGTATCACATATCTCTAAATAGTCCGGTTTGATGGGCCACTCTCTGGCTATTGAAGGAAGGGCCGGATACGCCACAACCCCGTGTTCTAGAAGAAAATCTCGAAGGCGCGTCGTGTACTTCAAGTCAAGATAAGGAAATCGGCATCTCCATCCCCGGCAAGAGACCTATCACGTGTAAACCCTAGGTACCCCGGTGTCTATATAAACCGGAAGGGTTTTAGATTGTGGGATAGAGAAACTCATCTAGGGTTTTAGCTATTCGGTCTCGAGGTAGATCAACTCTGTAACCTTCATACACATCAATAATCGAGCAGGACGTAGGGTTTTACCTTCATAGGAGTCCTGAACCTGGGTAAACATCGTCTCCTTCGTCCCCTGTTACCATCGACCATAGACTCACAGCTCGGGACCCCCTACCCGAGATCCGCCGGTTTTGACACCAACAGTAAGTATTTGAGAACATTTTCTAAAATTTCAGGAATACTTTTGAATTCACGAACATTCTTTCAAATTCATGAACATTTTTAATACGTGAACTTTTTAAAAAAATATCACATTTTGGATTTCCCGAACTGTTTCTTAAAATCAATGAACACTTTTTGAATCCACAAACATATTTTAAATCCACGAATATTTTATGATTTCCTGAATATTTTTTAAAATCATGAACATTTTTTCAATCCATGAACATTTTAAGTTTTTTAAAATTCGCCTTCCTTATTTTAAATAGAAAATTATAATTAGAAAAATAAAACGAAATGGAAAAAGCAGGGGGCGTCTCACCACGCACATATCCCAGCGCAAAAAGGTTCACCATGAAGCGGGGCGTGCGCGCACGGCGCCAAATAGGCGCTCACGGTTAAGAATAGGTAAAATCCAACATGGGCCGTAGTGCAACTCCAATAGCTTCCTGAATAACGCCCCATAAACGTGGTTTTACGGGATGATCATAAATTTGTGAGAAGTATTTGTGGTCACTTTTCTCATTTCTCATAAACATCATCCCATAAAGTTTTTTATTTTTTCTATTTTCCATGAAGAAAAAAGTCTAGCTAATAGACTAGGGCACGCTAGGCAATGACATGGGTGGGTGGCGGTGAGGCACGATGGCGAGAGCGTGGCGGTGCGAAATCATTAGTTAGCGAGTACACCTTCTAACCATTAATTCGATGGTTGCGACAAGCGGTGCACTGCATGCGTTTCACTTGTCGCAACCCGAGAGTTTCCCTTTCTTTTAGATCCGCATTTTAAAAACGTTTTATCTCCTAAACCGTGCGTCCAAATTTCGAACCGTTTTTACCGTCGGCTTTCTCACGTCGAGATTTACAAAACTATATCCCATGTTGATAGGTTTTGACGAACTTTTTTTCACGAAAAAAAAACGGATGAAAAAAACCGAACGAAAAAACCATGCCTCACGCGATAGAAAAAAAACAGAAAACGCGTTTTTTCCCTTTCCGAGATGCACGGGCCGTGCCTCTCGCAAAGGCAAAACCGTGCCTCTCGTGGAAGCAAAACCGTGCCTCTCGCGGAAAAAAGAAAGAGCAAAAAACGCACATTTTTCCTTTCGGGAGAGGCACGGCCGTGCCTCTCGCGATAGCAAAACCGTGCCTATCGTGAAAGCAAAACCGTGCCTCTTGCGGAAAAAAGCAGAAAACGCATTTTTTTTCCTTTCGGGAGCCGTGCCTCTCACGATAGCAAAACCGTGACTCTCGCGAAAGCAAAACTGCGTCTCTCGTGAAAAAAGAGAGTAAAAAACACGTTTTTTCCCTTTCGGAAGTGCCTCTCGCGATATCAAAACCATGCCTTTCGCGGAAGCAAAACCGTGTCTCTCACAGAAAAACACGTTTTTTTTAAGAAAACGCATTTTTTCTTTTTTTGTATTTTTTTTCGTCCAAAAGCTACGAAAGACCGGAAAATCGTAACACCAAAATAATCCGGAAAAAAACCAATTCAAAAAGGCGAAAACGCATGCGGAAAAAAAAATAAACAAAATCCGAAAGAAACACTCAAAACGCGACACGTGATGACGACCAAGAACAAACCAAGTGGCGACGTGTGGGAACAATCCCTGGAAGGGAGCCCTCGCTAACTAATTGCTCTCATCAGAGGTGCACTTGAACTTCTTCTTTTTTATGTGGCAACAGGCCTTAACCGTTGGCGACGACGGGCTAGCGACCAGAGGTGTGCAGGCCCAGTTGACCGCGCCGGCCTTTTGCCGATTTGAATCCGAAGCCGAGACGGTACCGTGTCCTCCTTCCTCCTTGCTCCGTGTACCATGAGATGTATCGTGTATAACGAGGACGGGCCGGCCGGAATCTGGGGACTGATTCATCCGTCCTCCCTGCTTCTGCTTCCGGAAGATGGCTCTCAACGATGGCCTCGCCAGGTTCAGGCTGCAGCAGGAGAGGAACCAGGCGGCTCTCTCCGCCATCGCCGCCGCCAGAACCTCTTCATCATCACCATCCACCAAGCGTCCCAGCAGCAACCCGCCGCTCCAACTCCAAGGCCGGCGGCCAAACCATCGCCGCCAGTGCCTGCCGCCAGACTCTCCGACGACGCGGCGCGGCTAAAAGAGACGAGGAAGTTGGCCGCCGGAACACAGATCAGATTCTCCGACGACATCGCGCGCCTACAGAAGATCAACCAAGTGAGGACGTCCGCCGCCGGAAAACAGGTCAGAGACGTCATCGCGCTGCTCGAGAGGACGAGGGAAGCCCTCACGGCGCGTCAGGTCAACGAGAAACCTTCGTCGACGTCGCCGGCAACGGCTCCGTCGCCGAGCGCCTGAGGGACAACCCCAAGGTGCGCTTCGACGGGGAGCGCTACTCGTACAGGCGCACGCACGGCATCAGCGGCAAAGACGAGCTGCTCTCGCTGATCACAAGCTTCCCCGACGGCCTCCCGGCGTCGGAGGTGGAGGGCGCGTATCCGTCCGTGATGGAGGACCTGCAGGCCCTGGAATCTTCAGGCGATATCTTTTTGCTGTCAGTCAAGAGAGACATGATTGCGTACCCGAACGACCCGAGGTCGAGGATGGAGGTGGACGCCGAGCTCAAGAAGATGTTCCACGAGGTCAAGCTGCCGGTAGACATGGAGGACATCGAGAAGGAGCTCCGGAAGAACGGCGAGAGGCCAGCCACCGACACGGCCAAGAGGCGTGCCGCAGAGCAGATCCACGGCCGGCAACCGGAGCCAGAGAAAGCCGGAAAGAAGCCTCGCGGGATCACCAGTAGGACCAAGCTCACGAACGCCCATCTCCCGGGACTCTTCGACCTGCCTGTAGATAAGGAATCAAAAGATTTCATCTGATAAAAGATGAGGTGGACCTGCCAGACAATATCAAGTGTAGAACTAATAGTAGTATTTTCTTCTGAGACCATGAAGTTTTTTCTTTTTTTGATAATTTCTGAGACCATGGACTTACTATCTACTTAAGATACAATCCAGTTTCAATGGTCCTAAAGCCTACAATGATTTCACGGGAAAAACTTGAGTACAAACGTGTCATTTAACTCTGAAAAATGTAGTTTGTGAATTGTGACATTCGTTTCAACGGTTTCAGGCAAAAAAAAAAGCCCGGAGAACAAACGGTGCACTGCAATCAGATAAAACATGACTACATTTCCAAAAACAGAGATCTATCAAACGAGGACAGCTGCCACACGTCCAAAAACAGAGACTTAGAAGTACTCACCTGTCAAAAGCAAAATCCTGATATAACAATTCAGGGAATGACAATGACAATGCCAGCCTGCATCTGAACTTGGATCCGTCAATGTGAGGCTGGACACAACAAACTGAGATGACACCTCCAAGGGGCACCAGCAAGTAATAAGTTCCCCATCTTCGCCAAACAGGACGGTTGGTCCCAGTTGGATGTGGAGTTGTGGACCTCGATCAACTTTCATGGTTTCCGCGACATCTTCTGCCATGTAGGAGCGATCATAGACTGGGAATGGCGCAGAAGTGGCACTTGTCAGGGAGCTTCTCATGGCAAGATGAACATATAGCATGCCCAACAGTGCATTGAGGAACGGAGATGAAACTGAAAATGTATCAATTGGTCAATATGCTGAAATATAAACAGCATGCATATTTACTTCTGATGCTGTTCTGACCAGACCTGATGGATTGTATATACGCCAGCAAAATGGTTGAAGCCAATTTTCGTACTTCAGAGTTAAGATTACAGCCGTTTCACATCCTCTCAGAAACTTCAGGATATTTTTATGCAAACCAGCCTATCTCCCGTACTGAAAAAATAGTAAATGTCAATACTTCCAGGAATACAGTAATATTTCCCTTGTTTATGGTTTCTGCACAATGATGAGCTTAACGCTGCAGTTGTCCATCTATATTCGATTTCTTGGCCAACCAGTGAATGCTAGAAAAACAGGATACTCCCCGTTTGGCGATCCAAACAATGATGAACAGAAAGATTTTAAAACTCATGTATGGACTGAAGGCAACATAAATTGCTCAAAAATTTACTGATTTATTGGGCATCTGGGCTAATGTTTGCGCCTGATCTTGCTCTAATTGTTCAGAGATGTCAACCTTGACTTGCAACTTGCCACTACAAAACCACAGGTCCAAAACCTGACACCAAAGTTCCATTCAAGGATCAAATCAATAACTGAGATTTTGCTCTAAAAAACTCAACAATTGAGTGGTTTTTGCCACTATGACAGAAATAAATTGGCACTGTCCTTCTTAAGGAGCTTGTGGGGTTTCAGTAGCACAACACGTACAGATGAACCAACAGGGACAGGGGGTACCTGGAAGATGGGAGGGTGCAGGGGATGGAAGCGGTTGGGGCAGTCGAGGATGCCAAGGTTCATGGTGACAACGTCGGCGATCGCCGCGACCTTCCTCATCTTACCGACGCCACCCTCCTCCAGTTCCTTCCCCTGCTGCTGCTGCTGCATTCCCATACCTTCCTCCCGGCAGAGAAAAGCACCCGAACTTACCGACAGGGAACAGCAGCATGGCCAGCTGCTGGATGGAAGAGCCTTTTCGTTGCCCTACCAGAATCGAGCCCCGTCTCTCTTCTCTCCCGCCGGAAGGAAGAGAGAGGACCAAGGGCTATGGGACTGAAGAAAAATTGTGTGAAACACACATGGGAGCAACTACACTGGTAGCAGGATAAAATCTTGTGTATATACTATATTCCAATTATTTGTAGAAACGCTACAAGTAATCTTGAAAATTCAAAAAAATTGTATCATACAACAGATTTGTTTCATATGGTACACAATGCTTCCACTCAAATTATGGGCCAGAGAGTTCAAAATTTGAGTCAGCATTGCGAATTAAAACAATGAAACCTGACCCTAATACGCCAAGCATTTACAACAGTTACACAGATATTCACAGTTCCACAGTGCTAAGGATGTGAGCATAAACCAGAAATGTGATTGGGTTTATGGTCATATATACTCATATATGTCACCAATGCCAACTGAACAAATCATGCTTTCATACAAAAATCTACACACAAATGGACATCTCATGGTACCTTGCAGTAAACAAGTTCAGAGTAAGTCAAACCTGTTTTCAATGCAAAAATTGTCATGTTCTCAGAAAGTCAGAATAGCGCGGTGTGCATGCATGAGATTTTTCGGTATCACAGGAGGAGCGCACCAAAATCCCCACATGAGCACCGACCGTCCTTGAACTTGTGAAGCCGTTTACTGTCCCGGACAACAATCTCTCTGTTTGCAAGTAATGAGAAGTATTTGATAGAGCTGTGGCAGTCCCTGCACATGGTGATGTTCTTGGTCACACGGACTGTCGCACCAGGAGGTGTTTTGAGCAGCCCCAGTGCAACAGCTAACCTCTCGCTGTGGTGCTTTATCAGTGAACCTGCAGCAGCAGCAGGCTTGTCGTCATCACCCTCCTTGCTGTCAGATAACAGCTCAGGAGCATTCTGGTATGGTTCGTAGCCTACGGCCTTAGCCTTTTCCAGCAAATTCTCCAACAGTTGATACAGCTCGGTAGCTTGAGGGTGGGTCATGTCATCAGCTCTGAAGAAAAACACCTTATCTCTGATTGCAATCCAGCTACGATCTCTGAGAACCCCGATATCTTCATGTTTGGCAAGTTTCCGCACCCTTGCGACGTCACGCCATCTACCAGTAGAAACGTACATGTTCAACAACAAGACGTATGTTTCAATCACTTTTGGCTTGAGCTCAAGGAGCCTGTCAGCCGCGTAGAAAGCAAGTTCCATGTTCCCGTGACTCCGACATCCAGCTACCAAACTGGACCAGATGGCCTCATTCGGCTGAAAACCTGTTCTTTTGATGAAGGAAAATGCATCATCCAGCCGGCCCAACCGCAAGAACATGTCAACCATGCACCCGTAATGGTCCACAAGAGGCTCTATATGATACTCATTCCGCATCATGTCAAAGTACCGCTCAGCCTCCTCGACTAAACCAGCATAGCTGCAGGCTGACAGCAAACTTACAAATGTGATTTCATTTGGTCTAGCGCCAGATAATATCATGTCCTCAAAGAGCTGTATCGCATCTTGGGATCGGCCATGCTGCGAGTACCCTGAAATCATAGAGGTCCATGTGACAGGTGTCCGTGTTGGCATCTCTACAAAGGCTTTGGTTGCACATTCAATGCATCCGCACTTGTTATACATGTTTACCAGTGCGCTGTTCACAACAACATCCGACAGGCATCCAGTCTTTATCGTCGTTGCATGGATTTGCTCACCCTGCTCCAAGGCCATCATGGCACTGCAGACTGACAGGATGCTTGAGAAGGTGAACAAATCTGGCTTCAGTTCAGACCTGACAAGATCACGGAATAATTTGAGTGCCTGGAAACCTCTTGAACGGGCATGGAGGTCATCCTTTGCCGAGTCCATGATTTGAGCATACCCCGAGATCATTGCATTCCACGTGATAATGCTGCTGCTGTCCATCTCTTCAAACAACCGCATAGCCTCGTCCGTTTCGCCCTTCCTGAGATAGAGGTACATTGTGGAGTTCTTCACCGGAAGGTTCGCTTCACACCCAACCTTGTAGCAGAAAGCCTGGACCTGCTTGCCCAGGCTCATATCCAGCCTCGCACCACACAAGCTCATGACGCTGGTCAATGTGAACTCATTCGGCATCACTCCTCCCTCAAGCATATCGAGAAACAACCCCAACCCAAGCTCCAGGTAGTTCTCGTCTTCGGCACAGGACGATATCATCGTCGTCCAGGTGATCACATTCTTGTCAGGGGTCCCCTTAAAGGCCCTCATGCCAGACTCCAAGTCCCCAGACTTGCAGTACATCCTGCAGAGTGAATTGCCCATGCTCGTGATCGTGTCAGCCCCATACTTAATCGAGTAGCCATGGACCTGCTGGCCCAGGTCAATCCTGCGTGCGGCAGAGCACGCGTTCAGCATGCCACCGAGCGTGTAATGCGACGGGTACCTCCCCAGCTCGAGCATCTCGACAAACACCTCCAGCGCCAGCGCCGGCTCAGAGTTGAGGGTGTGGCCTGTGATCAGCGCCGTCCAGGTGACCACGTTCTTCTCGGGCATTTCGTCGAACAGGCCGCGCGCGTCCCGGCTCGCCCCGCACCTCATGTACACGTTCACCAGGGACGTCGCCACGAACATGTCCGCGATGGTGCCCGTCTTCACCATGTGGCCGTGCAGGGCCCTGGCGGCGCCGAGGCCGCCGGTCTCGACGCACCGGTGCAGCAGGGGCACGTACATGGCCGACTGCACCGTCCGGCCGTCTCTCAGCATGCGCATTGCCTCCTGCGCGTCTAGCGGCCGAGGGGGGCTCTCGCTCTCCAGTCTGCCATTTTCCGGCGCTTGGGTGCTGCTCCTCTGATAAGAGGTGCCCTGCGAACATGGAGTTGTGGAAGAACAAGAATGAGTCCTCTCGTCACTGGTCCCTGCTGAAGCACTGGCAAATTTTCTTGGTCCGGAGAATGAGGGGAAGAAAACAGCCAACCTTGTCGAAGGCGGCGGAGGTCGGCGGAGGCTTGACAGCGACGACGGCTGGAGCTGGGACGGCAGTGGCGGCGCCGGAGACGGCGAGGGAGGGGATGGATGCCATTGGCGGGGTCTGGCAGGGGAGATGGCCAGCATCACTGGGTCTGTGAGAGCGAGGGAATCTTGTCGGGTCGAGTGTGCGGCAGCAAGATGAGATAAGGGCGCGGATGGACCAGGTTTATTTTAAGAGCAAACTCTAATCTATCCCAAAAAATCTCTAGTGCCCAAAAGACATGGCCATTTAAGTCTCACACAAACTCCTGAATGTACATATCCATATCGTTTTTCTATAAGCATCACTGAAAGACTGAACAAATATATGATTGTTTGGAAAATGATAAAGTTGTCACAGACGCCTACACAGTCGACCTGAACGTCTTCTTCCATTTGACGCACATCGCCGGAAGTCCTAAAATAAATTCAGAAAAATACGAACAATAATGTTAATTTCGAGACTTGAATTCTAGTGCGCAGTGGATACCACTATACTTCTAACCATCCAATTGTATGTTGGTTCGTCAAAAACATTGCGATTTAATAGCCCATCCCAATACCTATTTGGTGTCTATTTTTTCCGCGAACTAGAAAAAAATATCAGACTTCAATTTATTTTTGAGAAATATTCCACCTTATTGTTCACGGATAATCAAGAGAGAGTGTCTCCCGAATAAAAACCTGGGTTAAATGAAAAATGTAAGCTAGAGGACTCAGAGGATTTTTTTTTTGTATTCTGTTATATGTTTTTTCTCACTTTTGTTTATAATTTTAAATACTATAAATAAATGTATTATGTTTTTTACATAAACATATGTGAATAAAAATTAATCCGCCAATAAAACTTTATTAAATATGTATAAATAAAATGTTTCTCGTGTATACAACAAATGTACAACATGTGTGGAAAAGTTTATCATGTTTAAAAAATATTAATCAAGCATATGAAAAATGTTAAACAAGTATTTGAAAATGTTAATCAAGCATTTAAAAAAATTCTAAATGTTTATAGAAAAATGTTGACCATGTATTTAAAAATATCAAACTTGTATCTGAAAATGTTAATCAAGCATTTGAAAAAACTAAAAATGTGAATAGAAAAAATGTTGACCCTGTATTGACATCTTGTATTTGAAAAAAGTTATTCAATTATTTAAGTAATGTTTAAACTGGATATAGAAAAAAAATATTGACTAAGTACTCAAAAAAAATATTGATGCATTTGGAAAATGTTATATGTGTATACAAAAATGTTTCTCATGTATATGGAAAGATGTATACAAAAATATACAATTTGTGTGAAAAAAGCTGATCATGTATTTAGAAAATATTAGTCAAGTATTTGAAAACTTGTTAAAGAAGTATTGAAAATTTTAATCAATCATTTCAAAATGTTAACCATTTTTTTTTAAATCTGTATAGAAGAAATGTTACCCGTGTATTAAAATGTTAATCTTGTATTTGAAAAAATCATGCATTTGAAAATGTTAAAATGTGTATAGAAAGAATAATTACCATGTAATAAAAAAATAAGTTAATTTAATATATCATAAATGGTAATCAAGAATTTGAAAAATGTTTAAACTGTGTATAGAAACAATGATTACCATCTATTAGAAAAATATAAACTTGTGTATGAAAAATGTTAACATGTTTTAGATAAATGTGCTTTACGTATACCAAGAATATAGATGCTAAACCGATCGTGCAACTCTGGAAAGGAAGACAGACCGGTCAATCTGAAATTACATCTATCATTACGGAGATTGAAGAGCTAAGGGGGAATCTGGAGTTATTCCAGTTAAACTTCGTTGGTCGAGACGCCAACGAGGGAGCACATCTTTGTGCTAAGCAGGTGTCGGTGCTCGACACCCATGGAACCGCGAGGATCCCTTTGTCGTTCAGCGGGGAGGAGGTATGCGCAAAGAGTAGATCAATGAACGGCGCGAGGAGAGATTTTTACCCAGGTTCGGGCCGCTGAGAAGCGTAAAACCCTACTCCTGCTTTAGTATATTATGGGTGTTTTTAGGGTTCTGGCTACAGGAGCGCTATCAACAGCCGCTACACGCGTAAGCCAGAAGGTGGAAGAAAAAGTCCTCTCTCGTAACGCCTTGGGCCCCCTTTTATACGACTAAGAGGATCCCAACAGTGGCGTATAGTGTGTGCCCGAGGTGCACAGTGCTATAGTGTTATCGTACCTAACACTCATAGAGTGGAACAAATGCATTTAATGCCCCGTCAGGCGTCCCTGACCTTCTACGGGACGGGACAGGAGCCCGTCCCATCTGCACCGCTTAGCCTCTCCATCGCCAGCACCTCGACGTGTATCCTGGGGGTCGACACCTAGCCTTTGCGCTGGTCAGGGCTCCGCAGGCCTTGCTAGGTGCACTCCTTGCCGGGGCTCCGCAGGTCACCCCCGGCAAGATCTTGTCGGGGTTCCAGCCCTTGGCCTTCGGTCTTGTGCTTGTTGACTTGAATGTTCCTTTGACGTCTTCGCGCTTGCTTCCAGTAGTCCTCCGGCGGGCCTTGCCGTGGGTGTGGTTACAACTGTCCGTGCACAAGTAAGGAGTACTAATAGACCCGAACCTTAGTACACCGACAGGAGCCCTCGGGCCTGGGCCACACACGGCACGAGGCGTTGTTGGGCTAGGCCCAAACAGTGCATGGGCACGCGTGGCAGGAGTCGGCAGTTGCAATCATTCCTCTTACCACGCCTCCCCACGATGCGCGTTAAGTGCGCGAAGTGGGAGGCGTGCGTGGAGCGGCCGTAGTTATTCCAATTACTGCGTGAGGCCATTTCCGCCACACGCGCCGGATACATAGCAGGGAATCAGCAACGGGTGCCCGTGACTTAAAGTCCCGGCCGTGGCAGAAACTGCAGCGCCATGGATTGGAGGAATGGGGCGGCTACCTGTTCGCCCCGTGATCGTGGGCGCCGCTATTGGTGGAGATGGGTGGCGACTCTTGGAGCGAGGGAGAGCCAGTCCCCGTGCTTCTCCCTATAAATGGGGGGCAGCGAGGGCGAGGCTCGCCCATCCTTCTTCCTCATTGAGCGTAGACCTCCAAAGCCTGCCCTTCTACACCTTCTCGATCTTCAGTCGTAATCGCCCTTGGCCATGGCTGGGCGGTGAGGACGACCTCCGTCCTCCGCCCGTTCAGCAAGGGGTTCCCTTCAGGATCATGCCACCGCTTCAGCCATGGATGCGGAGGGTGGTTCGAGCGTGCGTGGCGGAAGGGGCGTGAGGGGTCGTGGTCGGCATGGAGGCCAAGGCCGAGGGAGGCGTAGCGCCGTTCCACCTCATCCTCCGACGCCAGACCCCCTCCTTGAAGAGACCCATGCTAAGGGGACGGCGCAGGAGTTCGTCCTCGAACTGCACGGTCCCCTTCAGAGCCATCTGCGCCTCCCTCACCCTTTTGCCAGGGCGATGGAGGTTGACAAGCTACCTGCCCTATGGTTGCGGGCACATGGTTGCTGTAATGGTGCCACGCGGGTGGACGTTGAGTACCCAGAGCATCACATCATGTTCCTTAGGCACGGTTGGAAAGCCTTCGCCCGCGCCCATAGCCTCCATGACGTGCGCGTCCTCCGCTTCAAGATGACGGAGGCCGACCTGCTCTCCGTCAAGATTTATGGGCGCTCGGGCGTCCGTCTCAGCTGCTTCGAAGAGAGCTTGAGCAGTGCTGGAAGTTCCTCCTCGAGCTACAACAATGAGGAGGACAGTGGTGAAGACGACGACGACGACGAGTCTGAGCTCCATGCCGTCAAGTCGGAATACAACGACCTGAGCTCCGGCTAGTCGTCGGCCACACCATCATCGCGAGCTCACGCCTCTCCCCCTCCTAGTGGAGCGACCTTGCCGGGGGCCCTTCTCCAGGGCGCTGCCTCATCTTCCAGCTAGATCCCTTGGCAGCCCCATGGACTTCGGCTTCGTCCTCCCTTCTGGATGCCCTGCCCTCCGCACAGTGCTGGTCCAAAAGGGGTCGGGTTGGGCTTCTACCAGGGGCCTCTCCCTATCCTTTTCTTCTTGTAATCTGCCCCTAGGGGAGAAAGTCAAATAAAGATGTACTTAGGAAAAGGCATTATCCCATGTAAGTTTCATTCCCTTTAAATGAATGCATTTTACTTATCTTGTCTGATTTTCCTCCATATGGTGTACTCCCTACGCTTTATCGGAAGCTTGTCGGCGTATGCAACACCGCCGCGAGCGCTTTGAGGAGCGGATCCTTAGCAGCCTGCTAGTGATGCCGCTGCCGGCAAGATATCTTGACATTTTTAGTGCAGCCTCTTAAAGTGTTGAGCGGACTCGAAACAGAGTAAGGGCACAACCAATCATGACAAGTTACCTTGACGTTTTCAGTGCAACCACTTAAACTGTTGAGCAAAGTCGAAGCAGAACAAGGGTGCAACCGATCACAGCAAGGTTTCCTCGCATGCAGGTTTTCCATACAAAAGTTAAAATCGTCCAAGTAAAAAAATAAACTCATAGTAAAAGTTTACTTAGAGTTTTGCAACTTAGCTTTTCGTTGTCGTACTCCTTTCCGCAAGGTGCCAACTTTGAACGTCACCCGTAGGTGTCCATACCATTACTCCCTCGGCAAACTCGCACGCGAAGGAACCTTCTATCCTTTAAGAAAAAGAAAGAAGAGAAAATAGAGGTATGGAACCTTGGTGGTTCATTAGCACTTGCCGGGAATAAGCGTAATGCAACATCTCAGATAAACATGCATGTAAAGAAACATGGGAATCGAAAAGAGTTGCAAGATGCCTGATCTTATTCAATTATGCATAGGATCTGCACCTGGCTTTGTACAAAGGATGACATGCCTTGCCAGCAAGACTTGTACAAAAGGTGGTTGCCGGGGGGTGGGGGCAGCAACTACGCCTTATGCATAGAACTTACGAAGATGTTCAATGTTCCAGGAGTTGATCACTCGGACGCCATCTTCGGTCTCTAGGAGGACTCTGCCAGGCCTGGTGACTGGTACTATCCGATAAGGGCCTTTCCTCTTTGGCGTCAACTTGTTTTAATTATTGGCCAACTAAACGCGCCGAAGAACAAGGTCACCTTCCTTAAGACTCCGGGCATGAACTTTGTGGCTATGGTAACGGTGCAAAGCTTGCTGGTAGCGTGCAGCTCGCACAACAGCCCAAAGACGATCTTCCTCAAGGAGCGTTATGTCGTCTTGCTGCAACTGTTCTTGCTCAAGCTCATCATAGGAGAGCACTCGAGGTGACCCGTATATGAGTTCTGTGGGGAGAACTGCCTCCGCCCCATACACCAGGGAGAAGGGTGTCAGGTCGGTGGGTCGATTTGGCATCGTTCTGATTGACCAAAGAACCGTCGGCAACTCATCAATCCAGCATCTTCCGCACTTGTGCAGCCTGTCAAAAGTTCTCGTCTTAAGTCCTCGCAGCACTTCAGCATTTGCCCTTTCCGCTTGGCCGTTGCTCCTTGGATGAGCGACATAAGCAAAGAAAATCTTGCCGCCAAGGTCTTGGACATATTGCATGAAGGCGCGGCTTATGAACTATGTGTTGTTATCGGTGATGACCCTGCTTGGTACACCAACGCAGCAAACTAGTCCTTTGAAGAACTTGATGGCTGATTGCACTGTCACCTTTCTCACTGCTTCCACTTCTAGCCACTTTGTGAACTTGTCAATTGCGACATACAAGTACTCAAAGCCCCCGGTAGCACGGGGAAAGGGGCCCAAGATGTCGAGCCCCCAGACCGAAAATGGCCAGGAAAGAGGGATTGTTTGAAGAGCTTGAGCTGGTTGATGTAGCTTCTTCAAATGGAACTGGCATGCTTCACACTTAGTTACTAGTGCAGTTGTATCCTGGAGAGCAGTGGGCCAAAAGAAACCTTGCCGGAAGGCCTTCCTGGCAAGAGCTCTTGATTTTATGTGGGAGCCACATATGCCTCCATGTATCTCTGCCAACAGCTACAGTCCATCCTCCTGAGAAACGCACTTCAATTCCACACCGTTCGTTCTCTTTCTATACAGGACGTCATCCAAAAACTGGTACATACTAGACTGACGGGCTACTTTCTCCGCTTCTTCCTGTTCCTCTTGGAGTTCTCTTGTTTGAAGGAACTGAACTATGTGTTGTGCCCATGATAGAGCCTGAGGCTCGATGACAAGGACTTAAGGCATGTCTTCTACCACGGGGGAGCTTGTCTCTACGACAAGGGCTTGAGGCCCTGACGGAGCCTGCTGCCCCCAGCAAGATTGGTGTTGATCCCGGCAACTTCTTTGTCGGCAGGTCCCATGGGCTCTGCCAGGAAGTACTGGCCAGAATCCAACTTCCTTCTCTTATTCTGCTTTGCCGGCGGTGATACGGATGGCTGAGTCACTTGGAGCACAAAGGTCCCTAGTTACACAGGTAACTTGAGGGAAGCGCGCTTCGACAGCTCGTTAGCAACACTATTCTCTGCACGAGGAATGTGCTTTGTTTGCGGACCGTCAAAGCGCTCCTCCAACTTCCTCACTTCATCTATGTAAGCTTCCATCAACGGACTCTGATAATCCTTGTTAACTTGCTTGAAGACAAGCTATGAATCTCCTCTGACAATAAGCTTCTTGATCCCAAGGTCTACAACGATCCTGAGGCCGGCAAGCAGCCCCTCATATTCTGCAGTGTTGTTTGTCGACTTCTCCCAGGGAAAGTGCATCTGAATTACATACTTGAGGTGCTCTCCGGTGGGTGCAACAAGCAGCATGCCAGCGCCGGCTCCGTGCAGGGAGAAAGCCCCATCAAAATACATAACCCATTCTTGACTTGTTTGCTTGTCGGGGATGGTCATTTCTTGGATCTCTTCGTCTGGCGTTGGAGTCCATTGTGTAATGAATTCTGCCAAAGCTCTACTCTGCATGGTTGAAGTGTTTTCAAACTTGAGGCCAAAGCTTGACAACTCCAAAGCCCACTCCACAATCCTGTCGGTCGCGTCTGGGTTTCGCAAAATCCGTTGCAGCGAGTGACAACGGTAATCTCATGTGCTTGGAAATAATGGTGTAGTTTCCTGGAGGCCATGAGGAGTCCAAAAAGTAACTCTTGCACACCATAGTACCTTCACCTGGCCCCTTGCAAAAGGGAGCTGACAAAGTACACTGGACACGACACCATCTTCTTCTTCTATGTAGCTTCATTCATCTGCATAGGTCCTGACTTGTCGGCACCAGACCTTGCCGGGGAAGATCCCGGTTCGTTGCTTGGTGGTCCCGCTTCTATAGATGCTTCTTCATCGGCTTCTCTCTGTGCCACCAACTCAGCACTAGCCACTTGATTCATTGCTGCCAAGTATGGCAATGACGGCTCTTGTGGTCTAGGCGTGACTAGTATTGGCAGAGAGGAGAGGTACTTCTTCAAATCCTACAGCATTGCCTCCGCTTCCGGAGTCCACTTCATTGGACCTGCCTTCTTCAAGATTTTGAAAAAGGGCAGGGCACGCTCAGCAGATTTTGAAATGAACCTACTTAGAGCCGCAACATAGCCGGCAAGACGGCGCACATCCTTGACGCGCTTTGGTGCTTCAATCTGCTCAATTGCTTTGATCTTGTCGAGGTTTGCCTCGATCCCGCGCCGAGACACAAAGAACCCAAGAAGCTTGCTAGATGGAACACCGAACACACATTTCTCAGGATTGAGCTTCAAGTTGATTTTGCGTAGGTTTGCAAACGTCTCTCCTAGATCTTGTATGAGCGTTGCTTTGTCCTTGGTTTTAACCACTATGTCATCCATATAGGCTTCCATATTTCTATGTAGCTGGGGCTCAAAACCAATCTGGACCGCTCTTGCAAATGTCGAACCAACACTTTTCAACCCGAAAGGCATACGTACAAAGCATTTCGTACCACATGGGGTGATAAATGCGGTCTTCTCTTCGTCTTGTTTGGACATGAAGATCTGGTGGTATCCTGAATAAGCATCAAGGAATGACGGCAAATCACAACCTGTAGTGGAGTTCACAATCTGGTCGATGCGCGGCAAGGGGAAAGGATCTTTTGGACATGCTTTGTTAAGATCTATATAATCAACGCATAGCCTCCATTTTCCATTCGCCTTGCGCACCACAACTGGATTGGCCAACCATGTTGGATGGAGCACTCCTCTGACCAAGCCTGCCGCTTCCAATTTGTTGATTTCCTCAGCAATAAATTCTTGCCACTCCAAGGCTTGCTTCCTAATTTTCTGCTTGACGGGCCGCGCGTGGGGACAAACGGCAAGGTGGTGCTCAATTACCTCCTTGGGAACACAGGGGACATCAGATGGTTGTCATGCAAACACATCGACGTTTGCCCACAGGAAGGCAATGAGCGTGCTTTCCTATTTGTCATCGAGGGTGGAACTTATAGTGAAAGTTCCGCCTGCACCATCCTCCGTGGGGCCTGGTTTCTAGTGGAGCTTGTTGGAAATATGCCCTAAAGGCAATAATAAATTAGTTATTATCATATTTTCTTGTTCATGATAATCGTTTATTATCCATGCTAGAATTGTATTGATCGAAAACTCAGATACATGTGTGGATACATAGACAACACCATGTCCCTAGTATACCTCTAATAGACTAGCTCATTTATCAAAGATGGTAAGGTTTCCTAGCCATGGACATGAGATGTCATTTGATAACGGGATCACATCATTAGGAGAATGATGTGATGGACAAGACCCAAACTATAAACGTAGCATATGATCATGTCAGTTTATTGCTACAGTTTTCTGCATGTCAAGTATTTGTTCCTATGACCATGAGATCATGCAACTCACTGACACCGGAGGAGTACCTTGTGTGTATCAAACGTCACAACGTAACTGGGTGACTATAAAGGTGCTCTATAGGTATATCTGAGGGTGTATATTGAGTTGGCATGGATCAAGACTGGGATTTGTTACTTTGTGTGACGGAGAGGTATCTCAGGGCCCACTCGGTAATACAACACCACAACAAGCCTTGCAAGAAATGTGACATAGAGGTTCTTGGGCAAGTAACATACCGAAGAACAAAGGGAACAACATACGGGATCAACTGAATCCTTGACATAGAGGTTCGACCGATAAAGATCTTCGTAGAATATGTAGGAACCAATATGGGCATCCAGGTCCCGCTATTGGTTATTGACCATAGAGGTGTCTCGGCCATGTCTGCATAGTTCTCGAACCCGTAGGGTCTGCACACTTAAGGTTCGATGATGTTTGTGTATAGTTGAGTTATGTATGTTGGTGACCGGAGGTTGTTCGGAGTCCCGGATAAGATCCCAGACATGACGAGGAACTCCAAAATGGTCCGTAGGTGAAGATCGATATATAGGACGAATGGAATCGGAGTCCGTAAGCGTTCCGGGAGTACATGGTTATGACCAGGAGTACTGAAAGGGGTTTCGGGGGGGGGGCAAGTGTTGGGGGGCTCATGGGCCAAGGGGAAGGGGCAAACCAGCCCACTAAGGGGTTGTGCACCCCCTCACCCTTTCCCACGTAACCAGGAGAGGTGGGGCACCCCATCTAGGGTTCCCTCCACCTGGCTTGGGGGCCAAGTCACCCAAGGGTTTCCCTACCCCTCCTCCCTTCCCCCTATATATAGATGAGGAGAGGGAGGGCAGCCGCACCTAAGAATTGCCATGTGTTGCCCTCTCTCTCGCTCTAGATCTCTTCTCCTCTAGATCTGTTCGGTTGTGCTTGGCGAAGCCCTACTGGGACAGGTCCACCACCACCGCCACCATGCTATTGTGCTGGTGGAGAACTCATCTACCTCTCTGCTCCCTCTTGCTGGATCAAGAATGCGGAGATCATCATCGAGCTGTATGTGTGCTGAACACGAAGGTGTTGTCCGTTTGGCACTAGATCGGAAGGACCACGATAGGATCGCGGGACGGCTCGTGATGAGATCGCGGGATGGATCGTGATTGGATCATGAAGACGTTCGACTACATCAACCGCGTTTATTAAATGCTTCCCGCTTAGAGATCTACAAGGGTATGTAGATCCACTCTCTCTCTCTCTCGTAGGTGCTCATCACCATGGATAGATCTTGCGTGTGCGTTGGAAATTTTTTGTTTCCCATGCAACGTTCCCCAGTATATGTAGATGAGATCTCGAGTAGAACAAAAAGGAGTTTGTGGGCGTTCATGCTCAGATTGCTTCCTCCATTGGTCGTGTTTTGGTTCAGCAGTACTGTGGGATGAAGCGGCCTGGACCAACCTTACTCGTACGCTTATGAGAGACCGGTTCCATCGACTGACGTGTAACTTCGTTGCACAAAGATGGCTGGCGGGTGTCTGTTTCTCCTACTTTAGTTGGATTGGATTTGACAAAGGCGGTCCTTGAGAAGGTTGAAAAGTAACTTATGTATCACCATTGTGGTTTTTTTGCGTAGGTGAGAATTGTTCTTGCTAGATACCCGGAGCAGCCATGTAAAACTTACAACATCAATTAGAGGATGTCTAACTTGTTTTTGCAGGGTATGTTGTGATGTGATATGGCCAATTACATGATGAGATATATGTGATGTATGAGATGATCATGTGTTGTATAGAATATCATGACTTGCATGTCGATGAGTACGACAACCGACAGGAGCCATAGGGTTGTCTTTAATTATTATATGACCTGCATGTCAATCATTAAGCGCTATGTAATGCTTTACTTTATCGCTAAGCGGTAGCAATAGTAGTAGAAGTATGGTGGGAGCGACAACCCCGATGGCGAGACATTGATGGAGATCGAGATGATGGAGATCATGGTGTCATGCCGACAACGACAGAGATCATGCCGGTGCTTTATGGATGGAGATCAAAAGCACAAGTTCATGGCCATATCATGTCACTTATGATTTGCATGTGATGTTAATCATTTTATGCACCTTGTTTTTCTTAGGACGACAGTAGCATTATAAGGTGATCCCTCACTTAAATTTGAAGATAAATTGTGTTCTCCCCGAGTGTGCACTATTGCGAAAGTTCGTCGTATCGAGACACCACGTGATGATCAGGTGTGATAGACTCTACGTTCACATACAACGGGTGCAAGCCAGTGTTGCACATGCAGAACACTCGGGTTAAACTTGACGAGCCTAGCATGTACAGACATGGCCTCAGAACACAAGAGACCGAAAGGTCGAACATGAGTCATATAGTAGATATGATCAACATGATGATGTTCACCATTGAAACCACCTCAACTCACGTGATGATCAGACTTGAGTTGGTGAATTTGGAACATGTATCACTCGAATGACCGGAGGGATGTCAATTTGAGTGGGAGTTATTAAGTAATATGATAAATTGAACTCATTATCATGAACATAGTCAATAGTGTCTTTGCAAATTATGTTGTAGATTACTAGCTCACGTTGTAGCTCCCTTGAATTTTTATATGTTCCTAGAGAAATACAGTTGAAAGATGATGGTAGGAATATTGCGGACTGGGTCTGTGATCTTAGGATTGTCCTCATTGTTGCATAGAAGGCTTATGTCCTTAATGCACCGCTCGGTGCGCCACCCCCTCTAGCGTCGTCTGTAGATGTTGTGAACATCTGACAGGCACGTTCCGATGACTACTTGATAGTTCAGTACATCATGCATTACGACTTAGAACTGAGGCTCCAAAACGTTTTGAACGTCACAGGACATATGAGATGTTCTAAGAGCTGAAATTGGGATCTCGGGCTCGTGCCCATGTTGTGAGATAGAGATCTCCAACAAGATTCTTTGCCTGCAAGATGAAGGAGAATAGCTCAATCGTTGATCATGTGCTCAGATTGTCTAGGTACTACAATCGCTTGAATCGAGTGGGACTTGATCTTCCAGATAAGATAGTGATTGATATAGTTCTCCAAATCACTATCACTAAGCTACTAGAGCTTCGTGATGAACTATAAAATGTCAGGGATGGAAATAATGATCCCTGAGCTATTCGTGATGTTTGACACCGTGAAGGTAGAAATCAAGAAGGAGCATCAAGTATTGATGGTTAGTGAAACCACTAGTTTCAAGAAGGGCAAGGGCTAGGAGGGAAACTTCATGGATGGCAAGTCAGTTGCTGCTCCAGTGAAGAAACCCAAACTTGAACCCAAACCCGAGACTAAGTGCTTCTATTATGAGGGGAACGGTCATTGAAGCGGAACAACCTTAGATACTTGGTAGATAAGAAGGTTGGCAATGTCGACAGAAGTATATTTGATATATGTGTTATTGATGTGTACCTTGCTAGTACTCCTAGTAGCACCTGGGTATTGGATATCGGTTCGATTTCTAAATGTTAGTAACTCAAAATAAAAGCTACGGAATAAACGGAGACTAGCTAAGGGTGAGGTGACGATGTGTGTTGGAAATGTTTCCAAGGTTGATGTGATCAACATCGCACGCTTTCTTTACCTTCCGGATTAGTGACGAACCTAGATAAATGTTATTTGGTGTTTGCGTTGAGCATGAATGTGATTAGATCGTGTTTATTGCAATATGGTTACTCATTTAAGTCAGAGAATAATGGTTATTATGCTTACATGAATAATACCTTCAATGGTCATGCACCCAATGAATGGTTTGTTGAATCTTGATCGTAGTAGTACACATGTCTATAACATAGATGCCAAAAGATACAAAGTTAATAATGATAGTACCACATACTTGTGGCACTGCTGCTGAATGTCATATTGGTGTAAAGCGCATGAAGAAACTCCATGTTGATGGATCTTTGGACTCTTTCGATTTTGAATCGGTTGAGACATGCGGACCATGCCTCTTGGGCAAGATGACTAAAACCCCGTTTTCCGGCTTGATGGAACGAGCAAGTGACTTATTGAAAATGATACATGTTGATGTATACGGTCCAATGAGTGTTGTAGCATGAGGTGGATATCATTATTTTCTTACCTTCACTGATGATTTAAGTATATATGAGTATATTTGCTTAATGAAACACAAGTCTGAAACGTTTGAAATGTTCAAACAAATTCAGAGTGAAGTTTTAAATCATCGTGACAAGAAGATTAAAATGTCTATGATACGATCGTGGAGGTGAATATTTGAGTTACGAGTTTGCCATTCAACTTTAGACAATGTGAAAGTTGTTTCACAACTCACGCCACCTGGAACACCTTAGTGTGATGGTGTGTTCGAACATCATAGTCATGCTCTATTGGATATGGTGCGTACTATGATGTATCTTATTGTTTTGCCACTATCGTTTTGGGGTTATGCATTAGAGACAACTACATTCACTTTAAATAGGGCACCATCTAAATCCGTTGAGATGACACTGTATGAATTGTGGTTTGATAGAAACCTAAGTTGTCATTTCTTAATGTTTGGGGCTGCGACGCTTATGTGAAAAAGAGTTTTCACCTAATGCATCTTCATGGAATACCCTAAGAACAGTTGGGTATACCTTCTATCTCAGATCCGAGCACAAAGTGTTTGTTGCTAAAACGGGTCCTTTCTTGAGAAAGATTTTCTCTCGAAAGAATTGAGTGGGAGGAAGATAGAACTTGATGAGGTTGTTGAACCTTTGTTTCAACCAGAGAGTAGCGCAGCATAGAAAGATGTTTCTGTGGAGCCTACGTTAGTTGAAGAGGAAGTTAATGAAGCTTCGGATCAAGTTACTATCAAACCTCGTAGGTCGACAAGGACTCGTACTTCTCCTGAGTGGTACGGCAACCCTGTCTTAGAGGTCATGTTGTTGGACAACGATGAACCTACGAACTATGAAGAAGCGATGATGGTCCCGGATTTCGAAAATGGTTAGAGGCCATGAAATCTGAGAAAGGATCCATGTATAAAAACCAAGTATAGACTTTGGTAGACTTGCTCGTTGGACGGCAGGTCGTTGAGTACAAATGGACCTTTAAGATGAAGACATATGTCGATGGTAAATGTCACCATTTATAAAGCTCGACTTGTCGCAAAGAAGTTTCCGACAAGTTCAAGGAGTTGACTGTGATGAGACTTTCTCACTCGTAGCGATGCTAAAGTCTGTTGGAATTATGTTAGTAGTTGATGCAGTTTTTCAATTATGGAATCTAGGAGATGGATGTAAAAACATAGTTTCCTTAACGGTTTCCGTGAGGAAAGGTTGTATGTGATACAACCGGAAGGTTTTGTCACTCCTAAGGATGCTAAAAGGAATGCAAGCTCCAGCAATCCATCTAAGGGCTGGAGCAAGCATCTCGGAGTTGGAATATACGCTTTGGTGAGGTGATCAAAGTTTTTGAGTCTATACAAAGTTTATGAGAAACTTGTATTTACAATAAAGTGAGTGGGAGCACTATAGAATTTCTGACATGTATATGTGGTTGACATATTGTTGATCAGAAATAATGTTGAATTTTTGGAAAGCATAAATGGTTGTTTGAAAAGAGTTTTTCAAAGGAAGACCTGGATAAAGCTACTTAATTGTTGGGCATCGAGATCTATTGAGATAGATCAAGATGTCTAATAATACTTTCAATGAGTACATACCTTGACAAGATGTTGAAAGAGTTCAAAATGGGTCAGTCAAAGAAAGAGTTCTTGCCTAATTTGTAAGGTGTGAAGTTGAGTGAGACTCAAAGCTCGACCACAACAGAAGAAAGATAAAGGACGAACGTCGTCCCCTATGCCTTAGCCATAGGCTCTATATAGTATGCTATGTTGTGTACCGCGCCTGTGTGTGCCTTGACATAAGTCTGTCAAGGGGTACAAGAGTGATCCAGGAGTGGATCACTCGACAGCGGTCAAGATTATCCTTAGTAACTAGAGGACTAAGGAAATATTTCTCAATTATGGAGGTGATAAAGAGTTTGCCATAAAGGAATACGTCAATGAAGCTTTAACACCAATCCGGATAACTCTTAGTAGCAATCCGGATACGTATGGAGCAGCCATTTGGAATAGCTCCAAGTGGAGTGTGGTAGTAGTGTCTATAGTATGACATAGAGATTTGCAAAGTACACACGGATCTGAGTGTCACATACCCGTTGACTAAAGACCTCTCTCACATGCAAAGCATGATCGAACCCCAGAACTCACTGGGTCTTATATTCATAACAATGTGAATCACATGGTGATGTGAACTAGATTATTGGCTCTAGTGCAAGTGGGAGACTGCTGGAAATATGCCCTAGAGGCAATAATAAATTAGTTATTATCATATTTCCTTGTACATGATAATCGTTTATTATCCATGCTATAATTGTATTGATCGGCAACTCAGATACATGTGTGGATCATAGACAACACCATGTCCCTAGTATGCCTCTAATAGACTAGCTCGTTGATCAAAGATGGTAAGGTTTCCTAGCCATGGACATGAGATGTCATTTGATAATGGGATCGCATCATTAGGAGAATGATGTGATGGACAAGACCCAAACTATAAACGTAGCATATGATCGTGTCAGTTTATTGCTACAATTTTCTGCATGTCAAGTATCTATTCCTAAGACCATGAGATCATGCAACTCACTGACACTGGAGGAGTACCTTGTGTGTATCAAACGCCACAACGTAACTGGGTGACTATAAAGGTGCTCTACAGGTATCTCCGAGGGTGTCTGTTGGGTTGGCATGGATCAAGACTGAGATTTGTTACTTCGTGTGACGGAGAGGTATCTCAGGGCCCACTAGGTAATACAACATCACAACAAGCCTTGCAAGCAATGTGACTAAGTGTTAGCCACGAGATCTGTATTACGGAACGAGTAAAGAGACTTGCCGGTAACGAGATTGAACTAGGTATAGAGATACCGACGACCGAATCTCGGGCAAGTAACATACTGAAGAACAAAGGGAACAACATATGGGATTAACTGAATCCTTGACACAGAGGTTCGACCGATAAAGATCTTCGTAGAATATGTAGGAACCAATATGGGCATCCAGGTCCCGCTATTGGTTATTGACCATAGAGGTGTCTCGATCATGTATGCATAGTTCTCGAACCCGAAGGGTCTGCACTCTTAAGGTTCGGTCACATTTCGATATAGTTGAGTTATGTATGTTGGTGACCGAAGGTTGTTCATAGTCCCGGATGAGATCCCGGACGTGTCGATGAACTCAGGAATGGTCTGGAGGTGAAGATCGATATATAGGACGAATGGAATCGGAGTCCGGAAGCGTTCCAAGAGTACAGGGTTATGACCAGGAGTATTGAAAGGGGTTTCGGGGGGGTGGGGGTGGCAAGTGTTGGGGGGCCTCATGGGCCAAGGGGAATGGGCAAACCATCCCACTATGTGGATGTGCGCCCCCTCACCCTTTCCCACGTAACCAGGAGAGGTGGGGCGCCCCATCTAGGGTTCCCTCCACCTGGCTTGGGGGCCAAGTCACCCTAGGGTTTCCCTAGGGGGCGCCCCCATCTGCCCTGGCGCCGCCCCCTAGATTGGATCTAGGGGGTGCCACCCCTCCTCCCTTCCCCCTATATATAGATGAGGAGAGGGAGGGCAGCCACACCTAAGAATTGCCACGTGCTGCCCTCTCTCTCTCGCTCTAGATATGTTCTCCTCTAGATCTGTTCGGTTGTGCTTGGCGAAGCCCTGCCAGGACAACTCCACCACCACAGCCACCATGCTATTGTGCTGGCGGAGAACTCATCTACCTCTCTGCTCCCTCTTGCTGGATCAAGAAGGCGGAGATCGTCATCGAGCTGTATGTGTGCTAAACGCGGAGCCGCCGTCCGTTCGACACTAGATTGAAAGGGCCACGATAGGATCACGGGACGGCTCGTGATGAGATCGCGGGACGAATCGTGATTGGATCATGAAGACGTTCGACTACATCAACCACGTTTCTTAAATGCTTCCCGCTTAGCGATCTACAAGGGTATGTAAACCCACTCTCCCTCTCGTAGGTGCTCATCACCATGGATAGATCTTGCATGTGCGTAGAAATTTTTTTGTTTCCCATGCAATGTTCCCCAACAGACCTGCCTTGGATTTCTTGTTCTTGCCGGTGAAGCTCTCTGGCACATCATCGACGGGAGCGCAGCACTCCGAAGAGGCGCGCTTGCCGGAGTGTGCACCAGAGGCCTTGTTGGTCTTCTTCCTTGTGGGAGCTTCAACGGCGGGAGCAAGTGCCTTGGCGGCAGGTGCTGCAACTGCCTCTCGATAAAGTTGGTCGTCACAGATAAGTGCGTCCTTCTAGTCAGAGTTGATCGTGATGACACTGATCGGCCCGGGCATCTTCAATACATTGTAAGCACAGTGTGATGCTGCCATGAACTTGGCCAACATCGTGCGTCCAAGTATCCCATTATACGTCAAGGGTATTTTGGCAACATCAAAAACAATCTTCTCTGTTTTGAAGTTCATATCACTGCCAAATTTTACCGGCAATGTGATCTTGCCCTTTGGCTGAGTCCTTCCCGGTCGATCCCCTGAAAAGTGCCTGTCTCCTCAAGATCCTTGTCAGGAATTTGCAATCTCTCGATTACATCAGGCGAGATCAGATTCAGACCGACCCCATCGTCAACTAACATTTTCGTCACTTTGAGGTTGCGAATCATTGGCAAAACCAACAATGGCACACACCCGACCGCTGTTGTGCTATCAGGGTGATCCTCAGCATCGAAAATGACAGGCATGTGGGACCATCTCAGAGGTTTTCGGGCTTCAACAGATGGCTCTGTCGCATTAATCTCGGTGCCCACTATTTGAGTTGGCGGCGGGAAGAATGCAACGAGGCGCCTCCATCGACGCACATGACATTTGTAGCTCTCTAAAACTCGTGCTCGATGGACTCATCGTTCTCTTCATTGCCATCATCATCCTCCTCTTCCTTGTCGCGGCCTTGAACGGGCCTCTCCTGTTGCTTGGTCTTGCCGCGGCGACCTCCTCGGCCACCGGGTTTCTTGTTGGACCCCTCCGCACCTTCTTGGCCTTCTCCTTGTCTCGCCTACGTACTCAGGTTTCTGCCTCTCGGCAAGCTGCTCAACTTTTCGGCAGTTTTGGAGGTCGTGGCCCTTGGTGCGATGGATCTTGCAATACTGCTTGTCGGAGCCCTCCGGCTTGTCAGCAGCCACCAAGGCCTGACAAGAGGTGCACCCGGCAACCTCCTTGCCGGGGTTTTCAACCTTTGTCTTCTTGGTGGTGCTAAAGTTGTCGGATTCCTCGATGGCAAGCATGGCCTTGTCCTTGCATTTCTTGTTCCTCCGTCGACCTTTCCTTGCTGGGGTGGTAGTGTCCTCGTCAGAGTCGACTCCAGCACCGTCATTCTCGTCGGGGAGTCTCCTCCCTTCTTCAGCTCGAGCACACCTATCAGCCAGGGCATAGACCTCAGCGACATCCTTGACCTTATTCATCGCCAGCTCTTCGCGCATCCTACGGTTACGCACGTTTTGATGAAACACACCGATAACAGCGGCAGGATGAACGTATGGGATGTTATGATGTATGCGACTGAATCTCTAAATTTACTTGCGCAAGGTTTCGCCTTCCTTTTGGGGGATGAGATGTAAATCGCTTGCTTGACCAGGAGCTTGGTGGCCTCCGGTAAAGGCGCCAACAAACTTGTGGCACAGGTCTGCCCAGGAAGAAATGGAATTCTCCAGAAGATGCTTCAACCATGACTTGACATTGGGCTTGAGCACCAACGGGAAGTAGTTGGCGAGTATCTTGTCGTCGCGAGTCCCGGCAGCCTGCACCGCAATGGTATAGATGCTCAAGAACTCCGACGGGTGGGTCTTGCCGTCGTATTTCTCCGGGACCTTCGATTTGAACGTTCGGGAATTGGGCCACTGGACTCGCCGCAACTCACTGGTAAACGCTGGACAAACTACCTCATAATGCAGGTCGAAAGGATACCCTGGCGCAGGCTTGTCTATAGTGAGCCCCGCATGCTTATCGGATTGATGGCGCGTTTCCCGCCGCCGCTCGATGATAGTGCGAGCGTCCTCCTTGGTACGCTCCCGAAGAACTTGACGTTGATCATAGCGAGTTCGTGGATCAGACGACGGCATGGAGTCATCACCACCAGCGCCTCCCGACCGAGTCGACGACCACCTATGTCGTCGTGGAGGGGAGTGCACCATGGTCGTGCCACCTCCGGCCTTGTCGCCATTAGCGTGCGCTGACTCGACGGACCGCTACTGTGAGGGCTTCGCCCGCTGCAGTCCACCCCTATCGGCGAAGCTGACGAGGCTCTAGATAGTAGCCCTCCACTCATCAAGCTTCTCCGCCACAGGAGGGAAATCCAGGAGCAGCTTCGCTCGCGCCAATGCTTCTGCTGACGAGGTTGGCAGCGGAAGGTGCGATGAACGTGAGCTGCTCTGACTCCTAACTGTGTTAGAAGGAGCTCCATCATGGTCCCATGACCGCGCGCCACCTCCGTCGGCATTTTGGCGCGCATGTTGGTCCCGCACATATCGGGGGTGGTGCGCAGGGGCCTTTCCATGTGGGCACTTGGAACCACCGACGCCGCCGCGCTGCTCGTCGCGCGTGACCTTAGAAGGCCGCGGCGTATGTGCCAGCGTAGGTGTCTTGGAAGGCGCCCTACCGTCTCTGGTGTTCACCATGCCGCCCGCCACACGGCTTCATCTTGAGATCTAGCGGAGCGAGGATTGCCACCGTCACTACGAACGGTGCCGCTGGCTTAGCCTTGATCTCTAGAACATCGTGGAGGCTCGAGGCCTCCACTCTCATCCACACTGCCGCCCATGTGAGTGGCTACGGGCGCACAGGACGTGGACGGGTCAACCACCGTGAAACCCTTCTTCTTGGGTGCCATGGCGATGGAGGAACTAGCGCACAGATCATGTGATTAGGTTCACACAACCTTCTCCCCCTACCTGGCGTGCCAAATATGTCGGTGCACGACACCTGTGGGACCACGAGGATCCCTTCGTGGTTCGGCGGGGAGGAGGTATGCGCAAGGAGCAGATCAACGAACGGCATGAGGGGAGATTTTTACCCAGGTTCGGGCCGCTGAGAAGCGTAAAACAATACTCCTGCTTTAGTATTATGGGTGGTTTTAGGGTTCCAGCTACAGGAGCGCTATCAACAGCTGCTACGCGTGTGAGCCAGAAGGTGGAAGAAAAAGTCCTCTCTCGTAACGCATTGGGCCTCCTTTTATAAGACTAAGGGGATTCCAATAGTGGTGCACAATGTGTGCACGAGGAGCGCAGTGCTATAGTGTTATCATACCTAACACTGATGAAGTGGGACAAATGTATTTAATGCCCCGTCAAGCGTCCCTGACCTTCTACAGGATGGGACAGGAGCCCGTCCCATCTGCACCGCTTAGCCTGTCCATCGCCAGTGCCTCGACACGTATCCTGGGGGTCGACACCTGGCCTCTGCACTGGCGAGGTGGCGAGGCCTTACCAGGTGCACTCCTTGTCGGGGCTTCGCAGGTCATCCCCGACATGATCTTGTCGGGGTTCCAGCCCTTGGCCTTCGGTCTTGTACTTGTTGACTTGAATTTTCCTTTGACGTCTTTGCGCTTGCTTCCAGTAGTCCTCCGGCGGGCCTTGCCGCGGGTGTGGCTACAACTGTCCATGCACAAGTAAGGGGTACTAATAGACCCGAACCTTAGTAGACGAACAACAGGCCTCTAGTCCTAGGAGAAGGTGCCTTTGGATCAACTTTGTTCCTCTTTTCTTAGCAGAATGTCTGCGGAACGATTGTAATCCTGCTTGTTGATTAATGAAAGCTTCTTAGTCGCAAAAAAATCACAAGAATCTAATAAAAAGGAAAAAACAATGAAACCCGAAAAAGAAAAGAAAGAAAAACAAAACAAAAAAAGAGTGCAAAAAAAGTATAAAAATAGGATAGCGAGAAGCGACAAAGAAACAAGAAAAAACAACAATGAAAACCAAGAGAGAAACAAAAGACAAAGGATGGAAATGAGAACCATGAAACAAACAAAAGAAAAAATGGAGTCTAAGGATTGAACAAAAAGTACTATTGAAAACAATAGAAGAAATAAGAAATCCAAAAAGAAAAAGAGAAAATATCACATAAACAATTATTCATGTGTTGAAGGAAAAAATGATGAAAACCAACAGAGAAACATAGATAAAATAAAGAACCAGTAAGAAAACCAAAGTATTACAAGGAAAAAATGAAAACCAGGAAGAAACAAAAGAAAATAAATAAAATAATAAAAACAAAGAAAACAATGCAAATAGAATAGATAGAAAAGGAAATAAAAAACAGATAAAAATGAGAAAACCCAGTTGAAAAAACATAGAAAGACAAAAAAACAGAGGAAACCGTTGAAGGATCGAAAGAAAACAAAGAACAAAAAATATAAAAAGGAAGAAAAACTTGAAGAAACCAGAGGAAAGGCAACCTTGTCTTGATGGAAACCTAATTGAACGAAAGAAAAAGAAAAACCTATTGGGCCCGGTCAATGGCTACAAATGGGGAAAAACGTTTCAGTTGATGGCAACATATATCTTGCTATGAGTGAGATATAACTCCCGTGAGAGCAGGTTATATATATGTGTGGACTTTTCTTTTTGAGAAAACAAAAGCTGCAACCATACCTATGGGTGCAGCTAAGTCTCCTTCGGCAGTCTCCCAAAGGGTCACTTGCGGTGGGCTGAGAGCATGCCACTTAGCGCACACTCAACCGCCGCCACGTGTTATGCTTTAGGTGTTCCCTTTGGGTTTTTTCCGCATGCATTTTAAGCTTTTTAGATGACTTTTGTGTTTCTTTAGCTTTCCAGTTTTCCAACAGTCTGTCTTCTTTTTTGGATGAAAAATAAAACACAAAATTGCGTGAAAACTCTTTTTTTTTTTTTTGCTTTCCTTGAGAGGCACGGACCAGCCTCTCCGGAACGAAAAACAGTTTTTTTTCTTCCTGAAGAGGCACGGTTTTGCTTTCGTGACAGGCATGACCGTGCCTCTCGGAAACGAAAAAATGTTTTTTCCTCGAGAGACATGGTTTTCCTTCTATGAGACGCACGAATTTGCTTCCCCGAGAGGCACGACCAGAAACGATTTTTTTTATTTTTTAAACTTTCACGAGAGGCACGGATTTGTTTTCTCGAGGGCATAGTCGTGCCTCTCGAAAACGAAAAAACACATTTCGTTTTTTTCTTCCACAAAAGGCACAATTGTGCCTCTTGAAAATGGAAAAAAGTGTTTTTCCACTTCCTTGAGGGGAACGTGTTTTTCCGTTAAAGAAAAAATTTGTCAAAAGCTATCAACATGGGATCTAGTTTGTAATATTTCGACGCGAGGAATCCAACATTGAAAATGATTCGAGATTAGGACACACAATTTAAGAGAAAACATTTTGAATAAATGAATGTAGGGAAAAAAGAGAAAAACTTACATGTTGCGACAAGTGACACATATGCGGTATGCCAATTGTCGCAATCCGGAGGGATGGACGTGGCCTGTGCAAAGAGTGCTCCTTAATTAGTGTTTTCTAGTTAAGTCTCTTGCTTAAAGCGAAAGCATGCATGACTTGAAGGTATACCCCTTGTGATCTGGCCAGGAGCAAATATGTGCATTTCACGTTTTGTTCTTTCTGTTTATTACGTAATTTTTTTATATTTTCAAAAATATATAGAAAAAGCATATATTCCACAAACAATTACATAAATTTTGAAAAACAATTGAGATCCCAGCCATAGCCGTCACCACCGCTCGAGCATCCCCCACTGTCCGCCCGAACCGGGAAGACGTGAGGTACCACCACAGCCCCGCACAAATTTTTAACCCATTGTGAACATTATTTTTCATATATGATGAATGTGTATGAATACACAATAACATAATTTGTAAGGTACATTAAACATTTTTAATATATGATGTATGTTTTATTTATGTGATGAATATTCTATTAATACAAGCTGAACATTTTTTTCATACATTATGTATATTTTTCAATATAAGGTGAAAGTCTCCTGTATACACTGAAGTTTTTCAAAAAAAATATTAACATTTTTCTAAAATTTATATATTTTAATATATTTTTTACCTATCTAGCGGAAAAAACAACCAGAGGGTTTAGTAAAGGAAAACCAACTACTATGTCACGCCATTGGGCCGGTCCATTAGCTCTAGGTTTCAGGCATATCCTCTCCTATTTCACCCGAGTGGGCGTCCGATAGGAGTGCGGATCCTCCGTACCAAGGTCGCCCATTAGCAACCGCTCATGTACCCCCCCCCCCCCTCGTCTCGCATTTTGTGTACATGTGGACGGGCCCAACTATCCTTAACAAACTGGGCCTTTTTCGGCCTTTGCTTTGGTTTTCTTATCCTTCCCTCATTCTTTTTTCTTTTTATAATTTTCCTTTTTTATCTTTTTTCTTTCCAAATTTCACTAAGATGTCTTGAAATCCTGGAATGTTTATTCAAATCAGCGAACATCTTAATTATCGTGGAGGAAGAAAGTTTCTCTCGCGAGTAGTCTCTCGTAAAAGGAAAGAAAACATTTTTTTTGCGTCCGCGAGAGACACAAATTTGCTTATGTGAGAGGCAAAGCTATGCCTCTTGAAAAATTAAAGGAATGCAGTTTTTTTGCTTCTGCTCGAGACACAATTTTACTTCACGTGAAGGCAAAGGTTTGTTTCAGCGAGAGGCACAGTTGCGCCTCTCGGAAAAATAAAAAAAAACGAGTTTTCTTTTTGTTTTCTTTGGCGGCAGGCACATACTGCGAGAGGCACAATTGTTTGCGACCCCAAAAAAAAGGAAAAAAAGGTGTTTGTCTTCTGCTTTCTCAACTGGCACATAATTGCTTCTCGTGGATGCATAGATTTGCTTTCGCAAGTGACACAACTATGCCTCTTTGGAAAAGGAAAAAAGAGTGGAAACCCATGCTTCTGGTTCGCTTTTGTTTCATCCAGTTTTGTTTGTGAAAAAAAAAGTCCGTCAAAACCTATTAATATGGAATCTAGTTTGAAAGACCTCGATACGGGGAGCCCAACGGTGAAAACGCTTCGGGATTTAGACAAAGCATAAATTCCACAAACAATTACATAAATTTTGTAAAAAATTGAGATCCCAGCCATAGCCATCACCATCGCTCGAGCATCCCCCACTATCCGCCCGAACCGGGAAGACAAGAGGTACCACCACCACCCCACATAATTTTTTAACCCATTGTGAACATTGTTTTTCATATATGATGAATATGTATGAATACACAATAACATAATTTGTAAGGTACATTAAACATTTTTAATATATGATGTATGTTTTATTTATGTGATGAATATTCTATTAATACAAGATGAACATTTTTTTCATACATTATGTATATTTTTCAATATAAGGTGAAAGTCTCCTGTATACACTGAAGGTTTTCAAAACAAATATTAACAGTTTTCTAAAATTTATATATTTTAATCTTTTTTTTACCTATCTAGAGGAAAAAACAACCAAACGGTTTAGTAAAGGAAAACCAACTACTATCTCACGCCAGTGGGCCGGCCCATTAGCTCTAGGTTTCAGGCATATCCTCTCCTATTTCACCCGAGTGGGCGTCCGATAGGAGTGTGGATCCTCCGTACGAAGTCCCAGTAGCAACCGCTCATGTACCCCCCGTCTCGCCTTTTGTATACATGTGGGCGGGCCCAACTATCCTTAACAAACTACGCCTTTTTCGGCCTTTTCTTTGGTTTTCTTATCCTTCCCTCTTTCTTTTTTCTTTTTTCTTTTTATAATTTTCCTTTTTTATCTTCTTTCTTTCCAAATTTCACTAAGATGTCTTGAAATCCTGGAATGTTTATTCAAATCGGCGAACATCTTAATTCTCGTGGAGGAACAAGGTTTCTCTCGCGAGTAGTGTCTTTCGTAAAAGGAAAGAAAACATTTTTTGCGTCCGCGAGAGACGTAGATTTGCTTATGTGAGAGGCAAAGCTATGCCTCTTGAAAAATTAAAGGAATGCAGTTTTTTTGCTTCTGCTCGAGACACAATTTAACTTCACCTGAAGGCACAGATTTGTTTCCGCCAGAGTCACAGTTGCGTGTCTCGGAAAAATAAAGAAACGAGTTTCCTTTTTGTTTTGTTCGGCGGCAGGTATACATACCGCGAGAGGCACAATTGTTTGCGACCCAGAAAAAGGGAAAAAAAGGTGTTTGTCTTCTGCTTTTGCAACTGGAACATAATTGCTTCTCATGGATGCATAGATTTGCTTTCGCAAGTGACACAACTATGCCTCTTTGGAAAAGAAAAAAAGTGGAAACCCATGCTTCTGGTTCGCTTTTGTTTCATCCAGTTTTTTTTGTGAAAAAAAAAGTTTGTCGAAACCTATCAACATGAAATCTACTTTGAAAGATCTTGATGCGAGGAATCCAATGGTGAAAACATTTCGAGATTTAGACGCGTGGTTAAGAGGTAAAATGTTTTGAATAAACCAATCTACGAAAATGGTAAAACTCACAGGTTGCGATAATTGACGTATAATGCGTAATTTTTCATAACCTGGAAAGGTGGGAGTGACTTCTGAAAAGAGTACTCCTTAATTAGCGATTTCAAGAAAATATGAACGCCATGGGAGGATGAAGAACCTGGAGGCCGTAGGTCATGGTGTTCGAGAGGTTTGTTTGGAAACAAAAGCGAACAATTCATCATGTATTGGGCATAGGGAGGAAGCAATAAATCAAATTTACCGGAGGAAAAGTCGATCGAAAGTAGCAGAGGTTTGGCAAGATCATGCATATAGCAACACAATGCTTCGATGTGTGATACCTCTCCAACACATGTATAATTTTTTTTATTATTTCATGCTATTATATTTCATTCTTAGATACTTTATATGCATTTATATGAACTGACCAATTAACCCAGTGCCCAGTGTGAGTTGTTGTTCCTGCGTGTTTTGGCTTTTCAGGAAAACTGTACCAAACAAAGTCTAAATGCCCCGAGACTTTTGTATGATTTTTTATGAACAAAAATAAGACCTGCAAGATTTGGAGGGAGACCGGAGGCCACGGTTGGTGGTGCCAAGCCAACAGGGTGCGCCTAGGGAATGGTCGCGCCTTAATGGCTTGGGACCACATCCCGCAGCCTTCGGGCCTAATTCTACCACTACAAATTCTCAAATATTGGGAAAACCCTAAAGGGCCTCCCGAAACAATTTTTTCGTCGCCGCAAGTCGTTGTTCCGCCATGTGCTCATCTGGAGCCCTGTTTCGGTGCCCCTCCGGAGGACCTTGCTGCTCCCATTGTGATGTGTGAGTAGTTCACCACAGACCTACGAGTCCATAGTCAGTACCTATATGACTTTCTCTCTCTCTCTTCCTCTCCCTCTCTCCCCCTCTCTCTCCCTCCCTCCCCTCTCTCTCTCTCTCTCTCTCTCTCTCTTTGATCTTCAATACAAAGTTCACCGCGATTCCCATGGTCTATTTGATGTAATCTTCTTTGTGATGTATTTGTCGGGATCCGATGAATTGTCGCTTTATGTTTCGATTATTGATGAATAACATTTGAGTCGTCTCTGAATTCTTATATGTACGATTGTTATAGCTTCATATTTATCTGCGATCTATCGGTTTGGTTTGACCAATTAGATTGATTTATCTTCAGTGGAAGTGGTTCGTTGTGATGGGTTCAATCTTGTGGTGTCAATCTCAATGACAGAAGGGGACATCACACGTATGGTATTGCTTATAATGAAGGGTAAAACCATGATGTTTATTCATATTGATTGAGTTTACTTTGTCTACAACATGTCATCTTGCTCAAAGCATTAATCTGTTTTTATTTAATACTCTACATGCATGCAAGGTTGTCAAAATCACGATTCTATGGTACGATTCTACGACTTTACGATCCAAGCTAACCCCTTTGATTCTACGATTTTGGCTCATAGAATCTGCATTTCTACGATCCTGATAGTGAAGATTCTACGATTTGCGATCCTATAATCGGTGCTCCGATCCGATTCAAAATCACGATTCTGACAACCTTGACTACATGCATGCTGGATAACGGTCGATGGGTGGAGTAATAGTACTAGATGTAGTCAGTAGTCGGTCTACTTGCTTCATGGATGTGATGCCTATATACATGATCATTGCCGTGAATAAATATTTCATAATTATGCATTTTTCTATCAATTGTCCAATAGTAATTTGTCTACCCAGGGTATGCTTTCTTCGAGAGAGAAGCCTCTAGCAAAAACCATGGCCCCCCGAATCTTCATACATATTATTACTAAAAATCCAAAACTATATTGCTACCATTATTTACTTTTATTTTATTTTCTACTTATATCTATCCAATTACCAGTATTTAACCTTGCAAGTATCGAGTTCAAGGGGATAGACAACCCTCTTTTACCCGCGTTGGGTGCAAGTGTTAGATTCTGTGTGTATGGATGCTGACGACGGGAGTTTGCGTGATTCTCGTATTGGTTCGTCCTTCATTCTCACTAAGGGAAATACTTATCTCTACTCTGTTACATCTGCTCTCCTCTTCGGAGAAAATCACAACGTAGTTTACAAGTAACAATGTGTGGTGCGGATACAACATGAGTTGGTGCATCACTAGTGCAGAAACGGCCTATTGTCGCGGTTGGTAAGGGTCTTTAGTGCCGGTTCTCGAACCGGCACTAAAGGGTGGGGACTAAAGCCTACCCCTTTAGTTCCGGTTCAACACGACTCGACACCAAAGCCCTCCACGTGACATCCGCCAGTGTCGTGGGCGGGGGACCTTTAGTCCCGGTTGGTAACACCATCTGGGACTATTTTTTTTTTCATTTTAATTCTTTAGGGGTTTATGAATTAATTATAGTTTAATTTTCTTTTTCATTTTTTGTTTTCCATTTAATTAATTTTCATTTCAAACATATATTACGCTACTACATATTGTACACACGTTGTGCATATATATATATATATATATAGGAAAAATACCTCCTACTACCGGGTGTAGTTACTCCCATGTCTTATATACTAACATGTGATAGTATATATAGTAATTTATCACTTCAGATATGTTCACATACTATATATAACATACTACAAAGTGTGTTACATGTAAAAAATTGAAGTTAACTCATATTTTTTCATATTGTGAAATAGTATATATTTGTACGTAAAAATGAGTATGGTAAAAATATGGTACATACTATCAAAATAGTAGTATATATACAATTTACATATTCTTATATACTACATACTACGTTTACATACTGTCCGAAGCGATAGATACTACCTATAACATACCAAACAAAAATGGAAGTAACTACATCCGGTCGTACGAAACATTTGTCTTATATATATATATATATATATATATATATATATATATATATATATATATATATATATATATATATTCATATATACATACATACAATTTCTCCTACAATTTGAGAATCATTACATATATATGCAAGCATTACTGCTTCTTGTCTTGATCTTGTAATTGTATTCTTCTTTGGGATCTATGACTTAGTCGACCAGAAATCCAGCTAATTCCTCTTATATTGCTCGTATGCGAGCCTCTGGTATGAGCTGGCCCCGCATCTTCGTCAGTTACAAGATGAAGATCAAGATGAATATATTAATTGTGTGTATATATTTTAGCTAGATCATGATAAAAAGAATATGAATACCGTTCTGGCAAACGTATCTAAAGATTTCTTTCGTCTCTGGTCCTTTCAGACGTGATCATATGAATATTCTAGCAAACGTTGTATGCGCATAAACTAGTTCCTTGCTCCTGCCTCATGCACTTTACAAGAATAAAATTCAATTAGGTAATAATTAATCAAGCATCATAATGATATTGAAACTAGAATTAAAGAGATGCACGGACATAGCTAGCTAGCTAGTAGTACTTAATTACCTTGGGTCGCACCCATTTTAGCTGTTGTGTCCAGTCCCAGCTGGGGGATAGTTTTCCTGCTTTTTTTGCCAACTCCTTGGCTCGAGCTCGAACTCGACTCCTTTTGTCCTGCAAGATGTGACTTCTTGATAGACCGCACATAGTCGCTGTCCTTCTGATTGACAGTCGGTCGAGCCATATCAATAAAGTGTTGTGAGACATGCTCAAGTACTTTCTCCTTTGGCGGCTGGGGCGGTTTCGGTCCAAAATGGGCCTTCACTTTGGCATCCACTGCGCTCTCGAGTTCCTCGTAAGTCAGGTGGTAAGGCAACTTCGGAAGAGGCTTGAGGCTTGGACCACATTTGAATTTCTTGCTTGTTGTACCGCTAGTCATCGTAGCTACGGCCTGTCTCTTCCGCTGTTGCTTAGGCGACGGAGCACGCTGAGTCGACGGAGCATGCTGACGCCATGCCGGACTTGGAGGAGGAGTCGGGTGACGTGGTGCCGGACTTGGAGGAGGAGGAGTTGGTTGACGCCGTGCCGGACTTGGAGGAGGAGTCGGCTGACGCGGTGCCGGACTTGGAGGAGGAGGAGTCGACTGACGCGGTGGCGTACTTGGAGGAGGAGGAGTCGGTGTCCTTGGAAAGACGATGCAATCCTTTTTTCATAGAATGATACGATGTATGGCCTCTCCTAGTGTTCTCTCCTCGTCACCTCCAAGAATGTCAAGTTGTAGCTCATGATATCCTGACATCTCTTCATCAACCCCGACATGAGCATAGCCAGCTGGAATGAGATTGCAATGGAAGGTTGCTTCTAGGGGATTTGCTAGAGCATAGCTGTCTACCACCTTCATGGATAAGTTCTTCACTTTCATGTGTAGCTCACAGTTAGTCCTGTCTTTGATATCATCCACAGGGTAGCTATCTAGCAATGCATCGTCATCGATATCGGCCAGGGTGGAACCCATGCTGCTTCTCGGCATAGATGGGACGGTGGTATCCAATGCTGGATCGATCTGCTCATGCTGCCGCTGAGACGCCCTTTCCTGACTGAGTGAGTCGATCTGCTCCTGCTGCCGCCTGACTCTGGATTCCAACTCTAGGTGCTTTGGTTCTAGGCCTTCAAGGCAGAGTGCTTCCTCCTTCTTATTCCGCTCCTCCTGCATCTTCTTTCTCACACGATTTATGTAGTCGTCGTTCCAACCCGCAAACCCCTCAAACCACGGAACAACGCCTTTCCCTCGTGTTCTTCCCGGGTGTTCAGGATTCTTCAGGGCACGCGTAAGCTCGTCGTCCTCTCTGTTGGGCCTGAACACCCCCGTTCGAGCTTCTTCTATCTTCATCAGAATTTCGTCTGTCACTTTTTTAAGACTTGACTTCACCATAATAGCCCCTGTCTTTGGGTTCAACTTCCCCCCATGCGCATAAAACCATGTCCTGCACCTCGGGGGCCAGGTCACTGTAACTCGAGTGACCCCTACACTAATCATTTCTTGTTCGAATTGATCCCACTTAGGCAGGGCCGTTTGGTAGCCACCTGGCCCTAGAGTATGGTGCCACTGTTTTTTCGCAGCATTAATCTTGTTCTTTCTCGACCGTTTCATAGCTAGTTCCGATTCCTTGAACTTCACGAAATCGTCCCATTGATCTTTTGCCTTCACCAGTGCTCCCTCGAATTTTGGAGTCGTCTTGTTTGCTTTGACGTACGCAGCCCATGCATTTTCTTGAAGGTGTTGAATGCTATCGCCATCTTTTTAAGAGCATAGTTTCTGACTTTCTTCAGATCTGCATCTGTCAAGTTATCTGGTAGTATGAAATATGACATCAGCTCGATCCAAAGCACATCTTTTGGTTTTTCATCGACAAAGGTAACTCCTTCTCGATCTCCCTTTGCTGGCTTTTTCCATTCTTGTGTGGAGATCGAGATTTGGTCCCCGACAATAACTCCGCATTGATTGTTGACCTTGGTCGCTTTTTTCTTAGGTTCAAGTGGTTCGCCAGTTGATGTATTGATGGAATCTATGTTGAACTTTACGCTAGGTCCAACTTTCTGGCTGGGCCTCGAACTATCCTGTCGCTTATAGAAGATTTGCTCGATCGGAAGGCCTAAACGAAGAAAGATCGATTTGTTAATACATATACAACTCAATTAAGACATGTAATGATCACCGGATGGCTTATATAATAAATATACCTCGCCAGTCTTTGTTATTTGAAGAACATTTTCTTCGTCAACATCGTTGTCGAATTCATCTATTCTTTCGTCTTCATCAAACATACAACCCTCACCGGAATTGTTCAGATATTGCGAGCCGTCATCATCTTCAGGTTCATGCTCTGGGCTCGTGGAGCGTATGATGTTGAACAGAGCCTCTTCTCCTTCTCTGTTGGTATTGTCCATAGATTTTATTTAACTAACCTAGAAGAAAGATAAAACAATTTAGTATTCAAATTAGAATGTATGCAATCAATAAGGAAAACTGAATCATAGTACATAATATGCATCATCGAATATAATCTTGAATAAATCGTCTCGAATATTATCAAATATAATCTCAAATACATCTCGAATATTATCACTAATACATCTCGAATATTATTGATTATGTAATATCACTACTACAGATCCAGTTGACGTCTCGCGCGGCAGGCGGTGGACACCCAAAGAGAAGGAACTATGATAGGATCATAGCTCGGGTGAGATCCCTGAAGAACCTGCCAGGTATTGGAGAACCTGACTCCAACGCATCCATGTAGCAACGGACGTGCTTGTCCTCCTCCCTGACACGGCGACATACCACCTCCGACGGGGCCGGCTGCCTCCACACCGAAAGTGGCCCACGCGAATGCCACCAAAGAAGCTCCGGGTCGACGACGGGACCCGAGTTCCTCACCAAGCTGCGCACCCCTAAAGGTAGCACCTCCCAGTGCCAGTCCGGCGGAGCCCAGTCCCGAGTGTTGCCCCTCTAAAGCAGGACGTCGTCGAGTCGACGACCAGGATGGGGGCCAGGCATCGTTGACTCCGAGAAAAAGATCTTATAAAAAAATCCAAGGTTATAACTACCCTAATAATATTCCTTTCTCAATAAAAAATTCCGAAAAATTTCTCAATTATAATTTCCTATGCAACATTTTAGTATGCATTTTTTTTGTTAATATGATATACAACATTATATACTTCTAAGCAACATTTTAATAGGTTAGGGACATTATATACTTCTAATTAAGCAAAAAAACGAATTAAGCATACATACTAATTAAACACTAATTATAGAAAAACAACATTATATTAAAAAATCAAAATTCATCTAATTAATATTTATATATCTCAAATTCATCTAACATTTTTATACATCTAATTAACATACAATTAACATTATATACATCTAATTAACATTTATAAAAAAAATTCCATGGCGGTAGGGGCTCACAGCGGGGCGACGGCCGGTGAGGCAAGGCGAGTCGTCGGCGACGGCGACTGCGACGGCGACGACGACAACGCGCAAGCTCGAGGAGGGGGCGGCGCACAACGGGGGCCACGATGACGGGCGGCGCGTTGGGGGCGACAACGGTGTGGGCGGCGATGGCGTGGGCAGGGCGTTGGGGGCGCGCAACGGCGAGCTCCTCTGTTCAGTGGTCGAAGAGACAAAGAAGGAGAGGGAAAATGAAAATATTTCAACTGCTGCTTATATAGGAGGACCTTTAGTCGCGGTTGATGGCTCCAACCGCGACTAAAGACCCCCCCTTTAGTCGCGGTTGGAGCCACCAATCACGACTAAAGGTGAATTTCAACAGCCGAAGCAGCGAGAAGCGAGCCCTTTAGTCGCGTTGGTGGCTCCAACCGCGACTAAGGGGGGGAGGGGGTCTTTAGTCGCGGTTGGAGCCACCAACCGCGTCTAAAGACCTGTTCCTGGCACGGCGCACTACTGTAGATGTTTAGTCCCACCTCGCTAGTCGAGGGGCACATCGACCTGTTTATAAGCCCCAACGCGAGCACTGTATTGAGCTCCTCTCTAATGCAGGACTTCTGAGCCTACCTCTGCTGTGATTTCCTGGTGGGCCTACTGGGTCTTGCGGGCCTGCATCGTGGCCCAACTACAGATTGGGTTTCTAGTCGTATGAAGGCCGTTGTGGCCCAGTAGGCGGGATTTTTTTAATTTTTTTATTTTTATTTTTTTTTGTTTTCTGCTTTATTTATTTATTATTTATTTTTGAGTTGTTTTTTCTTTATTTAGTGTTTCTTTGTGAATCCTTTTGCTTTAGGTAAAAGAGATTAAACTTTCTGTTAGTGCCAGTAGTTTTCAAATTTGAATAGTTTAAATTTGAATTATTTGAAATTTGTGTGAATCACTAGTTTGTGAATAACTTTACTTTAAAAATAGATTTTTTAGTTATTATTTTTTCTTCTGTTTAATGTTACTGTGTTCTATCATTATATTCAATTTGCTAATACTTAGGTTATTTAAAAAAATGAAATGCCTTTGTAACACACGAGTTTTCGTCTGAAACACTGATACTTCGAAAGAGATTGCTTATTTTGTACACGAAGTGCGTCCAGTTTTTGCCGTAGCCCTATCAATTTTTTAGCACATGCTATGTGGGTGAAATGATGATACCATGCCAACTTTCAACCTTTTCAGACATCATTTGTAGTGCTTATCAATTTCAGGGTCATTTAGCTCAAAAAAAATCAGTAAATGTATGAAAAGTAGCAAATGAAGTCAGAAAGGTTAAAAATTGATAATGTGGCTTCGAATGGTGCATACTGAACGCACGAAAAGTCTGGAGTTTAAATAAGTTTAAGAAAATGAAACGCCTTTGTAACAGACGAGTTTTCGTTTGAAACCCTGATACTTCGAAAGAGATTGCTTATTTTGTACACGAAGTACGTCCAGTTTTTGTTGTACGCCTCTCAATTTTCTAGCACATTCTATGTGGGTGAAATGATGATACCATGCCAATTTCAACCTTTTCAGTGTTCATTTGTAGTGCTTATCAATTTCAGGGTCATTTAGCTAAAAAAATAAGTAATTGCATGTAAAATAGCAAATGAAGTCAGAAAGGGTTGAAAATTGATGACGTGGCCTTGAATGGTGCATACTAAACGCACAAAAAGTCTGGAGTTGAAATAAGTTAAAAAATGAAATGTTTTTGTAATAGGCGAGTTTTTGTATGAAACCTTGATACTTCGAAAGAGATTGTCCATTTTATACACGAAGTGCATCCAGTTTTTGTCGTAACCCTCTCAACTTTTTAGCACATGCTATGTGGGTGAAATGATGATACCATGCCAACTTTCAACCTTTTCAGAGTTCATTTGTAGTGCTTATCAATTTGAGTGTCATTTAGCTCAAAAAAAAATCAGTAGATGCATGAAAAATAGAAAATGAAGTCAGAAAGGGTTGAAAATTGATGACGTGACTTTGAATGGTGCATAATGAATGCACAAAAAGTCTGGAGTTGAAATAAATTTTAAAAAATGAAATGCCTTTGTAACAGACGAGGTTTCATATGAAACCCTGATACTTCGAAAGAGATTGTCTATTTTGTACATGAAATGCATCCAGTTTTTGCCATAACCCTCTCAACTTTTTAGCACATGCTATGTGGGTGAAATGATGATACCATGCCAACTTTCAACCCTTTCGGAGTTCATTTGTAGTGCTTATCAATTTCAGGATCATTTAGCTCAAAAAAAACAGTAAATGCATGAAAAATAGCAAATGAAGTCAAAAAGGGTTGAAAATTGATGTGCTGCCTTCGAATGGTGCATACTGAATGCGCAAAATACATAAGTATACACTACTATTACAAAGATTCCCTTCGGTTTGTCCGAAGTGGGAGTTTTCAGATATATAAGTTCGGAAACTAACTAGAGAAGCCAATCACATCCTAGAGTGGGATCTTTGGGTGTAAAACTTTTTCTTCGCGTGTGTCCCTTTGCGTCGTAACCAGGGACAATCTCCATGGTTTAACTTGATGCTCGGGTCAACATTCACTATGAAGGGAGCAATTTCATGAAACTTTTCATAATCTTCTGACATGTCTGTCTTGTCCTCCACTCCCACGATGTTTCTTTTCCCTGAAAGAACTATGTGGCGCTTTGGCTCATCGCATGATGTATTCGCTTCCTTATCTTTTCTTTTTCTTGGCTTGGTAGACATGTCCTTCACATAGAAAACCTACGCCACATCATTGGCTAGGACGAATGGTTAGTCTGCGTACCCAAGATTGTTGAGATTCACTGTTGTCATTCCGTACTACGGGTCTTCCTTTACCCCACCTCCTGTCAGATTGACCCATTTTCTCCTAAACAAAGGGACCTTCAAACCAAGTCCATAGTAAGGTTCCCATATCTCCTCTATGTAATCATAATATGTGTCCTTTGGCCCATTGTTGTTTGCTGCATCAAAGCGGACACCACTGTTTTGGTTGGTGCTCTTTTTATCTTGGGCGATCGTGTAAAATGTATTCTCATTTATTTGGTACCCTTTGAAAGTCAATATAGTTGAAGATGGTAACTTGGACAGCAAGTACATGTCATCTTCAATAGTGTCGTCATGCATGAGACATGTCTGCAACCAACCGGCGAAAGTCACCGTTTGTTCATGTGTAATCCAATCGTCAGACTTCTTCGGGTGTTTGTAGCGTAGAATATTCTTCTGTTGCTCGATATATGGAGCCACCAAGGCGGAACTTTATAGAACTGTGTAGTGTGCTTGCGCCAAAGAATGCTTGTCCCGGCATATTAGTGAATTCTTTCCTAGCGTGCCTTTTCCACCCAGTCCGCCCTCATGCCGCGATTCAGGAACACCAATCGGCTTAATGTCAGGAATAAAGTCAACACAAAACTCAATGACCTCCTCTGTTTCATGGCCCTTGGAGATGCTTCTTTCTAGCCTAGCACGATTATGAAAATATTTATTTAAGACTCCCATGAATCTCTCAAAGGGGAACATATTGTGTAGAAATACAAGATCCAGAATGACAATCTCCTCGACTAGGTGAACTAGGACGTGCATCATGATATTGAATAAGGATGTTGGAACACCAACTCGAAACTGACAAGACATTGCACCAAATCATTCTCTAACCTTGGTAGGATTTCTGGATCGATTACCTTCTGAGAGATTGCATTCAGGAATGCACATAACTTCACAATGGTTAATCGAATGTTTTCCGGTATAAGCCCCCTCAATGCAACTGGAAGCAGTTGCATCATAATCACGTGGCAGTCATGAGACTTTAGGTTCTGGAACTTTTTCTCTGCCATATTTATTATTCCCTTTATATTCGACGAGAAGCCAGATGGGACCTTCATACTGAGCAGGCATTCGAAGAAGATTTCGTTCTTTTCTTTGGTGAGAGCGTAGCTGGCATGACTCTGGAATTGCTTTGGATCCATGCCGTCTTCTCCGTGCATACGTTGCTGGTCCTCCCGTGCCTCCGACGTATCTTTTGTCTTCCCATACACGTCCAAGAAGCCTAGCAGGTTCACGCAAAGATTCTTCGTCACGTGCATCACATCGATTGCAGAGCGGACCTTGAGGTCTTTCCAATAGGGTAGATCCCATAATATAGATTTCTTCTTCCACATGGATGCGCGTTTGTCAGCGTCATTCGGAATAGATTGTGCGCCAGGACCCTTGCCAAAGATTACTTTTAAATCCTTGACCATATCAAGTATGTCATCACCCGTATGATGGCGAGGCTTGTTCCGGTGATCTGCCTCACCTTTGAAATGCTTGCCTTTCTTTCTTACGGGATGCCTACTCTAAAGAAATCGACGATGCCCCAGATACACATTCTTCTTACATTTATCCAAATATATACTATCGGTATCATCTAAACAGTGCGTGCATGCGTGGTATCCCTTGTTTGTCTGTCCTGAAAGGTTACTGAGAGAAGGCCAATCATTGATGGTTAGAAACAGCAATGCATGTAGGTCAAATTCCTCCCAATCTTTCACATCCCACGCATGTACACCTTTTCCATTCCACAACTGTAAAAATTCTTCAACCAATGACCTTAGGTACACATCAATGTCGTTGCCAGGTTGCTTGGGGCGTTGGATGAGCACTGTCATCATAATGAACTTCCGCTTCATGCACAACCAAGGAGGAAGGTTATAGACATATAGAGTCATAGGCCATGTGCTATGATTGTGGTTCTGCTCCCCAAAAGGATTAATGCCATCTGCACTTAAACCAAACCATACGTTCCTTGTGTCCTTTGAAAAGTCCTTCCACTTTCTCTTGATTTTTCTCCACTGCAATTTGTTAGCGGGCACTCTCAACTTCCCGTCTTTCTTACGGTCTTAGTTGTGCCATAGCATCAACTTGGCATGCTCTTTGTTTTGGAACAAACGTTTCAATTGTGGTATTATAGGAGCATACCACATCACCTTGGTAGGAATCTTCTTCCTGGGGCGCTCGTCCTCAACATCACCAGGGTCATCGTGGCTGATCTTATAGCACAATGCACAGCATACCACGCATGCATTCAAATCCTCGTACTCACCGCGGTAGAGGATGCAGTCATTAGGGCATGCATGTATCATCTCCACCTCTAATCCTAGAGGGCAGACAACCTTTATTGCTTCGTACGTACTCTGTGGGAATTCGTTGTCCTTTGGTAGCTTCTTCTTTAGCATTATCAACAAATTTTGAAATACCTTGTCAGATACACCATTCTCTGCCTTCCATTGCATCAATTCTAGTTTAGTACTCGCCTTTTTCTTGTCATCTTTGCAATTTGGGTACAACCCTTTTTTGTGATCCTCTAACATGCGCTGCAACTTCAGCTTCTCATTTTCACTTGCACAATTTCTCTTTGCATCGGCAATGGCCCGACCAAGATCATCAACGGGCTCATCTAATGCCTCTTCTTTATCTCCTTCCCGCATTGTCGGCTCAACTTCTTCCCCCATTCTTGTACCATCGTATTCATGGAACCCATGGCCAGGATAGCTGTCGTCATCCCCTTCTTCTTTATTCTCTTCCATTAGGACCCATCTTTCTTCGTGCTTGGTCCAACATTTATAGCCAGAAATGAAACCGGACTCAAACATGTGGACGTGAATGGTTCTTGAGTTAGAGTAATTTTGATCATTCTTACAGCCAGCACATGTACAATACATAAAACCACCCGGCCGCTTGTTTGCCTTAGTCGCAACCAGAAAAGTATCCACGCGATTAATGAACTGGGGAGAGCATCGGTCGTCGTACATCCATTGCCGGCTCATCTTCATTACACAACACCAAAAAGACCAAATTAATACAAGTTCATACATAAAGTTCATACACACTTGTTCTCATAAAACAACATACAAACTCTCTAGCTAAAGCATTTAAATGCAACAACAAATGCGATCGACATCGCAACTAAGGTAACAATTGATCCAACAACATAGTGATACCAAGCCTCACTATCAATGGCATATCTTTTAAATTTTCTAATCTTCAAGTGCATTGCACCCATCTTGATCTTGTGATCATCGACGATATTGGCAACATACAACTCCAGTTTCATGTTCTCTTCTTCAACTCTTTTCAATTTTTCTTTCAAATACTCGTTTTCTTTTTCAACTAAATTTAACTTCTTGACAAGAATATCTATGTCGGTTGGAATCTCCAGTTCACATACCTCCTAGATAAAAATATCTATGTCAACTTGATGGGCATAATTGTCATAAACACGAAATGCAACAAAGATTTATAAAAGAGATTATATACCACATCCGAATCATAAACCGGACGAGGACCGACGGAGACGGATTTCAAAACCATGCTACTATGTATAACAAACAATGATATAGGTAAGAAAACTATACAACTAACTAACTAAATCTTACAAAGATGGTTTTTTTTTATAAAAAGGATAAGAACAAGAGGCTCACCAAGGTGGTGCCAGCGACGGGACAGCGCGGACGATCGACGGTGGTTAGGACGGGGAAGGGAAGGCACTAAGTAAACCACACCTACAAATGCAAAGTAAGAAGTTAATTTGAGCTCAGATTGCATAAATCAAATAAACTACCACATACAAACTAAAACCCACAAATTACTATACTTATAGAGCATTGCAAGAGCTAATCTAGCAATGAGAGATGAAAGGACAAAGTTGCTAACCTTTGTGAACACTTGGATGGATGGGATGCCTCCAAATCTTGACAAATTTTGACAAAAAATGGAGGTTCAGCTCGAGGAAGAGAGGAAGAACATAGAGGAGAGGAAAGGGGAAGAACAGAGAGGAGTGTGCTCGGGCAGGCCGAAGGGTTTCATATAGGGGACCTTTAGTCCCGGTTGGTGTCTCCAACCGCAACTAAAGGTTAGCCTATAGTCGCGGTTGGAGCCACCAACCGGGACTAAAGGTTTCCATGGGGCCCCAGGCTGACGCCAGCCTACCACCATACCTTTAGTGCTGGTTTGTGGCAAGAACCAAGACTAAAGGTCCGGAACGAATCGACACTAATGATGCCCATCACGAACCGGGACTAATGAGCACATTAGTGCCGGTTCAAAAACTGGACCGGGACTAATGAGGCGAACGAAAGTTCTGTTTTCTACTAGTGCATGATTACAGTTGGACACGTTCAGTTGGGGTCAGGCATATAAGGCATGTAGCATTGGCGTTATGACCCTTTTCTTATTTAAGTTGGATTCTAGAATCGGAAGTGTGTTTCATGTTGGTATTTTTTTGTCTGAGCAGGAGCTAAATATTCCATCTAGAGATTTTGGTGAGGCGAAAGAAAATTCAAAAGATATTAGCATGATATAGAGATTATGATACATATCGGCAATATAGGAATTTTTGCCTGCTTCACCTTTGGTCGTCAGCTGGAGCGAAATATTTTGGTGGGACGAATATATTTCGTGAGACACCCAGGGGATATGGGTTTTTTGCCTATTGGACTTTTGGCCATGGGAGGAGTGCAATATTTCGACGGGACAATAAGTATTTGGGGAGAAATTGGTGGGATCACAAAATAGTTTTTAGAGACACATGCATGATATGATGTTTTGCATACTCGGGCTTGGGGTTTTGGGCCTGAGCAAGAGTGCAGTATTCAGGAGAAAAATTCTTGCTGGATCGGGAACATTTGGGGAGACGCATGGGGCGCAAAATGTTTCGGTAGACAATAGCTCGATAGGAATAATAGATTAAATTTTTGATTTAATTCCCTTTTTTCTCCCTGCTACTTATCTTCACATGTTGGTGTGTATTTTGGTGGCATGTCGAAAGCTGGCTAGATACTAGGCGCGACGCCTAGTGCATGCATGGACTAAAGAGGTGCCAAGCTGGTTAATTTAGTTGTGTGCATGTAGTCCAGTTGTACATTACGAAGTGCATGGGATTGTCGCAAGGACCAATCAGGTGAGAGTACATGGATTGCTACTACGACTAATGCAGGTGCGTATTGCCTGACAGGCGTGGTCAAAGTGCCGCTCATTTGTTTGCGCGATGAACAAACACGTGGGGATTAGCAGCCGTTGGCAGCGGCGGTTTCGTTGTTTGAAGCGACGCATCCGCCGTTTGCATGAGATATACGCGTTTATTCGCCGACGAGACCCGTCCGTGCAGATGGTATAAAAGGCCTGCCGTCCCTGCCTATTCTCAGCGCTTCTCACCGCATTACAACCCGCCGCAACCAAGAACAAGAAGTGCAGTATGGCCTGCTCCTGCCCGGAGTTCGGGTGCGCATTCGTGGGCTCCCCCGCGATGCTCCTTGATCATTTCGCCACCGGCCACCAACGCCCCGCCGTCAGGGTATGCTACGGCCTATCCTCGAACCTGAGCTTCTCCCTGTTGCACCCTTGGCACGTGCTCGTCGGGGAGGAGGACCACAGCGTATTCCTCATGTCCCTGGGCCCGCTCGGCGCGGCTACGGCCGTGTCGCTGGTGTGCCTCAGGCCGGACGGCGAGGCCAAGGCGGCTCCCCGGTTCTGGTGCAAACTCTCCGTGGAGCGCCCGGGCAACGACATGGTCCTCATGGTCACGCCCGTGGGCAGCAGCACGCTGGAGAACGGCGCACCGGCAACGGGACAGGGGATGTTCTTGGCGGTGCCACGGGAGCTGCTCTCCGGCGACACGCTCACGCTCAGCGTTTGGATCGATCTGATCCCACCTGCCGCCGGCGCTCCCAAGCAAGTCGTCGACTACGCCACAGGCCGGGACATCGAGGAGGATGCACTGATCAAGTATGTATCCCTTCTCACCTGGTGCATGTTATGGTTATGGATGGTGACTATATATGATCTGGTGCAGTACTGAATAAGTTTTATTGCCCGAACTATGATAGGTCATGTGTCCACTCTTCCAACAAATATGTGCCAGCCGATCCCGTCTATAGCAAGGATTCAGGTGTGTCGAGGGCACCCTCAAACCTCTACAGTTCCGGCGACCCCGTCTATATCAAGTCCATGGAAGGGCCAAAGAAGACCTCAATGGCTACCTCGGAGAAGGACAACTAGGAGGAGGAGGATGAGGAGGAGGAGGATGACACTGACCAGCCGAAGGGGAGTGGCAAACGTCCTCGCCAAGGCCATGGCCGGGAGGGAGCATCGAAGAAGAAGAACTAGATGCCGACTACTATAGCTATGCTGCATTGGTTTGAGGGTCCGACTTGTGGAACCCTACTTTGGACAACCCTATATTGGTTCAGTATGACACGATTGTTTATTATTTATATATCGATGCATGCATGCAATGATGTGTAGCCATAATACTTTTCACGAAATGCTAGTAGTCATTGTCGGATCTTCCCGAGAATCGAGTAGCTAGTGAGCGCAAAAGTTATAACAAAAACATCAACACTTAATAGTAACATATTAAATCACTTACAATTTAACGGTATGATAAAAAGATCACATATCAATCATACTTGGATCAAACAAACATGTCAAGTCATGAGAGAAAAAATCCTGGATCAAGAATCGAGAAAAAAACTCTCTAGGACAGCCGATCAACACGACCAGCGGACGAACCCTAGGTATGGACATCGTGGCCCCAGATGGCAATCATGAAGATCGGCCGCCCCGGGAAGCAGCGGCGGTAGATAGGGTTTTGAATCGGGTTTAGGATGATACCATGTGAAGGAATAAAGAGGTGATTGGAAGAATCGATGTTTATTGCTTGAACTTTGTTGACATATATATATATACTATGAGAATCGATGTTTATTGGAAGAGGTGATTGAACTTTGTTACCATGAGAATCGATGTTTAGGAGTACATGATTATTTTGGAGTACAAGACAAACTATAACAAATCATAGCCTATCCTATATTTACTAAATAATCACGATACTCAACGCTCTAGAACCAAGCCAGGTTCGTTCTGATGCTTATTCATGAGGAAATCACTATCAATCAAAAGAAGAAAATTCATATCGTTGAGGCTCAAGGAGGAGGGCTATGCTCCTTTTCCAAAGAAAAAGGTGACCAATGAGCCAGTATATGAAGAACGATGTTGAAGTGGCCTACGAGTATCTATTTGCAATGGAGATCGGATCCTTGACCAAGAAGCGAGAAGAAGGTATGTGAGTTAATTATAGAGCAACAGTGTGCGGAGCTGGAAGCCAAAAGATTACCTGGAATCGGTTTGAAGAATCTTTTTCTGGGAGACATTAATGTTCTTGTGAAAAACTTGATGTAAGCTAGCAGTGTTTCTGTTTGACGTTTATGTCTTGCTCATGTCAAATTGTTGCTCTTGTGACTCATTGATTCTGATGCAGGACAGCAGGAGCTTGATTTAAAATCGAAAGATGAAGAGAAATAGCAAAGACGTGAGGGCCGGAAGAATAATGTGAATGCATCTAATGAAGAAGCAGACGAATCTCACAAGATAACAGTACTACAGATGTATTCGTATTGAGTCTCTATATTCCATAATGTGAAACGGTGTTTTAATAATAATAATAATAATAATAATAATAAGAATAATAAGAATAAGAATAAGAATAAGAATAAGAATAAATTGCTAGTTGATTAGCCGGTTGTTTTAACAATTTGATTTGATTTTGATAGGCTGCAAGTGCACTTTCTAAGGTGAGAGATGAGGAGAAGATGGCACGACATTTAGCCGATGCTGAGAAGTTAATTAAGGAGTTGGGGAAGGCGTTGGTGGAGAGAGGAAGAGCAATTGATGAGAGCAGCTCCAGTTATAATACTCCTCCGGAGGCTTGCAGGTGGCACCAACAGGAGGAAGAGCTATGCTTAGTCTAGCTAGATTTCATGCCGCCGTTTCTTTCAAACAATCAATCAAGATTGTAATAATAGCAAGATTTGTGGGGATCCTTTTTGAGAATGCCATTTTGGCCATTGGTTCATAGCTCATGTCTTGGACGTAAAAGGATTAAAGCTCACCAAGTTAATAACTCGTGTCTTGTCTATAAAAGGGGAAGGATTGTTATGACTTATGGTTTTCGATACCGATGGAGCAAAAACATCAGATTGCTAGCTGCTGGAATTTTAGCGCCTTAATGAGCTTTGTTTCAGAGAACAACACTGACTGCCATATCAGTCTTTGCAATGGGAACAACAGTCACAGTCATTTCGTTCTGAAGAAATATCCATGGTGCTTGAATGTCGCCTCAGGTTCTCAAACATGTTTATCCGATTTCATCCCTATCTTGGAGCCAGGAAGGTAGTTGTGTACCTATTGCTTTCTGCATAGTCGTCCTGAAAGTAGCATTTTAGATGTTGGTGGATGGTATTTCACATTGTAACTGTAATAAATATGTGTGTGCACTTTCTCTCCTCTGGAACTCATAAAACAATATTAGAAAATCAGGTTGAGATTACCTGACAAACTAATTCACTGCAAGATTAATGAGGATTAGATAGGTTTGGTGTGCATAATATTTGCTGTAACATTGCAAAAAGGGTTTTTGGAATATAAAACTTTGCAAGATGCAGAGCATGCTAGGTGGTTTTCTCATATTAATGGTAGTTTGCAGCATTGCTGCAATGCGCTGTTCAACTGTTCAGTAAGTTCAGAACAGACATATACATGCTTCGCAATCACTATTTAGTACTCCCTTCGTTCAAAAATAAATGTCTTAAGCTTAGTATAAGTTTATACTAAAGTTAGTACAAAGTTGAGACACTTATTCTAGAACAGAGAGAGTACTATCCAGATGTAACAGGAGTATTTACTATCTACTCAAAACTATTGCTCCAACGGAACTCTCTACATCCATATATAGTACTCAGCTTCCTCGAATTAACTTTGGCTTAATTAAGCTAGCACTGCTAGGAACGTAGCATTGCACCAAACCATATGTTATGATCCAATTACCCAACTTCCACAAACAACAGAGATAATATACTAACTAGATAGTAACCACATTGACGCAGATGACAAGAGCACAAACATAGAATGGAGTCTCGGAATTATACTACCAGGTCGAGAATAGATTTAGCATTTCAGCTTGAGATACACGGGAGAATCTAGGGGAGACCACATGGTGCCCGAGACGAACAGCGACGCGCCAACCTGGTAAGGCCTCATCAGTCGACCGACGCTTTGTGTTTGGCCAGAGAGAGAGAATGCCCGCCCGTGTGGTTTCTTTTCTAAAAGGAGGAATGTCCCCGACCTCTGCATCATGACGATGCATGCAGCCATTTTATTAAAGTACAAGGTTACAAATAAGTGCAATATCTATCCAGAGCTAAATATAGCTTATAATAAAAACGTAGATTACATGTCACATCTGGCAGGATAAAAATAGGCTACGATAACTAAACACCTAGCCTATTAGTGTGCCGCCGTCCATATCGGTTGAAGATAGCCCGTACTGTCGTCTCCCACTGGCTGTACCCAGTACCCAAAAGCTCCCTGGATTTCGCAGGCGTGAGTAACGACCACGTACGGATCCAAGTTGTAGCTCTGTAGATGACCTGTAAAAAGTTGGTGAAATTCTTCATGTTAAAAATCATATCATTCTTGCAATTCCATATAGCCCAAAGCATGGCACATATTCCTATTCGAATGTGTCTAGCTATGGTAACGTCCACTCCATTAAGCCACATCCCAAATAATGCGTTCATACTCGTTGGAGGGTTTATGTTAAAAGCTATATGAATAGTACACCATAGAAGCTTAGCCAAAGGGCATTCGAGAAAGAGGTGTTTAATAGTCTCATTATAATCACAGAAGCAACATTTAGAATTACCTACCCATCTTCGTTTAACCAAGTTATCTTTAGTGAGTATCACATCCTTGTGCACAAATCACATAAAGATCTTGATCGTCCGTGGTACTTTTATCTTTCAAATGTGTGCAGAAGTAGGTATAATTCCGGCATTAATAAGGTCCGTATACATTGTTTTCATTGTGAAACTACCGCTTGTAGTTAACTTCCAATGAATTGTATCTGGTTGGTCAGGTAATTGAACTTCCATCAACCTGCGAACCAAATGGAACCACGCATTCCATCATTCTCCTACTAGAGATCTCCTAAATTGAATATTAAGAGGGACCGACTATAAAATCGTAGCAATCGTACACCTCTTTGCGTTGCACAATGTTATACAAGGCCGGATATTGTGTAGCTAGGGGCGTCTCTCCTAACCACGTGCCTTCCCAAAACCTGGTTGTGCTACCGTTCCCAATGTGAAACTTGACCCTATGGAAAAAAGCTTCCTTTGTCCTCATTAAGCCTTTTCAGAATGGTGAGTCCAATGGTTTCACTGTAACTTGTGCCAAGGTCTTGAATAATAGGTACTTATTACATAATATTTGTACCCATGTACCTTCCGTCTCCACCGATAATCTATATAGCCACTTGCTCAATAAACACTTATTCTTAATTTGTAAATTTTCAATTCCAAACCCACCTTGATCTTTGGGCCTGCATATCATGTCCCATTTAGCTAGTCTGTATTTCGTCTTAGTGTGGTCACTTTGCCAGAAATCAAGTCTTTTCCACACCCCGACCGATACTTCAAAGAATGATAGAAGAAACATCGGCAAGCTTGTTAACACTGAGTTTATAAGAACTAGTTGACCTCCATAAGACATAAGTTTGCCCTTCCAACAACTTAGTCGTTTCTCAAATCTATCTTCTATGCATTTCCATTCCTTATTTGTCAATCTTAGATGATGAATAGGGATACCCAAGTAGCTAAACGGAAGAGAACCCATCTCACACCCGAATAGTTGTTTATAAGCATCATGTTCTTCCTTGGCTCACTCAAAGCAGAACATTTCACTCTTTTTGAAGTTAATCTTGAGTCCCGATAGTTGTTCAAATAGACACAAAACCAGCTTCATATTTCTGGCCTTAGCGAGATCATGTTCCATGAAAATGATCGTGTCATTTGCATATTGAAGGATGGACACCCCACCCTCTACAAGATGTGGAACTAGCCCTCGTACTAGGTCGCTCTCCTTAGCACATTGTATGAGGACTGACAGCATATCGGCTACTATGTTGAAAAGGATCGGTGACATCGAATCTCCCTATCTCAATCCTTTATGAGTTTGAAAATAATGACCCATGTCATCGTTTATCTTAATCCCAACGCTACCTTTCTGAATAAAGGATTCCACCTGGTTCCTCCAGGCTTCATTGAATCCCTTCATTCTCAGTGCTTGTTGGAGGAAAGGCCAATTCACTTTATCATACGCTTTCTCGAAATCCACCTTAAGGATAACTCCATCGAGTTTCTTGGAATGAATTTCGTGAAGCGTCTCATGTAGGACAACAACCCCCTCTAGGATGTGTCTACCGGGCATGAAAGTTGTCTAAGTGTGATGCACCACCGAATGGGCAATCTGCGTCAACCTATTCGTTGCAACCTTAGTAAATATTTTAAAGCTTACATTTAGCAAACAAATCAGTCTAAATTGTTCAATATGAACAGTCCCCTCCTTCTTTGGCAGGAAGGTAATTGTTCCAAAGTTTAAATGAAATAGTTGTAACTGCCCGCTAAATAGGTCATTGAACATTGGCATTAGATCATCTTTAATGATATGCCAACATCTCTTGTAAAACTTAGCCGGGAACCCATCTGGTCCTGAGGCTTTGTTTTGTTTCATTTGCATAATAGCTTCAAACACCTCTTTCTCGGTAAATGGGGCCGAAAGCACCTCATTCTCTTCATCATTGAGTTGAGGGATGTCCTCTGTTATGCTCTCATCAAGCGATACAAAGTTAGCTTCTAGGGCTCCAAACAGTTTTTATAATATTCAGAGATATACAATTTTAGGTTCTCATGACCTACAATTGTGCCCTCATCCTGTTCAAGCTGAATTATTTTTTTCTTTCTTTGTTTCCCATTAGCTATAATGTGAAAAAAAATTGGGTGTTGTCATCCCCTTGGACGACCGTAGAGACATTAGCTCTTAGTGCCCATTTCATTTCTTCCTCTCGGAGTAAAGCTCGAAGCTTCTCCTCAGCCTCATTCTTCGTCCTCCGATCAATATTATTGAGGGTTGCTGCCTCAGCTTTCAATTCTAACTAATTGATTTGTTGTATCAGCCTCTCCTTTTCCATTTTGTAAATCCCACTTTGGTTCTTGGCCCAACCCCTCAAGAATTGTCGTAGGTGTCTAATTTTGTTTTGCCATCTGTCCATACTAGAAGTTCCTCCGCTTTCTTTGGCCCATTCATTCGCAATTAATTCTAGAAAGCCCTCCCTCTCAAACCACCCTAATTCGAAAGAGAAGACATTTCTATTGCCCACATGTGTCGCCTCCCCCGAGTCAACAAGGAGTGGAGTATGGTCCGACACTATTCTCTACAGAGCCTGAACCGTTACAAGGGGAAATTTCTGTTCCCACTCCACACTGATGAGCACCCGATCCAACTTCTCGTAAGTTGGAGTGGGTAAAGAGTTCGCCCATGTAAATTGTCTACCCGTGAGTTCAATTTCCCTCAGTTTGAGACTCTCAATAATCGTATTAACATGAATGACCATCTAGCATCGAAGTTATCATTATTTTTCTCTTCTCGTCTACGAATTATATTAAAATCCCCCCCCCCCCCAACTAAAATCGGCAATCCTTCATTTCCACAAATCCTGACAAGATCTGAAAGAAATTCAGATTTTAGCTCTTGTTGAGCTGCACCATAGACAGCCACTAAAGCCCATCGAAAACCATCAACTTTCGACCTCACTCGAAACTTGACGGTAAACTCACCATATAGCACATTAAGAACTTCTAGTGTCTCACACTTGACCCCCAAGAGTACCCTCCGGACCGACCTCTTGGTGGTAAGCAATGCCAATCGAAATTCACCCCACCAGAGATGTTCCTTAAGAACTGTGGAGTAAAGTTATCTCTCCCTGTTTCTAGTAAAGCCGTAAAGTCTAATTTATGCTCTACCGATGCCTTTGCCAGGAACCTTCGTTTAGCCAAGTCTGCAAGACCTCTGTTGTTCCAGAAAATTCCTTTCATTTTTCATCATAGAATTTTTTTTCTTTTGTTTCACTCGCGCACTTCTGCGAACTGCTGACGTAGGGTAAATTTTCCTTTTCCAGGTACGTCTTGGCTTCTCCTGTAATGACTCTTCAATCACATGGACAGCCCTAGAGGCGGAGCCGTGTGTTGGATTAATAGGAGCCACATACCCCCCGACCATCCAAATCATCGTCCTCAACCTCTTCATCGTCTATTCCCGACTTGGGAATTAGATCCTCACACATACTTTGTAGCGTTGTTACTCCTAAGTTATTAATCTCCGATTCATCCATGGGTTTCATTGCTGCTAGGTGTCGAACTATGTCTAGAGCTCTATCAGTTTCTAGATCTACAAGTTCATTAATAGATGTGGCGACTTCTTTAGCGTTGATCTTGTACTTGAAATCCTCCTTCTCGATCGGGTAACTCATGAGGTGGATCACCGACAATGTGAGCCCCGGAGGGATGGTCCGGTCAACCACCAGAAGAAAGACCGCCCTGCTGTTGAGGGATACCAGGCGGGCCGGCTCGCCATGGCCCATGCTCAGGGGCCAGAGGCTGCCGGCCATGATGCGGGTGTATTGGATCGTAGGGTGCTCCGCGTTGATATGATCACGCAGAGACCAGCCGGGGTAGGGGCAGCAACCAGCAATAGGGCAGTGGCATGGGGCATGGAGGCAGGTCTCTCTTCATGGCCCAGCTTCTCCGTGAACAGGATCATCTCAATGCACCCGTGCTCCTGGAACGAACACGGCATGGCCAGGCCGCCGAGGATGCGCTCCAAGGCGCTGCAGTGATTGTTGATGGGCCCAGAACACAAGCTGCAACTGAAGTTCAGATCACAGGAGCACTTGAAGCATGTGATATGGCCATTTGCACACTGCAGACAAAGAAGAGAGAAACAGGAATGTGTTACTGAAACAGCAGAAGGGAACAAGCACAACATAACACTGGATTACCGCTGCTGCCAAATTTGTGCCGTACTATCTACGTTTGATTTTGATGCAAAGCATACATCCTCGCACATGTTTCATGTATCACTTGACTAGATAATGGCCTTCCAAAACTTTGGCTCAGACTCTGTTGTTAAGCATATACATGATTTTCATGCTAGTAACAGTTTTGTTGAACCTCGGTCCAGTCAGTCACCCAGAGAGTTGATACTGCCATAAGCCAATATTGTCAATGCATCATAGATTCTTGGTAATGGCAATTGACAAGCCACAGGATAAAATATATTATATATGGCCGCAGATTGTTCTCGAAAGAAACTTAGTTACCTAAATCCAAAGTTACTGACCGATACATACTGAAATGAGTTGGGACCAATATGTGCACGTCTTAATTTTATTAGCTTCCCTTGTAACATTCAACCAGATCTACTGAAATGCGACGGAGGAAAACAAATCAGAATTCTACAATCAGCATACGGACCAAAACATCATAACTGCTGCAACATTTGCTACAAGTGAAATATCAGAAGCTATACATCAACATCAATATACAAGATAAAAAATCGTCAAAAACTCGTAACACGAAACTAAATTGCAGGGTATAGAAAAAATTAGTAAATGGAGTAAGCATTCAATTCAACAAGGGAATACTCAATAATGGTTCGTCGAGTACAGGGCTCTGTTCAATACCTGAAAAAGGGGAGCAACCAATGGGCTGCAACAAACCGAGCACTCCAGCAACTTGGGGTCTAAGGTGACAGTGATCTTCGAGAACGCAGCCTTGGCCTCGGGCTCGACCTTAGCCTTCTTCCTGGAGCAGCTCTCTGCCGTCGCGGTCCTATCTGCGGCAGCCTTCTGTAGATTGCTCCCAGCAAATATGCAAAGTTCAGTAACAATGCAAGAGATGGCCATATAGGCATATGATAGACAGGGAAGCAGAAAATAAGTACATCATCCATATTTCAGAGATTTGAAGGCTCTTCAGAGGTCCATATACAAAATTTTGATACAGGACACCGGAATGTTCAGTCGGCAAACCCAAATCAGACCATGGCAATCAGCATTCTCGCGATAGAATTTGCAAAATCGCTTCGAATCGGGAAAATTATGCGAGGGCAGGCGCTTCAATCCATTTTTCCCAAACCCTAAAGCTCCGGTCGCGGCGGCGGCGGCGGCGGGAAGATAAACTGGCCGGGGATTGGAGAGAGAAATGCGTCCGAGGTAATCACCTTGGCCATGATGGATCTTCCGTAGCAGCAGTTTCCCGATGGAAACCTTATTTTTTTATTGATGAAACTATTTTATCCAAGAGATACATACCATTTTTTATGCCCTTGGCAATTCGAGAAAACTGGACCGAAGTTTAGCTGGAGTTTTTTCTTATCAATATTGGTGGTTTTTTTTTGAAACGCGGTTCCTTAGGTTCTGATTCATTTAAAAAGGTAGAATATAGTTGCCTAATTAATTAGCGGAAATTCGGATGAAAACCGTTCAACATGCCCAGAACAAACGGCACTCGGCCGACCTGGCACCAACAAGACCACATACATTGCCGAGAAGAGGATATCGTCAAGGTTGCGTGCATTGTCATCACCGTCACCTTTCCTCGAGCACGCGACTCCGACTTCACTGTAGACGACCCGTCAAGACCCCTTCGAACGAACGATACATGACGACCGCGTCGGCTATAGCCAAACAACCGACCACGGACGTTGATGACCGGCAGCTCCAATTTCGCTGATGCGCTTCACGCGAGAAAGTTGCATGCCTCGTGCCGACCTAACCAAGCGCAACCTCCAAGGAGCATTGTCCGCTTAAAACCACCCTCATGGAATCATCGTTGCCCTTATGGGCCTCGCCACACGCAACTCCAACTTCTCTGTCACAGTGAGAAACAAGCATAGGCACACCCATTGGCGAACTGGACCGTCGACATCAGAAAGACAAGCCGTGACCCAGCTTCGCACATCATCATGGGCGTAGCCACACGAGTCGCAACATCAATCACTCACATCACCGGTTGGGCACCTGCCCACCTTGATGCCGTGCACATCCAGTCCCAAGGGAAGCATGGGGGAGCATCACCGATCTTCAAAGCAACGCCCTAAAGAGGGAAACGCCGCTAGGGCGACGTCATTGCCCGACCCATATGGATCTAGGTTTTCGTTCGAAGAACGAGATCCGAGGATGGAGTGGGTCGAAGAACTCCACGATGATGTCTTTAATAAGGAGAACGACGCTCATAGGTGCCGCCATCGTCGGACAGCCATAGCCGGGCAAAGCTTGCGCTCGGAGGAGACCCGATGAACAACCTCACGCAGCCAGCCAAAGATGGCCCGCACCCCCCCTATGCAGACACTGTACTGTCCCCACACCGTGCCCACCACCGTGCACTTCTGCCCAGCTGCCGCAAACTAGGCCACCGGGATGACCGACGCTCCGACCGACGCACATGAACCGGATACGGACAAGAAGCAACCGGAATCGGATATGGCGCCCCCTTGACCTAACACCGCGACCACCACCAAGGCAGTCGACCCGCTCGGAGAAGAACAAGCATATGGCTAGAAAGCCCCCCCTCCCTACCCGACTCGTCGGACCGGATCCATTGGACCACAACCCTGGAGCCTGCCAACGCAGACGCCACGACCGCCACCCGCCGAAGACAATGCCATGTGGTCGCCACAACCATAGTCGTTGCACTACGCCGCAAGGAGGCGAGCCTCCCCCATCGTGAGATCATGTCACTGTAGAGAGGCCCTTCCATTGTTGTCGGTCGCCTGGGCTTAGCCCGGCGGCCTCCTCCGACAGCGGCAAGGGAAGGTAGGGAGGCGGAGGGGCCTGGAGGGGTGCTTGATTTGGATCCGCCCGTGCCGCCCAGGAGGCGACGCGGGGCACAGGAGGTCTATCAACTCACAAGATCATGATCCAAGTACCTTGGATATTCCGTTATTGGACGGTTCTTCTACACCCATATGGCAACGTCAGCAAGGCGGTAGAGATTCAGAGTTTGATGCCTATGTTGTTGCAAATCCATAAGCTCCTCGATGGTTATTGCAACAAAGAAATAGTGGACAAGTTGATAAAAAAATGTCGGGAAGGTGCTTGATATGAGGCTGACTGGGAACCAAAGGAGTGATTATGTACGTGTTAGGATTGATCATGATGTTTGTCCCCCTTGAAAAAACATGTGAACATTATCCGGTGGTAAGGAGCGATGGGTGTTCTCTATTTGGTATGAAAACTTGCTCGATTTTGCAAGGCTTGGTGAGGTAGAAAGCCGCATGTTGAGAGAATTAGCTCTAGTGCAGATGGACTATGAGTAGTAGATTCGGAGGGACTTATTCCTTTTGGGTGGAATACCCCCCGAAGGTCGGGTTTAGCTTTTGGATCCATGTGAAGTTTGTGCTCAACTGGTTTTCTTAGGGTACCCGACCTGTCAGAAGGTTTTCATGCAAAAATATCTTGGTTTTCACAAAGATGCCCTAATACTATTATTACGGAGTCAGACAATACATATTTAATTAATGTCAGCTCGGTGCCAACAATTGTATGACCAAGAAGCGGCTATTTATGCTCAACATATGGAGACCGCGATAGCTATTCCTCGGGAAGCTAAGCACAACTCCAACACGGGGACACATTTTGCACCATCGTATCCGTTAGGGTTTGCGTGGACAGAAACCATGACCCAACACGGCAACACATTTGGCTATTGTGTTTGTTTTGTGTCTGTGTGGATGCAAATCTGTTTTAAATTTTGATTGGGTTTACGTTCACACGGACAGGAGAAAGACACGTTGCACACGTCCGTTCGGTGTCTACCTCGGACCCACGTGACAGCCACTCAACAATCATGAATTGGTCCTTTTAAAAGGCCACAAGTGCGCGGGGGTTGGAGTGCATCCGTCCAATTCCTCTCCTGCGTCGCCAACAACCGAAATCTTGAGGTAGGAAAAGACCGAATAAGAGACTTTATTTCGACACACCATCACTGCCAGCACCTCGTCGATATTGCCAAAGAAATAAAAACTAAAATAATAGAGGTTCAGGCCCCAGTCCTTTTGCCGTCGATTGTGGTCATCGGACGGGAAAGAGAAGAGGGCCAAGGCGACGGCAGTTAGGGTTGGGAGTTACATTTGGGTCATTTCCCACCGAAACCACGATGTATTTGTGCTTCGAGTATAAAATAAAATGAAACAGTTTCGTAGTCTGTTAATCACAGCTTTGCAGAGAGCACCATTTCAGTTTGGCTCCGAGTGTGACTCGGATAGCCCGACGCGTCGACTGGACGTGGCTCCAACCAATATAAGGAGGAGCAATGCCCCTCCCCAGAATCGAAAATCCAACGCCGGCAGCTCCCAAATCCAGATCTCCCGGCGAGGCGAGCAGCTCCCAAATCAGATCAGCCGATGGCCGGCGTCGACCGTGTCCGCCGCCCTAGCAAGCGAAATGCGGCGTCTTCTTCCGGCGAGGAGCCTTCCCGGAAAGCCAAGAGGATGGTCGGCTGTTCCCGAGGAGAGGAGGAGATTCCGGCGGCGAAGAAGATGTGGCGGCTGCCGCGGGAGAAGGTCGGCCGGATCGTACCGAGACCTGAAGCGCGACAACCCGTCGCTGGTGCCGTCGCCGGAGGAGGAGGGCGACGAGCGGACGGTGGCCCTCCCCTCTACCGGCGCGCCCGCGAGTACTACGAGCACGCGGAGAAGTTCACCGCGTTCCAGGCCAGGGTCCGCCGCGAGTACGCCTCCAAAGGGTTCGTGGAGCTCGACTATGACTGCGTCGGCGCGGAGGCCGAGGCGCAGAGGCGGGTCGACCAAGCGCGCGGTGAGGCTTTCAGGGCCATCGTCGCTCATCTTTCTTCAGAGGTTGACGTCGACGGCGCCACGTTCCGGCAGCTCAGGAGGAAGATGATGGACGATTTCTGAATTCTGACTGACTGAAACCAAACTCATCTGTATGATGCTGTTGGCAGTCTGTAACTCTGTGTTATGAGCACTGGAGCTAGCTAGGTGTATGCTCCGTCCCAAATGATAGATTGTGCTTGCTTGCGCCTTGTCACAGCATCACTGATCCAATGGATGCAATTAATTTGTCGATTCGGAAAAAAGAAAGCAGCTTTTCATTGATTTGACAAATATGCCTTGCATAACAGCTCAGTTTTGTACTACTAGCTTACTGTAGGAATTACCTTGTTAGTGTGACCTACCATCCGTTTATTTATCGGACCCAGATCCTCCATCACTGATGCAGTTATCAGAGAAGCAAATCTAGATTTTTCAATTTTGCTCCGTATTTGATGATGGGAATAATATGTTGAAGTGATTGCATTATGCTTTGTCTTGTTATTATCAGAGAAGTAAACTTGCAATAATGCAACCAGATGCATATACACTTGTGTCCTGAAGCTCAGTAAATTTGTCAGAGAGCGTTGATGCATACTTGTTTCGGTTATACTGCAACCAGATGCATTTGTCTCCTTTGAGGACATTGGCACATCTGTGCTTCACACTATTAACATTTGGATCCGCTGTTCCTCTGGAAACAGATAATACAGCCTCCCTTCCACGCTTTCTTGAAATCAACCAATTGATCCTTGCTTCCCTCTCTTCCTTTTGTGTTATTATAAACTCAGCTTCTCAACATTGGACAACTCTTTCCTGGAAAGCCTTCTGAAACAGCAAAAGGGAAACCTAAAAGGTATGATAAACAGAGCAAAGCCTTTTTTTTTTAAAACAAATACATGCTGGAAAATGCTCATAAGTTGACAACAATGCCCGTAAAGCCAAAACTAGAAATATTATATGCTGAAATACATGAAAAATCTGAATCTAAGGCACCAAAAATTGAACTGACTGCAAACATCGATTCTTAGGCCAACGAATTTTATATCACCCAAACAAAACAAAAACCTAGGCCTTAGGACAATCACATGTCATGCCACGGCGCAATTTAATTCCGTCCAAACCATGCATTTAAGTAGGATAGGAAGTAGAATCACTGAAACATTAGTTGACAAATCCACCATGTTACTTATAAGCTTGGAAAACTGATTAAGAAGAAAAACAACATGCATGATGAAGAGAGACGATTGCATTCTCTGATTACCAAGAGCGATGGAATCAGTACTGCTGAATGCAGTTGTAAGAAGGATACATACCTTATGCTCCATCAATCGGGAAAGCCTATTTTCCTCCTGCAAATCAGTAGCCAAATTAACAGTAAACAATAAGCAGCTGCATCTTGTAAAAGCCAAAGTAACAGTAAACACTAAGCAGCTGCTTAATGTAAACACTAAGCAGCTGCAATCGCGTAAAGTTTGACCATCCTCTCCGTGCCCCCCCTCTCCCTCCTCTCTTTCTCCTCTGCAAATCAAAGAGGTGGCATTGTTGCCAACGATATTGATCAGCTACAATGTGTTTCTCCTTACTTCCAAATGACACAAACAACCTGGAGAGAGAGTACAGCCATGGTGGTAACTTTTTTTTTCTTTATTATAAGAAGAACACCAGACGAGTCCTCGGCGCGCACGTTGGGCCATCATCCAGCGGGCTAGAGAGCACAACGGGCCCTAATCTTCTGTTTTCCTATTCGTTTCCTCTCTTCTTTCTTCAGTGTTTTTTGGTTTTCTGCTTTTCTTTACCGGATTCCTTTGGGATTTTTGGTTTATTTTTATTTTATTTTTTTAACACATATCTACCTTTTTCCGTGCACGTTGTTCATTTTTTATACACATGGAACAGAGTTTTCATACACTTTTAATAGTTTTAAACATGATGTACATTTTTTCAAATACATGTTTTTATACATTTTTAAATACATTTAAACATTTTTCAAGTACACATTTAACAATTTCTTGAATCATATGAAAGATTTTCCTAAAACTATGCAAACATTTTTTTACATTGTCTACACATTTTTTAAACGCATGATCATATCTTAAATATCATAATTGCTTTTTGAATGGTGCAATTGTTTTTCTAAAACTAGGTGAACATTATTTTACATTGTCTTCACATTTAAAAAAAAATATGTGAACTGTTTTTAGTACGGACATTTTTTTCTTGAATAGTACAAACATCTTTTTCAAAATCACGATCAGAATATTTAAATAGTGTTAATGTTTTTTGATTCTCAAAGAATGTTTAAGTAAATTATTTTTCAAAATATATAATATTTTTATAATATTCAAAATGTAAACAAAAGTAAATAAAAGAAAAAACTAACCTAACAATATTGGACGGCTCACTGTACGCGTAGTTGCGGCAAGACTACCTTCTATCTCGGGTCAAGCGAATAGAAACCTACTTGAAGCGAGACCCTTACAAAATTGAAATATCTGCATTTCTTTCGGTTGCTCGGTTCCGTATGCCGTCCTTGAAAATCCACATGGAAAAGAAGACACACAGACCCACATATATGCTGGTTTATCACTCTAATGAGCAACATCACACACGGCTATGTTATTAGGATCTTCTCAGTATTGGGGATTTTGGATACAGGTGCAAACTATATAAAAAGAGATCAGATATTACATAGTATTTGTAAAAATACGGAAGCGTCTCAATCTCCATGACATGGAGAGCCGCAGCTATATATTGATTGTGGGTTGTCGTACAGGGTTTGGTGTTGCCGCAGCTAACCACCAGAGAGATTACATGCGAGGAGATAAGAGATAGAGGAGAATAAAAGAAAATTCTCCTAACTAATCTAACCTCCTAACAGACCTAACTTGATACATAAGACTGCACCCTGTACGTGACAGTATAACATGTTTAACACCCTTCCTTAATCTGAACTGCGCAAGTTTAGATTACGCTTAAATTCTTCAAACAATCTGGTAGGCAAAGCCTTTGTAAATCCATCTGCAACTTGATCTTTTGAAGGAACAAACCGATTCTCCAACTCCTTGTTAGCAACCCTTTCTTTGACAAAGTGATAATCAATCTCAATATGTTTCGTTCTTGCATGAAAAAGAGGATTAGCAAAAAGGTATGTGGCATCAAGATTGTCACACCAAAGACAAGGAGGTTGTGTAGGACATATACCAAGCTCCTTGAGCATAGACCTAACCCATATAATTTCGGCTGTTGCATTTGCAAGTGCCTTTTATTCCACCTCAGTGCTAGAGCGTCATACTGTGGCTTGTTTCTTTGCACACCAAGAGATCAAATTCGGTCCAAAGAAAACTGCAAACCCACATGTGGATCTTCTGTCATCCAAGCAACCTGTGCAGTCAAAATCAGAAAAGGCACTAACAAGTGTGGAAGAAGACTTGCTGAAAGTGAGACCAACACTTAGAGTATTCTTCACATATCTCAATATACGCTTAGCAGTAGTCCAATGCTCTGAGGTGGGTGCATGAAGATACTGACAAACTTTGTTAACTGCAAATGAAATGTCAGGCCTGGTGAGTGTCAAATACTGAAGTGCTCCTACCAGACTTCTATATTTGGTGACATCCTCTTGGTTCAAGGGTACTCCCTCTATAAGGGATAATTTTTCTGAACTGGAAAGTGGAGTTGGTGATGGTTTACAGCCTTGTAACCCAGCCTTGGTCAAAAGATCAGTTGCATATTTTTCCTGGGATAGAGGAAGACCACCTTTTGTATTTCTCTTGACCTCAATACCAAGAAAGAAGTGCAGATCACCTAGATCCTTGAGAGCAAAATCAAAGTGCAAATCATGCAAGAGGGTTGTGACTGCCTCATTTGAGGAGCTGGTGACAATGATATCATCCACATAGATAAGCACAAAGATAACTGTGTGGAACTTATTATAAATGAAGAGAGATGTATCAGATTTGGAGGGACGGAAACCAAGTGCTTGCAACTTAGAACTCAAACGAGAATACCATGCCCGTGGAGCTTGTTTCAACCCATAGAGAGATTTGTCAAGCCTACAGATATGATGTGGTTTGTTCTTATCCTCAAACCCAGGAGGTTGTTTCATATATACTTCCTCTTCCAGAACACCATGAAGGAACGCATTCTGTACATCTAGCTGACGAAGACTCCAGCCTCTGGAGACAGCAATGGACAAAACGAGACGGATAGTGGCAGCTTTAACGATATGATTGAAGGTATCCTCATAATCTAGGCCATACCTTTGTTTAAACCCCTTTGCCACAAGTCTGGCTTTATAGCGATCAGTGGTTCCATCAGACCGTCGTTTGATGCGATATACCCACTTGCAATCAATCACATTTTTGCCTGACTGAAAAGGAACAAGATGCCAAGTGTTATTTTTCTAAAGAGCATGAAACTCTTCATCCATAGCCTGTTTCCACCTGGGATCAGCAAGGGCTTCACTGACAGTGCGTGGTTCTCCTCGAGAAACAACTGCAGCAACTAAACCATATTTAGTTTTATAATTGACATGTTGAATAGTACCATCCCAAAGCCGTGTGCGAGGTGGTGAGTCGGCGAGCATAGAAAATCCGGGCGAATCAGCAGCCTGGTGTGGAGGAGATGCCAATCCCGAAACAGCAGGGGCAACAGGGCGAGTCGGATCTTCTGTGGCGGGACCGGTTGATGGCAACACAGAGAGATCCACAGAAGATCCAAACGTTGGAGGCGGATGAGGCGGATCAGTATCGGATCCCGCGTCGCACCCGTTGACAGATGACAACTGCAACTGCATTCGCCTGGTGAAGACACGCAGGACCGATGTAAAGCGCTCGGTCGGGCGGTTCCCCGCCCCTGAGTGGGGCGCATTGGACGAGGCCCCCACCCCTGGTGGGTGCACATCGGGCGAGGCGGTTGGCTCGATGGAGCGCCGGGACGTGGTAGACAGGGACGGAGGCGCTCGATCCTCCTGACAAGCGATCGATCCCAAGGGAGATCCAGCCAGGCCTGACGCAGTCAGCCACACAAATCCCGAGGCGGATCCGCCATCATCACATGTGACCGAAGCGGAACCCTCAGGTGCACCAGGTGTTGCGCCGATTGCTGCAATATTTCTTGCTGAAACACATACTCAGGCATAGTAGGAGATGTATTAGTCATAAGCTAGTCAGCACAATTATCATTACCCACATGAGAAACACCGAAGAGATGAGAGGGAAGAAGGAGAATCTCCTCTCGAAGAAGAGCACCGACATTAGGATGCAATTTTTCAAAGGGAAACTGAGTTTCATCGAAGACAACATCATGCGAGATATAGACACGTCCAGTGGAGACATCAAGACACTTGCCGCCCTTGTGTTGAGCACTATACCCAAGAAAAACACATTGCTTGGAACGAAACTAAGTTTGTGTGTATTATAAGGACAAAGATTTGGCCAACAAGCGCACCCAAAAACACGAAGAGTGGTATCATCTAGTGTGATATGAAGAAGACGTTCAGTGAGAGTTTCATGAGAGATGGTGCGACTAGGCCACATATTAATGAGATGAACGGTAGTAAGAAAGGCTTCATCCCAAAATTTGAGAGGCATGGAAGCAAAAGCTAGAATAGCTAAGCCTACCTCAACGGTGTGACGATGCTTTTCGTTCAGCAGAACCATTTTGCTGGTGTGCAAGTGGGCATGACACATGATGAGAGATACTGATCTTTTGAAAAAAAGAGTTAAGTTTCTCATATTCATCACCCCAGTCTGATTGCATGAAAAGAATTTTGCTATCAAATTTATGTTCAACAAGTTCTTGGAAGTTATGAAAAACTTGGAACACATCAGAACGTTTTTTAAGAAGGTAGATCCACGTGTATTTGCTATAGTCATCAACAAAGCTTACATAGTAAGAGTGCCTACCAACAGAAGTGGGTGCTGGACCCCAAACATCAGAAAAAATAAGTTGTAATGGTTTAGTAGACACACTATTGGATACTGGATATGGGAGTTGATGACTCTTTGCTCGTTGACATGAATCACAAATAGTTTCTAAAGATTTCTCACCAACAACTGGGAGATTATTCTGGCTAAGAATACAATGAACAGTAGCAAATGACGGATGACCTAAACGATTGTGCCACCTTTCAGCAGAGAGCTTGATGGCACCATAGACTTGTTTATTTTATTGGCAATACTTGGGAAGCAAAGCATAGAGACCGTCCACACAGACACCCCTATGGAGAATTTTCTTTGTGACCTGATCCTTGATCAAAAAGAAGAATGGGTGAAATTCAAGCAATACATTGTTATCAAGAGCAATACGATGGGCAGATAGCAAAGTTTTGGAAGCATTGGGAACATATAACATGTCATTGAGTTCAAGATCTTTATGTGGGGTTTTGATAATAGATTGACCAACATGACTTATCTCCATACCTGCACTGTTTGCTGCAGTGTAGACTTGATCATGGCCATGATATTTTTCTTGCATTGTCAGCTTCTCTAGTTCACCGGTGATATGATTGGTGGCACCTGTATCCATGTACCAATTTGTGTCCACTCCATAGGACACATCAGCAGCAGCAACAACTTTTTTTTGTGAATTATTGTCATCAGCATAGCGCAATCACAATCTTTAGCAATATGATTTGTTTTCTTACAAATTTGGCATTTGCCCTCATAACCATTATACCCTTGGAAGGGGCGTCCCACGGTTGTTGGTGTAGGGGGGGCGCTGATTGTTGCTGTTGCCGACGGTGTTGTTGTGCTGATAGTAGCTACCACAGTTGCTGCCACCACCTTGGTAGCCTCCACCCCCGCTGCTCTGGTTATAGCCACCACCGTAGCCCGAACCAGAAGCAGCTGAGTGGTAGCCGCCGCCGTTGCCTGCACCATGTGAGTTGGCGCCGTTGGAGTTATAGCCGCTGCCACCACCACGGGAGCCACCATCGCCCCCTCCTCTGCGGTAGCTGCCCCTGCCACCACCAGATCGGCCTCTGGAAGCGGTGTTGGCGGAGGTCTTGAAGCCTCCCCCGCCATTGCCGTGGAACATCTCGACCCTCTGATCGAAGTTGGCAATGAGGGAGAAGAGGTTGTCGATGGTGATAGGCTCGGTGCGGACGTCCAGCGCGGAGATGATGGGTTGATAATCCATGTCGAGGCCGGCGATGATGAATGAGATGAGTTCCCCGTCCCCGAGAGGTTTGCCCGCGGCCGTGAGCTCGTCGGAGAGGGAGCGCACGTGCCCGAAGTATGTGGTGGCCGACTGGGTGCCCTTCTGAGCGTTGGTGAGGGCGGCACGAAGATTGTTGGCTCGGGACAAGGAGACAGCAGCGAACATATTAGCCAAGGAGGTCCAGATGCCATGAGAAGTTTCAAGCGATGCAACCTGGAGAAGAACCTCCTTCGACAGATTACGAAGAAGGTAAGCAACAATTTGTTGATCCTGGACTAGCTAGGGGGCATAGGCAGGGTTAGAGATGACCTGATCCTTGCCATCCTTATCTTTGGTGGTGATGATTTTGGGAGGCTCCTCGATGGTGCGATCAAGATAGCCATACAGACCGGCGCCCAATATTTGGGATCGGGCTTGGGCTTTCCAAAGGACGTAGTTCGTCCTGGTAAGTGGCTCGGAGGTGTTGTAGTGAAGACCGGATGGGATGGCGGCGGTGGAGGAGGACATGGTGGTGAGGGGATGGATGGAGGGTGAAGAAGAAAACGAGATGGGATGCTATGGGGTTTTTGGTCGGCAGCGATCTCGGTTGTAGCGATCTAGGAGGTGGAAGGCAACGAGCTAGATGCAATGGAAGAGCCTGCTCTGTATACCATGTAGAAATATGGAAGTGTCTCAATCTCCATAACATGGAGACCCGCAGCTATATATTGATTGTGGGTTGTCGTACAGGGTTTGGTGTTGCCGCAACTAACCACCAGAGAGATTACATGCGAGGAGATAAGAGATAGAGGAGAATAAAAGAAAGATCTCCTAACTAATCTAACCTCCTAACAGACCTAACTTGATACACAAGACTGCACCCTGTACGTGAGAGTATAACATGTTTAACCGTATTGTCAAGTGAAGCACACAAATAACTAATCCTTTTTGTTTCTTATACTATAGTGTCGTCAAGTCCAGGAATTTCAGATTTGCTTCTTTTGGCCTCGACCTCGAGAATTGACCTGGAAAACAAGAATGAGCCTAGTGACATTCCTTTAGAAGTACTAAGACCGCCGATCACTTCTAGACCCGCCCATCTGAGATAATGCCGCAACTTCTAGCTTAACTTCATTTAGCATTGCAGAGACAAATTGCTCTACCCATGTTCCTGAAGCCTCCTGTTCACACATGTTTTTTTTACTGCTCTCTCATTGCACCGGCGCAATGGTGAAGTCCTCCCCACTTGTGTCAAAAGGTTCTGCGTTCGAATCAACCTCTCTGCATTGCACTATAATCCCTCCCCAGAACCCACCTCATGCGGGAGCTTTTATGCACTGGGTCTGTTCTGCTCTCCCTTTGCAATGATATACTAAATTAGGTGCTGCCCAACAAGCTTTTGTTTTAGGGGAAGGCGCTACCCGACAAACAAGTTAAAGAATGTAAGATGATGTCTACTCTAGTGAAGTCAGAGCATTATATATGAGGGCGAACTACGTAGTTTTGAAGGTGACCAATGCTACGCACCAACCAGTTCACCTTGAAAGCTACCTGGTTCACCATAAAAGACAGCGCTAACGCGATGAGGAGCGAAAATGTTGGCCGAACTTATAAAACAGTAGTCATCTGCATTTCTATTTGAGCAGCTGTGGTGCCTCCTCAAGTCTTCAACTCTTTCAACATGTGTAGAGCGATAAGGCTACTTGATGCTACATTTCGGGTTAATAAAAAATCGTCCTTTATAAAAAAAATGTATTAATGAATCAGGATCCACATGGAAAACGAGACACACACAGTTATGCCTATTTTATCACTAACCATTATCACAATCAGCTGTGTCATTAGGGTCTTCTCGGTATTAGGGATTTCGGATACATGTACAAAAAAAAGGAATTTCATATACAGAGTATTGTCTAGTGAAAAGCGCACAGAAAACTCACAATCACAGTCCCTTTTCTGTTCCTATAAACGTGATGCTAATTACAACCAGCGTATAGCAAGCGTGCAAGCATGGGTTATATGAACCTCACACAGCAATGGCACAGAAAATCGTATGAATGGCTGTTGAAAACCAGAGGAGCTCCACCATCTCTCGCCCTCGTAGAAATCAGGCAGCTCCGGACCCTTCTCCATTCTGGCCGTTGGCCGCGGTGCTACTAGGAGATTCGCCACTGCTAACGGCGGATGATCCACCATCCATCTGCTCATTGACGGCAAGAACCAACCAAGGTGAGAACGGTCAATTCAAAAAACAGAATAATGTGTCTGTATATAATGCATATATAAATATGATTTCTAACCATTCCATGGCGCCGGTTGAGCTGTCCAACCGATTGTACTGCAAAAACCGATTCTCCCTTGTATGATGTAAGGTCTCCCTCAAGGATTTCAACACCTCTGCCTGAGAATCCAATGCTCCTGTTAACTTTAGAAATATCTTCTTATCTGTTAAGAGGAGAAAAACAATAGCATAATCAAATTCAAGTGATGATGGCCATCTAGTGACAGAACTGGCTCTCGCTAGGGAAAATCCGAGGCAGGACATCGGAAAGCTTCCAAACGAAAAAAGTAACGTCACATTATAAATAAAGGTGATACTTTTAAGTACACAATTAAGTCAGGATGGCCGAGTGGTCTAAGGCGCCAGACTCAAGTTCTGGTCCTCTTACGAGGGCGTGGGTTCAAACCCCACTTCTGACATTTTCTAGCTCCTCCAAAGGAGAAAGAGGAAACTAGTCTGATCAGTCATCAATCCATTTTTACGTTTAGGAGCAATCAACTCCCACAGCAATGTCATATCATGAAAAGATGAAGCCTAGGGACGCGTTTGGTTACCAACATATGCCTCAGCCAGGTCCGCGGGAAAAAAATAGGCCGTTTGGTTACCTGCATTTACTGTTTGGATTGGATAGCACGAACATTAAATCATCTCTTGGCCTGCATCCTCGGGAACGCTCAAATCGGCCGCTTTTGTGAATCTAGGCCCGAGCGATGCAACCCTTGGCACGTGGGTGTGGACGGTTGCATGCGTGGATGCAATCTCGAGACGTCGCTTTGTTTCCCAAAGCGAAACAAAGGGACGTCGTAAATTACCCTCACCTCCCTTCCTCACTGCTCTCTCCCCTCCTCCCCACTCACACCGGCGGCAGCGATCACCGGAGCGACAACACCAGGATCTATAACAGCGACGACCACCGTAGCGACTTCATACCTCCACCGGAGTGCATCCGCCATGGCGGTAACTCCTTTTCCCTCTCTACATCGGCCACGACTCGGGCTAGATTTATTTTGAGAACGGGATTGGAGAGTTAGGGTGGAGATTGAACACATCGAGAGTGGAGGGATTTGTTGGAAATGTCCTAGAGGCAATGATAAATTGGTTATTATTATATTTCCTTGTTCGTGACAATCGTTTATTATTCATGCTATAATTGTATTGATTGGAAACTAAATACATGTGTGGGTATATAGACAACACTATGTCCCTAGTGTGCCTCTAATAGACTAGCTCGTTGATCAAAGATGGTCAAGGTTTTCTAGCCATGGACATGAGATGTCATTTGATAACGAGGTCACATCATTAGGAGAATGATGTGATGGACAAGACCCAAACTATAAATGTAGCATATGATCGTGTTAGTTTATTGCTATAGTTTTCTACATGTCAAGTATATGTTCCTATGACCATGAGATCATGCAACTCACTGACATCGGAGGAGTAACTTGTGTGTATCAAACGTCACAACGTAACTGGGTGACTATAAAGATGCTCTACAGGTATCTTCGAGGGTGTTTGTTGGGTTGGCATGGATCAAGACTGGGATTTGTTACTCCGTGTGACAGAGAGGTATCTTAAGGCCCACTCGGTAATACAACATCACAATAAGCCTTACAAGCAATGTGACTAAGTGTTAGCCACGGGATCTTGTGTTACAAAATGAGTAAAGAGACTTTCCGGTAACGAGATTGAACTAGGTATAGAGATACCGATGATCGAATCTCGGGCAAGTAAGATACCGAAGAACAAAGGGAACAACATACGGAATTACCTGAATCCTTGACATAGAGGTTCAATCGATAAATATCTTCGCAGAATATGTAGGTGCCAATGTGGGCATCCAGGTCCCGCTATTGGTTATTCACCGTAGAGGTGTTTGGGTCATGTCTACATAGTTCTCGAACCCATAGGGTCTGCACACTTAAGGTTCGGTGACGTTTTGGTAGTATAGAGTTATGTATGATGGTGACCGAAGGTTGTTCGAAACCCCGGATGAGATCCTGGACATCACGAGGAGCTCCGAAATAGTCCGGAGGTAAATATTGATATATAGGAAGTCCTGTTTTTGTCACCGAAAAAGTTTCGGACTCATCGGTAGTGTACCGGGAGTGCCGGGAGGATCCCGTGGGACCATCTGGAGGGGTGTCTCGTCCCAAGGATCTACATAGGCTGTTGGAAGAGGTAAACTAGCCCCTAGTGGGCTAGACGATGTCCCACAAGAGGCCAATGTGGCTGGGTGGAGAAACCCAAAAGGTGGAAGGAGGATTCCTAGTGGGAGAGAAGGAATCCTAATCCTAGTAGGACTGCAGGAGGACTGCTCCTCTCTCCACTTCGGCCGAAGCAACGGCTGGCCCCTTGGGGGCCAAGTATCCTCCCTCCCTCCTCCCATATATACTAGAGGTATTGAGGGTTTTTCTACAAAGAAATCAGCCACCTGCTACCCTCTCCTCTAGATCGTAGTTTCTCCTCTAGATCGTTTCAACGGTGCTTAGGCGAAGCAATGCTGGAATAGTTCCACCACCATCGCCGCCACGCCGTCGCGCTGCCGGAGAACTCATATACCTCTCCGCTCCCTCTTGCTGGATCAAGAAGGCGGAGATCGTCATCGAGCCGTAGTGTGCTGAACGCGGAGGTGCCGTCTATTCGGCGCTAGATCGGAAGGACTGTGATCAGGATCGCGAGACGATTCGTGATTTGATCGCGGGACGTATTGTGATGGGATCGCGAGATGGAATGTGATTGGATCGCGGGTCACTCGGAAATTTGGATCGCGAAGACGTTCGACTACATCAACCGCGTTTCTTAATGCTTCCCGCTTAGCGATCTACAAGGGTATGTAGATACACTCTCCCCCTCGTAGATGCTCATCACCATGGATAGATCTTGCGTGTGCGTAGGAATTTTTTTGTTTCCCATGCAACGTTCCCCAATAGGATTGGATTTAACAACACCCTCATCTTCAGTTCTTGGCTAATCGGTTGATTACATTGGGGGTGGGATTGGGACACTACCTATTTGTCTAACCGCGGTGACCCTGGAGTTGCGTCGAGCGGCGATGGGGTGTAGGCTTCTTCTTTTCTTCTTTGGCGTCGCCTTCTTCCTCATCATCACCTTGCACGATCGACTGGTGCCTGCGCCCTGGCCACCATCTGCACCTCCGTATTCCTTCACCGAATACACCACGGTCCTTGTCGTCCAGTACACTGCTACTTCTCGAGCATGCATTGGTTTCCGTGAAGAGGAACGGTTGATGCAGCAAAGTAGATAATTATATCTCTCAGTTGTTGAGAACCAAGGTATCAATCTAGTAGGAGATACAAGCAAGTCCCCAATAGATGTACCTACACAAAGAATCAAACACTTGCACCAACCGCTATAAAGGGGTTGTCAATCCATTCACGGTTACTTGCAAGGATGAGATTTGATAAAGATAGATAGGATAGATTGCTTGAACGGAAAGTAAAAGAAAAGGTAAAAAATAATGTAGCAAAGTATTTTTTGGAATTTTTGGTTTTAGGTCAGAAAGTATAAGATGGAAAATAGACTCGGGGGCCAAAGGTTTCACTAGAGGCTTCTCTCATGATGGCAAGTATTTCGGTGGGTGAACAAATTACTGGCGAGCAATTGATAGAAAACTGAATAATTATGAAGATATCCAAGGCAATGATTATGCATATAGGCATCCCGTCCGTGTCAAGTAGACCGAAACGATTCTGCATCTACTACTATTACTCCACACATCGACCGACTAATGCCTGGATCTAGAGTATTAAGTTCATGAAGAACAGAGTAACGCGTTGGGTAAGATGACATGATGTAGAGGGATAAACTCAAGCAATATGATGAAAACCCCATCTTTTTATCCTTGATGGCAACAATACAATAAGTGCCTCCCTACCCCTACTTTGTCACTGGGTGAGGACACCGCAAGATTGAACCCAAAACTAAGCACTTCTCCTATTGCAAGAATTACCAATCTAGTTGGCCAAACCAAACCAAGAACTCGAAGAGACTTGCAAAGATATGAAATCATGCATATAAGAATTCAGAAAAGACTCAAATAATATTCATAGATAATCTGAACATAAACCCACAATTCATGGGATCTCGACAAACACACCGCAAAAGAGTAATACATCGAATAGATCTCCATGAAGATCATGAAGAACATGGTATTGGATCTCTCGGGAATAGAGGCTTCTGGTAGAGGAAAAGTGTTTTCGTGGCTCGTTCTGGTATACAGGGAATATTTCGGAATTTATAGGCCGAGAAATAGGGTTAGGAGAGCTACTATGGCCCCACAAGCCTAGGGTGCGTGCCCTATCCCCTTGGGCGCCCCCCTAGGGTTTGTGGCCCCATGGTGGCTCTCCCGACTTCATCTCCAAGTCTCCTGGTTTGCTTCTGGTCCAAGAAAAATTATTCCAAAAATTTCCTTCCGTTTGGACTCCGTTTAGTATTCCTTATCTGCAATTCTCAAAAACAAAGAAAAAACAAAAACTGGCACTAGGCTCTAGATTAATAGGTTAGTCCCAAAAATAATATAAAATAGCATATTAATGCATATAAAACATCCAAAACAGATAATATAATAGCATGGAACAATAAAAAATTATAGATACGTTGGAGACGTATCAGCTTCCCCAAGCTTAATTATTGTTCGTCCTCGAGTAGGTAAATGATAAAAAACAGAATTTTTGATGTGGAATGCTACCTAACATATTTATCAATGTAATATTCTTTATTGTGGCATGGATATTCAGATCCGTAAGATTCAAAACAATAGTCTAATATTGACATAAAAACAGTAATACTTCGAGCACACCAACAAGGCAGTCGTGTCCTTTCGAAATAACATGGCCTTAGAAAGTTATCCCTACAAAATCATATGGTCTGGCTATGCTCCATCTTTCCCACACAAAGTATCTAAATCATGCACAACCCCGATGAACAAGTCAAGCAATTGTTTAACACTTTTGGTGTTCTCAAACCTTTTCAACTCTCACGCAATACATGAGCGTGAGCCATGGATATATCACAGTAGGCGGAATAGAATATGGAGGAGGTGCAAGGAAAAAGGGAGAATATAGTCTTACATCAACTAGGCGTATCAACGGGTTATGGAGATGCCCATCGATAGATATCAATGTGAGTGAGTAGGGATTGCCATGCAACAAATGCACTTAGAGCTATAAGTGTACGAAAGCTTAAAAAGAAAACTAAGTAGTCGTGCAAGATGAATATCCACTAGTTATATGAAAGTGACAAAATAGGAGACTCTCTATCATGAAGATCATGGTGCTATTTTGAAGCACAAGTGTGGAGAAGGATAGTAGCAATTGTCCCTTCTCTCTTTTTCTCATTTTTTTATTTTGATGGGCATCTTTGGCCTCTTTTATTTTTTTGTTTGGGCTTTGCTGGCCTCTTTTATTTTTTTGTAAAGTCCGGATACTCGTCCCAACTTGTCAGGGAGTCATGGATTCCATCATCCTTTTCTCTCACGGGACAATGCTCTATTAATGAAAATCATAACACTTTTATTTACTTATAAATCAAAAAAGAAAATTACAACTTGATACCTAGAACAAAGTATGACTCTATATGCAAGATGAACTGATGGTGCATGTCATGAAAAACTAAATGGAGGAAATTGCATGGCAATATATCTCGAAATGGCTATGGAAATGCCACAATAGGTAGATATGGTGGCTGTTATTGAGTAAAATATATGGTGGCTGTTTTGAGGAAGGATGGTTTGATGTACCGACGAAAGTTGCGCGGTACTAGAGAGGCTAGCAAAGGAGGAAGGGTGAGAATGCGTATATCCATGGACTCAACATTAGTCATAAAGAACTCACATACTTTTTGCAAAAGTCTATTAGTTATTAAACAAAGCATTAGACGCATGCTCCTAGGGGATAGGTTGGTAGGAGTTAACCATCGCGCGCTCCGGACCCTCACACAAAGGTTGACAATCATTAACCAAATCATGCCCCGACTTCGTTACATAACGGTTGACCATACGTGCATGCTACGGGAATCACAAACTTTAACACAAGTATCTCTTCCAATTCACAACTACTCACTAGCATGACTCTCATATTACCATCTCTATTATCTCAAAACTATATGCCAGGAATCAAACTTCTCATAGTATTCAATGCACTTAATATGAAAGTTTTTACTATATCCCTCTTGGATGCCCATCATATTAGGACTAAATTCATAACCTAAACAAATTACCATGCTGTTTTAAGAAACTCTCAAAATAATATAAGTGAGGTACGAGAGTTCAACAATTTCTATAAAATATAACACCACCATGCTCTAAAAAGATATAAGTGGAGCACTAGAGCAACATTGCCTAGCTCAAAAGATATAAGTGAAGCACATAGAGTATTCTAATAAATTCACAATTCAGCGTCTTTCTCTCAAGAGATGTGTACAACAAGGATGATTGTGGCAAACTAAAAAGCAAAGACTCATATCATACAAAACGCTCCAAGCAAAACACATATCATGTGGTGAATAAAAATATAGCCTCAAGTAAATTTATCGATAGATAGAAGATGAAAGAGAGGATGCCTTTCGGGGCATCCCCAAGCTTAGGCTTTTTGGTATCCTTGAATATGTCTTGGCGTGCCTTGGGCATCCCCAAGCTTAGGCTCTTGACACTCTTTATTCCATAGTCCATCAAATATTCACCCAAAACTTGAAAACTTCACAACACAAAACTCAACAGAAAACTCATGAGATCCGTTAGTATAAGAAAAATAAATCACCACTTTAGGTACTGTTGTGAACTCATTATTTATTTATATTTGTTTAATACCTACTGTATTCTAACTTCTCCATGGTTCATACCCCCCGATACGACCCATAGATACATCAAAATAAGCAAACAACACAAAGAAAACAGAATCTGTCAAAACAGAACAGTCTGTAGCAATCTGTAGACTTCGAATACTTCTGAAACTCTAAAAATTCTGAAACATTATTAAAATTAGTAAAATTTGTATATCAATCTTTGGTAACAAGTTCATATCAGTTCGACGCTCTGAACATTTTAGAAAATTCCTGGACTGAGCGCAAAAGTTTCTGTTTTTCAGCAAGATCAAATCAACAACTATCATAGATCACCCCAAAGGTTTTACTTGGCACAAACACTAATTAAAACACCAAAACACAATTACTACAGAAGTAATAATGTGCAAAACACACCAAAACAGAAGCAAAAATAGAACACAAAAATAAAATTGGGTTGCCTCCCAACAAGCGCTATTGTTTAACGCCCCCTAGCTAGGCAAAACGCAATAGATCTACGTATTGTCATCTTTGGTATGCAATCCATAAGTAGATCTCATGATAGATTCATAAGGTAATTTTATTTTATTTGTAGGAAAGTGTTCCATGACTTTCCATAATGGAAATTGGAATCTAATATTCCCTTCCTTCATATCAATAATTGCACCAATCATTCTAAGGAAAGGTCTACCGAGAATAATAGGACATGTAGGATTGCAATCTATATCAAGAACAACGAAATCTACAGGCATATAATTGCTATTTGCAACAATTAAGAACATCATTAATCCTTCCCATAGGTTTATTTATAGTGGAATCCGCAAGATGAAAATTTAAGGAACAATCATCAAATTCACGGAAACCTAGCACATCACATAAAGTTTTGGGAATCGTGGAAACGCTAGCACCCAAATCACACAAAGCATGTCACTCATAATATTTAATCTTAATCTTAATAGTAGGTTCCCACTCATCATATAGCTTTCTAGGTATAGAAACTTCCAACTCAAGTTTTTCTTCAAAAGCTTTCATCATAGCATCGACAGTATGTTTAGTAAAAGCATTGTTTTGATTATAAACATGAGGAGAATTCAACATGGATTGCAACAAGGAAATACAATCAATCAAAGAGCAGCCATAATGATTAAAGTCCTTGAAATCCAAAAGAGTGGGTTCATTGCTATTTAAAGTTTTTACCTCTTCAATCCCACTTTTATCAATTTTAGCAAGATCTATAAACTCCGAATCATTGGGACGCCTTTTAACTAAAGTTGACTAATCTCCAGTCCTATATTTATCAATATTAACATTGGAAAATCAAGATTCAATAGGAGTCACATCAATCACTTTAAGATCTTCATCAATATTATCACGAGAACACACTTTTTCAAGCCATTCACGCTTAGCACGTATTCTAGCGGTTCTTTCCTTACACTCATAAATAGAAATTCTCATAGATTTTAAAGACTCATTAATATCCTGCTTGGGTGGAATAGATCTAATTTTTAAAGAATCAATGTCAAGAGAAATTCTATCAACGTTTCTAGCCAAATCATCAATCTTGAGCAATTTTTCTTCAATCATAGCATTGAAACCTTTTTGCGTACTAATGAATTCTTTAATATTATTCTCAAGATCAGAGGGAATATTATTATAATTTCCATAAGAATTGCTGTAGGAATTACCATAATCATTAGAGGAATTACTAGGAAACGACCTAGCATTGAAATTACCTCTATAAGCGTTATTACCAAAATTATTCCTACCAACAAAATTCACATCCATAGATTCATTATTATTTCCAATCAAAGAAGACAAAGGCATATCATTGGGATCAGTAGGAGCACTCTTACTAGCAAACAATTTCATCAATTCATCCATCTTTTCACTCAAAGTATTAATCTCTTCAATAGCATGCACCTTTTTACTAGTAGGAGATCTTTCAGTGTGCCATTGAGAGTAATTTTCCACAATATTATCTAGGAGTTTAGTAGCTTCTCCTAATGTGATTTCCATAAAAGTACCACCCGCGGCGGAATCTAAGAAATTCCTAGAAGCAAAATTCAATCCATCATAGAAAAATTGTATAATCATCCATAAACTCAAACCATGCGCGGGGCAATTCCTAATCATAAGTTTCATCCTTTCCCAAGATTGTGCAACATGCTCATGATCAAGTAGCTTAAAGTTCATTATATCGTTCCTAAGGGAGATGATCTTAGTGGGCGGAAAGTACTTGGAACTAAAAGCATTTTTACACTTATTCCATGAATCAATACTATTTTTAGGGAAAGATGGAAACCAAGTTTTAGCATGATCTCGTAGTGAGAACGGGAATAGCTTCAATTTAGCAATATCATTATCCACATCTTTCTTATTTTGCATATCACACAACTCAACGGAAGTATTTAGATGGGATGCGGCATCTTCATTAGCAAGGCCGGAAAATTGTTCTTTCATAACAAGATTGAGAAAAGCAGCATTAATTTCATAATATTCTGCACTAGTGGCGGGAGCAATCGGAGTACTAATAAAATCATTATTATTAGTATTGGAAAAGTCACACAACTTGGTATTCTCCTGAGTCATCGTGACAAAGCAAGCAATCGAGCACACAAGCAAGCAAAAAGCAAATGAAAAGACGAACGAAAAAGGGGGAATAAAACAACAAATCTTTTTGGTAAAGCGTTTTAGAAGTGGGGGAGAGGAAAAAGAGAGGGAAATAATGTAAATGCAAGAGATGAGTTTCTGATTGGTACTTGGTAGTCTTGATCCTGACTTGCTATGTATCTCCCCGACAACGGCGCCAGAAATCCTTCTTGCGACTTCTCGAGCATGCGTTGATTTCCGTGAAGAGGAACGGTTGATGCAGCAAAGTAGGTAAGTATTTCCCTCAGTTGTTGAGAACCAAGGTATCAATCCAGTAGGAGATACAAGAAAGTCCCCAATAGATGTACCTACACAAAGAATCAAACACTTGCACCAACCGCTATAAAGGGGTTGTCAATCCCTTCACGGTTACTTGCAAGGATGAGATTTGATAAAGATAGATAGGATAGATTGCTTGAACGGAAAGTAAAAGAAAAGGTAAAAAATAATGTAGCAAAGTATTTTTTGGAATTTTTGGTTTTAGGTCGGAAAGTATAAGATGGAAAATAGACCCGGGGGCCATAGGTTTCACTAGAGGCTTCTCTCATGATGGCAAGTATTTTGGTGGGTGAACAAATTACTGGCGAGCAATTGATAGAAAACTGAATAATTATGAAGATATCCAAGGCAATGATTATGCATATAGGCATCTCGTCCGTGTCAAGTAGACCGAAACGATTCTGCATCTACTACTATTACTCCACACATCGACCGACTCCTGCCTGGATCTAGAGTATTAAGTTCATGAAGAATAGAGTAACGCGTTGGGTAAGATGACATGATGTAGAGGGATAAACTCAAGCAATATGATGAAAACCCCATATTTTTATCCTTGATGGCAAGAATACAATAAGTGCCTCCCTACCCCTACTTTGTCACTGGGTGAGGACACCGCAAGATTGAACCCAAAACTAAGCACTTCTCCTATTGCAAGAATTACCAATTTAGTTGGCCAAACCAAACCAATAACTCGAAGAGACTTGCAAATATATGAAATCACGCATATTAGAATTTAGAAAAGACTCAAATAATATTCATAGATAATCTGAACATAAACCCACAATTCATCGGATCTCGACAAACACATCGCAAAAGAGTATTACATCGGATAGATCTCCATGAAGATCATGAAGAACATGGTATTTAAGAGCAAAGAGAGAGAAGAAGCCATCTAGATTGTAGCTATGGACCCAAAGTTCTGTGGTGAACTACTCACGCATCATCGGAGGGCAATGGAGTTGATGTAGATGCCCTCCGTGATTGAATCCCCCTCCGGCAGATTACTGGAAAAGGCTCCAAGATTGGATCTCTCGGGAACAGAGGCTTCTGGTGACGGAAAAGTGTTTTCGTGGCTCGTTCTGGTATACAGGGAATATTTGGGAATTTATAGGCCGAGAAATAGGGTTAGGAGAGCTGTCGTGGGCCCACAAGCCTAGGGGCGCACCCCTAGGGCTTGTGGCCCCACGGTGGCTCTCCCGACTTCATCTCCAAGTATCCTAGTTTGCTTCTGGTCCAAGAAAAATTATTCCGAAGATTTTATTCCGTTTGGACTCCGTTTAATATTCCTTATCTGCAATTCTCAAAAATAAGGAAAAAACAGAAAGTGGCACTAGGCTCTAGATTAATAGGTTAGTCCCAAAAATAATATAAAATAGCATATTAATGCATATAAAACATCCAAAAAAGATAATATAATAGCATGGAACAATAAAAAATTATAGATACGTTGGAGACATATCATACACCGCGACACGATGGTCATCGGGGTGCTTGTACTCCCTGTACTTGGACCACTTGGCCCACTTGTACCTCTATTGGGCGTTGCTGGAGTTGTCCTAATTCATGGCCCAATGAAGGATGTTGATTGACATAGCACCCTTCGCTGGGCCAGGAATCAGCGTCTTCAACTCCTTCAGCATCGCCTTTTTGACCACAGCGTCGGCCTCCTTGTGCACTTTAGCCATGCTCGTGAAGTTCGAGCACACCTTCATTGTGTCTTTGAACTTCGCGTGGTCACCTAGCGAGCAACCGAGAAAGAATGTCATCCATCCCATGCCCCAGAGGAAAGGGTTGGGGTTTCATGGTGAGGGAGAGGTGGTGAAACAGAGAGGTTGAAGAAGAGAGGGGGTGAAAATGAGAGAGGAGATGAAAATGATGGCATGGAGGTGGTCACCAAGTGCAAGAAGCACGACGAGGCCTTCGCCGTGGCCGCGTAAATGACGTCTCGTTCCTAGTTACATGTTGTGGGTTATTCTTTTAAGACTATTATGTATTGCGGTATCGTTTAAAACTTATCGTGCTATGTTTAACTTTTGTGTCTGGTTAAACTTTGATGTGTGTTTAAGTTTGTTCTGTTTGCTCTATTTTTGTGCCTTTGGTAATCTCACCACATCGAGGAGGAGGTTATAAAACTATTATTGTGGATGTAACCAAACAACCGAACCAGTGTTTCGACTCAAAACAAGCCACAACCAAATAACATGCCTTTCGTTTCGGCATATGTAGGCTAGAGGGGATGAAGTCAACCAATCAACATGCATATGTTCAATTTTTTTCTTGCATAGGCTCAGCCAGGCCGAACTGCGGTAAATATGCAAATGGACAAAAAACGATGCATTTAACCAAACGCGTCCTAGGTGATGCGGGGTTTCAGTAGTACGATTGCATCCCATCATTCAATGAGAAACTGTTTCCAATTCGAGCAGCCGAAGGGAAATATCTACGCGGAAGAATATTGACAAAGAAAACAAAACGCCACGATTTTGGTAGGAAATGCCTTTCTGTATTTTAAAAGGCAATATGAGTAAATATTTTTCTTCTACAAATGGCACAAAATCGTCGAATGCATCGGCGTAGGCTTGTAATTGCACGCATTGGCGGGCACGTGTGCCGCTAACAGTGAATGCCCTATATGCCACACTAATTCTTGTCGTGTCAACCATGATTGCATGAAAATGTGTAGGTGGGCGATCACCCTGTAAGGATTTTCAAAAAGGAAAATCAACATCTCATCAATGGGATGAAGACATATCTTCTAGCTCAAGTTCATTCAACGTCGGAAACAACAACACTAGCAATGTCCCGTCATTTTCCTCGTGCCTTCTGTGACATGTCGCATGTGTTTTCAACTCTTCAGTTCTTCTATCCCAAATAGATGTTTCCTTGATTTATGTGTTTGTCCCTGCATCATGTACTATACTAAGCTAACAACAAGTTAAAATGAAATGAAATGACTTAACCTGGCGAAAATTCATAGGAGCTCACGAGCTCGCCTGCTCACGGTATCCACTGTCGTTTGGTCTTATTGGAATCCGGGCCGCACCTTGTATTTTAGTCTCACACGGATAATAAAAGGGCCATATAGAGACACTGCGGGGCCAGCGGAAGCCATCCGCCGTTTGTGCAAACGACGTGGGGACGTCCTGTACACCGTCATCTCCGTTTGGATGGGTAGTCCGCAAACATCGGAGCCGCTGGGTCCGTTCAAAACAGGCAGCTCGCAAGCATAACTTATACGTACTCAGATGGTTGAATTTCTCACAAATGCAAGGTCAAATATAGTCATCAAATCCTGGGAATGATTGTGTGATGGCCTATTCTCGCTTATGTACCAGCCAGTGTCCTCTGATCTGAGCAGCTGTGTCATCGCAGGGCACTCGGTCCGGCAGGACTGTGTGTTTGTATTTTTCGGCATACCCTGAAATGATCATCAGACAAGCTAGATTATGATATGTTCTTCGCACATAGATACAGTACAGGATTAGGTAATGCAAGGGTGACAGCAAATTGAAGTAATAATCATCGAGCATGCGCACACCATCTCTTGCATGTGTTTTTGTCCTTTCAACATTCAGCCTTGTTTCCCCTATCTTATTCCAAAACCAACTTCATTGGAGACTTGGAGTACAGGTTGTAGTAGTCATATGCTTTTCCCAGCGAATCGAAGTTGCTTCCAACTTCAGGCACTAGAACTGTGTCAGTCTTCTCTGCATATCCCCTCATCTACCAAGACACACGAACCCTGCAGCAACGATAACATTTTCAGTTATACGAACCACACTTGTTTTTCTTCTGACGATCACACAGTTAAATCTGAATATATATTAAGTTCTAGAAAGAACACAAGTCATCAAGGTTGCCTTCACACCAACGCTGTGTCAACTCTACTGCGCGGACACCCTATGAATTTAGTTACCTCTTCATCCAACCGGGCGCTTGAGGGTTGTCTTTGTCCGTTGACAGTTCCCAGTCGGGAGCCGACAAGCTCACGCCGTCACAGGTGCTGTTCAGGTCCACATGGAGTGCGGACGGCCGTGTCCTCCAACAGATTTGTCTCCGGCAGACCTTCCGCCGTGTACTCAGCGTCTCCAAGATCCGGCATCGCCGTAGTTCGAATCCCATCCACGAGCGGCGCTCACACCAAACGGGATGGGGATTAAGAGATTTTTGTTGGTACCCGGCATCTGGACCCGATATGTCAATTTTTTTCCTGTGCGCCTACGGTAGACAGAAAGCATCCTGTACCACTTTGTCTTTGTGTACCGACGGAACATTTCGTGGATTACAGTCACACCGCCGTTCTACTCCGTTGCCTCGTCATTCAGGTACAAACACCGTAGCGAATTGTTCCAAGCTGGTAATTCCATAACCAATAAATGCGACCCCACACGCCTTGATGTTTAATTGGTCCACGAAGCGAGAGCGCGCGAGCTCGTCCGCTCCGTCGCCGCTCTCCTTAACCTGGTGTATATTTTAGTGAAGTTGCAGCTCTATGTATAAGAACAAGCAATTATTATTTATTAACGCAAGTGAAAGTGTGTGGAGCATGGATTTGTTTTCATGTGCTCAATGCTTACAAGTTACGATAGGTATGTTTCAAACAGACGTGATTTCCCAACGAACTTGCAAAACTGAAATATCTGCATCTATATTTCAGTTGATGTGCCTCCTCAAGTCTTCTAACATTCAACATGATTTCAGTTTGTGTCCTTGTAGAATCTATGTGGAAAACAAGAAACGGTCATATGTGCTTATCACTCTAATCAGTGATATCACAAACAACTATGTCATTTAAGATCTTCCCGGTATTGGGGATTTCAGATACATGTGCAGACAAAAAAGTAATTCAGATACACAGCATCAGCGAGTCACAGAATTTTATGTTTCCTGCTTTCTGTCTCGACTTCCGGAATCCACATGAAAAACAATACGGAGCCTACTGGTCCTGTTGTAACTAATGTAATTTCAGCATATGCTTCTCTCTCTGATGAAGTCCCAGCTTGTAGCTTAACTTCATTATGGATAAAAAAGAGACATTGCTGTACACACATTCCTGAAGTCTCCTGTTCCCACGTGTTTTTTCAACTCTTCTAATCTCCCCTCGAAAATCATATCCCCTTGTTTATTTGATTGCTGCTACATGATATGCTAAGCTAGGTGCTACCCAACAGGTTAGGAGAGGACGCTACCCGACAAGTTAAAACAAAGTGAAACCATCTAAGGTGATATCTACCCTGGTGAAGTTGGAGTAGTATATATAAGAGGGAAGTATTATTAACGCAAGTCAGAGTTGGCGCACGTATTTGGTTTCCACAGTCAATGCCCAGAGTTACAGTATGTATGTCGTCAACTAATTGTACACACCTACCGGTTCACTTTGAAAGCCATTAGCCAGTTCGCCATAAAAGCTTGAGCTACCGCGAAAAAGTTGGCTGCCCTAAGCAGCTTCTACTTAACTTCACGGTTTATACATCCTCCAGTCTTCCTTCTTTCAACATGTTTTCAATGTCCCGTTGTTCACAATCCACGTGAAAAACAAGGCACACACAGAAATATGGTAATTCTATCACTTATCATTACTTTTACAAACAGCTACGTTAATATGACCTTATCAATATTTGGAATAATATATACAGGTTAAAATATATATACTCCATACTTCATAGTATCATCAAGCGAAGCACCCAGATGTATATTCCCTATTTTCTTATACACGTGATGTTAATCACAAACATGGTATTCTGTTTCCAGTACCTAATCAACAAAGGTGTAGATAATTAGATACGTGAACCGAACCGCACACAGTAACAACACAGAATCTACATGTTTACAGGATCCACACGGAAGACAGGACGCACACGGTTATTCCTACTTTTATCACTAACCATTGATATGACAAACGGTTGTGTCATTAGTGCTTGCTTGGTAGTATTAGGGATTTCAAAGAGGTGTACAAAATAAAAAATGAATTTCATAAAGTATTGTCGAGGGAAAATCACACATCCTGTATACTTAAGAGATTCACCCCCACTATCCTAACATCCTGCCACATCAGCAACTATTCGTTGTGCATGCATTCCGTCACTGAAAGCTGACAAACAAGTCGTGTGATTCATTTTTTCAGTACGCAAAACTTAACCACCCTGACATCCTGTGATCGTTCCTCTTCTGTGTCCTGTAACGGAAGAGGCAGTCTAAGAGCCCACATCAGTTCAGATGCATTGCTTTTTATCCTTCTCCCCATCGCATTTTCTCTCGAGTGAATTTAGATGGGCAGAAAATCACAGTTGGAATCGTGTTTCGGCATGCGCGACTTTGTGACCCCTAGGGGCTGCCGCACGCCCGTTCCTAGATGGCACCGCCGTACGCCAACAATGTCCCTATGGTGCCCTGTAGCTGGGCACCGCCGGAATTGAGCTCCGGCATGGGCGACCTCGTCATCACTCAAAGGGGCGGGGGATGCCTGCTACCGCGCCGCTCCAAGACGGTGCTGCCGCACGCCCGTAGTGCCTCCATGGTCATCTACGTTGTCTTTACCAGCCGGTCTCCTCTGACCATCTACATCAGATTCGTCCCGTCGCGACTGCCTCCACACCCCATCACACATCGTCGTAGCATCGCCAAGAACTCTCTGCTATCCGCCATGCAGCCCCTCAGCCCCTCCTCCCTTTGCCTCAGCATGGAGCTCAGCAAGCCGGTCAACCTGGCTTGCGATGGCAGAAGAAGAAGTGTCTCTCTGCAATTCGGCTCTGCTTGCCTGACGAATGTATTAATTTAATTTCAACTACATGAGTAACTCGAGCTTGCATATTGCAGGTATAAAATCTGCGTCAAAGATTCATGATTGGTTTCACTCCTCCCCGCGAGCAGAAAAGTCAGAACTAGGTGAGTTTATCCTGGTCAAGATAATAAATTGTATACCTGACATATATTTGCAACTAAGCGGTGGATGATTTCGGATACACCTCCATCGCCAATACCATGAATCATCTCATGATACCAAAATTAAGTTGTGCCTTTATTTTAATCTTTCATAAACAACCGATTTTTGCTTATATAGGAGCATCTGGTGTTCTATTTGTTCCAGGCTCCGAGAGGTGGAATTTCGATTATTTCAAGGCCATTCTCCTCTTTAGTACTGGAATGTGTATAATTTCTAAGTCTAAATATAGTGTTTTCCTTCTGCAGATGAAATTTCTACCACTAGACTATCAAAATAATAATAATTCTATCACTATTTCTAGAGGAGGGATCCACATTTGCAATTAATTCGGTATCTCTGCACTTTTAGTACTCATGCTACATTGTAGGGAGATGCTTATCGAATGGCTCCACGTAAACTTTGAAGCCCAGGATCGAAACAAGCTCTGCAATTAGTTTTTTGTGTATTACGCATCTGATAGCTCAACCGGTACTATTCCCTGCATTATTCAATTTTTTATAGTGCCCTTTGTGATTGCCATAATGCTATACAAATATGCATGAAATCTTGACAATTCCCTCTGTCTTTTACCTGCACACTTTTTCTGATTATAAGTATTAAGTAGCAGATGGCTGATATGTTGTCTCACCTACATCATTTTTTCTTGCAGGAATCTTCTTCTGTCATGTTTCAACTACAACATTCATTGGATCTCTCAATCTACATGCCATCTATCTAGATTTTCTAGAGTTTGCACAATGCCCAGATTCAATAGCTCATTCATATTAGTTTTGTAGAGCTTTCATATTATTGTTAGCATGATGAAGTCTGACTATGATATCGTCCCTTCGTGTCAGTATCGCTCAATACTATCACATTAGCTTTGCCTCACAACATAACCTTTTCAAATAGGAGTTCTCACTATTGATTGGCTATAAACTACCGTATATGTTCTCTCATTAACGAAGACAAGTCCCTAGGTACTATTGTTGATGTTTCCAGGGCATTTTTCCGGTTGTCTATTATCTCATATTATGTTTCTAGGAAAACTATCTATTGTAACACCCTTTTTTTACACTTGCTGGTATGAACTATTCAACTGTATTACATAGAGCAAACGTACTAATATGCACACAATTGATTTACATCAAGAGTCACACGCAAACCACAATATGTATCTAAAAAGGAAATTTGTACATAGCCATTGAAGGCGTCTACATTTCAGAATCCCCGCTTTTATGTGTTTGTATATATTAGTATTTACGTAGAAGATACAATATTATTATGCCATATCAGAATATTTAGTAAAAAATGATCGAATAGTTCCGGTTTTGCTATCTTTATAATAAAATTCCAGTACTGTGTCACTTGCAGATTTTAGTCTTAAGATCATATACTATGCAAACAAGTTATTCACTTTATTTATTATCATCTGCATAGAACTAAGAGTTCTCGCAGCAACGCGCGGGGAATCATCTAGTATGTGTAAATAGTCACACATACGTGTAAATAGACCTGAAAATGGTATGAATGGCTGCGGAAAACATAGAGGCTCCAACATCATCTCTCGCCGTCTTCGAAATCAGGAGGCTCCAGGACATTCTCGGTTCTCTCTGTTGGCGGTGCCGCCCATTATGTGCTACTAGGCAATCGTCACCGGTGACGGCAGGGTATTCCACCATCCATCTGCTCACTAAGGAAGATACTGGGAGTTTCAAAGCGCCGATTGAGCCTGCTGCTGGCTATGGCTCTTCTCTTGGAAGGGTCCCGAGCAATCCTTTTCTTCTTAATGAATGTAGGAATCTTGTCATTTCGAGATAAAAAAAGTTTAGGTTCAGTAAACATATTTCAGTATGTCATTCTTTAAAATTCACATGGAAAACAAGACACATACATATATGCTTATTGATCACTCTAATCAGTGATGTCACAAACAACTATGCTAGGATATTTCCGGTATTGGTGATGTCAGATGCAAGGAAACTTAAAATATAGTATTTCAGATACATGGTACTACCTCCTATTCCCACTTGTTTTTTAACTCTTCGATTATTCTCTCCCAAAGCAATTCATTCGTTTATGTGAGTTCCCTACATGATGTACTAAGCTAGGTGCTACTGACACCCTGTCACATCACTCTCGTTGTGTTTATGGTCAAGCTATGTATTCCATAATAACTTCATGCAAGACAAATAGTCAACTCGTCTCTATTCCCGACGCCTCCCAGTCCTACGTGCTATTACATATCTTTGGTTATTCTCTCATATGTTGTGTCCTATGTTTGTGTGCTAAAACTAAATGGAGGGATAGGGTGTGTTATCTACGCAGCAATAATGGGGTGATATATATAAGGGGAAAATCATTATACCACATGGTTGGTGGAGCATTTATGTGCTCTCATGTGATGAATTTCCATGAGTGGCAATTGGTACATTGTTATAAGTTCTATACATCAACTGTTTCATCCCAAAAGCTCAAATTGGCAATAAAGGTTTTGTACAACTAAGAAATTTCCACTTTGTTGTGTGTTATAACTTATAAATAGATGCATGAGAAGAGATTAAGCAAGCTTAGCCCGTGGGAAATTTTATAGGGATCATAAATATATCGGTAATTGTTGGTCTGGCCCTCGTGAGGGCACATACATTGGTAAAAACTTGGATGGCCTAGAGACTTGCGGTAAAAGGAGATGTTTTGTCTCTACTAGATCATTGTAATCTATATCTAATTCATAACCTCCAATGTGTACCTGTTTTTTGTAACACAACATGTACTAGTAGTAAATCTGTACAGTCGGTTGAGAGAAGTAAGAGTGTTAGAAAGATGCTACTAGTTCACTTAATTAGACACTAATTCAGAATATAAGTTGAATTACACACGCGCGCGGGAGCGCGCGTGGGCACACACAGCTCAACTAGGAAGACGTATAGTTGAATATAGGGTAGGTCACTGACAATCCCCTCCCCTTAAATTTGGCTTGCCCTCAAGTCGATGTGAACCACCAAGATCCCAAGTCACTTGAATACAAGGCCCAAGGCAAACGTCATCCACACCCTCAAGAATGTCTGATCACCAAGCTGAAGCAGAGCAATCACTCCGATTCCATTGTAGTTGTATCATTTGATTTTAGCGATGTGTCTTCAATCACCAACAAAAACAGTTGACGAAGGTAGTTGATGAGTATTGAGTGACTCAGTAGCGTTGTTTTTTGTCTAGGAAGAGGGTGGTCTTTCTTTATTAAGCTCACAACGTATTGCTTTGACAATTTGAAACCTACCACTGATCCAATGGCTCATTAGCACTCAAGTAGAAGTCCTTGCTTCCCACTTGGTAGTGGATAATTCCAAGAATTCATATCGTCTGGACGTAAGTCCGCAATATAATTCATTGTGAAGTGTGGCCGTATTATCAGAGCTTCAAGAAGCAAAACACTAAGGTTATGTTTTTGAATCCCGAATTTCTGTCCGACAAGGCACCATATCTTATCATGATCAACGCAGGAAGACTCCTCATATTCAGACTCCCAAATATTGCAAGGAGATGTTAAAAAGTAATGCCATTAAAAAATATTATTTTGCAAAGGGAGCAAAACTCATCCTTCTCTCATGAAAAATTACAGACATACTCTACAAACTAGATGGATATACCCTAGTAAATTGTACAAGAAATAACATTAGGAAAATAATACTGACATTTCAGGGTGCGCCAGGGAGTACGTTTCAAGAAATAATAGCTCCCTAAATGTGTAGTGGTATATTTACTCCCTGGTGCGATATTTATACTCTTCAAAATATTTACTCCCTGGTGCGATATTTTATTTCAGTATCTACTATTGTGGGAGCATTATTCTGCTAATATTATTTGTTGTAAAATAATACCAGAGTGCACCATAACGAAAGAATAATCTTACTACAAAGAGTCAATATTAGCACTCAGTATCTTTCACACTCCGGATGAGCCTGGTGTACCTTTCAACGTAAGCATGTTCTCCCTGTTGTACCCTTCATTATCTTTCAATCTAACATTGCTTTGGCCAAAGAAAAATAAATAAGCCAATACTTCAAAAGAAAAAGTATAAGCAGGATGGCCTAGTGGTCCAAGGCGCCAGACTCAAGTTTTGGTCCTTTAACGAGGGCGTGGGTTCAGACCCCACTTCTGACATTTTTTTAGCTCCTCCAAAGGAGAAAGAGGAAACTAGTTTGATCAGTCATCAATCCATTTTTGCGACAAATCTCGTTTCTATACATTGCTTTGGCACTGTCATAGTACGAACGGTAACGTTTCCAAATACTTTTGGTGGCGGGATAGCCAAACTGTCCAGTATGTTGTTGTAGGAGCAATCAACTCCCAAACATGTTGCTTGTGCTGCCCAATCTGACTTTTGTACACATCAAAGCTGTCAGCCGCATTATTCAAAAAAAAATGTCAGCCGTATCAGCGATATCACATCATAAAAAGATGAAGCCTAGGTGATGCGACGTTTCGGTACTACGATTGCATCCCACCGTGCAATGGGAAAGTGTTTCCCGGTTTGAGCAGCCGAAGGGAATATTGACAAAGAAAACAAAATGTCACGCTTTTGGTCAGAAATGCCTTTCTGTATCTCAAAAAGCAATACCAGCAAACAGTTTTCTCTTACCCTAGCGTAGGCTTCTAATTACACGCGTTGGCGGCCGCTAACGGTGAATGTCCTGTATGACACACTAATCCTTGTCCTGTCATCACGATTGGATGAAAACGTGCAGGTTGGCGATCGGTCCTGCCCTAAGGCTTTTCGAAAAGGTAAATAAACATCTCCTCAATGGGATGAAGACATAACTTCTAGCTCAAGTTCGTTCAACGTTGGAAACAACAACACTACCATATCCCACCATGTTCCTCGTGCCTCCTGTTGTCATTTGTGTTTTCAACTCTTCAGTTCTTCTCTCTCAAATATATTTTTCCTTGATGTATGCATTTGTCCCTCTATCATGTACTATACTAAGTTAACAACAAGTTCAAATGAAATGAAATGATATAACCTGCTGTATATTCTAGTGAAGTTGCAACTCTATGTATAAGAATGAAAAATTATTAACGCAAGTGAATGTGTGTGGAGCATGGATTTTTTTCACGTGCTCAATGCACATAACTTATGATAGGTATGTCCTTAATCAACATAAGTTGTATGCACCAGCTACTTCACCTTGAAAGTTCGGGCTAACAAGGAAAAGTTGGCCACGGTGAGTGATTTCTATTTCCACACCATTGTTTAAACGTACGTGATTTCCCAATGAACTTACAAAACTGAAATATCTGAATTTCTATTTCAGCTGCTCTGCCTCCTCATGTCTTTGCTCATTCAACATGATTTGCCTTTCATTTTCTGTCCTTTCAGAATCCATGTCGAAAACAAGACACGGTCATATATATGCTTATCCCTCTAATAAGTAATATCACAAAAAGCTATGTCATTTAAGATCTTCTTGGTATTGGGGATTTCACATACATGTGCAAACCAAAAGGAAATTTCACATACGAGGCATCGGCGAGTCAAGGAATTTTATGTTTACTACTCTCGGCGTCAACTTCAGGAATCCACAATAAAAAACAATACTGAGCCACTACGGTTCCTGTTGGAACTAAATTAAATTCAGCATATGCTTCTCTCTATGATGAAGCCTCAACTTGTAGCTTAACTTCATTTGGGATAAAATAAATGACATTGCTCTACACACGTTCCTGAAGCCTCATGTTCCCGCATGTTTTTCCAACTCTTCTAATCAACCCTCGCAAATCATTTCCCTTTTGTTTATTTGATTGCCGCTACATGATATGCTAAGCTAGGTGCTACCAAACAAATTAGGAGAAGGCACTACCCAACAAGTTAAAACAAAGTGAAACCATGTAAGGTGATATCTACTCTGGTGAAGTCGTAGCAGTATATATAAATGGGAAGTATTATTATCACAGGTGAGAGTTGGCACGTGTATTTGGTTTCATCGGCTAATGCCCAGTTACAATATAAATTCTACACACATACCTGTTCACTTTGAAAGCCATTAGCCAATTTTCCATAAAAGCTGGAGCTACCGTGAAAAGGTTGGTTATGCTAAGCAACTTTTACTTCACTTCATGGTTCATATACATCCTTGAGTCTTCATTCTTTCAACAAATTTTCACTATGTTGTCATTCAGACTCCACATGGAAAACAATGCGCACACATATATGATCATTTATCAATAGCCATCTGCTTTGATACGATTATATTACCATCTCAATATTTGGAATATTATATACATGTTCAAAAAATTGTATACATAGTATTATCAAGTGAAGCACCAAGATATATAATCCCTTTTTTTGTTTCCAAAACATATTTAACAATGTGTGTAGATAATTAGATCTGTGAACCAAACCGCATACAGTAAGAGCACAAAATCCACATGTTTCCTGGATCCACATGGAACACAAGACACACACGGTTATGCCTACTTTTACCACTAATCATTGATATCACAAACAGTTGTGTCATTAGGGCGTTCTTGATATTAGGGATTTCGGATACATGTAAAAAAAGAAAAAAAGAAAATTCATAAAGTATTGTCCAATGAAAAGCAAACATATAACTCATAATCAAAATTCCTTCTTTTGCTATATAAATAGAAGTGAATTGTTCTGCTTTGGGAGAGCCAAGGAAGGACAAGAAGTTTACAGACAATTGTTCGGATGTAAACTTGGTACCCTACCATTTAGCTATTTGGGAATATCAATTCACCATCGCAGACTATCTAATAAGGAATGGAAGTGTATTGAAGATCAGTTTGAAAAATTTAAGCTGTCGGAAGGGTAAGCTTGTGTCTTATGGAGGTTGGCTGGTACTGATAAAATCAGTACTTACGAGCATGTTGCTGTTCCTTCTATCTTTCTTTGAAGTACCTGTAGGGGTACTATAGGTACGGAAAATGTTAGGTTATTATCGATCACGATTTTTTTCACATAAAGATGAAATAATGATAAAATACAGACTCACTAGATGGGATATCATTTATAGACCAAAAGGACCAAAGGGGGCTAAGGAGGAAATACATTTTTGTTGCGGGGTAAAGGAAGATTTCATTAACTCAATGAGTCTTCTTGGAAGGGGGAAGTACTATTAACGCAAGTGAAAGTTGAAGCATGTATTTGGTTTCACATGGCCAGTGCCAAGAGTTTCAGTATTTATGTCCTCAGTCAATATAAACATTGCACACCTGCCGGTTCACTTTGAAAGCCTTTGCCATAAAAGCTCGAGCTGCCGTGAAAAAGTTGGCTACCCTAAGCATCTTATACATCCTCGAGCCTTCATTCCTTCAACATGTTTTCAGTTTGTCGTTGTTCAGAATCCACATGGAAAACAACGCACAAGCATATAAGTTCATTTTATCACTAATCATTGCTATCACAAACAAGTCCATTGATATGACCTTCTCATTATTCGGAATTTTGTATGCAGGTAAAAATATATAGAATTTTCTATACATAGTATCATCAAGTGAAGCACACATATATCCAATCCCTTTTTTTTTCCTGATATATGTGATGTTGATTACAACCATTGTATACAATGCAATACCTAATTAACAATGCATAGATAATTATATATGTGAACCGCATGCAATAACAACACAGAATCCACATGTTTACAGGATCAACATGCATGGAAGGCAAGATGTGTGCAGTTATGCCTACTTTTATCACTAATCATTGACATCACAAATAGCTGTGTCATTAGGCTCTTGTGGGTATTAGGGATTTCAGGTACATATGTAAAAAATAAAAAAGGAATTTCATATAGAGTATTGTCCAGTGAAAAGCACATAGATAACTCATGATCACAAGTCATTTCCCCCTATAAATAGACGTGATACTAATTACAAGCATCATATAACAAATGTGGGTTATGTAAATCGCACATAGCAATAGGAGAGAACATCGTATGAATGGCTGCAGAAAAACAGAGGGGCTCCAACATCTCTCACCCTCTTCAAAATCAGGAGGCCCCGGGACCTTCTCCATTCTTGTCAGTGGCCTCGCCAGCCATGATGCTACTAGGATGTTAGTCATTAGTGAAGGCAAGCAATCCACCATCCATCTTCTCATTCAAGGCAGAGTGTGGGAGTCTCATAGCGTCGGTTAAGCCTGCTGCTAGTTGCGGCCCTTGTCTTGGAAGGGACATTGGGTTCCGAATGGCTATCGTGGCCTCCTGCATGGCATCGCCCGGTGGCTATGGGGAAGCCAGCAAAACTAGAACGGTCTTTCCTCTGCAAATGATGTCGGTGTTGGTACTGGTACTGGTGTGAGAGCACCAATGGTGTTACTGCCCCACGGTGGCAGACCTAGACAGGATATTACAGGCGGGGGTGAAACACAAAATAAGGATGTTTGGAGGTGGCAAAGGCTATATTTTCTACTAATCTAAGCAGCCTGCAAAAAAAATCATTGCTTTGACCAAAGCTGGGGTGGCCATGGCCCTTGCAGTGTATAATGTAGCTCCGCTAGTGCTGCCCTGGAGTAGTACTTGTAGCACTTTCTAATGTCCTTCAAGAACACCTCAAGCTGTCCCAAGAATCAGCCACCTCGAATTTGCGCTCGGCAATGCGGTTGCCTATAGAGGAGTAAATTGCAAAATATCATGACAACTATGAACCCTAAATTGAAAAACCGTCACCATGTAGTTTTTTCAAAAACCCAACACTACTGTGGTGATAGTTTGCAACAAACATTAATGCATTAATGTTTGTAGTTTGAGTGAAAACGTGACATGTCAGTCCCGCTGCCAGGTGCCACGTGGCCTGGGTGGAGACGGCGCTTCTCACTGCTCCGTTAGGTCGTGCATTTGCGCTGGCCAGAGCTCCCATGTGCCATCTTGTGCTTCGTGCCAGCCCGACCTCCTCTGTTCTCCGAGCTTCGTGCCACCCGGAGGTGGCCCACGGTGCCCTGGGCTTCTCTTCCACGCCGCGTGGACCTTTCCCATGTCGTCTCATCTACATCTCGGACAATGGGTATGATTCCCGGTCGAGGGTTTTGGGGCAAAGCCTACGAGCAGCGACTCGGCCAACTGAGGCGACTCGAGGCGACAGCATCGTGGTTATGCGGCAGTTCCCAGGACGAAAGCTAAAGGTGCACCAGATGTGTGTGCACGCGCTCTGCGTGGTGTGCTCAAGAAGCAGTGTAGCTTCCGACTTGCAGCACAATGTTTGTGCCGACAACCGCTGTCGTCTCATCCCCCAATGTGCACACACCCCACCTTCCTTTAGCGTCGCCGCTACCGCCCCCCTAAGCATGCGCCGCCACAGGGAGCTTCTTCTCTGTCCCTCAGGTGCCAAATCCAGCGGGTATTGGCAGCATCATGTCACGACCTCCGATAACCATCCATCGATTCTTTCGCCAGGTAATCTCCCATGTGCATGACGGAGGTGCCAAACAAGATACGGGGGTGATTCTTAGACGTCGGTCATGCGGGCGACAACCAATGTCAGTGGTGGCGTGTGTTGTGTGTACATCGGTAGTTGACCGAGAGCACGGCCTTCGGCAGGTAGAGCATCAAATAGGTCGAGTTGTTGCGTACGCACTAGAGTAGTTGAAGGGGAGCTGGCTCAGAAGGGCTCCTCGAACGGCGGCCAGAGCGAGCGCCGGCACGTACGTTCCCCTCCCGGCACGCACGCACAGGTGTGGCTCCTCCTGAAAGCTGAAGGGTGAGCCCCGTGAATAGTTTAACGGGCTTATCAAACTGCATGAGAACTTGGTGCCACGTCGACCCAATAAGTGGGACCTATCGGTCAGTTTTTGTGTCAAAAATTGCTAATCGGTGGATCAATGTTTTTGGCAAACTGCCAGCACAGTAGTGGTGGGTTTTTGATCCTTGTGCACTACTGTTGCTGCTGATTGATGAACCCAAAGGCAACGAGGTACACCTACCACGCGGTCCATAAGTGCGAGCACGCCTTGGGGCAGAGAAAACCTGGTCAAGAATCTCAGCGGCCACCTCCAACGGTGGCAGTGGACCGTTGGCGCGCAGTGACAAACAACGCCCGCATGTGCTGCGGAATGGTAAAGTATGACTGGAAGGCACCGTAGCAGCCACGCAAAGTGCCAATGACTTGGTCATCCCGGTTCAACAACGGTGCCCCGGACCAACCAGCCGAGCTCCCGACCTCAGTCATGCCCCTCTACCCACATTCCTAAGGCCTCCTGTTCCCGATTTCCGTTTGTTAATGTGGTTCCCCCTACATTGTATGTTATGCTATGTGCTACCCAGCAAGTTTTTTTTGGTGGGGGGAGGGGGGGGGGCTTACAAGTTAAAACAAAGTCAAACAATGTAAGGTTATATCTACTCTGGTGTGGTGAGAGCAGTATATATACACGGGAATTGTTACAAACACAAGTGAAATTTGCAGCATGCATTCAATATGTATGTCATCAATGAGCATAAATTGAACAGTCTACCAGTTCCCTTTGAAAGGTACTAGCCAATTCACCATAAAAGCTTGAGTTACCGCCAAAAAAGTTGGCTATGCTAAGCAGTTTCTAGTTCACTTCATGGTTTGAACATGCCTTGTCCGGTGTTCACTCTTTCAACATGTATGTTTTCCATAATAATGTCATCCAGAACCCACATGGAAAACAAGACAGAAACAGACATGCTTATTCCATCAAAAATCATTGCTATCACAAACAGCTGCGATAATATGGCCTTGGTATACGGATTTTTAGATACATGTAGAAAAAAATTGCATATACATACTAGTATCGTCAAGTGAAGCACACGAATTATTCCATTTTCACTTATATAGACGTGCTGCTAGTTACAACCATCTATACAGTTTTCAATACCAATAAACAATGCATAGGTATGTGAAACGCACAACAGCCACATCCCAGAAAATAGTATTACTGGCTGCTCAAAACCAGAGGAGCTCTAACATCCTGACCCTTCCCAGCGTCAAGAGGCTCTAGCCCCTTCTCTGTTCCCACTTTGCCTGCGCAGGCCATGGCACCCATGGCATCCCTGCTACTAGGCGACTCGTCACGGGTGACGGCGAATGATCCACCGTCCATCTGCTCATTCACGGCAAAGTCTACAGTCTCGATGCATCGGGTGAGCCTACTGCTGGTTGTGGCTTTGTCTTTTCCCTAAAGACTTGTTGTAAATTCCTTAACTTAAGAAAAAAAAAGAAAAAAACACAGAGACATAACATACAAAGAAGGAATAAATAAGACGAAATTCGACCTCAATTTTCGAGCTCCACTATTATCTGCTACATTTAAAAGGTGGAAGATGCAGCCTCAGGCATGGCGACGCACATTGGCTGTGGGGGGGACCGAGTGGCGCTTGAACGGTCCTGGTGTCGGTGCTGGTGCATCAATGGTGTTGCTACCCGAGAGTAGTACGGATGAGAACCGTAGTAGTCTTCCCGAGTGCCAGGGTTCGATCTTTGATAGACCATCTGCGGCTGGAGCCCGTACCAAGGCCTCGGCACCTGCTGCTGCAAGTACAAAACATTGATTTAAGCTTAGTTCTATTGGCACTGTCTATGGAATCCCGATCTAATGGGATGTATGCTGATGACTGCATATTGTACTGCAGCCACTTCCTATGGCTCCATGACGGTTTGTTCATCAAAAGAAAAATCAACATCTCCTCAATGGGATGAAGACACAACTTCTAGCTCAAATTGATTCAATCCCGGAAACAACAACGCTAGCCATGTTCCGTCATGTTCATGCGTCCTATTGTAACGTATGTTTTCAACTCTTCGGTTCTTCACTCTCAAATGTTTTTCCTTGATTTATGTGTTTGTCCCTGTCATATACGTACTAAGCTAACAACTGGTTTAAATGAAATGAAAGGAAATGATTAAACGTGATGTTTATTCTAGTGAAGTTGCAGCTCTCCAAACAGGCTTTCGCCCCGCTTTATATATAAAGCAACAACCAGAGATGTACATGGCAGAACGATGCAAGATGGTGAGGAAGCCCTCTTACAAAGCCGATCCTAAAATATCCGAGAAACACAGACGCACATGACTCTGCTACTGGCTACAAGCATCGAAAGCACTACACACAGTCACGCTACGACCTAGCACACCTAAGCTCCAGACATCGAAAGTTGCAGCTCTATGTTTTTTTTTGAAAAGGAGGGTATCCCCAGCCACTGCATCTTACGATGCATGCAGCCACTTTATTAGAAATTCAAGTAAACCGACATAGTCGTCATTACATAGTCTCAGAAATCAAAAGGCGCTCCTCCAGAGCAATGAAAGACACTAAAACGACAAAACTTCAACCCGTGGAACAAGAAATAAGATCGGAAACTACTCTCCTATCCTATTACATGACCGGCATCCAAACCGGTTGAAGATACCCCGCACTACCATCTCCCATCGGATAGACTCAGTAACCAAACGCTCCCTGGCCTTCGTGGGAGTGAGTAGCGACCACATACGGATTAGTGTTGTGGCCCTGAAAACAACCTGCAAAAGATGAAAATTTGTTTTTTTGTTAAAGACCAAATCATTCCTGCAATTCCAAATAGCCCACAGCAACGCGCACACCCCTACACGGATGTGTTTCGCCGTTTGTACCTCCACTCCACTAAGCCATGTCCCAAACAACGTGCAAATGCTAGTGGGAGGAGCAATGTTAAACGTTATATGGACCGTCCGCCATAAAAGTTTAGCCAGTGGGCATTCCAGAAATAGGTGTTTGATAGATTCATCATTATCGCAGAAACTACATCTACGTGATCCAGCCCAGTTTCGTTTTGCCAAATTGTCCTTCGTGAGTATAACTTGTTTATGCACAAACCACATAAACACTTTGATTTTAATAGAAACTTTGACATGCCATATATTCGCAGTACGAGGAATACTTGTCGAGTTTATCATATTTGTGTACATTGATTTGACAGAAAATGAACCATTCTTCGTCAGCAACCAATGCACTCGATCTGGTTAGTTGGATAGCTGGATGTCCATAAGTCGTCTTACCAGATGGAGCCATGCTTCCCAACGATTTCCGACCAAGTTCCTTCTAAATTGAATGTTTATAGGAGTGGAATGTAATACCGTTGCAACATAGGCTTCCCTACGTTGAACAATATTATATAAAGATAAATATTGGACCGCTAGAGGTGTCTCCCCTAACCACGTATCCTCCCAGAATCTCGTAGATGAACCATTACCCAAAACAAATTTTGTCCTCTGGAAAAAGTTTGTTTTGACCCTCATCAAACCTATCCAAAAAGGTGAATCAGTCGGCCTTGCCGTCACCTGTGCTAATGTTTTGGATTGTAGGTATTTATTACTCAGAATCTGGGCCCAAATGGCGTTAGTCTCGCTGGATAACTTAAACAACCATTTACTAAGTAAACATTTGTTCTTTATCTCTAAATTCTCAATACCGAGACCTCCTTGGTCTTTCGGTCTACAAATTATATCCCACTTTGCGAGTCGATATTTCTGTTTTGCCTCATCGCTTTGCCAATAGAACCGTGACCGATAGAAATCCAACCTCTTCCATACCCCGACTGACACCTCAAAGAAGGATAGAAGAAACATTGGCATACTCGTGAGTACCGAATTGATCAGAACCAACCGGCCTCCATATGACATGAGCTTACCCTTCCAGTAGCTCAGTTTCT